>CM067592.1:46559427-47159427 GCA_034336665.1 Luscinia megarhynchos | reverse complement strand
TTAAATTGATCTGAGTCTTTGAAAACTCCATTTAGAAGTTTGTAAATATAGGGAGAGGACAGCACTGTGGTCCAAATTATGTGACACAGTTACTTCATGCACAACTTGGAATCAGTTTTATCTTCTCTCTTCAGGTTGTGGTCAGAAATTTTCAAACACATTTACCTAGCAAACTAGACTGACACATAAGTTGTAGTTGTTGTTATCTCACAACATATTCTGTACCTGTTTCTTTCTCTCACTGAAAGGCCTCTGGAGCTTTCTGCCACAGGAATGGAGAGCATTTATTCAGCTTTGTACAATAATGCACAAGCTTCTGCTACATAAGGATCCAAAAGAAAATAATTTCTTTCCTATGTGTCAGAGAATAAGCTAAATAAACAAATCCTGCTGACTGGCAGGATTTCTTCCAAAAGGACTGCATCATTCTTGAAAAGCAACAAAAAAAAGTGGAGAATCAGGCTGCAAATCTTAAAAGTAAGAGTCACCTGCCGTGAAATGTAACCCAAACAATGACTGAAAATACTAAAATTAATTTCCCCAGATTCTTCTTTACCTATACTATTTATTTTAAAGAGCAACCTAGACCATTTTTAAGTGTTTTGTTCAATAACCCCACACCCTTAATCACAGCTGTGAGTCTCATGTAACATTCAGAGCAGACCAGGAAATCATAACTTTTCGTTGTATCATCCCATGAAATGGATGACAGGGGTGTAGATTGTGAGGAGCTGGTTTTTTTATTCATATCAGGATATGTAGTCATTGAGGTCAGATGGAGAGTACTTTTCTTACACAAGATGCAGTATGATCCTCTACCATCATGTTCTGTGAACATGATTTTTCCATGGAATTTCCCAAATCCAGGGAACGGGATTAATTTAAATTTAAGTTATTCTGGTCATTAATTTTCAGTTTTATTCTGATGTAAATCTTTTCAAGAGTCCCTCACTGTATTGAAGGAGACATGCTTTCAAATGCTCCAAACATCAGCGTGTTGGCATCACTAGTCTGTAACAGAGACTCTTCACAAGTCTTCTGTTTCCATTTTGTGCCACAACAGAACTCAACCCTGAAAGCCTCTAGCTAGTGACAGAGAACTTTAGTCCCCACCCCTCCCATCTATCAGCACAGGAAAATATTGAGGTGCTGACACCCCGCTATTAAAAAAGCAGGATGATGTTGTCAGAATGATTTATTTCTAATGGGTTTCTGACAGCTTTCTCTATGTTAAGACAGCTCTCACACAAGAGGACATGACAGTCCTGTTGGCATGCCCCTTTTAATGTGTGTTTTTAATAGACCTTCATTTTGTTGATCTCTCAGATAGATAATAATTTTTGAGTGGCTGTAGAATGCTGCTTGAGGTGAATGGTAGATGAAACACTGGACAGGATATAGCAAGACAAAGAATACGGCGTAAGGAGATTCTGGCTGATGATACAAATGTATTCAAGAGGCTAAAACTGTCAAAAGCAAAATATCATATGATTAATTACTCTATTGTATTTGTATGGAGAGAGAAAATATGAAAAAAACTTGGGAAGGAAAGGTGAGAAAAAAACCACTGTTAATTCCTTTACATATGTTACCTTCCATTTTTTGCATGACTCATGGCTTACACTAATTTAAAAATATATTTCATTAATGCTGGACACAGGTTTCTAAGTTCTTAAACACACTGTTCCAAGTACCCAGCTATTGAAAATATACGTCATAATCATATGATCTGACCACTTCTTACTTGATTTTCTCATTTTTCAGAGATAGGTTTACACCAAACTGATTTCTAAAGAAGAGCCTTCCAAGGAATTACACTGTATGTGTACAATACTGTCATCACAGAAGCTCACTATTGTTTTCAAACAGTGCATGAATCTTGAAGTTTATTTTAGAAATTACAGCAGATGCAATAGTGGTATGTGCTAGTAATTGTTGAAAACAAAGGCTTTCACAGATTTTTATTGCTGACATGTATTTCTACTATTTTAGGGTTAAAAGTACCTAAAGTCTTAAATAAACTTCTGGATTTCTAAAGGAACAAACTGGCATTCCAGAAAAGCTATCCACATTAACTGGAGAATCACATCCAAACCCCATCCTTTGGACATGAAAGCATAATTTTTTTGTGGTACTGACACACAGAGGTGGTCTGCAAGTGACCTTAGAGGTTAGTTAGATTGTAAGCTGAGCTTTTTCTCTAGGGAACATGACATGATGGTTTGGTTTTCTTAAAACTAGAACTGCAATTGTTTTTAACTTATTGAAAAAAGATTTTTGATCAAGAACTAGCATATTGAAACTCAGGAAACATGGTGGGAGAACATGTTTTGCTACTTATTTTTTGCTATTTATTTTTTAACTTCTGAAGTTCAGTTGAAGGTTAAGGCAGTATCATTAAAAGTTGTTACACCTGATCATAAAAACTGAGTTGCTGGTGCTAAGCCAGCTCCTATAAAATAATAATAACAGTAGATGTGTAGCTTTAACTGGCATAATTAAACTTTATTTTTAAGTCAGTGCAGATATGTTGATTAATGCCAGCTGTATATCTGTGGAGGCACTTCCACGATGAATTAAAAGTCAACATGGACAGCTCTTGCCATGCTAAAAAAATTTTTGTATTGCTACGTGGCCTTTTGACAAAATCAGCAGAGCTTTGGCTTAGTCTTAGTCTTAGCTTTGACTGGGGCTATGGGACATGGAAGACAGCAGTGAGCAAGCTGCTTGTCATATGTTAACCAAACTTCCAGCACTACCTCTGATATCATTGTTCTCATCCATGCCAGTTGAAGGTGGTAGCACACTTGTATTAAAAGTATTAAAAGCTAGTTTAAAAAAATGTTGCCACATCAGGTAGAAATTAAATTTTACTGAATAAAACAATTGTTTTTAAAAAGGTAAACATGTAAGATTTAGGTGTTTAGTACATATGGAAACTAATGATTAGAATTAACTGGTTTGTATCCAGCTTTCCCAAGCAGACTCAAGACTGTTTGGGGTAGGAGCTTTTTGTTTATTTTGTTTTGCACTTAGATATATGTGGATGGATGCATGCTTTCCAGAGGATAAAAAAGATGTGGGTTCACGTATGTTACAGTGCAACATCAAAGGACTCCAACATGTTGTTCAGCTAACTCAGAAAACAAGCAGTCTTGCACTCAAAACTCAAAGTCACTGTTCACTTATTCCTGTTTTCCCTTTGGAGTCTTTAGGATGCAAACATCACACTGCACTGCAAATGTAAAGGTCAAAACTGATTTCAAGCAATTTGCAGAGTCTTGTGTCAATGTCATGTAGCCCCTACGGAGTATGACTCAAAAACAGAGGTAGCCTCAGTATACAACACCTTTTTACTGTCAGCTACAGATTTAGACTGACTGCAAAACTTAATGTGATTCTATTTCTCCTGAATGTACAGATATTTTACTCTACTGTATCTTAATAAATTTTGATATCTACTGTGAGACAAGTGAGTCTACTAGTAATCCAAAGTTACTGAGATACATTTCCATGCATAATCCGAAAGAATAAGCCAGAAAATATAGTATAATCTTTCCTTATAAGAAATACACTAGAATTAATCATACCCCATAGAAATACCCCACAACCCTAATCAATCTGTGTGGATGAAAGTTTTTGGTTTTTTTTAACTGAATTTGCTAGCTAATCTGTTTAGCTTCAGTGAGTCTCCCTGATAGTTAAGATACCTGATATACTCACAGTTGGATGTGCAAGGGCCACAGCACTGATCCCTCACAAAAAGTGATATTCTAGTTCCCTGTTTAGATTATTTTATATTCACATTGAAAAGAGGTGATGACTTTGCAGCCGAATAATAACCTGCGATTTACACACTGCACACATTAGCAGCTATTCACTGAGTGTATCTCGTGTCACTCTCCTAAAAGCACTTAAAAATATGTTAAACTTAGCTCTGTAATCACATAATTTAAACTAGACTGTGTATTCTAGCAAAATAAATGAAAAGTAAGTGAAAATTATTTCCTGCATTTTCATCATAGACCGCTGAAAATCTTCAGGTTAAACCAAAAGAATGGAAGAAATTTGGAGGGGCTATGTAAAATACTGTTACTTCTACCTTTTTTCCAATAACTTCTACATTCCTGGAGAGTGATGGGGCATGGTGGTGTACCGATGTGTTTGTAAAGATGCAAATTTCAGCAGTTTTGCAGGAACAATAGCTACATCAAATTAAATACATGAAATTTCATTCTTTCCATTAGCCATTCCAACTTTGAATTTGCTAACATTAAGTTCTTCTTCATATAAGTCTTGTTAACACATGCTTAAGAGTGCATACTGCTGGCATGTAGAGATGTGTTACAAGACTACAGCTGCCTGCAGCATCTTCTCATTTTTGTTCAAAAATTATTGGGTTATTCTGATTGTTCATGTGCTTGGGATCAGGCAACTGTCTCTTTAAAAAACAAGGATTATTTCCCCCCATTCTTACTACCCTAATCAGTTCAGAAGGGTCACCACAAGCTTTACCTAAAGGATTTGAAACAAGACAAATTAAATGCAAGCTGATATAATTAGCCAGTTGATATTTGACATATACAACAAAGTGTTGGAACAGATTTAGCACTTGACCACACCCTTGGGGCAGAGTGGTTCTTACCTGACACAACAATTTTCCCCTTTATACTGACTTCAAAAACACCACAAGTTTGTCAGACAGATACTCTTTCATGGGTATTTGCAATCATGATAGCTTATACTTGTACAAATTGCTTCCTACCTCCCATTATCCTTGGTAAAAATTTGGTCTGAGTAGCGAGACTTAAAACTAGTTCTTACCAAAAAAAAAAAAAAAGCTAAAATAATATTTTAGATATCTATAAATACCTTCAGAAAAGCGAGTCCTGATTTTAAATTTTCTGAACACCTAAAATTTTTCAACAAAAGTATCATATGATATTGGCCTTTTGGTCTGATTTTCTCCCTGTGCCACTCTAAGAATAGAAAGAAGGCATGTGAATCAAATGCAAATAGTATATAGCAAGCACACTGTATGTCAATTTGGAATGGGCATCAGAGCCATTTTTTGTGGACAGCTCTCCCAAATGTCATGAAGAAGCACTCTTGTGAATTAGGATGTGTAGTTTAAAAATGCCATAGATGTGTTGAGAAAAGTGAGAAACATTTTTACTTTACATGTGGGAAAGACTGTGCATAGACTGAAAACAAATTTTGGCCTAGGTTTGCCATCTCTATCCACCCTGCTGATTCGACTGGAAATTTATTCAAGGAAAGAATTTCATCCAAGAGAAGAAAGCAAGAGAATAAGTATTTTTTAAACAATTAGTGCATTGTCCATAGGCAGAGAAGATAAAAACATACCCAGGAGATTTTCTAACTGATTGAGAAAACCATTAATGTTACTCAGTCTAAATATGACAGAGCAGTGTGAAAGTGTCAGTGTTGCAAGATTAAAAAAAAAATAATTTCATAATTACATAAAGGGGTAATATTTCTTTAGCCCAAAACTCAGAAAACAATGTGTAAATCCACAGATCTTCCTTTTGCTGAAAAAATAACAAAAATCAAGAATGTAGCATGATTTGTAAAGATATAGTAAAGTAAAAGTATAGTAAAGTATCTTTGTGTTGTATTTTTTAGGAGCATCTGAATTCCAATCATTCAGGCATTTACATAAACATTCTCAAATTTATATGGCATATTATAAACTTGTTACTTTTACAGGAGGTATCTATTTCACTTGAATCTCACCGATTTTTTTAATGAACATATCAGAACTAAAATAAAAATAATTCGTTACCTGTAGATTCACTTTCCTAGAGTATTTGTTATGTATTATTTTAGTGCTTCACTGTGACAGACCATACATAAGGGGAAAAAAATTCATAATGTCTATCCTTCCTGATTTCTTTATGGTTTGTTCCATTTTCTCTATTAGGTGTTCCTCATGCTATTATCCTAATTAAATATTGTATATAGATAAAAGAAAACTAAAATAAGCCTGCAGATGAACAGCCACTGTAGTGAAAATATTTTATCAGCAGATATTCTTCCAGAGGAAACGATCAGAGTTTTCATGAGTTTGTTTGTTTGTTTGTTTGTTTGTTTGTTTGTTTGTTTGTTTGTTTTAATTCTCCTCCCTATCCAGTAAACATCAGCACATTTGTGACACTTTCCATACTGGAAAACAGTCTGACTGCACACCACACTCAGATAATCACTTCTCGTTTTTATGTAGGTAATTCCAGCTGGCTCTCATATCCATGGGATCATAGAATGGCTCTTCTGAATGTCATGTAGTTCAATTCCTTACTCAACCACAAGCACATTGCCCAAGTCTGCTGTCCGCTGGGCCTTTGATTTCTCCAAGGATGAAGATTCCAAAATCTCTATATAGGCTGCGTTCTGATCACTTTCTGTAAAAGTGTTTTATTTTTCTTTTATTCATATGGACTTTAGAAATTTTTTTATTATTTTGTGATCGCTGTCACAACACCACTAGAAACAGCTTATTTTTATCTTTTTTGCACTCTTCCTTTGAGTATTTACTCAAATTGAAAATATCCCATCTAAACCTTCTCTTCTCCAGGCTGAACCAGTCCCAAGTCACTCATCTTCTCTTCAAAGAAAGAAATGTGCTAATTCCTACATCATATTTGTGTTCCTGGCATTGACTTCTCTCCTGTAGGTCCGTGAGTCTGTACAGGGCACAGAGCTGGACACAGTTCCCCAGATGTGTCTTATTAGTACTGAACAGAAGGAAAGATCACCTCCCTTGACCTTCTGACAATTTTCTTGCTAATGCCACCCAGGAGGCTGCTTTACCTGGCTTGCACTGTGCTGCTGCACTTTACAGGAGTCTCCAGATAGTACCCTTTCTTTCCTGACCCGTTGCAAAAACAATTGCACAAAAGGACTGTTGATTTGTCCAACATGAAATTTAAAAACATACCTGGGGCTGGAAAAAGCTATCAATAACTATAGAGTACTGTTATTTCATTATTATTTATCCCACTTGGATCTTAACTTGTTCATATTTGTATACCTAGCCAAATATAATGGCCAGAGGGACTCTGGAAATAAGAAATGTAGAAATTCTTATTCTTTGATCATCGATTCCCCACTGTTACATATAAAAGTACACCTCAAAAGGCAACTTAGCTCTTCCTTCTGTGTTATATGTGGTTATATGTGGTTGAAAAAGGTAACAGATTTATCATCTCACACAGCTAAAAATAAGATCAAAATCAGGCTCCAGCTGAATACATAATAAAGGAGTAAGGTGCACAACAACATCAACAGCCTAATGACAATGTTATTTACTGTAGTTTCCTCTTGGGAACAACTGAGTTTGTTTAAATATTGTACTACTAATTTACACAGCAATGCCTATTCTTTTTGCCCTTTCAGCTTATTTAAAAATCTAATTGAAATGTTTCTATTTTGATTGTGTATTTTTTTTTCTCTCCCTGCAAAAATGAATGATACTGAGTTATCCAAATGGATATTGTAAAATTAAATTAAATTAAAGCTTCAGAAATATTTGAAAAAAAAAACTTTTTCCTGTACTGAAAGTCTGCACAATTAAATCTTAAAAGTAATCTTAAAAGTTGTATTTTGGAAATAACTTTGCTTTAAATATGCTGATGTTATTTGGAGCAAGCACATGGAGCCTTCTTTTATTTTGGGAGTATTTGGAAGTATAAAATCAAATAAATTTCTTTAATCCCAGATTCCTGAACTAGAAGTCTATCACACATTAAATTCAGATGTAGCATAAAAACAAAGCATATTCCCTTGCAATTCATCCTTTCCCTCCAGTGTGAAGAATGAGGAAGGACTCCTATGAGAAATCAAGATCACTCAATGACCAATGGACCAATTTTCTCATGCCCAGATATTTTAGCTTTTATCTATTACACAGAAAATAAGAGCTCTAGCAGCATTTTCAGTACTGCTGTTACTATACGTCCAAAAGAAAAAAATAAATTCAGATGTTTGTGTCTTCACATGAAGAGGAGCCATCAGTTATCTTAATGACCATATCCATGGAAGCAGTCAAAGTTTTGAATAGAAAACAACTGTTGTTCTACATCCAAGACAAGTTGAAGATGATAGTTTGGGAATGAGGCACAGTAATGGGATGGTCATTTTAAATACCACCATGAGTCAATCTACAGTTAAAGAGATAAAAGATACATGACTTTGAGATTGTTCAGCATAGAATGTACAAAAAATCTGTCATGAGATCATCCCCCTGCACTTTCATTGCAAAATACAGAAGCTGGAGATAAGGTTGCATTGTTCAGGTTAGATGTAAACAGCGAGAAGTATTCTGACCCACTGCAGAAATATATTCATATGCCTGATTCATATGACCATTGAAATGTGTTCCTATATAACCAGGATATTCTTCATTATTTGTGCCATCTGGTTTTTCCAAAACAACTTCTAACAATTGCAGTCTACACAACACTGAACTTATCAACAGCTCTCATAACTCAGATTTGTTCAATGCCAAATTACATGAGTAATGCATTTTACACCAGCTAATGACTTAGTAATAATTTAAGTTTATAAACTCCACAGAAAATCCCTTAAAAAGCAGAAAAAATTAAGACTTTTTTACTATATTTTGTTTATTCTCTAGCAAAGTTCCAGAGTTTCTAAGCTTTTATAAAGGAATAATTCAAGAAAATTTTAACTATTTCTCTGACTTATATTATGCTATAAAATATTGTACTTGTGACCCAAGTACATGAGATTCTGGCTATTGGGACCAATTCACACCCTACAGGAATCAATTGTGACTTCTTAGACTTTGTCATTTGGATTCTTAACTATCTGTAAACCCCACTGAATTCCAACAAGATTTGTATCTCAGTCTTCTATCTGATACAAATAATTACTAACATTTACTCTCATAATTGGTGGAGGGAGTAGAACAAGGATTGTCCATCTTTGCAGAATCTTAAGTCAGAGGAATAGCCTTGGGTACTACATTTAGATGCTTAAATAAAACTTAGTACTCACTGTTTCATTTAACTTATCTTTGCAGAATTCACACATTACGTTCTCTGCCAGATGACTAATTGGTTGATTCCCAGAACTATGATATCACTGATGTTAGTGAGACTTGGTGTAATGAGTTGCACGACTAGAGTGCTGGCATGGAGAGTTACAGGCTGTTCAGAAGGGATAGGCAGGGCAGACATGATGGAGGAGTAGCACCATATGAAAAAAAGGGATGAAAATCTAAGGAAGTGTTGTAGTGGGTGTCTATTACCAATGGCCTAGACTGGTTATAGAACTGAGAAGATATTCTACAGGCAATTAAGAGAGATCAGCAACCTTTGCCCCTATGGGGTATTTCAATTTCCCAGACATATGGGAACACTGTACTGCTGTGACAAGCAAGCTGGGAAACGTGTGAAGTTTGTGGGAGATAACTTCTGGTCATGATTAGTGAGTGAGTCAACTAGGAAAGATACACTCCTGGGTTTCTAATTTGTGGATAGAGGTCTTGTGGGATGTGCAGTCGCTTTGTCACAGTTATCATGAAATGGTTGAGTTTAGAATTTTCAGTGTAATGAGTACAAAGTTCAGCAGAGTTACTCCCCTGGATTTCAAGACAGCAAACTTTAAACTACTCAGGAAGCTACTTAACACTGAACACTGAGAATCTGCCTTTGAGGACTTAGGAGTCTATGAGTACTGGAGAGTTTCTAAGAACCAATTTTAAAAGCTCAGAAGCAGGCAATTCCACCATGTCTTAAGTCAAGCAAATGGGACAAAAGAGCAGTTTGGCTGAACAGGGAACCCCTCTTGGAACTCAAGAGAAAAAATCTGGACAGTAAGACAACCCTTGAAGATTGTCAGTGTTCAAGAGGCATTTGGAGAGACCTTAATAACACACATTATCTTTTAGCTGGCCCTGAAGACATCAATCAGTTGTACAAAATTATTATTCTACATATTTTTCAGCTGAATTATTCTATTCTATTCTATTCTATTCTATTCTATTCTATTCTATTCTATTCTATTCTATTCTATTCTATTCTATTCTATTCTATTCTATTCTATTCTATTCTATTCTATTCTATTCTATTCTATTCTATTCTATTCTATTCTATTCTATTCTATTCTATTCTATTCTATTCTATTCTATTCTGAAATGTTGCCACTTCTGTCTGTTTTCATAGAACCATAGAACCAGTGAATACCCTGAGATGGAAGGGACCCACAAGGACCATTAAAGTCCACCTCCTGGCCCAACACAGAACAGCCCCAAGTCACATCATGTGCCTGAGAGCATTGCCTAAAAACTTCTTGAACTCTGGCAAACTAGGTGCTGTGACCACTTCCCTCTGGAACCTGTTTCAGTGTTTGAATGAAGATTGTTGGTACTTCTGGTAGCCAGAGGGGAGAGACCAGTATATGCCCCTTCTCTTCCCCCCATGAGGAAGCAAAGAGGTCTCCCCTCAGTCTCCTCTTCTCCAGGATGAACAGCCATTTCTCATCAGGCCTCACCTCTAGGTCCTTCTCTACCTTTGCTGACCGCTTCAGATGCTCTCTAACAGCTCAATGTCTTTCTTATTCGGTGTCACCCATTTCTGCCCCCAGCACTGGAGGTGAGGCTGCCCCAGCTCAGAGCAGAGCAGGACAATCCCCTCCCTTGCCCGGCTGTGATGCTGTGCCTGATGCTCAGGCACACTCTTGGTCCTGCTGGCTGCCAGGGCACTGCTGGCTCATGTTCAAGCTGATATCAATCAGGATCCCCAAGTTGCTTTCCATGGCACTGCTTTCCAGCCTCTAATTTTCCAGCCTGTCTGTAAATCCAAGGTTGCCCCATTCTGAAGAAGATGGCACTTGCCCTTTTTCAATTTCATATGGTTGGTGATTGTCCAGCCTTCTGACCTGTCAAAGTCTCTCCATAGGTCCCCTCTGATTTCAAGGGAATAAATGTATCACCTGGAATTATCCCAATTTAATATTTTAAGAGGTTGTGGTGAATTTATGCAATGCTGTAGAAGCCATAGAAGCATAATAACTATCTCATTGTCACTCTTAACAAATTAAGGTGTTTCTTACCAGGAATAGCAATGTTGCAGTTGGCTCAAGATGAATGGATTATATTGCATTCAGTAGCTCTACAGCCTAATGCGACAAGTCCAAATGTTTTCTGAATAATCATATTTAGTTACTTTATTGTAACATATTGAAACATTTCATTAAATTAATCAGTATACAGCATTCAAGAGAATGACTATAGATCAGATGAAAGAAGGAAAAATAGAAAGCAGTTAACGTTTTTATCTTTGAGCAAGATGAAATGTCAAATGTTACAGAGATTAATTAATTTTAATTTAGAAGTCAGAGGTATTGAAAATTTGCTGGACAGGATTAAAAGATTCAAGTGCCTCTAGGAGGGGTTGAACTACCTTCCTTGTAAATATTTTCCTCAGACATTTTAAAGGTTTCTAAACTAAATCATGAAAAAAATTAATGGTATGGGCTACCCGAGATGTGATTTATTTTGAATATTTTTGATTTTTTTCTCAGTTAAAAACGTGGTCTGTGTGGTTTTGCCACCCATTTCTCAGTCCTACTCTGAGCTGTTGATGAATGATTACTCATAAGCCCTCTCTTCCCACTTCCAGCATCATTGTAGATAGAGGGTCTTTCTCTGAACACATGATAAAAATGGGAGATGAGTAATTCTTAAAACTTTTTATAATTCATTTCAGGCCTATTCTGAGCATGGGGTTAAGCATAACATCTTCATAGCCTCTAAAGGCCACTTGTAGCAACAATTTTGAATACTACTCAATCAGACTTTGTATTAGCTTGGCACAGGTATGAAATTCACAGAGAATGAAGCACTTAATTAAAAGCCACTGAATTCATCAACCTGTGTACTGAGACATTAGAAATATGTTGTCTCTTTCTTAGGTAATGCAAGTAAGAGCAAGTAGATAATGTCACCTCCATCATCTTTCTGGTCTTGTGAGGAATTGCTCATGAATTGAATTTAACAATTTTTTATACGTTTTATGATGTCTATTTCTCTATATATCATATCCATGAGAGGTGCATTTACTGTATATCATTATACCTTGCTATATTTCTGGACATACCTTTGTCCAAGAGAAAATACCTGAAGTATTCAAATGAAAAATAAACCAGATACATACAGCAAATGATAAGTTTAAAAAAAAAAAAAAATCTAGGTAATAATATATATGATTAAATAATGAATGAGTTTAATTTAAAAAAGAAATATTGTCTGCAAAGAACTTCTATCACGTGCCTAGTGAGAAAAAATCAGAACTTCTTAAGCATTATTTATCTTCTATGTTCAACTAATATTTAAAAAATAAAAGCTGAAATGAATCTAATCTTCGGCTTGCCAGTAAAATAATATCCTTTCCCATATAAATGAAAAACTAAGGTCTATAAAAGCTTGATGTAGGTCAAGGAAAATACCCAGTAAGAAGAGTTTACATAGCACCAGCAGGGCTGCAGCCAGAAGTCCAGGTTCTGTGGGCGCAGTGGCACATCCTATCAGAGAATTGTGAAGGTCTTTTTATGATGGACCACACTCATGCTTCTACAACATAGATGCATTGCAAATGGCTATTTCTCATGAGAATTTTTTTAGATTTTAGTTTTTTGTTTTGCTTTATTGATATTTTGTTTGATTTTGTGGGGGGCAGGGTTGTTCGTTTGTGTTTTGTTGTCATTATTGTTTGCTGATTTTTTTTTTCCCCAGCAATTAATTTCCCTCCCAAATCATTAAAATCGTTTTGGGGTCAGAAAGAAGATCAGCTTTCAAATTGCTCTAAGATCCAGTTTGGTTTCATTTGACTCCCTAGCTTACACTGAGTACTTCAGGTGTACACTGTTGACATAATTCAGTAGAGCTATCAAAATAATTTCCTAGAATATAAAATTTATTTATCATATAAGGTGCAATAAATACAGAAATCTTAATAAAGACTTCTAGAATTTTTTTAATATATGTAAAGCAAAAACTGTGTCTAAGAAGAGACAACAGGGAGAAGATTTAGTTTCAAAATCTTATACCAGTTTTTTACTGGCTTGAAACAGCACAGTAGTATATACTTAGATAATTGTCATACTTGTTTACACAATTTTTGGAAATTTTACAACTCAAAACTGGAAAAACGAATGCAAAAGATTTGATGCCTAATCCAGTCAAACACAAGGTACAGAATCTGTAGTTGCTCACAAATATCTCGACTCATTCTCATATCTCCTCCCAGCACTGGCGAATGGAACATTTTTTGGTTTAACATGGGACGTGTACTCTCTTTGCTTCTCTTGTAGATGCAAAATAAACAAAGGCCTATGACCTACAAATGATAAATGTCTCCATAATCAGCTATTTTGATTAGAGTCTGGATGCACAATGATATTCCAGTGAGGAGTGAGTTAGTTTTATAAATTTCTTTATGTTCAGCTGGTTGCTATTAGTCATTTTATCCCTTAGCTGTGATGGAGGGTGGTAAGACATGCATAAATAATATTCTTTTTATTGTGAATTATGCGAATTATATGAATTATATTAATTACCAAGACAAATATCTATGGCTATTGTTCAAAAAGCTGAAAAAAAATTGTCATGATTTAAATCAAAACAAATTTGTAGATGAGAAATATTAAATTTGTTTTCATATCCAGGAATTAATTTAATCCCAATACTTTTGTTTTTACTCCCCTCACCATGACTGGTGAATAAAATCATCAGTAAAATTTAAGTTTTCATCAGAACTGTTACCCATGCTGATCATTCTAAAGTATGTGGCATTTTGCCCAATGAATAATGAAACTAGTTCTAGAAACATGATAGTAAAGGTCATTTCAGGAATACAGCTCTGGCTACATTCATGGGAACCTTTGGAAAATTCTTGGCAAGCAGAAATGAAAAAAATCTCAGGGGTATAAGGGAAAGCTAAGAAAATGCTAATTTTTCTACCTACAGTTACTGTTTATCTTTTCTTCTGATTTTTTAATAGCCCTTCTCTTACCTACTAGGAAGAAGCAGAAAGAGCAAAGCAGGAACATCTGGAAAACAAGTACCACAGGAAAAAATTAAATTCTCCCCTGAAGAGTATGTCATGTGCTGTTAATAAGTTTAATATGCAATGCCAACCATATTTGACAAACAGTTAACATTATCTGCAAATATTGACCTTTTTCTGCGTATGCAAATCAAAGAAAAATAAAAAGGAAACCTAAGAATAACAAAAAGCCCTTACCTTTTCAGAGAATTGCATTCTATGTATCACAGATTTGTCAAAGCAAATTACTTCATCTAGGCAAACAAGTGCCTTGGAGTAGAGCATAACATCCAGAGTCTTGATGTTGCTGAACATAAATAGTACTTTAGTAGAGGCACTTAAGAGCTCTAAATGTATGATAATAGCTAAAAACTAAACGACCTCCATGTGTTGATGCGAATTTAAAGGGTATATGACAACTGTTTGTGAAAGGGTACCAACTAGTGAGGAAACCTCCATCCTGAAAGCAATCCTATGGAAGTTTTTGAAACCCATAAAGAAAATTACATGCTTGGTCTGGTACAGAAGTGAAAGTACAGCCAGCATTTTGTTTTGTGCCTTGGGGACTGCGTGGTATGGGAGACAGTAGTGCTGTAGAAGGAGAAACATGTTACAGATGATGAAGAGCTTAGCTATTAGGGGGAGCAGCATTGCTGTCATATTGTGAGAGACAATACGGTTGTGGCTCAAACATTGTTAAAATTACCGAAGGACTTTGCTCACTGCAGCAAAGTGTGCAAAGAAGCAGTTGCTCTCCTGTGCTCACTGACGCCATCCTCCTCTCACTCCCAATGGGTTACAAAGGATTAACACGGGCACTAGGGTATGGTGGGATCACTGGAGCCTTTGGGGACAGCTCACCCTGACAAGGGGGGATGTGCCCAGCTATGGGGCATCTTTCCAGGAGGGTTAAGATGAGCTAATCACAGCCCATTCAAGGACATTCCACTCAAGAGACAGCCCTCCAGGGCAGGGCTGTGGGCAGAGCATTGTCTTCCACAGCAAACAAGAAGAATGTATCCACAAAGAAAGCAAAAAAAAAGTGTAGAAAATAATCTGTCTGGGTTTGGCAGGGATAGGCCATAGTCCGGAGACTCATCTACTGAGGCCGAGCTTGTTCACATTACCCCCAGCAGAAATGGGGGAGCAGAAATTTTGGGGGTGTGATAGCAAACCTGGTCTGAAGACGAAAGGGGTGAACACCACCACCAGAGGCTACAAGCAGGTGCTGTGGAGAATGGATAGTGTTTTTCATTATGCCAGTTGTCCTCTGTTATGGAAACTGGCTCAGCTGTAAAACTCCCCACCCCTGAGGAGGTCACATTCACACAGGACATTCACATGAGAGGCAGCAGAAGAGGTCATAAACCATCAAAGACCACTGAAGCACCCCCAAAACTGATTTCTAAGGTCTTCCACCAGAGAACTGATGCAATCCATGGAATTGCAACACATCCAAAGCTTGTAGCAAAAGACAGTGTAAAACTACCCCCAGTACATACAGGGAGCTTCTGGATGTTCCCACATATTCCTGAACATATATT
This sequence comes from Luscinia megarhynchos, assembly GCA_034336665.1. NCBI lineage: Eukaryota > Metazoa > Chordata > Aves > Passeriformes > Muscicapidae > Luscinia > Luscinia megarhynchos. The sequence goes on along the minus strand of CM067592.1, from coordinate 47,143,793 downwards.
AATCCATTGAACTTGATTTGTGGGACTCCCATCCCTGAGAAGCTTAGAGGGAAGAGAAACAAAAGGGACACTGACAGATTCACAGAGAATGTGGCTATATTTCTACTTAATCTGTCTCTCTCACTTTCTTTCTCTTTCCTCCCTTTTCTTTTTTTTCTGTTTCTCTCTATCTCTCTCTCATATATTTGCTGCTAAATAAAATCCATACTATTGACTTTGACATATGGTCTTTTTGCACCTTAGGCATCTCTCTGATGATCATAATGATGGGATCATAACACGTATTGTTAATTAATTTTTTTTGTTTTGGAAACCCCAAAACCAACATGGCAGCCACCTAATTAGACTAAATTAAAACAATGGATAGAGGAGTGACAGGAATGCATATCTTATGAACAAACCCATGACAAAACCAAGCAGACAATACAGATACTAGCAACAAATAATACAGATGCAAAACTCACCTGGCTGAGTGAAGTCTGTTATGGAGTTTATTATTTCCTGCTGCAGCGAGTAATGTCACTGTACCACTCTTTTCCCCACCATTTCACTCTTGCAAAGAAGATGGTGTTTTTCCCTTCTTTGAACAGCTGTCCTGATTGCAGTCAGGCATAGACAGGCAGCCACAAGAGCAGACCCTTGTCTGAGGGTGGAAAGTTCCTGCTGTACTTTCATGGGGAGGAAACAGTGTTTCAAGGACTATCACTCCACTGTGGGAGCATTAGCGATGGGAACAGGCCTGATGGAAAATGCGTTTGAAATCCCTCATGTCAGTCAGACTCAGGCACATCTGAAGACTGCATTAGTTTATATCAGCTGTCTGGCCTCTCCAAAGCCTGTTGCAACCTGATCCCTGAGGCACAAAATAAACTCTGCTGTGCCAGTCTCATTACAGCATGGGTGAAAACATTTCTTTTTCTATAAATTCAGCGTCAGTCAAATTGGAAATCTTTATCTTCAAATGTTACTCTTGATCAAATTCTTTCCCTATCTTCCTTACAGCCACATGAGAAGCATTAACCTGCCAGACTCTCAGATTGTGCCTGTTTCAGTCCAGCCTAATGATTTCCCAAGAAACACTTCACAAAAACATTTGACCAGTTCCTTTCTTAGCACTTAAATCAAAATAAAATAGATAACATTGCCTTATCTTAAAGCATAAGCAATATAGAATCTGAATCAATGCACGTATATCTTTTCAGCTTTCTACCTCTCAAGTATACCTTTGGCATAGTTGTTTTAGAGCAATTTCACTATATTCCTCTAGAGTCTGTTTCCTTACACTAAACAGTTCTCATGAACACATTCACAATCTTTCTCTAATAGTATTCTTTCTAATTAATCTCTTTTTTTCCCCACCCAATAGTTAGAAGTGCAAATATTATCTGCTTTAGGAACTGTATGTTACTAACACTAAGAAATTAGTTTCAAACAATTGAGATAAAAGAATCCTTGTTTTAATCTTTATGCTTTAAAATAAAAACTGTAATAATAAATTAGGAAATAAAACACAAGAAAAAAAATCTCATTACCTTGGACAGCAAAAGCAGACACAAGGCTACCTACAGCACATAGGCAGTATCAATATACATGTCTTTTATAATTTCATCATGAAAATGAAAATTCAAAGAATAAATTAACTACAAATTTAAGCATGCTTTGGAAAATACATAGACATTTACATATATTGCTTGTAAGAGAGACTTTATTTGTAATTTGCTACATATTTTTTATACTATGCCATTCAAGAGCAGATTAAAATAATTAATATGGTTATTTAATTTAAAAAGGAACCAGAAGAGCAGCAGTATCAACAAAAAGGTGTTTTATGTCATGGTAGCACAACATTTTGCACTAGGTTACTTTATTGACTTTTATATAAAAACACTCAGAGAAATTACTGATGCAGCAGATAAAACATATAGCCTCAAAAGCATTTGTTTTTCCACAGTCCAGTAATGAGATTAAGGAATTACCATAAACTATCTTGCATCTAGATGGTGTTTGTTAAAGTTTGTAATATTTTTGGGCTAGATTTACATTTTCTGTTTGTTAGGGCAGGGTAGCTTTTTCAGAGCTATCTGTGAGGGAAGATTTAAGCTTAAATTTATAGGACAAGTAGTGAATTTTTTTAAACCAGCTTTCTTGATTTGTGTTTAGCCAGAAAAGGAAGTGTAGTCATTTAAGAGTTCTGAGCACAATTGCATTAACAAGCTCTGTCAAATTTAGTTTCTAAGACAGAGGGAGATATGCACAGGCTAAATATTATGAGGTTTCCCTGCCCTATTTCTCCTGTGATCCTCAAAAACTCTTTAAATCCAGTGTTGTATGTGTGTGTTTTCATGTATTATTAATTTTAGTGACATGCATTCCTTCTGCAATGACTGCAACCTTCTGCAATCAGTCAAGAATTAAAAAAAAAAAAAAAAATGTTAGACGTTTAGAATTCCAATATCATAGAATCAGAGAATTCCAGAATGGGTTAGGCTGAAAGGAACTTTAAGATTACCTAGTCCAGACTCCCCAGCCATGATGGGGGCACCTTGAAAAAGACCTGGCTGTGCAAAGGCCCATTCAGCCCATCTATGCACACTTCTAGGAATTGGGCATCTACAGCTCCTCTGGGCCACCTCTTCCAGTGCCTCAGTGCTGCTCTCTTTTAGTTTGAAATCATTCTCCCATGTCTTGTCACTACATGCCCCTGTGAATTGTCTCTCTCCATTTTTCTTGCAAACTCCCGACTAGGAGGTGACAATTAGGTGACCCACAGACCTTTCTTTTCCAGGCAGAACAAACCAAATTTCTTCAGCCCTTTCTCATAGAAGAGGTGATTGATTCTCTGATCATCTTAGTGTTCCTCCTCTGGACTTACTCCAGGTGTTCATGTCCTTCCCATGATGGGGATCCCAGAGCTGCATGCAGCACGCCAGATGGGGTCTCACAAGAGCAGAGGAGCAGAATCACCTCCCTCAACCGTGATCATGTAGAAAGAAAATTAGGAAGGTAAAAGCTCAGTTAGAACTTAATCTGGCCACTCTTGTCAAGAATAATATATAGAGGTTTTATAAGGGCGTTAATATCAAAAGAAGAGCCACGTAAAACCTCCATTCTTTATCCAAAGTGTGAAGGAATATAGTCATCAACAGTCAACATAAGTTGTTCATGCCTGAGCAACCTGATCTCCTTTTACGAACGGCAGACCTGACTGCTGGATGAGCAATGGACTTCAGCAAAGCCTTTGACACCATCTCCCACGGCATTTTCCTGGAAAAGCTGGCAGCCCACAGCTTGGAGCAGTGCACTCTTTGCTGGGTTAAAAACTGGCCCTGTGCAGTGCTATGGGCTGGGGCAGAGTGCCTGGAAAGATGTGCAGCAGAAAAGGATGTGAGGGTGCTGGTCAACAGGAGTTGCACACGAGCCAGCAGTGTTGCCAGGTGGGCAAGAAGGCCAATGGCAGCCTGGCCTGTATCAGCAATAGCGTGGCCACCAGAGCAGGGCACTGACTGTCCCTCTACCTTCAGCACTGGTGAAGTGAGGAACTTGAGGTGAACTAACCAGGTTCTGTGTCCAGCTCTGGACCTCTCACTACAGAGGGACATTGAGCGCTGGAGCATGTCCAGAGAAGGGCAAAGGAGCTGGTGAAGGATCTGGAGCACACATCCTATGAAAAGCACTTGAGCAAACTGGAGTTGTTTAGCCTGGAGAAAGGAAGACTCAGGAACAACATTATCAGTCTCTACAACTTCCTGAAAGGAGTTTGTAACCATGTAGGGGCACATTGCCAAGTCATGTCCAGTCTCTGATCCACCAGCATCCCCAAGTCCTTCTCACAGGGCTCTCAGTCTGTTCATCCCCAGCCTGCATCAGTACTGCAGCATCTTGCTCTAGGTCTTGTTCAACTTCATATATTCCCATGGACCCATTTCTTGTATTTGCCCAGGTTCCTCTGGATGGCATTTCATCCTTCAAGTGTAGCAATGACACCTCTTCATGTTAGACAACTTATCCGTGACTGTGCAGCCCACTTTTTATGATGCTTTTCCCTAAATATTTCCAATTAAAATAATCATTTATTTTACATTGAAAACGTTCAGAACATACAAATTTATTATAGCCACAGAGAGTATTTTTTTCCATTGTTTTTGTAGTTTTCTAACTGATATATATTTGCCAGCCTGCAAAAATTTCTTCTACATTAAGTCTATGTATTTTCATTTTCTTTATATTGAGTATAAGAAACTTTCAAATAGTGACATTTCAGAATATTTTGCAGTTAAAAAAAATCAGATTTAATTTTTTTCTTATAGCAGTTAGTATGGAATTGTCACACCTCTTGTCAGATTAATCAGTTTTCCATTCTAGCCAGCGTCCCATTTAGCTTGGAAAAAATAGTCATACACAGTTTTTCTCCTCTAAGAAATTCATTCATACTCAATAAATGTACCTTTTGCCCCCTTCAACTGCCAAAGCTTCAAAAGAAATAACTATATGATTACAGCAGTTGTTTTATGTTCTCTTTCATAAAGAACACTACTAAAACACCTAATAATTTTACACTACAAATGTTAGTAACTTGAAGAGTATCATAGAAAAATATCACAAAGAGATCATTTAGAAAAGACAAAAAGATAAAGAATGTAGGTGACAGTTTTTAAATATAGGAATGGATTGTCTACCTCCAGATTTGTGTTTATTATAGCAGAAGATAAATACTAACTAGATATGAGGAATTGTTAATTTTCTAGTTATAAAAAGGAGCTACACAAGTGAAATATAATGAAATGGGTTCTGACACAGAGAGAACAATAACTCTGCTGTTTGCAGGCCACAGAACACTGATTTACAAAATACTTGATTTTATCACACAAATTACTGGCTAAAAATACTCAACCAAGGTGCTACTTGGGTTTCATGAAACAGTAATGTGAACATAATGCTGCTCAGCTGCTGAGTTCCATGATAGTAATTTGGAAGAGGGAAGGGGAAAGGGAAAAAAATGGAAGGGAGAAAAAAATTCTGTCAAATCAACAATGTCACATATCATTCTTAATTTTTTAAATTGCAACGATATTTTGTTTTTGAAGACAAGTTCTCTAAAGTGCGAATGCAATGGTATTTGCAAGAAAAGTTTTTCTTTAAAGAGGTCACATATCTCCACTCCAAGAAAAATATTATGTATTAAATGTTAAAAAGATTTTTCTTGTTAATATGATACAGACTTAATATGATATGCTACTAGTTGGTTAAGATGAGGAACTTTGAAGGGTGACAGAAACACATTCTTATGAATAATAAGCATATATTCAGCTCTTTGGAAACAGCTACAGGAGAAGAGCTTAAAAAAGGTTTTTTCATCTCTGCTTGAGAAAGTTACAGTGGTTGGCGAGATCAATGCAAGCATCTACTTAATGCATACATAATTCCTTGCATTTGAATTTGAGTCCTCAGCAATTACACTGAGATCAAGGGCATTCGATTGAACATAACAGGCTTGTTTTGTTTTGGTACTTTTTCTCTATGTAACCTTTCCTCCTAGATTCACATTTTCATTTCAGGTCAGTGACATTATTACAGACATCATTCTCAGTGTCCATGTCAGAGATAAAGTAACAATAGTACAAAGAACATCTGCTCAATGTCATGAGGGAAATCAATTAAAAGGAAAAACATAAAAGCTCTATCAACAAAGACGTGCCATCCACTCATCTACCAACTAGTTTATGAATATCTGATTTTGAAAAATGCACAGCACTTAGCTACTACTCCAATATAAAGCTTGAGTTTAGTTTCATTATTTTTTTTACCCCAAAGAGATTCTCAGAAAAAAAAAGGAAGAAGAAACAACTATTTTATTCTTGTATTATAGTAGGCAAAATGATATCAAAATAAGCCTTAAATTTCTTTGATACAATATAGTGGCATGTTGAAAGGGATATAGCTTTTCACAGGGAAAACCCAAATACTTTCTTGTTTAGCATCCCATGTTTTACTCTGTTTTTCAAAACAAATAAGAAAGAGTTCATTTATTAGCCTTTGTAAAATGTGGGTTTTCTGACTTTCTGTGTTTTCTTCTGAAAAAGGATTTTATAGGAAGAAATTACCATTTAATTTAACTATTTTAGCATTGGCACATCAAAGTAATTGCATGCCTTTTTCAGCTAGGATCACTAAAAAGGCTAAGTGAATGTAGTGGTAAGTTACAGTCCTTATAATGATTGATACAAATCCAGTTGCAAAGCCCCCAGAGTGCCTGGAGCAGATGCCTTCATGTGTAAAAGCTCAGCACTAGGGGTTACCTGGCTCTTTCTGGCTCCACTTTTGCTCTCATTTTACAAGACTTAAAACTACTCCTGAAGCTGTAAACTCTTAGAGCTTACAGTTCTTACTGTGTGCTGCATAGCAGAAAAGTTCTGTAACAGTTGAAGGGTTTATCTCTTCTTTTTATCCCAGCAACAGGCAAAGTGGAGCGAGCAGCAGTGTAAAAGTCCAATTTCTTCCCTTTTCTATTATCTGCAAGCCAGCTGACGCTGCAAACTTATACCAACAGTAATCCTGAAACAGGAAGGAATCATCCAGGCATGCAATTGCAAGACTGAAATCTGTACAACTCTGTCTTTTCCTATATTTTTGTGTAATCATCTTGCATTCTTTCAGAAGAGCAGGCAAATTACAGTTTTCTACTGCTATACCCACTACTTAAGAGAAGCATTTAGTTTCTAAGATATTCCTCCATATCTTGGCTTTGCTGAGAGAGCAGTGAATGGCTACACTAGGAGTTCTTGTTAAAGTTATAATTTAAAAATTATTCACTTCAGCCCTGTAGGTATTACAAGCACACAAAAGTCATATTTGGCAATGGGATATGATGTGATATACATGTATCATAAGATGAAAGTAATTGTAAACATTGCTTTAAGATAAAGGTTTACTCTTAATAGACTCCCTGATTTAGTCCTTCCTTTTTCTGAAGTAGAGTCTCACCTATCAGATTTCACTGATGTATAACAGTGATTTCAGCTGAGAGCTCTGGGAAATTCTGTAACCATCTTAGCAAGGAGAGTGAATTTTCAATATAGACAATGCTATCAGGGGTCAACTATCTTCCTACAAATTCCACTTGCAATTTTTCATCTTGCTCTGCTCTCAGTTTGTTTTCCAGATATGAAGAATGTATCAAATAAGTAGATCACAATCAACAGCTTCCACTTTTCTAAACTGGCTAGTTTATTAACTCAAAAGTCCTGTTCTCTCTTTTTCTTTTTTTTTTAATGTCCTAGTTTCTTGCTTTGTCCTCCAATCTTCCTTGAAGTACCCCTAGCTGAAACCTGAAGCCTAAGTGTGATACAGCCCAGAGAGGAAATTTCTGAGGAAATTTCTGCACTGTGAGGAGGAACAATGAGAACGTGCACCAAATAGACCCACACAAGATAGAGAATGGAAAAATACAGAGGCAAGTTAGCAGTAAGAAGACTTAGGAACAAGAATAGCAAATTAAACCCGAGCATAAAAAACAAGGACATTGATTACAACACCATACCACAATTTCCATATAACTTTTTGCAATGCTGACAAGTCAACAGTGCTGGACAATTATGATGACATTTGAAAGCACTGCACATACATATCAAATATCCTTCGTAATGTCTAACACAGAAGTCAGAAGCTAACTTCAGAGTCATTTCAGCGCTTTAGGTCAACAAGGAATTAGGATCATGGTGCTTTACTCAGATAAACTCATGTTGAGCATGCTCATAAGAAGTTGTCCCTACCTGACTGCATGTCAAAACTCTTATGGAAAAGTCTCTTAAAACTCTGGAAGAAAAAGAAAATATTAACCCAGAAAATGAGACCCCACTGTTCTAATCAGTTTAATTTTAATAATGGTGTGGAAATTCAGAGTTTCAGATAATGAAGATAGAAGAAGTCACAAAGTAATGAGAAATACAAAAAAAAAATTCTACTGGTTTGTGGCTTCTGCCATGTTTTGGGAAGCAAGAATTCTGGTTTTCATTTTCAGCTCTGTGTCAGATCTTCTGCTGCTATTTGGGTAAAATTGTTCATTCCTGCTATAGCACTTGAATTTGCAAACCAACAGAATTAAGACACTGTTGGGATTTTTAGGTAGTTTTAATCAGACCAGGTCTTCAATACCACGTGCATGACTTTGGACGAGCTGAGGCATGTAGACTATAAAGCAGCCAATTTTTGGTCTGAAAGCCATATAGCTCTAAAAGTTTTAAGCTAGAATTATCTAGAGTAAAGTGCCTCATCTGTTCAGCTGTATAGTTTTCTGACCAAAGTGACCAATGTGAACAAGGGGAGTAACAGGAAAGTCCATACTGTACTGAGATTATGCAAATTTCATTTTTGGTGGGCATAAGGGAGAATGGGAATTTTTCTGCTGATGGAAAAAAACTAATCACACAGAAATACCCTAACTGAAATATTTTCCCAGCTTTATAACTAAGCATAATATCACATTCTGCAAACTTACCTATTCAAATGTCAATAGTAAGATCTTCCAAAAATTTTTTCACCCTCTAAAATATGAGATAGGAAATCTTTTTACAAAGAGTGTTGTTCTGTAGTGCAAATGTTGTTGAGGAAATTATGGTTTATAAAGACATATGTACTTTTCTGAATTCATGCAGAGAAACTATGGTTACCTCGGAGTCTCACAAGCCCTCGCCTATCTCATTATTCCTAAAACAATAGATTTCCTTATGTTATTATCATGCCTGGCTCCTTTTTCTTCCTTCACAATTCTGTAAAATATAGTCTGGGTAGACATCAGGTTTGTACTATGACCATTTTCTTTAATTAAGAAAGTTATTTCAAACAAAACAAAACAAAAAGTAAAATCTAAAAAGAAAAAAAAACCAGACAAAAACCCAAACAAAATACAAACCAAAACAAAAACCCAAAGAAAATCCAAAACAAAGATAGAAAACAAAAAACAAAGATCAACCAAACTCATGTCAAGTTCTGATCCAAACATCCTGGTCCATTAGATGTGTATGAAATGAGGAATAGATGTTCACTTTAATCAAATAAGAACAATTTAAATGAACTAATTTCCCCACCTCTTTATAAACACTCAAGCCTGAGTCTTCATTCATTCTGTCTGCCTGCTAACAACCGCCAGTGGAGGAGCTGGGCAGTGACACATCTTTTCTCTGTCTCAGGAAGGCACTGACAGCAGTTGCTGCCCAGGAGCTTCCAGACCAGAAGGAGCTCTGACAAGAAAGGCAGGCATCCACCCTCTCCCCAAACCCCACTCTCATGATGTTGGCGGGCAGAGCCTCTCACTACGCGTGCCCAGGAGCTGTCAGGGCTAGTCCCAGCCTGACTAAGGCCTGGACTCCTGTGAGTGTGCCCACAATGCCTGGAGAGTCGAGCCAGGCTCTGGCTGGTGCTGAGTGGCGCGTTGGTGGCTCTTGGCAGCATTTCTCCTGCCTGTCCCTGAAGCTGTTGGCTGTGCTTCCCTGGCGGCAGCTGCTGCCCTGAGCTCTCTCCAGCCTGCTGCAATGCATTGAGACCACGGCCACAGCATCAGACTGGACATGTTCCCTCTCCTGCAAACTCGGCCTGACCTTCTTTATCCTGTGTCTACACCAGGTCTGCTTTGGCTGCATGATACAGTGGAAAGCAGGAAAACAGACTGTCCCACTCTGTGCGGGTGGATGATTAGTTAGAGTAAATCAACATACCTACCACAGAGCCATAGGATGCGAGCTCTGAACACCCAGACACCCACCGTCTCATTCCCAAAGGATACGGCTCCTCAAGGCAGCAGAGACAGTGCACAGAGCTGCTGCTGTGGGTGGCCTCCCACCAGGCATCTGGGCAAGCATTTTCAAAGGCTATCCAGAGACCCTGATCATGACCAGTCTGTGCCTCCAAGGACTCAACAAGGAGGCCACGGTCCAGGAGCTACAGCCCAGCCTGCAGGACCACATAGCAACATTCTTGCACTGGCCCATAGATTTGATTATGAGACAGTGCAGTAAAGAGGACCAGAAGCATTTTGGCTCCAATTCCAAAGGAGCAGAACAGCCCCACAGATATCCCCAAACCCCCTACCTCCCTAGAGAGGTCTTTAGGTTGTCAGCATGGGTATCTCCAGCAGAAAGATTGGAAGTTTTCCTTCATTGCCTCCAGAAATTTCCCAGTTTACTTGTGTCTTGCTTTCTTGTCCCTCCAGCAGACATTAGTATGGTTCTTGTGAATGTGATGTTTCTTCCAGTTTTCTGTTTGCTTTTCATTTGTGATGAGGCAATCCATTGCAGACTCCCACTACAACATCACATGTGCTTGTCTGCCTCCTCATCCTGATGCATAAGCCGTCAGTTGTCTCATTATCCATCTCTGGGCAGAGAGCTCCATACATACCAGCTGCTTTCACATCAGTTGGAATTCTTCCCCTTCCTCCTCGTATTCCTATCCTGCCCACGCTGGATCCACCCACAGCAGCACTCCAGTTGTATGAGTTGTCCCACTATATCTCCACGATCCCATTGAAATTGTGTCCTTGCAGACACATGTAGACCACGAATCCACCCTTTTTGCTCCCCATGCTGCACCTGTGAGATATGTGAAGAATGAAGAAAGTAGAAAGTGATCTCTAGCTGGCACAAGTCAAATTAGTTCAAGGAGGAGTACAAGGAGAAATGTTTCTTGTCTTCATTGTGTCTCAAGGCTGCTGGAAATTGAAATGGCATCTTCTGAGGTGTCATAAATTCTGAGACTCCTCCAGCATGTTGCAAACTTCATTCACAGAAAGAGTCACTCTCACAAAAGACAGATAATCTTTCCTTGGAGAGTACCAATAAAGAAAAATCTCACATACTCACATATACTCAGAATGAGAGCATTACTGCATAAGACAACATGCAATTGCACTGTACCTAGTGCTTTTTATAATTTCTTGGTACTATGTTGCTATGTTAAACAAATACACATGAAGAGCATGTGTATAAAATCTTCAGAAAGAAAATAATTATGTTTTTTAAAGCACCAATCAAACCTTCTCCATCAAAGCCTTCCTCTCTACACACTAAAAACCTGAAGTAGTTTAGATGGAAAATTACAGCTTTTTTCATTATGTAACACTCCTACAACTGCTTCTTCCAGTTCCAAAGGGACCAATTAATGAAGCAACGGCAGTGCTTGAATTTGTACTTTTTCCCATTACCTGAACTATCATCTGGAAATACTGGCCCAGGATGACTACTTCCATATTACTTGACCATGAGAGGGGTCTTTTCTGTTGCGAGTGGCTTGACTCACAGGATGTCATACGTATTTTTCTGGGAACGAGAAACTGCTTTGGTGATTCACTGTATTAAAAAGGGGGGAGTTCAGAATAAAACAGATACAGAAGAGAGATGCATTTTGCTGGAGGATAAGAGAAAACAAAAAAGTACCTAAGGGGAGATTGTACATGTCTTCTTCAAGAGTGTCAGTAAAAAGCTCACTAGTGACTTTTTCATTAAACACAGATATTGAAACATCATGTTATATTTATTAAGATTACTCTTTTCACATGAGAATTTTCTATGAAAAAAAGTTCTGTGTAAAAAGTGTAAAATTCAGGGACAGAGCATTTTTTATTTATATTTTTTAGTATTCATCTATTTTTTCCATTTTTCAGTCTTTATTAAAATAGCAATTTAATTTTAAAAAAGCAGTTTTTATACTGACAGAAAAAAATCAAGCTACATTATCATGTAGCATTATCCAGATAGAAGTAGAGTATCATTACCACAAAACCTTTTCATCATATACTTAAGGGATTTTTAAGAAGAATACTCTTCTTTTTATTTTCTTTTTGTTTTCTTCTGATTTTTCAACCCATTCACTTAATAAATTGCCACTGGCCGTACACCTGATTGAGATTACCACAATCTTCCACTTCTCTGCAGTGTGAATCACCCTTAATTAGCAAATGTACCCCTTGAAGACAGTAAATGTTCAAAGAGCTAAATCCAGGTTTTGCTAGCATTTACTATAATGCTATCTTCCTCCCTTAAAAATTCGGTATAAGATCTTAACTTTAAAAGTTGTACTAGGCTTGGCTCTGAATAAAGCCCACTGCTAAAACAGGTTACACGGAGAAGCTGTGGATGTCCTGTCCCTGGAGGCAGATACAGCCAGCTGGATGGAGATAGAAGCATACTGGTCTTGTGGAAGGTGTCCCTGCACATGGCAACGTTGGCAAAGAAGTTAGAACTAGAATTAAAGATTGTACTTTAATTTGCAAGACAATAAATGTTTCCCCAAGTCAAGCCTATTTTGCCTGACGGAGATCAACAAAGAAACAGGACCCCCACTTGCATAACGAAGAGATGAGACTCCCATTTGATGCAAGCATGAAGCCAATTTATTGATTTCACACATCAATATATACACCTTTTCAACTATAGCTAAAAATAGCACAACTACATGATTGATGTTTCTGAGTAACATTACTTAATCAGAGCTCTGCACAGACCTGTACAGACCAGCACAGGCATATATGGTCTTACATGATTTAACTTAAAGCACACCACACACACCTTCTGCTTTCCTACTCAAGGCTCTGCCTCACCTTGCCGGGGCAAACCTCGTACATCCACTTCAGCCATGAGCTAGCAGTGCTCTCAGTCCTGCTCTCCAGCTGTATTGCTACATTTGCCCATGACAGTAATTGCTGGGTAATCTTCTTGTTTTTTACCTTGATCCACAACCTTTTTTGGTACATTTTCTCCTGCCTGTGCTTTTCAGCAGGGGGAGTGAGGAAATACCTTGGCAGGCACCTGGCATCTAGATAGAGTTCACCAAACACCAACTCAAATGCTCATGCCACAAGACTTTGAAAACTTCCAGAAATTCCTGGTATTTTGGAGTATACAGTTTGCCAGGAATTTTTGACTAGAGCTCTTATCATGCAGTGTTTCTTAAATGACTTAGAGACCAGTGCTGCAGTACCAACAGCACACAATACAAACCTACAAAACACACACAGCACACATATATATACATGTATTCTCTTCTGCTTTCTCTGTGCTAGTTGCTTTTCTTCCATAGGAACAGCAAGCACACAAAGGCAGTGCAAAGAAAAGCAGAACATTTTTCCTTTGCTTTGTGCATTGAATTATTCATTATGGGCTTTCTGAATTTGTTCCAAATAGTTCCTCTGTGCTCCAGCGCTTTAAAAGACATTTCTTGGCACCTTAATAAAACTGAACAAAACTTTTAACCTGAAAAAACTTTTATCATGTCTTTAAACATTATTCTTAATTGTACAACTACTTCTGTATATAAACACCTAAAATCCTTGTGTAAGGAACAGTTGTGGAAGGAAAGCAGTAGATAAAGTTTCTTAGACTAGATTAGAGAAATCAGTAGATTTAGTAGATTTGAATCTCTTTCTCTTTAAATTCTGTTTGGATGAAGGAATTTTATTTCATCCCTAATATAGCCACAGTAAAAAGTAAAAGTATGCACTCCATGGCAATATGGTATATTCATCTTAAGATCTTCAACATGAGATTGTTTAAATAAGAGGTCCTTCAGGTCCACTACCATCACATTCCTCCTGTAGGTGAACTTGCTGAGAAGTTAACAAGTTGAGAAGCTCATGACTGAGGCAGAGCATTATTCTTACACAGCTTCCTGTGTCTAGTATTTTGATAAGCCATTGAGATCTGCCTCCAATTTCTGTGTTACATTCTCCACTCCTATTTTGATATTTTTCAGGAGTTAATTAAATCAAGATTTAACCACCCTGTACTAAAAGGAGTCTGCAAAATGGATCTGAGAACTACACTAAGTAATAACACTGTCTTGGAATGTGAACTTAAAAATATATAAAATCAGTACCATCTATTTCCTCTGGAACTGTCTATGTTCAGATAGCAAGACAAATATGAATTATTTTGTACAAAGTATCAATTTCCTCTTCCACTGTTATTTCCTACTATCTGATTGCTAGGCAACAACATAAAATACATATCACAGGGTTTCATACTTAGTACCCCAGACAGATCCCATTCATAGGTTGGATTTGCAACTTAGAATCACAGAATGATATTGGAGAGGACCTTTAGGATTATCAAATCCAAACGCAAGCCTAGAACCATGTTGTTCTCACTAAACCATGCCCCAAGTGCCACATCTACATGCCTTTCCAACAGTTTCAGGAGTGGTGATTGCATGGCTTCCCCAGGTAGCCTGTTCCAGTGCTAGACCATCCTTTCAGTGAAAAAAATTTTCCTACCATCCTGGATTAACCACCCCTGGTGCATCTTGAGGCCATTTCCTCTTATTCTGTTGCTTGTTACCTGGGAGAACAGGCCAGCCCCACCTGGCTACAACCTCCTTTCTGGTAGTTGTAGGGAGTCATAAGGTCACCTCTGAGCCTTCTTCCACCTACACCCATTTTCTACCATTTCCTCTGTACCCATAGAGAACTGCTGGCAGTGTTTGAATGATGGACTCATCTCAGGAGGCCCAAAACTAGCCATCAAGCAAAAAACTGGCCTACACTTTAATGAAGGAACCAATCTGTCTCGTTTACCAGCCTGGGTAGCCATTCATGCGACAGTTTGGAAAGTACCTCTAAACCTGTAGCTGTCTGTGCCAAAGGTATTCTGTTGTTTCTATTCTAGCAGCACAGGCATACATAAGGTTTGGTATCCCAGCAATGTAATTTCTAGAAGGCAAAAAACTGTTTGAACCCATGAATTGCAGATATGAGATGACTGCTATTTTTTTTTTCATTCCTTTATTACACTTCCTTTTTCACAAATTTGTAATCCAGCACTGGGCAAAATATGATAACGGCACTTTAGCTAATCCCTTTTTTCTTTTTCAGTCACATATCAAGATTCAGTAAAGGTTGCCAGCGCTTAGTGAAATTCTTATGCCACTTTTTCAGGTGCTAATGAATCTAGCATCTTACATCAGTTCCCATTTCTGATACTCGTTAACTCTGACATCTTAGTTCTCTACTGTATAAGGTGACTTTGCTGTGTATGACTAGTTGCACTGATTTTACTTAAGACTATTTTAGAAACAAACTATTGTTTGAATGTTATTTTTAAGGTAATATTTTTATGGTATCAACTGCAGAATATTTCATTTTCTCAACTCACATTCTTTTTGTTTTTTCTTTTTGCTTCATAAATTTGCATATAAGGAGAAAGATGGAGGCTTTTATCTATATGCACATATTTACACAGATACATGCACATGTATATGCATGCAGATTCTTCTAAATCACAAAGCTTACTCACTTGCAAAATGCAAAAAAGGTTCTAAAATGAAAATATTCTTTCTTCAAAAAAATATAGAATTCCAAACTGGCAAAACTGTTTTTTTTCCAGATTGTCTGCTGACGGAAAAACATTTGAGAAGCATGTCTAGAGAATGCTAGGATCTAGGAGATAGGGAATAGAAACAAATTGTGAAAAAGCAGAGCTTTTGCTCAATCCCTCCACATTTTCCTTGAAGAGACACATAAACTTGCTTCATTCTGCAAGATTAAGAAAAATATTGTAAAATACTGTTGTATATCCCACAATTTTGCTTGGTTGCATATCATTCTTCCAAGAAAGCCAAACACAACATTTTCAGGGGTAGAAACCAGACACAAAAAGCAGTGCAGGATACTTAATGTCCCTGAATTGTTGCTGACTGAAATTTGATATGCAAATTCTGCCTGGAAACAGAGATGTATAAATAAATGAAAAATGAAGCTAGATTATGATGAGTTATGTTGAAAAATAGACTCTGACCCCTATAGCTTCAAATTTACAGAGACATCTCTGAACTGACTTATCTAAAAACCATTAAGATGTGATTGATTTAGTTTTGAGCCCTTTGTGCTGTGAAATGTAATTTCTTTGGTTTTCCTTTTCATGTCCCTAATTGTAGTCTTCACCCACGAATGCTCAACCCTTTTTTTGGGTTCTGCTGCTCTTTTTAGGTTCTGATGGCACTTTTGCTAGGTTGGTCATGGCCTCTATCCCCTCCACTGCTGTGAAAACACTACCTGGTCTGTTGATGCAGACCTACAGGGTGAGCAGGAGTGGTCTTCCTGGTACGAGAGGTTGCCATTCCTCAGCCTTCACAATTGCCTATCTTCCAGCTCACCTTCTACTTCAGCACTGCAGCAGTTTTATTTGGCAGCACACATCTTCCACACACACAGCCACCCTGCAAACAGCAGCACCATCACCCCCACCCTGGTCACAGTGAGGTCCCACACTGCCTAGAGGTCTGCAGCCCCATGCCTGGAGGCTTGTGTCCTCCCCTGAGAGCTGCTGCTCATCCAGGCTGCTGTCTCTGATGTGCCAAGGTAGTTTGTCCACTGGATGCTGGGAACAATGACTGGTAGAGCATCACCACAATTGCTGAGCATTTATACACTGCTTTCAGCACATCTTCTGACTCCATTTTGTAGGAACAAACTGCTACGTCTGCTGTCACCTTCAGTTAAAAATTATTATTCTAAGAGCCTTTTATATCTCAACTACATCCTCTTCAACACAATTTCTGTGGATCTTTGCTCAGCACTGTAGGTATAATCTGTGCTGTCTTTCATATCTGCTAATACAACTCAGAGTTCTGCATATGAAATCCATCACAATGCATTATTTCCCCACATTATAAAATTCTTCGAATGTGGCACTAATTCCATAAAGCACAAAGTTTTTTCTTTCCTCTAAGAATTTTCTCTTTATTTTCCAGGACTAGTATCACATATTGGTTGTTGGGTCTACCATCTCTGTGACAAACCACATAAAAGATGTCTCTTTTTAGATGAACTGTGATCCCATCCTAGAAAAATAATTTTAAGGACAAAGATTGCAGACAATTTTCTTAGACATTTTGTTACTTGAAGTTTTATGCGGAGTCATCGTAATAATCCAGTACAGTTTTTCATTATTTGCATAATTGCAAGTGAACAGTCTTTTCAGGCACTTCTATGGATGGGGTGAAAGGTTGTGCAGAGACATCACTGTTTACAGAGCACTGTGGATAAAAATATTTATCAACAGGATTCAATCCTTCAGTTTTCTGAACTTGAAATTAATCCTAATAAATAACATATCTATTGCTGACAGTTTTTTAGTTTTCTTATTCCATTCTAAGTCCTGTCTAGAAGTGTTAATGTTCAAATCACAGCCCCTGGAAACACCCTAAAATGTTTTATGATGCATGTAGTAGGAAGCCATTTTTTCCTACTTTTTTTTCACTTCTCTGTACTTTGATAAGAAAAAAACTCTATTTTTCCCCCTTACATAGAATTTCTCTATCTTTATGTGTTCTCCTGATGCTTTTAGAAATTCTACAGTCAGATATGTGCATGGATTAACGCTTAAAGCATTATATGATTCTGGTGCATTGAAGCATCATTGGGAGACTAGAAGCCAGAAATAAAAAGTCCCTGGTAAAGCCATCAAGGACTCAATCAAGCTGCCAGGTAGCTAATTCAGTCAACTATCACTAAACCCATCTCAGTCTATCTACTGAGTGCTGAGTGACTGTAAGCAGAAGGTAGGCATCAGGTATTTCAATTATTTCTATGTATTCACTGAGTTTAATATTAATTAACTTTTCCCATTTTAAGACTGAGACACAGAATCAGTCTCTTGTAGCGGTATTTCTATGAAATATCATTTGCAACTGAATTTTGAATTTATTAAATGGACCTTAACAAGAGATCTCAAGGATGATCCTTCACATCACACTGCCTTTCAAAACACAAACGGTTAATTCTTCCAGCATTTCACTAAGATATTTCTTCAAAGAAAAAGTATTTTTTATTTGCATGATTCAGGAAAGTCCAAGATTTAGGCAAAACCTGACCCATCAGAAAGCTTGATATACATGGCAAGAAACAGAAGATTTATTAAAAATTAATTTCAAGGAATATGTGAGTGTTTGCGTTATTAACTTCTGTAATTTTGAATGTTAATCCTGACAACCTTCATATATGTATTTTTAGGAACCATAGATGATTCTACCTTTTTATAAATGCTGCCATGTCCAGGTTTGCTCTCAGCACTCAAACTGTTCTGATTTTAGACAGAGCTGCTAAATCACACTGTCTACAGGATGGTAGTCATAACACTGGAATTTATAGCATATTTATAGTGTTTTCTGGCAAACAGGTTGAACAGAAGTCGACTCATCCTTATTCAACATAGGTATAGCAGAGGAACAGAGCTGCCCATTGCTAAAGAATTGTAGATATCAAGCACTTTGCCTTGTGTAGTGAAGATCGAGAAAAGGGTTCAAAAACATTAATACTGTACATGCTTCATTATTCTTCTTGGACCTTTTCCAGAAGCAGTTTCAACTTTGGAAAATGCTTATTCTGAGTCAAAGAAGGATGCTCCATGAAGCATTCAAAAATCATTCTACCAGCTTTGGTAAGCATTAGTGTTATTTCATTTACAAGGTGTTAAGTTAATACTTGCAGGATGACAGAGATATTGCAGAGTTTTTTTGCTGAAGCTGGAAGTCAGCCAAATGCAAAACCCTGAAGAGGTAAAATAAAAAATTGTCATGGCTTGGGAAGAAACTGGGTGTTTGTGTATTGCAAAGTGCCCAGCAGAAGACTGGGAAGTGTGTAGTGTACCCAGACCCTGAGTCACAGAAATGGAAGGGCGAGAAGCCTGCTGAGGCATTCCATGCCTCAGCAGCTTTCTCACTACATTTAAAAAGAAGGAAAAGTGAAGATGAGAACTTGGCATGAGGGCAAGGGAGGGCCTGGGGCAGAGAGTTGTGATTCACACAGCCACAAAGGGCAACCCTCATGTTCTGTGCAGGATTTCACTCTGATCCAAAGAAAGTGAGCTGACTCAGGAATCCCTTCTCCACGTAGATTTAAGACGTGACTTATTAGTGGAATCGGAAACCTTTACAGTCTAAGCAAAGCCTTTGATGGGGACTGCTGAGCCTTCAGAGACCTAACTCCCTCTAAGATATCTTTCCTGCTGAATATGAGAGGAAGATAACATTTCCCACTGCACTGGATGCTATGGGAATACATTTATACCACTGTGCATGGACATTACAGTAAAACTGTTGCCATGATGAATGAGGCTCATGACCTCTTTCTCACCATGCTATCCTGAAAATTTCATTTTAACACCTTAAAACTCAGGAGCTACATTTATACCTCTCTTCCTCTACAGCAAGGCATTCCCTTACAATAACACCTTTAAAACATCTTTTGCTAAGGGCTGTCAACAGCAATAATATTAATACACTGCTGATGCTTTTTTTTTCATATATGCAAGCAAAAATAATGTTTCAGCTGAGGTTAGAATAATTTTGAACAAATCTTGGAACCTTTTATTCCTCTATAGCAGCAGATTCTCAGCTGACAGAGAAGACCTCACCTCATTCAGATGAGCTGCAACAATTTAAACTACCTGGGAGTTTGGTTCATAATTTAAGAAGTCACTATCTGTAGGAAAGGGTAATACTTAAACTGAAATCAGAAAAAATAAGGTTCTTTTATTTATTGATATAGCATTTTTATAGCAAAATTAAGAAAATAGTTCACCTCAGCACTAATATGTCAAACTGCAATTCTCCCCTACGTAATTCCCCTAATGTTCACTAAATTCTAAACAACATGGATAAAGACCTAAAGTCTACAACCTGATGTTGTAGCTTTACATCCACAATAGCTAGCAGCCACAAATCCAATCAATATCTTAAACTTAAATGAACTCATTATGGTGAGATTCTGAACTTTGTCACTTGATAAACTCTCCAAACCTTTCCAACAACAAGAACGAAAATACAAAGCTGTGATGTGTGAGCTTAGTAAATTTATTTCACTGAAATTAGTTTTGTTCAGATTCAAAAAAATCAGTATTTACTAATGTATTTTTTCAATTCACAGACAAAAAATTTCCAGTTTATCTCTCTATAGCAGTTTTGGTTTGACTCACTTTCTGCTGTGAGATATAGATTAGGAGGAAGAGGGCAAAACAGGCTAAAAACGTTAAAGGCTATAAAGAAAATTTTATTAACACAATTAAAAGAAAATCACAATAAACCTTCAGAACACTTATTCGCCCCCGCATATCCTCTTTTCTTTCCCACTGACAATGTAAAGACACAAAACTTGGAACTTTCTGTCAGTTTGCCACCTCTAAAATAATCTTTCTTCAATCTACTTAGGGAGAGGAGTCTCTCTTGTCATGCCATGGAGACTTCTCCACATGAAACAGCTCTCCCATGGCTTTTAATTTTTACAAATAGCAGCCACCTGGAAATTTGCAAGCATTAAGTCCCTCCTGTGTTCTGAAGCCTTCCTACAGCTACGTGGGCTATATCAACTTATTGGGGAACTATTTTAAGGATGAGCTGTTCTTGGAACAGAGGTTATCTTCTATTCCTGAGATGAAGTTTCTCATCACTCTCATTGGATCACAGCAGTATCTACTTACTTCAACACTGGTGCCTTGGCTCTCAGTTGTGTTAGAATGCTACATCCCCCTAATGCATTTTCATGAGTTTTAGGGAAAAAACAAAGTCTGATTAATCAAATATATCTTCACCACAAGGTCTCAAAAAAAAAAAAACCAAACTAAAAAAAAATCCACTAGCCTAAGACTAAGGCATCTTCCTCAATCCCCTCCCATCTAGAATTTGACTCCTTATTTAGTGGCCTCAGAATCCTATGTTGTCATCTTTACATGTCTTCATACTTTTTTTTTTATTCAGGAGAGAATTGCTGTTCGTAGGTTCATTGTTCTCAAGCTTTATCAATTGAAACAGTTCTTACAGAGTTCTGCAGCGCTGGAAGGTTGATCTCATGCAGGCCCTGCACTGGAGAAATGCTCACCATGGCTCTCCTGTGGTCTCTGCTGACCCTGTGTGAGCCGTGCTGGCCGCTTCTGGTGCTGTTTCTGTCCTCCTGTCTGCAGCATGGCGGGCTAAAACTGGGTAAACAAACGACGTTCATTGCCGTGCACTGCTGTCCCGGTCACGCCGATTTTGGCTGCACAGTCCTGGCCTCCTAGTGTGGGACGGCAGCTGCCACTCCTGGCTCTGGTCTCCGGGCATGGCTGCTCCCAGCGCAGATATAGCCTCTGGCCGACATGGAAAAGGGACGGTGAGCTCCAGAGGAAACGGGGCCCAGCCGCCCTGCTGGGGCCGGGCTCAGCGGGCTCCCCGGGAAGGGCTGGGCCCCCTGAAGGCAGCCCGGCCACCCCACGGGAGCAGGACCTGGCAGGCGTGCTGGGAAAGGGCCGTGCCGCAGCAGAGCCATGCCCAGCCTGCCCCACCGGGCCGTGCAGGCTGGGCCGTGGGGTGGCCCTGCCACCTGCTCAAAGCTAGACGCCCAGAGAGCTTGCCCAGGCTTTTCGTATTGCTCCCGTACACTTGCTAAAACAATTGCATTGTTCACAAAGGAAGAGAAGGAATCTTGTGCATATCACAGACATTTCTCTTGCAGATTTAAGAAACTCCCTAAGAGGAAATGGGAGCTAAACGAGGCAAGTATCTCTTCTTTACCTTAAGAAGTTAGACACGGCTGACAACATAGGAAAGCATATCATAAGGAAAGTGGTAGCCATCGTCTTCCTAGAAAAGCTTGGACTGCCTTTCAGGTAATATCAACAGTAAAAACCCTTAAAAATGTTGTAATAAAAGATTTGGTTTTTGATGTTTCTCGGGAGGAGTGATCAAGAACAAAGGGGCCCAAAGTCTAATTGTTTTTAATGTCTGGTCCGTACTCTCAAGCACACAAGCCTTTAACTTGTTACTTGGAATATAAGAGTAAGAGTACTCTCTACAATTTCTTTTACAGTGAGATGACAAGACAAAATGGCCCCAAACTGAGAGAGGGGATATTCCAATTCGATATTAAAAAAAATATATTTCCCTGTCAGGATTGTCAAGCATTGGAATAGGTTGCCCAGGAAGCTGGAGGAGTCACCAGAGGTCTTCACGGTGCACCTGGATCTGATTGATGTGGTTCAGTGGTTCAGGGGTTGCAGTGGCAGTGCTGAGCAGATGATTGGAATGGGTGACCTTAAAGATCTCTTCCAATCCTGATGATTCAGTATACATTTGCACCAAATTTGAAACACTTTTCTGTCATAATGTAGTTAGTATTTGGTTCATAGACTCTACCCCTACTGCCCAAATTAGATGGTTGTAAGTACTTTAAATGAAATTTGAACATTTATTCTACAAGATCCTACAACATTTTCTGTTTGAATCAACCAGCACAGTTTTTTCAGTCTTCTTAATGCAGTAAAGCTTCACAGGTCTAACTGTAATTGTGTTATTTGCTATGCAGCTTTTAAATGTTAAGTGGGATATGCCAATTGTCCCCTAAAGCAGGCTGTGTCCATGTATTGAAATAAATAATTAGTTGTCACTTAATGCAAAAGTTGTCTCTGAATGCCTCACATGTTATTCAGAGTTCACAGTGAACCATGATTAAAAATGATACAGTATATCAAACATCAATCCTCCAGTCTTCCTGCTACTAAACAGAGAACCAGTAAGAAGACCCCAGTATCAACTGAAAAATGGCTTGCAGTGTGATTTGCAGATGGGCTTTTTTTAGGCATACTTATGCTGCTTGGACATCTCTCAGGAACAATTGCTCAACAGATCTGTGATCCACTCCCATGTATACCTGCAGCAAGCTGTTGCTAATGAAGAGATAAAAAACCTCAGTAGCTGGGCAGTTAGAGCTAACGACTTTTTAGTTCTGCTTCCAGATCCCATGTTGATTCATTCTTCTACAAGCTTTTTTTGCAGCTGTGAAATGAGTATCACTGACAAGGACATTCACAGAGTATACAGATACACTTGTTCTCTGTTTAAACTAGGAGAAATAGGCAGCATAGTTCTTGAGCCGTCCAAGTGAGGTCAGTCAGACATTTGGAAGGGAAGGCTATCAGAATGCATTTCATTAGTTAATTCTGGTAATACATTACAGAGTTTGAAAATGGAAGAGTGGTGTAGCTCTTTCATTAGGATGGACTAAATTTTTGGTCACTTCTGTTCAAGACAAATAACAGTATCACAGTTTGTAGTCAATTAACTAAATATGTAAAATTAAAGAATAGTAAGGTACACTAGGGCTCAAGTAATAATGTGCATCTACACAACTAATGCAGATGTAGACTAACCGTCATGATCTCTGTAGCTAAAGTGGTCATGACTTCTTCTCCTGGTTTCAGTTCAAAACCGGGTGAAACACCAATTAATGTAGTGGTTTAGATTCACCAATTTCAATACACTCATTTTCTGCTGTCAGATAAGAGTAGGAGCAAAAGCAAGGCAGGCCTAAAACTGGGTGCAACTTTTATTAACAACATAAAGGAATAATAGAACTCAGAATAAAACCTCCAGACCACTCCTCCTCCCCTCTCCCACACCCTCTTCCTCGTCTCAACAACAACATACAGAAACACTTCAGTCACCAACTTAAGCATAGTCCTTTTCAGTTCACTCTAGAGAGAGGAGCGTTCCTTTGTCAGGCTGTAGGGACTTTTCCACAAGGGGAAAAAACAGTTCTCTCGTGGCTTCACTCTTCATGAATAGCAGCCACTTGGGGAATCTGCAATTGTGGAACTCCTCTCATCCCCACAGACTTCCCAGAGCTGTGCTTATGGGCCATGTTAAACTCATGGCATGTTACTTTTAAGGATGAATTGTTCAAAAGCCAAGATTCTCTTCATATCTCTCTCTCTCTCTCTCTCTCTCTCTCTCTCTCTCTCTGTTCATATTTCATACCCAGGAACAGAGATCCTCTTCTTCCCTTGGGGCAAAGAATCCCCTTCTTCCCTTGGGGGTCATGATCTACAAGTTGAACACTCCAATCCCCCATGTCTTTCTCCACAGCTTATAGGAATCTTTAGTATTCCAGTCTGTTGCTGTTTGGTTGTTGAGATGAATGCAGGTAAAGAAGCAGGAAGGGCCTTTGCAGGAGCTCCACAGAAATGTTTATTTTGGCCACACACGTGTACAGTCCAGAGTCAAGGGCCTGGTCTGAGGGTCTGGGTTAAGTACATGGGATAAGCGGGGTGGAGGAAGAAGTATCAGAGACCAATTACCGGGGACGTGGAGGTGTCACAGAGGTGGATTTATGGCAGAGGGCCAATGGGGAAACAGGGTGGGAGTGACCAGAGACTGAGGGACAGGGAGAGGGGCACAGGGCTGACTAAAGAACAGAACTGGGTTAGCTGTTCTGAGAGGACAGCTGAGAGAAGCCATTAGTGTTTCCATGACTAGGGAATTCCCTTCAGGGTCTCCACACCAGTCCATCCCCATAGCTGACAAAAGGATTTTCAGCCCAAATTCACGATGTCTCCTCATTCTCTTTCCATCTGGGACTTGACTCCTGTTTCACTGACCTTGGTGTCTTCTCTCTGTTCTTCCCTCTCACTCAAGGGAGGATTGAAGGTGTGCAAGTTTTATCTGAGCATTGAAAGAGTTAAGATCTCACACGGGGCATGCAGAGGCTGTGGCCATGGTGGAGCTGTGCCAGGATCTCGGGAGGCTCAGGCCGTGCTGGGAGGGGCTGGCCCGGGCCAGAAGCTGCAGCAGCTGCTCTGGAAAGGATGCGCAGGATGGCTGGGATGTCAGCCAGCCTCCCTGGGCTGCCCATGGCCACCCCTCCTCCCTGCCAGCATGCCAGCCTCCAGACAGGGGCCTGCCACCTGCACTCCTGCCAGAAAGGAAAAGATCCCTTCCCGACTTTGCTCGCTTCCAAATGTGAACGCATTGAGGCAGACCAAACCCCCCAATTGGTTTCCCAGACTGTCAACATCCAACCCAGCCTCCAATTGGTCCCATCAACTCACAGAGGAAGTTGTCAGGGAGAAAACTTCTGTAGATGCCCTCTTCTAGGTGCCAATGAATGCAAAACCAGCACACTTGTGTTGATGTCCAGTCCACTTTTCTACCCATAAAACTTCTTTACTGTCCTCACCTCCTAGCTTGTCTGTTTACTCATAGTCTGGACTTCAGTAACCATTCTACCCCATTGCATGCTGAGGTGGTTTTGGCCAGGGTAGAGTTAACTTTCTTCACAGTGTTGGGTATGGGAATGAGTTTTGGATTTGTGGTAAACACAGGTCAGCACTGATCATTAGTGATGTTTTAGTTATTGCGTGGCAGGGCTTACACAGAGCCAAGGCCTTTTTTTCTCCTTGTACTGCCAAGCTGGTGAGGAAGTTCTGGGTGCCTGAAAGGTCGGGAGGGGACACAGCCAGGACTGTTACCCAACATGACCAAAGGGATATTCCAGAGCATCTGACATCCTGCTCAGTATTTAAAGCTGGTGCAAAGAAGGAGGAAGGAGGGGATGTTTCTAGTGGTGGCCTTTGTCCCCGAGCCTCCTTGAGGCATGAGGGGGCCTGTTGTCCTGAAGAGGTGAAACACCTGCCTGCCCACAGCAAACAGTGAATGAATTCTTTGGAGTTTTTTGCTTGTTTGGCTTTTGGTTCTCTATTACACTATCTTTATCTCAACCCATGAGTTTTTCCATCCAATTCCTTCCCCATCCTGCTGGGGCAGAGCGAGGGAGTGGCTGTGTGTGATGCCTTGGTGCCAGATAGGGTGAAGCTCATACATGTCTTTGTTGCTTAGGAATTAGAGATACAATAGTGATTGAAATGAAAACATGTAAATTAGGATGAGAGAAGATGTTTCATGTCAGAATAAGGTATGTTAGATCGTACCATGTTGTTTCATGGAACAAAAGGCAGCAGCTGTCTGACTTGCCCTGAATTACACCAGAAAAATCCTAATTTCCCATGACCAAAAGTGAAAAGAAAAACACTATGGCCACGGCTAGATGAAGTTGTCATTTTTTTATATCAACATAAAATACAGTTTTATATGATTCCTTGATTGAATTTCCTTGAGAGCTTGAAAAATGTGAAGTACCAAACTAAGATATGTGTGGATGTTTTTGTTTGTTTGTTTGCTTGATTGGCTCCTTATTTTGGAGGGGACAAGGTCATTAACATTTTTGAAAAATGAAGTCTCTAAAATGTTTTCACTTGCCTTTTTTTTCTAATTTAAGCCAATTTTTTTAGGGAAAAAATACTCTAAAACAGGTTGGTCTTATGTGTCCAAGACTGTAGAGGAGTTATTTATTAATGCCTAGGAATAGTGAAAAGTGGAAAATAAAAACCTTCTGATGTATGTAAAATGAATGCATATGCAATGTCCATTTTAGCTAACTTCATAGATCCTTTTTTTTCTAATGTATATCCCAACAACCCTACAACATTTAAAGATTAAGTCATCTTCCCATCATTTAAGTCATAAGCAACTTCTGAGATGCTGCATAAAACTCCTTCTCAGGACTCTAACATTTATGAAAATATATTCATGTGAGCTAGTGGCTGGTGAGCTATTAATGTTTCTGTAAAGACCTTGTTCTGCCTACATAAATGTGAGCAAATACCTAGACCACCATTTGTTACTGTGTATTTTCATTTATGCTTTCAGGTTTCCAGCCAATTTTTCAATTTTTTCTGTAGACACCTAAAAACACAGTTATTTAAAATGTCTCCCTTGTCTTGCATCAACATATTTTTCCATATATGGTAAATGTTTTATAACTATCACTCTTCTGAAGAGATCAGGTATGTTTGTGGCAAAAATCTCTTTGGAATAAGTGATACTTATAGTTGCTTCAGAAAAATCTCTGCAACTAATGCACTTTCTCTGGGTTAAATGAAAAAAACAAAAACAAAAACACACAAAGGGAGAGGAAAAAACCCAGAAAATTTATTTTAAGGATGCTGCTCTCAAAATTAGAATATTTTTATTTTATTTTAAAATGTAGCTCAGGAGACTCAAAAGAATGAAATGTGAACCCTTATCTTGCTTAATGGCAAAGAAGATATTTTCAGTCTTTAGGCAAAGCCTGCCTTCTTCAAGACACAATTAGCAAGGAAAACTATTTTCCATTGTTATAGCTGTCACATTTCCTCCTTAACAAGTCCAGTCTAAGGACAGAAAAACTTCATTTTATATGTATATCACAATGAGGGACAAACATCAGCTATTTATTCAAGCAGAGACATGGAATGAATTACTCTAAAAATTATCAGCATTTTCCAAAGAAGGGATTTATATGAATATTAGAGAGGTAGAAACCCCTGGATATTTCAAATACATTATCAAACTATTAGTTTCTTTCATTAATAAGAGTTTGGGGTTTGTTTTCTGGCTTTCTTTTTTCCCTCTCACAGCCAGATTAAGGTGAAATCACAGTATTTATTTAAATCCAGGGATTTTTCATCTCATAACTAGTACAACAGTTCACAGAGTGTCTATGCTTGGTTTTATAAATCTATATTTAACTAATCAAATGTAGTGCCAAAATAATTTTAAAAAATTGGAATCTAGTTCCTTTTAATGGTTGTGGACTACAGCAGAAAGGTGTTATGGATTTAATTTCCTAAAAATTTATCTTGATGTCTTACTTCCCTCAGAAGTGCACAGTGACAGAAAGAGAAGCAGAACTCTGTATAAAAACTTTGAGAAAGGAAGGCACTGGAGAAATTTTTTAGTTAAAATCGATTTATAACAGTCCAATTTCAGTCCTCATAGTTAAAATCTATAAAAGTGTGGGGGTTTTTTATCCTTCTTTCCACAACTGAGAGGCTTGCAGCCTCTGTTACCGTCTCTGAAAACTGAACACCTACATACATGCTTGGTGTGCCACAAATCCCAGCTGTCCACAATGCCTTTCTCCAAGCTGTAACAGGTCAATTGGCTTTACACTGACTTACTATCTATTTATCAGGCAGACAGAGATGTGATAAGGTGTCAGTCTGATCTGTGCCATCAAGCCCTCAGAACGGACAGAAGGAATCCCCCTGTTCTTGTTAAGATTAGTTTTTGTCTGCCATGGATGAGCAAGCTGCTCTCACTAATTATTTAAATGATCTCCAAAGCACAAGGTCATACATGAGTAATGCAAGCATTTCCACATCAGCTTTAAGGAGAGTGAAAATCATGTTTTACAGTAAACGGTAGAATTAGGCACAGCCTTTAAAGCAAACACAAGCTAGTTTTCAGCAGCCAATCTCTTGCCCACTGAGTATCTTTTCAGAACTATGAAAAATTTGTGTGGAATGGTCTTTCCAATTTGAGAATGCTTTGTGCTCACTTACACAAATTTCAATGACTGAACAATATTTAAGGCAGTACAAAAATCTGCTCGAAAAGTTTCATATTCATATCAGGTCAGCTGAGGAGGACCTTTGACCATCCCAAAATTACTGGTGAAGGAAACACCACAAATACAAAGGAAGTTGGCCTCCAAGACAGCAACAGTTGATTTACAATGTCCCCAGGCAACACTAGAGGAACAGAAAAATACCATATCCATGACTTTGACATAGAAAAATTCTTTTTGTTAATTAGGTAATATAACACTCTAGCCTTAGGTTACACAATTGATTGGGTTGAAACCTTCTTAAGTTGGGACAATAATAGGGTGATACCTATAAAGTGGGGTAGCTTAACCACCACAATGTTGAGTGTGTGAGTTGGATAATCAGAACTGATAATATGTATTCACATATGGCTTAATGTGACTTAATGGTACTGGTAATAGGGAAGGACATGTATGAGCTATCATTCAAGCAATGTTGCTAGTAGCAAGTGCACTGAGGGATACTTAAACAAGTCTACAGTACCACTTAGAGTATTTTAGCAGGCTTTTTAAAGCATTACTTTAGGATTCAGCCAAAAACTTTGTTCCATTGAACTGAAAAAGCTTGAAAGACTGTAAAGGAGATATACCACTAGGAAGGATTTGAATGTTGTTTAAGGACTTTAAAGACTCTTTATTAAACTTGAATGAAGTTTAAGTACTTTTCCTGAGCTATGGCTGGCAGGAAAAGCATAAAAATAAAAGCTGTTATTTTAACATCAGTGTCTTGGTGTTGCAATTATCAGTCACCAAAATCTAAAAGGTTAAAGAAAATACATATATCATGTAATTTCTGAACAGCTATGGTGTGTCTAGTTCTGACCAAATACCAGTGCACCCACTAGAATTATTTACTCATTTCCTGATGTGAAGTAGGGTTAGGAAGACGACAAAGCAGGCTCAAACTTTTAAAAGGATATAAAGAAAAACTTTATTAACAGAAACTAAAAAGAGATAATAATAATGATCAGAATAAAACTTTCAGAATACTTCTCTTCCCCCTTACACACTTTTTTCTGTCCCACTATGTACAGAAACAATTCAGTCACTTTACAACCTCTAAAATAGTCTTTCTGCAGTTCACTTAGGGAGAGGGTCTTTCTAGTCATACTATGGAGACTTCACAAGAAAACAGCTTTCTCATGGCTTCAATGTCACAGTGAATCCGCCACCTAGGAGAATGGAAATCTGATCACTGTGTAAAAGTCCTTCCCCTCGACTTACAGCTTTCCCCACAACTGTTTTCGAGGGCTCACTTTTTAGTTAATGCTCACTTTTTAGTTAATTGCTCAGAAGCAAAGGGTCTCTTTATCTATCTCTAAGATGATCTTCTTCTCTGGGAACAGAGGTCTTCTTCCCTGGGGGCAAAGAGGCTTCATCACCCCTCTCTGTTCACACTCCTCATTACAGCTACTGTGTTAGGGATCACAGCTACTTCAACATCTGCTTAATTTAGCATAAATGCCTTTGCTCATATCTACATTTTGAACACTTCAACCACCCCATACTTTTCAGTGAGTTACAGGGGAAAAAAGAGTCTGATGTATCAATCACATCTTCACCATTAGCCTTAAAGAGAATTTCAGTCCAAGTTAGGGCATCTTCTCATCCTCCTATTTGAGATTTTATTCTTATTTTTTTACCAACCTTGATGCCTCCATATTGTTTCTCTGCTGTCTTCACTCTGTCAGTTTCTTTCACTGGAGAGGATAGAAGGTCTCATCTGTGCACTGAAAGAGTTAGTATTTTGCCTGGGCAACACCGTGGGGGTTTGGCCAGGATAGCGGGGGCCCAGCGAGAAACAGTGGCGGCTGCTCTGGCTGCACAACTGTTTTCTGGTGTTTGCTGCATTCAGTTCCAGCCACAGGCTGATCTTTCCTCTCCCTGCCCAGCAGCGACTGGAGCCTGTGGCTGCGGTGGATGGGGTCTGGCCTGGCCCATACCTGAAGGGAAAGAGAGCTTCCCGGGGTTTGTTCGTTATAAAATGTGTATTCACAGAAGTGTGTTAATCTTTCTCAGTGGTCTAACAGCTTGTCAGTTCTCAAAAACAACCACTGATGGTTTTTTGTCAGACATAGAGGAAGGTCTCAGCAGCTCGTCTCAGAAAAATAATTTCTATGGGTGGCTTCTTCCTTCCTCACCAAATGTCATATGTGCAAAACCAGCACAACAGTTTAAATTATTAAAATGAAAAATGAGTTTCTGAACTTCTAGTGTTCATCTCATTGGCCTGCCATTATTCATCTGTCAAGGAAGCTGGAAGGTTCAATAGGACTGTTGAAAATGAGTGTCCTAGGGTGCCTTTATGATGCTTCTATCCCCAATCATCTGTTCTGTTTACACTGGATATTACGTTCTGCACCTCTAAGACGGGTTCCAGGAGCGAAGGGGGAGAAAAACACGCGTGGTTTTTTTGCAGAAACTGCACTCACTGCGCCACATCCTTCTCATAGACTGTGCTGTCTGCAGTGTGGGCACTGGGAGAGAGCTCTCCTTTGCTTTTTAGTTAGTTTTTTTTTAGCTAGCTGAGGCAGAGAAGTTCCCCAGACTGTGCTTTTTTTTTTCTAGAAACTGTTCAAGCCTGCTCTGGACTGAAAACTGAAAAACACTGTGGCCCACCAGGGCCTGGGACATGGCATTTTCCAGCACTGGAGGGACTGACAAGAGACTGAGTGAACTGAGCTACACTCCACAACAAGGACTTTCTGAATTTGCCATCTCTTCAGAATAGTGAGAGGTTTTGTTACTAAATATTATTAATTTCTTGTACTTGTGAGTATTTTGCTTGTTAAATAGACAGGTTTTTTTCACTCCTAAATTTGCCCTAAACTAGGACAATGAGTAAATAAAAAATAAAATTATCTCAACTGAGAACAGAAAAACTAAGCATTTTCATGTATTAAGATGTGATAACTTCCTTAGAATTTTAGAGCTGAATTGTGATCAGTCTAATATAGTTTAGAATGCAAGTTGAAAAAAAGGAAATTATATAAGTACCATTAAATAAAGCTGAAAGAATAATAAACCCATTCTGATTTATTTATTAACTATTCTTTTTTCAAGACCAAAATCCTTTGTTTCTTATTTGTTGTAATACACACGGCAGTCACTACTGATGAGTCATGTATGTTATTTACTATTCATACTGAAATTTGAACCAGTGCAAATTTATCAAATTTTAGGCTCTATTCCAGCCCTCTTTTGCGGTAGCAAGTATTAGACAAACACTTAGCTGAGCATTTGAATCTAACCATTTTCTATTTCTCATCTACATATTTCAACGTGCTGTATCTGAAGGAGACAAGGAACTTCGTGAAATGTCACACACAATACAGCTGATGAAGACACTCAGGAGAGAACTTCAGGTAAAATGAAATGTAGTCTACAATGCTAAAGAAATCTATGGAATTTCACTGTTATAGTTATCTTTATGTAGAGATGGTCTAGCCTTCTACCCTGCCAGACCTGTCCTTCCTACCACACTGGTAGGAACACCAGAGCCCTTCAGCAAGAATCAGTAGATAGCCTGCAGAGAAATGGGTGAGTGAGAGGGACACTAAAATAGACAGTGTAAGTCATCAGAACTATATACAATAAAGAAGGCTGGTTTTTTCAATTTTTATTTCCAGCAAATATATCACAAATTAATTTGTGTTAAGTTTGGCACTTACTGTTTTAAATGCAGCTCTAGTGCAGAAGTATAATCAGTGCCTGTCTTCAAGCATTTCAAAAACTTTTCCAAAATCAGTAAGGATATTCCTTCTCAGTAGTTGGAAGAGAATTGCAGCAAAGCCCTACTATGAGAAGAAACAGAAGAATTTAAGGTAAACTCTCAAGGCAGAGGTTCAAATTAGATTCTGGACTTGAAACATTGTGTCTGGAAGCACTTCTATTATGTTATATCACCTCCTGTTTTATGCCCAGACATATCAACAATGTCGCAAAAAATTCAAGGCCATGTTGTAAGGGTGTTGAATGTCTTTGGAAAGAGAAAAGGAGTTCCATTGCCACTTCTTCAATCCATTTTGTGGAATGAAAATAAAGGGGGGAAAAAAATGTACAACGTATTTTGGTAGTCATTATTGCACTAAACTTACCCACAGGTGGAACATGGTTTAAAGT
This sequence comes from Luscinia megarhynchos, assembly GCA_034336665.1. Classification (NCBI taxonomy): domain Eukaryota; kingdom Metazoa; phylum Chordata; class Aves; order Passeriformes; family Muscicapidae; genus Luscinia; species Luscinia megarhynchos. The sequence continues at coordinate 47,111,455 of CM067592.1, read as the reverse complement.
AAGCTAATAAAACCCATATGGAGGACTATTCCAAAAGCAATCCTCATATGCCCTCCAGGACTAAATATTGGTTCCCAGTCTTTTTCAAGTAGTAAAATTCCCTTTCAAACAGCCTTATACTAAAAAACACCTCCAGACTTTGAGGGAAGCAGTAGAAAAGTTTCCCCACAAATAATGATCAGGAGAGTGATTTAAAAAATGTCCTTGGGAAAAATAAGATGGAGATGGAACAGAACAGAGCCAGCCTGTTAAATCAGAGTTGACTTTCCAATGGCTATTTTTCAGTATGCACTGTTACTACATCTGAAAAAAAAACAATAAAGAAAATTAAGAAACCCAGCAAAAGTCAGGTACTGATTAAATGATTTTACACAGATAGGAAGGACCGCTAACTGGGAACAGAAAAATAAAAAGTTTGTTTATCTGCTTACCTCTCTGAAAGATTAAATTGTTAGACAATTCATAGGTCTTTTGGGAGTGAGCGGACAGTTTAGACACGTGTTGACCATAAGCCAATGACCTAATTGAACTCATGCTACATAAATATTTCAATTAAACTAACAAAATGATAATATCCGTAGTTATATAGTAATTTCCTGGCTTCATGAAGGCTCAAGATATTATTTTGGGCCCAAAACTACCTTGAAGAATCACTTTTACAGGAGATCATTGGGGTATAGGAACCGAACAACTTTGATAGAACAGAGCAACTACAAATGAGTTAAAAACATCTTTCTATTAATCCTCTGTGAAACTTACCTAGAGTAAGGAGCTATACCATAAGTGCCTGCTTTTCCCATTACTCCTTTGCTATGGTTTTTCAGAACCATTTGCAATCACAAAATAAAGAGCTTCCATTTATGTTCTGTATTTCTTCTTTAGCTTCTCCTCTTTAGTCTAAAATATTCTCATGGACAAAAAAAAAAAGTAAACTGAGTTTGTATTTTCAGATTTCTGTATCAGAAGAATATTTCCGAGCTACTAAAAGGTTGTTTTTTTTTTTTTCTATAAGGACTATCTCAGCAAGTTTATTCTAGCTACTCTACCAGTTCATTAGTGTTAAAAAATCTGCATTTAAGCAATTACAGTTTGATTTCTAGATACAGTGAAAACATATTTAAAAGAATTTCATGTTGTATAACAGATAGCAGCCTAAATAAATTCAAATCATACTACTTTCCAAAATTTATTTCTCTGGACTATTTATATTTTAGCCTGCAGAGCAAAAGGAAGAAAAAATAACTACAGTGAAATTAAGTGAAAAAATTGAAGACTAAAATCCTCACTTGTTCATATAAACTGCCATTTGACTAAAATATAGAGAGCATATTTTAAAACATATTTTTCAATAATAGGCAAAAAGTAAATTGTTGAAAAACTTCCATATATTTTTATATAAGGAAGTGCTGAATACATAAAACACTACCTGGAGATTATTTTATGCACTGTATAAATTTTAGCTATTAGAGCTACACAACTATGTGTTTTCCATCAAGTTCTGTAAATGATAAAATTTCTTCCATGGCAGAATAATCTAGCAAAGACTGTGTGAATCTGGAATTTAATTTGCTTAACATAAGAGCTAGTCAGCATATGATTGATTCAAGATGTGGAAAGGTAGTAGAGCTCAAAGAACTATACATGAAGTACTTGATTAAACTAGACAGGAATCACAAGGTTGATTAATATGGAGTCACAACACCAAGACCAGTTCCAAGCCATCAGCACTGCAGTACTCAGGGAAAGGACATAAATTCTTACACTCAAAAGACATCAAAGTTTTTATCTTGCTACCACTGAAAAGAAATTCAATTTTCTGTTATATTCCATATTCTGAAGTACACTTCCACAGGAAGACAAAGGACATGTGTAACTCTTAAAGTACAGATAAATTCTGCATCTGGTAATAGCAACATTTCCATAATGGGACATGATCCCCATAAATGGGAATGAGCACTTACCTATTATTTTCTCTTTGTTACAATGCTGTACGTAAATGTCAAAATAAAATATTCTCACTATTAAATGTTTAATGGGTTTTAAGATTATTATAGACTTTACTTTCTTCTCAGGGATCATTCTGCCTCTGTAAAATTACAGGGTTTAAGAATCTGGACAGAAAAATGTCAAAAGTAATTTATGCAAAATTCTTCTTAATTTTGTCTTTTAGTAGAAAGATATTTGCCATTACATTTTCTGCCTCTTGAAAAAGGGTAAGGTGGGATAAAGGGTAAACCTTCTTACCAAGTCTAGGCAGATAAAAAAATATTCACACAAATGTTTTATCACACGTACATTAGAAAGTTTTCAAGGGTCAGAAATCTCCTAAGTGCATTTTCAAAACTGTGAAACTTACCTAGAGTAAGGAGTTATACCATAAGTGCATGTTTTTCCCATTACACCTTTGAATTAATTGAATTAATTTTAAATAATATTCAATGGCACAGAGAGTCTCAGCATCATAGAATGGTTTGTTTGGATCTGGTTCGATTTTGTAGGGACCTTAAAGGTCGTCTTGTTGAAAGTCCCCTGTCATGAGCAGGGACACCTCTCTTTGGTCAGGTTGACCAAAGTCTTATCACACTTGCTTCAGGGAAAATATTACCAAATTCTTCAGGAAAGAAAAAAAACTTGTAACCAACTAGTGACATAATTTGATTTTATATACAAGTGAAGTTTGTAATTAAATCTTTCATGATGCCTGTAATGTAACATGCTTGCATTCAAATAGTGTACCAATAGCATACCATTTCCAGACACATATAAATAGCACAGCACTTGCAGAGTTTTTCCTTGAATGACCTGGTTAATCATCAATCACTATAGTATATCACACCAGGAAGTAAAGTCCTGGGACAAGTTTTAACTTCTTGAATAGGTACTGCAGAACAACAGGTGAAAAAATATAACTCATGGATTGATTTTCTTACCACAGTTTAAAACAGCATTAGTATTTATTGCCTGAGGGATATACGATAAAAAAAAGGAGAACAGAATCGACAAAGTAGCAATAAAATTTAAAAAGAAATCCCTCGTGATTTTACCAACATAATTTTTTCCACAATAGAAACGAAATCTAAACTTACTACAAAAGCCAACAATCTGTTGCAGGTCGCTAGGACTGGCAAGGAGCAAAAATATCACAGTCCTCCATTCCTGTTGCACTGTTTCTAGAGTGTGTATGCAAGGAACTGACTTATGGGCAAGAAAACCCTGACAAACTGATGTCATGGTTGACTTGCACTCAGGCATTTTGTGTTGAGGCATTTACTTGACATTGTGCTTGAGGAGTTCAGAGGAAACTGTCCTGCCCTCTAAAAGTGAGATCATGGCAATCCATATGAATTGCATGGAATTAATTCCAAAACTTCAAAATTAATTGCAAAAATTTGGCTTGAATCAAGTGACACTGCATTATCTGCAGTCCACGCTCATACCTTCTGATTTGGTCAGAAAAATTTTTTATTTTTGGCACAGACGTGTTCAGTTTGGCACCATTTTCTTCTAAAGAAGATTTTTAAGGCTTTGAAGGAAGGCTTCTTTCAAATTAAAAAATTGTTTTTAATATTATTGTTTTTTATAAAGATGAAGATAATAAAAGCACCATGTGACAATATCTATTTTACTTCATTCTGGCAGCCAGGTGTTAGTTAAAATCTTGATTTATGAATCTACTATTTCCGCATATAGAATGAACTGTAGCAAATTGTACACATACATTCAACTGGTTCTCCATTAGTATTTGCCTTCTGGAACCCTTTAGGAAAGGAAACAAATCAAACACTTGACAAGTCAGAATAAAAAAAGGCAGTGGTTCAGCTTCACAGTTGCTTCACCCACATTCAATTTCTGTTTGACCCAGGTTTCCTTCAGCCTTCTCTCTCCTGTTCGTTCAGTTATAAGCAGGAGATTTCCTGCCTAGATTCCTGTTACAAGTCCCCTGCCCCATCAGCCCCTATTTCCAGACTTCTGATTTCACAGGTCAGCTGCTGCTCACTCTCATCCTGCTATTTAATATATTCCTTCGGTAAATATTTTGCAAAAATTTCTGTGAACTTGATCTATCTGACTGCCAAAATCCAATTTCTTTTCAAAGCACAAAAAGTATTTAAAGTCTCCCAAAGTAAAAGAATCAGATTGTTGGTAGGTTTGGTTTTCTGCTTTGGGGTTTTGGAGGAGGGAGTGGGGAGGAGGAGTTTCTTTGCTTTAGTCTTTTTTGCAGGGGGGATTGTGGGGAAGAACAGGTTTTTTGTTTAGTTTTTGTTTGGTTTTGGTTTGCGTCTTGTTTTGCTGTTGTTTCTAAGTCAGCAAAATGGTGAATTTTGACTTAGCCTTGTACTCCACAAATAATTCTGTGGAGACAAAACCTTGCATAAACATTTCATATATAGGCTTATGCCTCTTATTCCATTGCTGGTTCTGACTGAAGCATTAGCTGTGTTTGGGTATTTTTCCTATTTTCAAACTGCATGAAGTCACGGTACTGATTTTGCTACCATTGAACTGTCTTAGTTCACTCCCCACAGTTTTGATTCCTAGTTTCACATAAAAACTTTCTTATCTTTGTGATGTGTTTATCTCTGTCCAATTTTAATGAAATCAGTCAATGAATTATTGGACTAGGCAAAGAAAGACACTGGAAATAAAACTAAAGCCAACCAAACCAGTTGGGGTTTCTCAAACAGTTAGGCTGATAGAAATTTTTAATTATATCCAGGCTTTTTATATTTATCATTACCTTTGCATTCATTGCAGCATCTTTTCAGTATGAGAAAAAGACCCCAAAAATTATCAACTTCTGAAAGTATTTGTGAAGTGCTGGCAAGATTGGCAGCTTTCAAGCTCCAGGAATATTACTGGCAAACTATTCGTCATTTCTTGACATTAATAAATGGGATAAGCAGTAGAAATCACCAATGCATATGAACTACATAATAACCATTCCCACTGGTTAATAAAGGAAAGATTTGCCATTCTTATCTTACAGTAAATAGGGAACAGAGAAACACAAAGAGGTAATTTCCTGACTGTCCTCTTTTTCACCCCAGATTTTAAACTGGATGTCCCGTTTTCTAAACATAAGGTGGGACATGTAAATCATAAAGTTGATATACACACAGAAGCATTTCTACTACAGAGGCGATGACCAAACCCAAAACTGACCAGAGCTCAGAAATGAAAGTACACTGAACTATTCCGTTTGTGAGCTCTGTACAGATGCCCAAACTGTACAGGAAGGAAAGGGGAAAAGTAATTATCAGTGCTTTTTTTCTGATATGATGCTCTGGCTCTGTTCAGTCGCCAGTGACCTCAAGGTTGATTCTCTTTCCATTACAGAGGATTATGGAATACTTGAGGTTGAAAACAATCACTGAAGTTAGCCTTGTACAATCCTCCCATCCAAGCACTCAAAGAAACTGCCCAGACAACTTTTGAATATCTCAAAAGATGGAGAGTCCACTACCTCTCTGAGTAACCTGTGCCAATGTTCCATCACCCTCAAAGTTCAAAAGGTTTCCTGGTGTCCAGAGGAAACCTCCTGTGTTTCAGTCTGCTCCCATTGCCTCTTCTTCTGCTGCTGCACACTGCTTAAAGAAGCCTGACTGTCGTCTTTGGTTTATCTCTTCAGGTATTTATATATATTGGCAAGATGTTTCCCAAGCCTGCTCTTCCCCACCACTTAGATGGGGCAGTCAGATGATAGTACCTTATTGTGGTGCAAGACAGTCCTCACAGGCTAAATTAGGATAAAGATTTCACATCAGAAAGAGAAACACTTTGATGGTTTGAACCAATTGGCTAAATAGTAAAGCATAAAAACAAAACATATCAAAAGAAACCCCAAGCAAGCAAACAAATGAAAAACAACTTGTTCATCATAGGACTCAAGATAGCATCTTTGCATTCACTATCCAGACCCAGATTTTTCATACTGCCAGGTTGTTTTATGATTCTAATGGAGCACTTCAGATTCAGGATTCCTGCTCCACAAACAAATACTGCTTAAGGTGGTGTAATGATCCAGTTAGTGCTTTTGATTTACATATATTTTGGACATTTCCTATTCAACTACTGTACTTCTTCTTCAGAATAACATATCTTTGTATGAACGTGTTTTTATTACCAAAAATAGAAAAGGGATGTTATTGTGTTTCATATGTTCCCTGTGAAATAGATAATTATCTGGACAATCAGAAATTAGAATATACTACAGCAGAAAGAAGACAGTTTTCATGTGTGATTGTGTCAGCATCCAAAAGAATTAATTTCTACATGAAAATGTCCTTATATCTAGAGACTCTCACACAAGAGAAAGGGTTTTGTCCTCTACAAATAAGCACTACATAAACCAATTCTCAGGTAACTAACAGTGTAAATTCTTGTAAATCTCCGTCATTGGAGCAATTTCAAAATACTTCCAATGACATTTGAATATTGTCATACTGCAAAAGTATAAGAGAAAAATGAGTGGTTTGCACTCTGCTGTTTAAATGCCTTAATAACCCATATGAATTAAAATGTAACTGCCAATGGGTCCTTGGAGGAAGAGAAGCATATGAGTGTATTTTTCTGTAAGGTGAATGATTTATGAAAGCCAGTAGAAGCCCATGGGCCAAAACTGATCTAGAACCAGAATCTGAAGTTAGAAAAACTGCAAAGTCCAAATGAGAGAAGCAGGTCTGAACTTCATTAACACTGTAGATTGTAAGAAACTGAAACATTAATGGTTAATGAATCAAACAATTGCCAATGTGCAAAAGCAGTGGGTGCTTTGCTGAGGCTAGGCTTGCACTCCCTGGCCCCAAAAGAAGGGAGGAGAGCTTTTTGTGCGGTGCTGAAACCTCTGATCCACATCAGACAGAGAAATTGAACACCTACTGTAGCTGTTTTTAAGGTTGGTGCTTTCCAACCTTAGGCTCAGCAGCTCCGAGTCCAGATTTCTCTGGACTCTGGCTGTTGGGCTTACAGCTACCCACTAGCGGAGTACAGAAAGGTTGAGACAGAGTAGCACTGGTTCTGGAGATAGCTTCATTTCCCCGAAAGGAGAGTACTACAAAAGTCTAGTTACATCATATAACAAAGGACTTTTTATAGGTTTACAGAGGATTGAATTTTCTACCAATAAAAACTACAGCTTTTAAACTAACCAATTATCTTACAATTCTAAGTAAAAAAGGACCAATAACTTGTTGGCTTTAAGGGCCAATAGAAATCCAGAAAAATAACAGGGTTTTCGATAAGGGAGAGGGGGGCTGGTTGCCAGGCATTCAGTAATTATGGGATGGAATTCCAGGGATAGATTTTAGGGGGAGTAACATTTTCTACAACCTACCACCGGAGGACACAAGCTGGGTTTTGGTCCAGATAAGGGAGGAAACAAATAAGAAGCAGACCACACTGAGGTACAGCAGCATTTTTTATCACACCAATGTCCTCCCTTACATAACTGGCTCAGGTGTAAAACTCCCTGGAGAGGTACTGGGACATTCACATGTATGCCTGAGGGTGTCTGTCCCTTCTGGTGGGGCATAACTGGCTCAACTACCCTGATATGAGACGCAGTTGTCTTTTTTTAGAAGGTGTCATAGATCACAAAAGACCCCTAAAGTGCCCCCAGACTAATTTTTGGGGCCTTCTACCAGGGGACTAAGCATTATCCACAGTGTACCATCAGATGGTGTAAGACTCCCATCGTTGTACAGGGCAGAACCTGGGCATTCCCACATCCCACATAAACCTGAATGTATATCAAGCCATTGACCCCCGTGTTTCATGGGCTTCCCCCACGCCTGACAGACCAAGATTGTGACCTTCACTTCAGCCACTGCACTTGGAAACTGTAATAACAAAATCTGGATCCACGGGTTGTGACATTTTTCTATTCTCATCCTGTCTTTGTTTCTCACAGGCTGAAGGTCGCAGTTGTTGCTGTGCACTGTTTTGGCACAGATTGAAGGCTTTTTTCTATGGCTGCTGCTGCTGCTGTGATCAACAAGTACACTACACTTAACAGCTAAGCATAGGTCCAAGACTCTGAAATATCTTCCAGAATTAGATCTAAGAAAAGTCATCGCCTTACAATCTTTAGATTATTTTGGAAGACCTGCTTCATCACTCAAGCTTTCCCAAAGGGCCTGAGTGAAAGCAATAAAGTAGGATTATAAAACAACAGCCATTCACTAAAAAGAGAGCTGGAGTGCAACAATCATTTTTCTTCAGAAAATGAAGCTTATAATTTTGTCTGATGTAAGGACAATTAATTAAAACTTTTGAAATATTTATGGTGGTGTTTTAATATCATAAAATTTTAGACAGTCATGTGACAAGTGCTTAGGAAACATTAATGCTCCTTCCTCCACAAATTCTACTTTGTGTTTCCTAATAGGTTGTCTTATACCCCCCAAAAAAACTCAGCTGTCAATGTAGTATCTACATGTAAACACTTTAAACATTCATGCTAAATATGTCAACTAATAAAAAAGAATTTCTCAATTTGCCATAACTTTTCAAGACTTACTACTAAGCATTAAGTGTGCTTTAATTATTGTAAGGAATTTAAACTCCAAAAAGATAATGTAGGTTTTAGTTTAATCTATGACTGCACTGCCTTATATACCCTGAAAAACCTATTAAACAGATCTAATTGTAGTGAAAAGCAAATGCCTTAAATGAGCCTACATTCCATTTGCCTATGTGTAACTGTCAATGTAATAAATAAGATGAAAGACTGTTAAAGCCTAAAAGAAGGGAGGGTGCCATTCTCACAGGAGTGCACACACACACACACACACACAAACACACCACACACCACACCACTGTAGAGGAGGTTACTGTGAGAAGCTGCTAAAAGTTTCTGCCATGTTCAGTGGAGTCAGTGTCAAGCAGCTCCAAGGCAGACCTGCCACTGGCCAAGGCTGAGCCAGTCAGCAGCAGAGGTGGTAACCCTACAATAACAGATTTAGGAAGGGGGGAAATGCTAAGGAGCAATAACATCTGCCCACAGAGAAGAGGGAGTGAGAGTGTGTGAGGTGAACAGCCCTGCAGACACCAAGGTCATTGAAGGAGGGGGAGGAGGTGTTCCAGGCGCCAGAACAGACCCTGAGTCCTGTGATGAAGATCATGGCAAGGTAGCCCCTGCAGCCCATGGAGGATGCCAGGCCAGAGCAAGTGGACACCTGAAGTAGGATGTGATTCTGTGCACAGCTTGCACTGGAGCAAACTCTTGGGTGCACTCATGGCCCGTGGAGAGAGGACCACGTTGGAGCAGGTTTGCTGGCAGGACGTGAGATTCCCATGGGAGCCAAGCTGGAGTGATCTGTTCCTGAAGGACTGCACCCTATGGAAGGGAACCTTGCTTGAGCACTTCATTAAGAACCTCAGTCCTTGGGAAGAACACACACTGAAGCAGCTCATGGAGGACTGTCTCCCATGGAAGGCACCCCATGCAGGAGCAGGGGGGCAATGTGAGGAGCCATCCCACTGAGGGGGAAGAGACAAAATGTTATAAACTGACTGCAGCCACTATTCGCCATCCCCCTGTGTTTCTGTGAGGAAAGAGAGAAAACAAGGAGTGAGTTTAGCCCATGAAGAAGGAGGGTAGGAAGGGGAAAGTCCATAAGATTTGGATTTATTCTCATTATCCTACTCTGATTCTACTGGTAATAAATTCAATTCATTTCTTGAGTCTTTTTTGCTCGCAGTGGTAATTAGTGAGTAATGTCTCCCTTTCTTGATCTATTGATATCTTTCACTATATTTTGTCTCTCCTGTCCAGCTAAGGAGAGCAGTGACAGAGCAGCTTTGGTGAACACCTGGTGTCTAGCCCACCGCAGGATTCAATTCACTTATTTCAAAAAACCTGTGACGAGACCTTCACATCACAGTGAAGTCCTGACAACAGTGTGAATGAGATGAGACAGATGGAAAATTATATTCCATTTTAGGAAGCTGAACACAGCACTATTATTTTGAGTACTCAGAAGAACTCAGGAATCTGTTTTTATTATGACTGCAGTTCTAGAAGTCCTGAAGTGTAGCCATAAATAGCTAAGGTGCTAAAGAATGAGGGCAGCAACACAAATTTGCTGCAGTACAGCAGAGATGGAAAAGGAGCTTATGGTAAGCAGGATGGATATAATTTCTGGCTCAGCAGACTTCAGGCTTTAGGCTTAACTAGAACATTCATCTTTCTGGTAAAACTAAGATGCATTCATCACTGGGTTACTAGTTCTCTTCAGAGATGGGTAGAAATTTCAAGCTGAGCAGGAAAACAGCTCTTTACTTCACTGAGGTAGAATACACTGCAACAAAAAAGAGGTTCTTTGAGATCTACTAGGCCTTCTACATGGGCTCCACTTCATATCACATGGGCTACATCACATCACATGGGCTCAACTTTAACATATTAATATCTTCATACCACCTTCACATTACCTTCACAGCCCTGATGTGGATCATTTATCAAAGAACAATCCTAAAATCCCTTTTTAATTCAATATTTTCTCATCCTTATTTTTATGCCTCTGAAATTTCTGAACTCTAACCTCAGTTACCATCACTTTCCATTTTTTCTTTGAAATAAAATGCTAATAGCTGCTCTAATGCAAAACAGTTATCAAAAGAGAAAAGAAAAATATATTTCCTGCTTCCCTTATTTGTTTCACAATAGCTGGATAGAGCTTCCTAAGAGATTTAGTTCATTTTAAAAGCATGTGTGATGTTTTCAACAACTTTTCATTCAAGGGCCGCTATAGTCCAGTCAATTTTTTTTTAAATTTCCTAATCTATTTTGCTGACTGTCGGGCATTACGCCTAGATAAGATCCAAACCCTTCATTACTCAAGCTGCAAAAATCTTTACAGATTCCTTCTCTGTATTCTGCAACTGGAAACCACGTGCACTATGTCATGAGGCCACCTTGAACTGACCAGAGTGGGAGATATGCATGACCACCAGTGTACATAACCATTTCACTTGCTTATTTACACGAGTTGTGTACAGAGGGAATTATGCAAGGAAGTCTTGATAATATTACTCAAAACATTAATTCTGTCTTCTGAAATTTGTAAAAGTGAGATCAACTGCAAATGTAATTTTTAGTTATGTTTCATAGATATTTACAGCAGAATAAAATCTAGAAATTCCAGGTAAGGTTAGCTTCCTCCTGCAATCACCACTATAAACCTTTCACAGGTCAAACTGTGCACACAGAGGTTAAAAACAGAAAATACACAGGGAAATGAAACACTAACACGAGGAATAGAACAAAACATACATTATGAAAGCATCTGAATAATGTGCACTTAATACAAGCTGAAAGAAACACTAAAGAAAATAGCAGGTATGATGAGTGCAAAATCTATAGTCCTTTCAGTATTGCTTCAGAGTATGTTGGTTGTCAAAGTAGTAGTCTGTGACAATTCAGTGCTGTCAAAAGTTGGAGATCATTCTGTAACAGGAAAATGAGAAAAGTAATTGGGTAATACAGAAGAGTTTTTCTAAGTGAACACCTGTTTTAAGACATATACTAAGACCACCAGCAGTGAATTCAGTTAAGAGGCAAGTTGTGGTTTAACAGTGAAGTTGCTGATCACCCAGCAGCTAAGCATCCCAACCACTATCCTGGGGTAGGATAAGGGACACAACTGGAAGGGAAAAAAGCTAGAAAATTCTTTAGGTGAGAGAAAAACATTTTAATAGGGAGAAACAGAAGTCTCACATGCAACCAAAGCAAAACAAGAAATTACCAGTTTCCAAGGGCAGGCTGGTGTTCAGCCATCTCCAGGACAGCAGGGCCCCATCACACCTCTGATCACACGGTTTTTCTACTCTAGTAGAAAAACTCCATCATACCAAATGTCCCCTCCTTCCTTTTTCCATCATAACGGGAGCATGACAGCATGTGGTGTGGGGTCAGCTGTCCCAGCTGTGTCCCCTCCCAGCTCCCTGCACAGCCCAGCCTCCTCGCTGGTGGGGTGGGTGAGGAGCAGCAAAGGCCTCAGCTCTGTGTAAGCCCTGCTCAGCAGGACCTAAAGCATCCCTGTGTTATCAACCCTGCATCTAGCACAAACCAGAAACACAGCTCTGTACCAGCTATTAGGGACAAAACTCACTGTATCACAGCTAAAATCAGTACAGCAGGGAATGTTTTCCCTGACATCCCTTGCCTATTTGCATAAAAGGCAAGTTATGAAACATTAGGCACTTTTTGATAGGATGTTTTCTCTAAAACTCTGTGCTTCCTGCACACTTTTTTCATTTCTCACTGAAATATATTTTATTACAAAAGAGAAGGAGCTGACTCGGCTCCCCCACCCAACTTTACAACATCATTACAATACTATAAGAATGCTGATCTGTCAGTGCCTCACACTGAGGCAAGTGGAGCTATATTGTAATTTCATTATGCTCACATTTGCTGTTTAAGAGGGAAGATGTAGGGGAAGGATACTCCTTTCTCTTGGAAAACTCAACTATTTTTCAGAAAATAAGAAAAAAAGATCAACATTGATCTCTTTTATCCCATGAAGAAAAAATGGAAATGTGTGTGTGGTATGCTAGATACCTCTTCCTAGGGACACAGGTCAGCTGTTACTGGATTCAATTTTTGGCGTGTACCTCCTGAGACTTCCTTTTTGTTGAATCAGTAGGACACATACTTTGTAAGTCTCCAGTTATAGTTTCTTTCAACTTACCTGAAAGAGTTGTCCACCCAGAAAGCGAAGAAAAGCAGAGAGAAAAGAGCTTATTTGAAATAAAAACAATATAAAAGAAAATGTTTCAGGAACAATGTTTGTGAAGTTCTTGAATTTTGATTTGTATGATATGGTGTAGCAGCATACATTATAGAGCAGTGTCAAAAACACTCAACAAGTGAGCAGGTGAATTGCTGAGTTGCTGAGCCTTGTAAAGTGTGCTGCATTAGCTCAACTCTGCTTCCATTGAAGCCAATGCTGGAGCCTAATTGCAAATGCCATTACATATCTTTCAGAAAAATGTTTTGAGAAGTCATTTATTTATCCAATAAAAAATAAAAATAAAAAATAAAAAAAACAAAAACAAACAAAAAAACCTACCACATCTGGAATGCTACTCACCGTTCAGTGCTTTATACTCAACCTCTTACAGAATCACAGAATCATTTAGATTATAAAAGGCCTATGAGACCATTGAGTCAAACTTTGACCAGCCACCATCCCGTCAACCAGACCATGACACTAAGTGCCACAGACAGTCTTTTCTTAAACACCTCCACGTCTGGTGACTCCACCACTTCTGTGGTCAGTCCACTTCAATGCTTACTGACCTTTTCCATGAAAATAATTCCTGATGAATATAATGAAAAATAATGAAAATAAAATGAAAATTATTTTCCATTAAAATAATTCTCCTCATGACTTACTCTCTTCACCAGATTGGTTGCTCTCCTTTGATCATAGTCCAGACCCTCAGTCCTTTTTTAAAGCAAGGTGCCCAGAACTGGACACAGAACTCGAGGTGTGACCTCACCAGGGACAATCACTGCCCTGGTCCGGCTGCTACACTATTGCTGATACAGACCAGAATGCCAGTGGGTTTTTTTGGACATCTGGACACGCTCCTGGCTCACTTTCAGTTGACCAGAACCCTCAAGTGTTTTTCCACTGGGCCTCTTTCCAGCCACCCTGCCCCAGCCTGTAGCACTGCTCAGGGTTGTTGTGACCCAAGGGCAGGACCTGACACTTGGCCTTATTGCACCTCACACCTTTGGCCTTGGCCCATCAATCCAGCCTGTCCAGATCCCTCTGCAGAGCCTTCCTGCCCTCCAGCAGGACATGTCCACCCAACATGATGCTATCCATGAACTTACTGAGGGTTGGATCACTCAGTCTAATCTTTCAGATAATAAATAAAGGCATTAAATAGGACTGGCCCCAGCACTGATCACTGGGGAACACAACTAGTGATTGGCAACCAACTGGATGTGATACTGTTCACCTCCAGTCTGGGAAGTCTGGGCCTCCCCACCCAACTTTTTTTACATGTCCAACTTTTCAGGAAAATGTTGTGGAAAATCGTGTCAAATGTTGTGGTGAATTCCAGGTATGTGACATCCTCAGTCCTTCTCTTATCCACTGAGAAGACTACCTGATTGTAAAAGGATTGAGTTCCTGTGTTTCAGAAAGAAACTCAGGAGAGACTGAAAAAGTGCTGACTTGAAATAATGAGGAATTTCCTATTATAGAGATATGAAAGAAGGTTTTGATAAAAGTGATGACCTACAGTTGAAAGGGAATATTTTAAAAAAACTTTCACGGAACATACTGAAAATTAAACAAAGGAGAAATACATCTGCCAAATCTATATCTCTCTAAGAAAATTGCTATCAATCTCATCTTGAAGAAAAATTAAAATCCCTCTTTCACATGTGTTTCAAACCAGTGAAGAGGTAAAGTCTTCATCAAGTTTCAAACGGAAGATAGGTAAAAATATTAATTTGAAAATGTTTTAATGCTCATTAGTTTAAACTAACTTATTTCACCAGTAATAAACCAAATAAATGTAGGACATATCTGGACAATGGAATATGCTGCCTGAGGAGGTGATGGCGTCTACATCCTTGGAGATATTTAAAAGCTATCTGGACATAGCTCTACACAACTAGCTCTAGATTTTCCTCCTGTAGAAAGGGATTTTAGGTAAGACTACCCCCAAAGATTATGTTTCTGCACTCCGTAGTGCAATGTCTTCTGCTCAGTGAAATATTTATTTATAGCTAAGAACAGTGAAATTAATTTACTTCACTTTCTTGAATAGGACAGAAAAAAACAAAGAATGTTGTCATTCTTCGTTATTCTAAATTTATTCAGATATTTGAATATTTCAATGTTTGCATATGGCTATAGTTTTAGAATGTATTTAAGATTTCTGCCTCATTCCATTTTGGCAGATCTTCATTCAGTTTCTGAATGTCCTAAAAGTATCTGTCCAAGGTGTAAAAGACTTGTATCAAGAATCTGGGCATAGAGCCTGGGATATCTTTAGGGGCCATTTTTTTCTCTCCTGTATCTCATTTTGGACTCTAATTACAACTGTAAATTGGAATCGATGTAAATGTATATTTTACAAAAACTTGTAGTACATTCTGTGCCAGTTGAAGGACCACATCCTGCCAACATTTAAGTGGATCCAGTCTACTCCAGAAAGTTATGCCTGTCTCCCAAATTGTTCAGGCCAATGTGTCCAAAGTCCTGTTTAAAATCTTTTCTATATTTGAAGCTATCTATAAGTCTGCATACATTACTTCAGTCTCACATTTTTAATAGTAATCTCATCCAAAAATCTCTACCTATTTTGCTTATTCCTGAATTACACAGGTTGAAGACTTGTCTTCACTTGCTGAAGATTAATGTCAAAAGCCTAGTGAACAGCCTAAATAATGTTTTATTCCTGCACTATGATAAATGACAAAAGTAATTTTAGGAAGATGTAAATGTTTAAACCCATTGTAGGATGCAGACTAGCTTACTAATTCTTCCAGAATTAGTCAATAGGATACCTTTAAAATGTATTCCTGCCACCTGAGACATTGATTCAGTCAGTATTCTACAAAAGTGTATGCACTTCAAACATACAAGCAGTGTGACTTGATCTACAAACACAAGCAACTTTTCTTCTTTTCCATGCTATAAGGAGAAGGAAGAACGGAAGAAATACGACTAAAAGAGTGAAGAACAAAGTAGGGTAGGAGGCAAAGGGAGGGAGAATTACCTAACTCCATTATACCACCTTCTATATGAAACTGTACAACGAAAGTCATTAATGTATTTAAATACATATTCAGAGCACCCTTTCATCATGAGTTTTTTTCATGTTTTATGCAATCAAACAGTAAATATATCTCATACATTCATAAATATTGTGAAGAAATACCTAATTTTTCAGCAATTTCTCTCTCAGATTGAAGAATAGGCTTTGCTGTGCTCCAGGAAATGTAAAACAGGATGAGGTAAAGATGTTGAAGAACACTTAATAAGTGCAACATAAAGGTATTTTAATTTATATGGAATAGACCATAAATTCTGGTTTTACTTTAAATAGTGGATCTACTGTATATCTGCATAGAAAGTATAAATGGTATATTTAGAATAATAGCAGTTGCACACTTCATTCACCAAATTCAGCTATAATACTGGCTCATGAACTTTTCACATTATAAAAGAGATTAATTGCCTTTTTTGCTTGAGTACAGAAATTCTAGGAAGAAACTCAACACATAAAACTATTTAACAAAAGTTTTATCTGTCTGCACAAATTAGTCTTTCTTTTGTAATTTGTCAGGATTAATTGGTCAAATATTTCTTTTCAATAGAAGCAAGCAATACTTTCTAAAATTATGTTTGCTAAAAAAGGACTGAAATGTTCACTTTAAAAGGGACAAATTGAAAATGTACTATTTAAAGGAAGAAACACACTGTTGGTAATTTTTAGAGTATTCAACATATCTGTCTTCTTAAAATTGAAGTAAAAAGTCACGATTATTGTAATATTTGTAAAAGAAAATGTCTTTTTAGTTTTGTTGTTCACAATTATTTTAAATTGCATTCACTACATTTTAAGTAATACTTAGGAAAGTAGTTGCATTACTTTTTGGGGTCCTTCCCAACAGTCCTTTTTAAAATATTGATAGAATATAAAACATTACATTTTCAAATGTGATTATTCTCAGCTATGTGTGATTTTAAAAGCATCTTTTCATGTGAATATAAAGCAAGCTATTTGAACTTTAAGGCATGCAATGTACATTGTAAAGCCTCACCAGACCAAACTAGCAATGCTTCAATATTCCATAAAGAACACATAAAAAATCCCACCTCAGAGGGATAAAGAGGGATTAGGAAACAAATTAGTGGCTAGCATTAGATAAACAAAGACTGATACTCATAGTAGTAAAAGAATCTGAATGTAAGACTATCTTGATGTGTTTGAAGCTACATTACTCACAGTGTGGGCATTTTTGTTAAAGGTAGCAACATATGAAAAAACAAAAACAAACAAACAGATAACACACGTAAAAAAAATGACATACATGTGGCATAAAGGAATTGATTGCGTTTGCTTCATTTTATCCTTCAACTCCTGTATTTGATGAAAACAGTCCTGTGACTTGTGACAATTTTGCATTAGACCAGCTACCCCTAAATGAATGCAGATCTTTATCATTAGGTGGAAACACAAAAGCAGAAGCAGAGATATTCAGTCAGAAAATCAGTAGCAAATACAGTTTAATTTAATTCCAAACCAAGAATTTCCACTCTCTTTTTTAATTGGTATTTGGCTTTTTTAAAAAATTACTTTTAGATTATATTTTTTAAATTTACTTTTAGATTATATTTTCCTAACCCTTCCACACGCACTTTGGATAAGTAAAGTTATATAAGATATAGGCAAAAATCAATATTTTTGAGGAAAATAGTGTCTTCTCTCCCCAAGAAATACTATTTACAAGTGTAATTCAAATACAAAATAAGGTAAACAAAGCTTCCCTTGTAAAACCTGGCCTGAAAGCAATGTACAATATCTAGGGTGAACTTGCAAAGCTAGTTGCAAATTCCACCTTCTGTAAATAGGAACCAGAGCTATTCAGATGTGTCAAGGCTCTGCTATTTTCATGGGAAGAAATCAAAGAACTGGAACATATGTCTCTACCTGGTACATGAGAAAGAGAAGAAATCAGCACAATAAAATCTGTGAACTCCCTAGCATTCACCCCGACATTCACAGAATAATAAATTTGTATCCAAAAATTCTTCCATGAGGAGCTGTACAAATTCTTTGTCTTTACAATCTGCTCAAACAGCCTTACACTTCATTTGGAGAGATATATATAGGTATTATGCAGTGAAGCTATAAGCTATGCATGGAATACGGATACACCTTTGGAACTGCATACTTAAATTTATCTCTATTCCTTTATTCCAGTGTTTCCTTTAATTCCTTTAATTAGATGCCAGAGTTAATACTGTTTTACACATACTCTGGTAGCCCCAGTAAATATATCTTCCCGGCCACATGGGTTTTCAATCTTCTCAGACATATAACCTATGTTGTTGGTATAACTGGAGAGCTTTGAGATGTGGTTAAGGCTTAAAATTGAAACACTAAAAGAGTTGGAGAGGACATAACCTCAAACATCCCTGTTGGTAAAGATAATTAGAATTAAGGAAAAGATCATCACAGGAGGGATCATTAAAATTTAACAGAAGCTTAGGTCATTAAAAAAAGGTTGTTACATTAAAGCACACGACAGCCATCAAGTTGGCACATATTCTCGGAAGATAAACACAAAAGATGTTCACATGTTCACAGATTTAAAAGGACAGAGGGAGAAAATGCCACAATTCCCAGAATCGATACCCTTTTCACTGTAGGTGAGATCACAGATTTTTAAGAAGAAAGGAGCAAGCAACGATGATCCATTAAGACACTTAAAACATTTTTCTGTCAAGATGATGCAGAAATTTTAGAGCTAGGTTCAGTCTTTACAATAAAATGTATCTATGATTCTATCAACTTATTACAGAGAAGAAAAATAGACTACAGACACCTGTGGAAACATACAAAATAAATCTTCACGAAACACACTTTTCTTAGAATTTGGCGTGTGCAAGACTTGTATTTGAAGACTGACTAGTGAAGACTATCAATAAAGCTTGTGACACTTATGGTGAGCTGAATCTCAGAAAAACCTTGCCTAAAATTAGAGGCACAACGAAAACCAGAATTTTTCTTTCACCACAAACAAATTCACGGATGTATTTTAAGCTTTCAGAGAGGAAGCATTCATTTTTCATATGGGGTCTGCTTGGTATGCTGTCCATAGGCTTATGGGGTGGAAGAAAAGTAGCTTAATGTACTATGCTGTTAAAGCTGTAAATCTGGTAATTTTTACTGTGTGTATCTAACAGGCATGTATCATTCCTTTAGACTACCGTTTCTTCATTTATGATTTCACAGCTTTTTTAGAGTCCTAAGCAAATATTATGCCAATATCATAGAATAGATGAGCTAAAATTTTACAGCTTTTCATTTTTCTTAGTTAAGATCTACTGTTTTCAAAAAAGAGTTGATGATACAATTTAATTTAAATGCTTGTAACCCTCAAAGGTTCAAAGGTTAAGATTGCCATTGGATTGGGAATGGCCCATCTTTTGCACTCCTAGATCAGAGTCCAGCTGCCCAAGTGTTTATTGCATAGGGCTGCTTTCAATGCCACTGGCATCTCAACTAGTTTCACCACGAACCCTGTGGGCATAAGCAAAAAACCACAGTGAAGCCTTGAACAGATCATAGCAACTTTTAATTCATAAGAAAACAAGGAAGCTCATCCCTTGCTATACGGGTATTTTTTGAAGGCAGCAGTAAAAAAATTAAAAATAAATAAATAAATAAGTAGCTATTAAAAATTAGCAAATATATTGCACATGTGCCAGCTGAAGAGACAGAAGCTATCAGATTAGAGAGTCAGACTAAACTGGCTACCTTAACATTTTTACATCAGGTCCTTGTGCCTCTCTTCCAAGATGGAGGTTTCTGCTGTTTATATAAGCACAAATGTCTGTAGCTGTTAGGAGATGAAAAAAAGTAATGCATTTGACTCATTGCAAACCACCACCTCAAAAAAACTTCAACGTGCTTCTTTTGTTCCTGTTTTCCTTATACTAGCTAAAATTTATAGACAAGACATCAGGAAAATCTACTTCTCAGCACACCCATTGTAATTATGATTAATTGTGATTAGATGTAATATAAAGAAATGAAAGGGAATTAAAGATTCAGAGAATATTAAGGGAATGAAACACAGCAAAAATTCTTATGTTTCCACTTACTATTTATGCAACGAAATTTGCTTATAACTCCTTAAAACTTGTGTGTGCAGCGATTACATCTCTAAGACAGTGCAATTAATAAATTTGATTTTCCTATCTCTCTTGTACTGTAATGCTATTCTGTGATGCTTTCTAATTCCAAGAATTTTCTAAAACAACAGCTTGTGTTTTAGAAAGCTAAATTACTCATGTGTTACTGGGCTTGGACTCAGCAGGTCCTGACCACACCTATTACCAGTCCGTGGGATGACCCTGGGCAAAATTTTCATCTTTCTATGCAACATGTTCCCATTTATAAAGATTCAGATTTTCACCATGAAATGTTTGCTAAAATGTCCAAACACCATAATGGAGTCTCTTCTGAAAAGACTGGTAAAGAAAATTGAAGAGGTTAGAAACTTTGTTTAGGGAAAATAAAGAATCAGTGTCAGAACTGTATTTGTAATGCTCTTACTCTTTCCAGGATTTTTCAATGGCTAAATTTTTGGAAGTGAGAAGGGGACAGAACATAGGACATTTTCATTCCTCTAGTTGTTAGGCTGAATTACTTAAATGACTTAATCACAAAAGCAAAAAGAAGGTTGTGAAATTACAGAAGATCAAAATAAGATCTAGCATACTCTCTATACATTCTCCTATACATAACAAATTCATAAAAATTAATTCGATTCTTTACAAAAACCTTTGCTGGAGAAGATACTCTTAGCTGCAAAATAAAAAGAATCTTTCATTACAGAGGCAAAAAAAGAATCCTCATAGAACTCCCTAGCATTCCCTCTTGTCCTGCTTTTTTAGCTCCAAGTCATTCACAAGCAAATTATAGGAATTATTGATTTTTTTTTTATTTTTTTTTTGCTAGAACAGCAGCACTTCCCCAACTCCTTTCAAATACTACTATCTACACCTTTAAAACTCCTCTTATCTACACCCACCAATACTGAGAAAGCTATGAAAAAAAAGGATTAGAATTGTACATTTTCACATGGATAAATACATTTTCTCATAGCACCTAGCAGTCTTATAAAAGTCAGAGACCACGGCACCAAAATGAAACCTTGTGGCCAGTGTCTACTGCCAACCCCCTGATCAAGTGGAGCCTATTGACAGAACCTTCTTGATTCAGCTACAGGAGGCATTGCATTTGTAGGCTCCCGTCCTTCTGGAGGACTTCAACCACCTCAACACCTTCTAGGAAAATAGCATGATGAGCTGCCAGGACACTCCTGGAATGGATGGAGGAAAATTTCCTGACCCAAGTAATACAGAGCCTTGCCAGAGGGGATTCCATACTGGTCACCCAATGTGAGCTAATTGAGGGTGTCAAGATGGGAGGCAGCCTGATTGTGCATTGGAATAGTTTAAAGACCACAGGGATATGGGTCAGGAAAGAGGTAAAGATATCTAAGAAAGCAAACTTCCATATCTTCAATGAGTCCATAGGATCCCCTGAAAGCACCCTCAGGGACAGGGGAGAGGAACAGAGATGGCAAATCTTCACAAGAGAGCAAGAGCTTGCAAACCCCAGCAGCAAGAAATCAGGCAAGGAAGGCAGGAGACTGACAGCTGAGCAGGGAACTGGTGGTCAAACTAAAAGGAAAGAAGCAAATGCAGAAGCAGTGGAAACAAGGACATATAACCTCAGAAGGGCACAGAGACAAAGTTGGGTTGTGTAGGGGTGGGATGGGGTGAGGAAGGCCAAGGCAAAGTTGGAACTGAACCTGGCAAGAGACACAGAGAATAACAGGGAGGTATGTCAGCCAGAAAAGGGAGGTAAAAGAAGTGTGTCCCCTGATAGACAATGCTGCTACACTGGTAACAACATATGAAATGAGGAGAAGGCTGAGGGGCTCGAGAACTTCTTTTGCTGCAGTCTTCAGTGGTAACCCCTCTTCCCTCTTCAAGTGGAGAGCAGGCTGGGGACTGGGGGAGAAACAACTTCTATCCAAGAGGAAGTAGTGACTGATTTTCTCATTTTGTTTTGCATGCACAGGTAACTTTTCTCTATTAAACTGTCTTTAAATCGACTCTAGAGTTTTTTTGCACTTTTACAATTCTGGTTCTTCCTCCAATCCCACTGCTAGAAAGTGAGGAAGGAGTTCTGCCAAAAAAAGTACAGAAGCATATTTCATATGTCAGACCACAGAATACAATTTTGTTTTCTAATATTCTGAGGAATAAGGCAAGTAGCAGCATATAATGACATTACAGGAAAAGCAAGATAAAAACACCTTTTTGGTTCAGATCACACCACTTAAATGAACATTATCTGCTATAATAATATCGTGAAGTGCAAGGCATAGCAGAGAAATCAGTTACAACATTAATTACACTGATTATGCATGTTATAAGCAATATCTATGTCAAATGTTTGATTCAAATATGCTTGGGAAGAGGAAGGTGATTCATTTGCTCATTTTTTACCACAATAGCTTTTATTTTGCTGTGCTCCTTGTGCTCTGTTTAAAACAGTAGAATTAAATGTGGCCATTTAGTATTGCAAATTATGCCAAATTCCTCCTATATCAAGGCTATCATGCAAGTATTAAATACAGTCCTCACTGTTGCAATCAATACAATTATTTACTCCAGTTAAAATCAGATTACTTTCTGAGACAGAAAACAAACAGTCAGACAAATAAAACCCAGACAATAGCATGTAGTTTTTGTAGTATGAAGTGCTTCAGATTTTGCATGATGATGATAAATCGGTTTGATGTCACTACACACAATGGACCTGGAAAGCTGCACATTTTCACTTTAAGGTAGTCATTATAAGGCCTATATGAAATATGTAAGCTTTTGCTCTAATACTCCATCTTACCTTGTAACAGAAAATTATTTGGTGACTACAAATAGTAGCATGTAGAGATGATGACAATGATGACAATGATGACAATGCCTTATTTGTCTTACATGGATTAGTTTTGTGAAATGCCATAAGAATCATTATGTGTTCATGGACCACAGTTTAGCTGAGCTTGGATATCTCAGAGTGTTTGCTGATTTAAATAAAACAAAACTAAAAAATTAATACAAAAGGCCTCATTTTCTTTCAATATATCCAGATCTCTCTCTGTACTTTTTTCCTTCCTGCACTGATTGGGTTGCATGTAGGTTTTATTTGCTAGACTAATATTGAGATGTCACCTTCTGACCTTTGATAATAAAAAACAAATTATTTCTCAACACATTCAAAATTAAAAACTGTATTAATGTGAAAATCGGAAATAGATTATGAGTAAAACCGGGCTCAATTTTGCAGCAAGAGACCTTCTTAACTACCAGAATATGAAAATATGCTCTCAATATTAAATCAAAAATGGAGCAAATGGAAGGCAAGATCTAACCTTTAAACATTTCAGTCAATATGAAAGTTGACTGGTAATATTTTTTTCACATAGTCAGGAAACATAGTCTTGGAATTTCATATATAACCATTATTTTGGCTTTTGTATTTGTCTGCTTTTTCTTTGCATTGAGGCATTATCTGTCTGAAGAGCATTAAGCAGCTTTATCAACCATGTTCAAAGAAAGCAAAGTTTGTCCTAAGAGGTTCTGATTGTCAGCCTTGGCAAGCACTTTATCTGAAAGACTCATCAATCTAAGGCCAGCAAATTCACAGAAAGCCAGTTCCAAACTTAGAGAGAAGCAAAACAGCCAGGAACTGTAAGAATTTGCCCTTTACTGGTGGAACGCCATTTTGCCATTTGTCTGATCAAATCTGAGGAATTCAGAACAAGAAGCAGTGTTTTGCCCAGTGCTAAAGGGTTATTCTGAACCAGACTTATGGTGGCCTATTTTGAAAACTGCTTTGGGAGTAGGTCAATCTAAAACTACAGTTTAAGTCCAACCATTTGATTTGAAAACCTCCTGGCTTCATCAGGCCTGATAGATCTGTGGATACTGCTATCAAAAAACCTCTGTGGCAACAAGGCAGCATAACCATACAGAGTTCTGGAAAGAAAAAGGGAAGGGTATGTATAGGTGGGGTTTGAAGGTAGAAGAATGCACTTTCATTGTAGTAATCTTGTGCTTATTTGTTGAAGGAAATTTTATGCTTATTTATTTCAAGTTAGAAAACATTTATGGAAAGATCATTGCTCTTACATCACAACAAGAAAATATGGAAAATTGGAAGATAGGGATAAATTTTCTTCCTTTATTGTCAGAGAGGATATCAGATTCATCTTTCTTGAAAAACATAATACATTGTATGCAGAGCAAGGACATGATTATTTGCAGAAGTGTCCTCTGGATTTTTCCCTGACAAGGTTACATTAATTAATTTTGCAACTACAGAAAAACCTCAATATATTAATTTGGTGAAACTACACTAAACTGAGAGAAGAGGTTATCCCATTGTATAAAGTCTTATTAGGATGCCATTTACTCTCCTTTAGCTGCAAATGAGATCTTCACTTCTGAATGTGAACAAAAGTCAATAATTTGTGATATTATAAGGAATATAAGGAAAAACACCAGCCTTCCTGGTGAGGTCTTAATTGTCTGAACATTTTCAGTGCCATTAAGCATCTCTTGTGCAGAAAGCAAGATTTTTTTTTTTCCTAAATGGCCTCTAAGAAAACACTTGTGGGACAGCATACTGCATTTAGGACACTCCAAAGCACATTTACTGCACAGAGCCCTCCCTTATGAGTCTGCTGCATCCTTTTTTTCGCTGCTCCTTAGCCCTTTTTACCATCCCATCTGAACCAGAGATCAGATCTTCCCTGATGTCTCATCATTAGGTTTTTGCTTTTCTTCACCTTCTCCAACATTTCACCCTTTTTTACCTCATCATGGAGGCTCAGATTCAGAACATGGCATGGAAAATTTCATCAGTTTCTTCAGACCTGGACAAAGTTCCTTCAAAACTCTTTAAATTAAAATTTTGGAATTTTACAGGAAATCAGTTCAAGCTCTTAATGTTTTCTTCAGTATTTTAGAACAACTTATCTGTATTCAAAAATGCACCTAAAGCTATGTGAAGAAACACATTAAGTTTTGTGAAGGTAAAAAATGGATTTTCGCAGTAATAAAGAAATTCTCCAAAACACGGTAGCACTGGGAACCTAATTGTTTTAGGAACTGTAGGAGATCTCTGGCTTAAATGTATAAATCAGCATTTTATGATTAGTCAGGGAAGTACAAAAATAAGGAGAAAAAATAACATATACTGAACTTGAATCTTATAAATATTCATAAATTATCTCAGCATTTGGCATTGTGATTAAATTAGTACTAGCATAGGGGCTGAGGCTAAGTAGTTCTCACTTATCACAAGCCATGTTAGAAAATGTACTGTTTTATGCTTGAATAACATTCTTTCAGTACTGAAAAACTGCTTTTTTCTGGGTTTCCTAAATGCATCTTTTTGTTAGGTTATAGATGAAGCTTAGAAGATTGAAAATAATTGAGGTTTGGATCCTCCCAGAATTATTTTGAAGAGTCTCTATTTGACCCATATAGAGAATATAAAAGGGTCTTACTATTTGAGTGCATCTTCTGGAGATTCATGGAAAACTTATTTTTATTTTTGTTGTAGGCATGAATATAAGCACAATGCTTGAGAGCAGAGAAACAAAAATGACAGAACACATGCAGAAACAGAATCAAAAAAAACCCAAAAGATTTTAAGGTCTTGTATATAATTCAGATGCTCGTGATATGAACCACATGGAAGAATTGAACTAAAACACAGTAAGTAAAAAAATTAATGAGAACTGAGAGACTATTTCAGCAAGAGAATCAAAAATAGCAAATCATACAATGATTTGGGCTGGAAGACACGTTAAAGATCATGTGGTGTCTCTTTAACTAGATCTGGCTGCTCAAAGGCACATCCCACAAGACCTTGAACACTTCCATGTGAGGAGCATACACTTCTCTGGGGTAATTCTTCATGCATCTCACCACCCCATCATAAAAACTTCTTCCTTATGCCCAATCTAAGATACATTCTTTCTGTTTCAAACCATTGCCCTTTTTCCCAGTCAATGCAGGTCTTAGCAAAAGACTTGTAAATGCCTTAGCAAAAGTTTGTCTTTCTTTTAAGCCAAATGCATATATTACATATTGAAAGCCTTCAAGGTCTCCCTAGGGTCTTCTCCAAGGGGAAGCAATCACAGTTCTCTCAGCCTTTCTTCTTAATAGAGGTGTTACAGCTCTCTAACCATTTTCAGGACCTTCCTCTGGATTCATTCCAGCAGTTCCATGTCCTTCCTGTGCTGGACCCCAGAGCTGGGTGCAGGGTTCCAGCTGGGGTCTCACAGAGCAGAGCAGAGCAGAGGGGCAGAATCCCCTCCCTCCCCTGCTGCCCACGCTGCTTTGGATGCAGCCCAGGACACGTTTGGTTTCTGGGGTGAGTGTACATGGCCAAACCATATCTAATTTTTTATCCACCAGTATGCCCCAGTCTATTCCCAGAGGGCTGATCTCAATCTCTTCATCATCTAGAACATGCACAATATCTTTTGTATTAATTCCAGGGTCCTGGTGACTGCTAAAAAGTCACACTGGTTATCTTCTTGATACAGTAATTTCAAATAAATTAAAGTGTAAATATCAATGGTATTTGTTCAGCGCCATAACATTCAAGAAGTTTCTGTTCTGGTGCTGTCTGGTAAAGAGAGCAGTAAGGTGTGTAGTAAATGTGTCATGCAATGAGCTTGAAGTCCTTTTACTTTGATCCATCTCATAATGGAAGAAAAACAAAGGAGGCTTTCTGTATATAGAGGAAAACCTTCAAATTTTTACTTTCTAAACTTTGCAATCTTTTTGTCTGATCCTTTTTATAAGCATCTTTATTCTTATTCTGCCTGATATTTCTTTTAATTGCTAAAAAGTGCAGTTAAAATCAAGTGAATATCACTTAGTCTGCCAAGTCATTATGCTAAATCGAGCCTTGCAGTAGGTTCTTCTACAAACAACAGTCTGGATGTTAATATTGCAATCATTTTTTTAAAGTTCTGCATCAGGAAAAGGGGCAGAAATAAAAGGTTTCAAGGAAAAGACCTAATTATGTTCAGCTAGCAATAGGGGAAGCACTGCAAAATACTATAAATGTGTCAAAACCAGCAAAAGGCCAACATAAAGGTGTTTATACTTTCTTTTGTTATCCTCAACACAAGAAATATATGGACCTATTAACAAAGGTCCAGAGGAAGCCACAAAGAGCTCAGAGGGCTGGAGCATTTCTTCTGTGAAAACAGTCTGAGGGAGCTGGTGTTGTTCAGCCTGGAGAAGGCTCCAGGGAGACCTCATGGTGGCCTTCCTGTACCCAAATGAGGTTTGCAAAAAGGAGGGGGAGCAACTTTCTATATGGCCAGAAGGCAACAGGGCAAGAGACAATGGTTTAAAATTGAAAGAGAGTAGGTTTAGGTTTTTAGATACTTGGAAAAAATTCTGCACTGTGAGGATGGTGAGGTACTGGAACAGGTTGCCCAGAGCAGCTATGGATGCCCCATGCCTGGAAGTGCTCAAGGCCAAGTTGGCTGGGACTTAGAGCAACCTGGTCAAGTGAAAGGTCTCTGTGCCCATGGCAGGCAGGCTGAAACAAGATTATTTTTAAGGTCTCTTCTAACCTTCTAATCAGTCTATAATTCTACAATTCTCTCTTTCTGGAGAACTACCACGATTTTATATCAGAGAGCAGTCAGCTACAGAAGCTGAACTGGGTAGCACCACAGACCTTTTGGCCCTGGTACAGCGAAAGCCAAGGGAGAGATAAACTCAAGGCAAGAACAGACATGAAGACATCATGTCTGGTCACTCTGATCCTCTGACAGGGGGAGATGCAACAAGGACTTTGCTGGCAAAAGAGATAACAAGGACATTACTAGCATAAGAAGAATAATCAGAGGATTCTGTTTCTAAAGGGAACCAGGACAAAGGGGTCTGAGGGGAAAATTTTGTACAAATGTAGTGACCTATACATAATGGTAAATTGTGTAATAAACTGGCTTTGCTTTGCTGGCATAAGCAGAGTTTGTGTCAGTCAATCCGCACAATTATACACAATTTTTTTAGCTCAGCAATTTATAAGGTGTAATGGTATATAAATTTTGATTATTATTTGCCATCATCTGAAACACACTTGTAAAGGCATTGTCAGATCAATGTTCCTGGCTTTCCTTTGTTCTCTCTTCCCCTGCTTATAAGGAGTAAAAACATCTATACTCATGTTTTTTGTACATGAAAACTGTAACACTGGAACACCTCCATTTCTAAAGAAATTAACATATAGGCCAAATTTATTGTCAGGAAAAGAATAGTCTAATTTGCTCTAAAATATTCATGCATTTAAAGGGAAAAAAAGGAGAGAAATAGGAGATCATATGCTTTCTTGACATAAACCTTTCCAAGGAATAGTAATGGAACTGGTATGACTTTTGTTGAGATTAAATATTCATGAAGCAGGTTTTATTGTTTTTAATTAGAGGTGAAGAAATAAATTGTAAGGAATAATTTTCTAGGTCAGGTTGGTCTACATTTTCTTACTGCAGTTATCTCTGAAGATATCAGTAATTCAAAACTATTCATCAAATAGTTACAAAGAAAATTCTTTGTATATCACACATTCGTGGGCTGCTTGATCAGAATATTAAATGGTAACACTTGAATGGTTTTAACTGGTCACATGATGTAGCTCCTTTTCTTCACTAGATGTGCTTTAATTAGTAAATTAAGCCAGAATTATTCATTGTGAAATTACATTGATTTCCTAATTTGGTTTAGGCTGGTGTTGGTGAGGCAAAAATCCCAAGTAAGTAAAGGCAAACATGATATAAATTCACTTAGTTTATTACCTGGAACATTTTCAGAAACCAAAGAGGATATTTATGCATCTGAATCCTATTTTAATTTAACATAAGCACTGGAATAATAAAAAGATTAAAAGAAATCATGACTGAAAAATATATGTAAATGAAGACAAAGTAATCAAGAAAAGTAAAGTAGTCAAGCAGGAAGTAAATATTCTTTATTTCCAATCAGAAAGCAATAGAAAAAAATGATGTGATCAAATTATTTGTTTTACACAGTTCTGAACACCAGCGGCAAATAGCGTAAAGGCAAATACTATTAAACTGAAAGTGAAAGTGATGTTATTATCAATTATTTGAAATCCAAAAGAACCTGAAAGCCATTAAGATAATGAAGAATATCACTGTAATTTGATCTCTTAAGCCAACAGCTTGATCACAGCTCTGCAAAAGTGGTCACCGTGTCCTGCATTTTGATCCTACCAAAAGCAAAACAGCACTGCAGAAGCTCATAAAGGATTTCTTCCATAGGCTGGCAGCCCCTCGTATAGCAAAGGAGAAACCAGGAAAATGCATTGATTCTAGAGTAAGTAGCATTCCTGTAAACTTAAGCACCATTTAATCTTTTCCCACAGAAAGAACAGCCATGTCCTAAAGGGTATCATAGTGCATTTTAGTCCCTTAAAAAAATATATATTTAAGGATCATTTTACTTTGTTCATTATTTTTAAAATTATTTGGGATGCACATGAATTTTTTACAGTTTCTTGTCCAGAAACTCTCCAGACAGCTCTGTAACTCTGTTATGAGTTGAAAGCAACCTGGTTCACTGCTGATGACATCAACTAGCACATGCAAGCTCTCATGGTTTAGGTTCCATGGTTTCAAGAATTGCCAAATAACTACATCTCCTACTCTTCATTCACTATCTGTAAGCTTTGTTTGATATATAAAATTCAGAATGGGTAATAGAAAAAATGGTCCTTGTAGCTTTCGATATATTGTCTGCATTTATTTTCCAAGGTGGAGGTATTCATCAGTGACCACCACACCCTGTGATTTCTAGACATCTCTGCAGGCACTGCCAATTCCTTCACACTAGCACACTCCTAGTCTGACATTCTAAGTGCTGCACACACAAGTGGAAACACAGGATACTTTCACACCTCAAGTAGGAGCCCACCCAGCCTCAGTAAATTTTGGTATCAATTACTTCTGTCTTTATTTTTTGTATCAAACAGTTGGCAGTGAAAAAAAAGTGGCAACAGCTGCTTCTTTCTATTCAGGTTTTGTGACAAAGCAGCTGACTTCTACTCTATTCATAAACAACCCATGCAACAATTACTGAAATACTGCAGACTTTAACAACATAGCTTACAAATATAAATTTTCCAGAACATTCAGGTTTGCAACAACGTCTTTCTCTCAGGATTGCTTCCATGTCTGAGTTTCACCATGGTTTTGTTGAGCTTAATATTGTCCTTTCTACGAAACAAGAGGAAGAAATGTATCGTTTCATTTGAATGACTCACTGTCACTTGCACTGACTAACATTTCTAATTTTTGTCTAATAAGGCACTCCTTTAGATACAATTAGGAGTTCAAAACCATGAGAATCTGAGCAAACGAAAATGAAGCGATTTTAGTTTTCAGCAGCTCAGAGAGTGCTCCTGGAGTGACCTCTCCTGTATTGATTAACTGCGTGTGCCACAGCAATCCAAACATATTTTTGCACCATTTTGACTCTCATTTTTCCTGACATCCCTTTTTTTAGGCTAACTTACCATTTAGCCTCCCATTTTTGCGAGGCTTGGATTTTGCTACTTGTGCTAGGCAGCAGCACTGTATTTACAAAACTATGCTCAGATTACATCTGAAACTGTGAGTTTTTAGCTCATACAATTAAAGTTCTATCCTGATTTTTAGGGTCCCCTGTACAGAACCTAGACCTTGATTGTGCGCTCCAGCTGTTGGCCAGCCAAGTTTCTCCCAGATTTTCTTTTCAGATAGCAACATTCTTGCTAGTTGGGCCAAATTTACTTCTTCCACCACCCTGGTTCAGCAGGCAGCTAGGTGTAGATGCAGGCTGTTAACTGTTCCAGAGAGAGAGCAAGTTTCTGGGGAGGCAGGTGCTCAGCAGAGAATGTTGGCAGAAATGTTCTACACGATATGTAACAGCCAAGCTCTTTAATAAGCAGAGGAGCTGCTTTAAAGTGAAGAATGCATGAGGGAAGAGATGCATTCCAATGCACTTCTCTGTGAAGATACTTGAATTCATTCATAAAAACAAAATGTGACAAAATAGCTCTCATCCACTCTGAAACCCATGGTAAGTTTAATTTCTCAATATTGGATAATTTTCATTAAAAAAATGTCAAAATTATATTATCTTTTAATGATTGAAAGTACATGTAATATTGTGTTATAAAATCCTAATATGTTTCAGATATCATAATATATCAATGTAATGTATTTGTATATAAAATTTCAATACAATTAAAAGGAGGAAAAAATCTATTTAAAAGTTTGGGATTTTTTTTTTTTTTTAGCATTTAAAAGCTCTCTACAACATTTTGGAGTAGTAAAATACCTTGAAAAGGGAGAGACTTACTTGACTCTAATTAAATAATATTTGGACAGAGTGGCAAATAAAAAATAAGGTATCGAGATTTTTTTATCTATAAACCGCTGAAATAGTCATTGGCTCCAGCAAACTCACAGAAAGTGAGAATTTAGCCCTAGACATCTGAGTCAAAATGTTTAATCTTCCACAAACTGTTCAGAATTTACCGAGTACTGATTGTATTTAAATCAAAGGAAAAGATTCCTAACGTCTTGCATTTGAACGGCAAAAAAATATGACTTCTTAAAGTGCTACCAGGGAAAGACTAATGCATCAAGATCTGTGTTTCCTTATCAATTTCTTTGAGGACGTGAATCTGCTGCTAATCTAAAGTAGTTTTAAATGGCATCAGTGGAATAGACAGCTATGTAGTCTACTGGGCTAATCTAGGCAAAGGCAAAATTTGCTAATCAAAGTGTGTCCTGCTTTTTTGTCTGGGGTAAATCTTCCTCACAGAGGTCAGAATGGGTCTGTGTTTTGGGTTTGTGCTGAGCAGAGGTGATACCAGAGGAAGTTTGCATTACTGCTGAGCAGGGGTTCAGCAAAGGCTTTTTCTGATTCTCTTCCCCCCAGCAAGGAGTATGGGGGGAGGCACTGGGGAAGGAAGGAAGCTGACATGGACAACAGGACAGCTGACTTCAGCTGACCAAAGGACTATCCTAACTTTATTATGGGAAACATAGGCACAGAGAGCTCTCAGGGTCTTATGCATACAGGCTCAGAAATACAGATGGATAACATGACTGGCTAAAAAACTGACATAAGGCATTGTAGCTAAGAATGAAGTGGCTTTTGATGTCATGGCGTTGGATCTAACTCCTTTAATGTCTCACCCTTCTCTGAGGCTGATAATAATAAAGGAATAGACCATCTTTTACAATGCCTCTCAGTTTTCCTGTCTCTCATAATATTTATATCCCAATACTTTATGTCATCACACTCAGCAAAAGAAATGAGGGGCAAAGTTGAAGAGGTGCTGTAGCTGAAGGTCTGGGCTGAGCATCTGTTGTTTGGTGGTGAGTAATACTATTCCATTGCATCTCTTATATTTCTTGGTCTTATTTCCTCTCTTTGTTATATTCCTTTCCACCAAAATTAATTACCTTATTTTTAATTTATTTTATTTCAATTATTAAACTGTTTTTATCTCCAACCTGCTAGTCTTCTCACTTTTACCCTACCAATTCTTTTCCCTATGCCACAAGGGGAAAATGAGCAAGTGGCTATGTGAGTCTTCGTTGTCAGCTGAGGTTAAGTCATGACAAAATGCAGCTGAAATAGTGTTGTGGTTGAGAAATTTCTCTTTTCACTACGAATTCAGATAACTCAAAAGTGACATTTTCAAAGGACTGTATAAAAAACTATAGGGATTTTCTGAGTTAAGACGATGGCATCTGAAAGATATTTGCCATTTCATATGTATCAGTTCAGAAGGTTTTCAGCACTGAATTGAAGAATGAGAAATACCTTCTTGGCACAGAACTACCAAATTGTTGTTTGAAGTTTTCAGTAAGTCATTCATCCCAAAGAATATTAGCTTACCAAACTACCTCTGTAATGGAAGTCTGTATTTCACATGGCTCAGAACTTGGCTTTTAAATTATAAGTTTGAAAATATTTCAGCATCAAAATGTCTAAACAAGAAAAAAAATAGTGTATAATTTTTTTCATATTTTATGGATACAGTGATTCCCTGACAGACTAAATATATTAATAGATTTTCTGAACAGACTAAATATACAAGTGCCAACTTGCAGTTTTGGGAAGAAATAGCACAGCAAAATGTATTTGCCATCCTAATTGAGAGTGAACTGAATCCAGCATTATATAGGTAAGTATTGGAAGAAAAGTTTCAAGAGTCCTTCCGTGCTCAGAATATCCTTGTTCAGAAACAGAACACAGTCTTTTTTAGCCTACTGTTTTATTTGGTTTGTTTAGTATCAGGTGATGATTAAAAGACTGGCTTTTCTCAGACATGGAGACTTTGGGTTCAGCCTTTCTTGCAATTTTTCTTTGAATATATAAATTCAAAGAATTGTAGAAGAATATAAGAATATTTTGGTTTAGAAGGGATCTTAAAATCACCTAGTTCCTTCCCCCTACCATGGGCAGAGACACCTTCCACAAGGACAGGTAGCTCAAAACTTCACCCAACCTAAGCTTGAACACTTCCAGGAATTGGACATCCATCACTTCTTTGGGCAGCCTGTCCCAGTGTTACACCACTCTCACAGTAAAGAATTTCTTCACAATATCTAATATAGAACTGCCCTATTCCATTAAAAATCTGTTGAAATTCTGTTTCAAGCCATTCCTCCTTGTCCTTTCATTGCACATCCTTTAAAAAGAGTTCCTCTACAGCTTTCCTGTAAGCCCCCTTTGAGTACTGGAAGGCTGCTATGGGGTCTCTCCAGAGCCATCTCTTCTTCAGGCTGAACAACCACAAGCTGTATCAAAGAATAGAGATAATTTTGTAGGGATGTGAGAAAAAGAAACTTGTTGCATCCACTGTATTATTTAAATTGTCACATCTAAAACTGATGAGCAATTCCTGCTGAAGTCCTTGCAACATGATATAAAGGCTCCATTCACACATAGCAGTCTCAATGCAGAGACCAGTGTACTCTAAAGTAGAAATTACCTTGAAAGTTTACCTCTTGAATAGGTCTTGTGTCTTTGCAGACAAAATGTACTACTTTGTACTCTCATTGTAAAACAGCCTTTCTTTTGCATCTCTGTGCAGAACCAGAATTTTATGTTCTACTTCACTGACTCAACAACCAGGAAATACAAATACTACAACTTATCCCTAAAAAGTTGTTTTAAAGTGATTATGGAAGGCTTATTTGAAGAAAGAAACATATTCAATTAATCTAACAGTCTGCTTTTGCAGCTGAGGTTCAACCATAAATTTAATAATTTTTTCCTTCTCATTTATGTTTAACAAAATATTTCTATGTGGTTTAGAATTTCTTGTCCTCTTGCCTTTTTCTCCTGATTCTCCAGCATTTTCTAGTTGTAACTCACTGTCTGATCCATCATGCAATGGATACAAGACACAAATAGCAGTTTGTTCTACTGCTTAAAACCCAAGAGTTAACATCTTCCAAAATCATAATTCATAGCACAATTACCAGTGCCAGTAGTCATATCATTTTTTTCATGTCAATGTTCAAGAACTTTTACTTCAACGTTCACAAGAGACTATGTGAATAATAATAGTCATACCTTTTGCCCAGAGAGATTAATTTGATTTTTTTTATTATGTTAGTCATCACATTTTTTCAGCATATGTCTAGTATAAAAGCAAAGATAATTAGTATATTCCGAGTCTGAAAATTAGATCTCTGTCTAGGAAACAGAACTTGTAATCACAGCCATATGATTATCTTATGAAATGAGATTAGCTGAGTCGGTTTGAGCATGTTGCTAATTACACCAAGGTTGTGGATTCAACCTCTATATGGGCCATTCACTTAAGGGTTGGATTTGATTGTTCTGTTGGGTCCCTTTCAACTCAAAATGTTCTGTGATCTCTGAACTGCAAAAAATTTTCTCTCTTTTTATCACGTGAATTAAAATTCCATATACATTAAAAGATGATTCACACAGAAAACACTTCAGCAAACGGACTTTTTGTAATAAATCCATAGTCAGACAACATCTTCAATACATCCTTGGATTCATGTAATTGAAAAGCAAAAATCAAAGTAGAACATAAATCCACTGTTATATGGAAAAAATAAGTTGTCCTTTACTTCAGTACCTGTTGAAGTTTGGACTTCAATACAAATTCAGAGAGCCACTGCAGTTAGTAATGCTCTGCATGTTTGCCAACAGAGTCCATTTAGCTCAAGCATTAAGGATTGGTTTAAGAAAAATATTCCTGCAAAGCCTTACTCCATCATAAAAGGTATCTCTCCTCCATTTTCAGTAGACACACACAGATTAGCAGCATGTTGATTTTGTTCTGATTCCCACCCTGTTTGTGTTCTTCCATGCAACACCTTTCTCCATACTAATTTGTTAATAAGTTATTTGATATTATGCTTAGACAGAGAGACTGCATCATGGGATTATACAGAGGAATTAATTTCCTTGAGCTGCACCATTTTTTTCTGTTAGGACAATGAAAAACTGGCAGTGCACTCTCTGATACTACTACTATGCTCATTTCCAGAATCTGTCTCAAGAGTAAGAATACATCCTGTCTTCTATTAACTTCAATTTTGAAAAATTCTGATTTTGTTGCACTATCTGTAAGAATAAATGGGTATATTATTTGTGCTTTTCAAGTGTTGAAGAAATTACCAGGTATCATTAATAGAGTCTGTATTCAATCATTAATGACTGCAGAGATGTTCATTCAAGCAAGGAACAATTACATGCAGACTGCAGGAACTAAGCAAGACTTTGTTATGTCTCTGATAAAAGGAATTCACTTGAGTGAAGGAAGGGTGACTTTAATTAGCTGTGCAAATGCCATTAATTCCAATTAATCTTCTCACAGTGTCAAAACCATAATCCAGGGAGAAAATAAATTGCGATAAATCAATAAACTCTTGTTTCCACCAGGAACAGGTGCTTACAGAAAGAGGCATGTCTTTTATAGTTGTCTGCATCAAGAAGTATTTAAATAAGACAGTAATTCAATATGCCAACCCTCTCAATGATTTTTATAGACTATTTATATATCTTCTGAATTGTTTTTCTTTTAACAGAAAGTAGTTAACTTACTATTTCTGAGAAGTATTCCAGTAAGAAATTTGCTCAGAATAAGTACACCCAAATTTTGTTTTGCAGTGAAAAATGAGATATGGATTTCCAAGAGAGCCGATTCTATTTGCACACCTTAGATAAGCACTAATGTGCACTCAGTTTTCATGGCACAAATCAAGAAAACCATCTGGTCAACTGACTCTCCAATGTATCTTGAAAAGCTGTCTCTAGAAGAAAACTCCTGGGTTTCTTTTAGACAGATCTTTGAAAACCGTGACCATGAAATTTTAACCCTTGAGGATTTTCATGCTTCTAGTAGCAAGCATCAGATCCGTCACGGCTTCTCAGATTTCACGAGCACTGTCTCAAAACCAGCACCAGCTTCAGCCTAAAAGAAGCAAAAAAAAGAAAACAAATCAATAATCTCAGAGATGTGCCACTGAAATGAAGAGTACTCTTTGTGGGCAGGTAAGCAGGGAACATCTTCCATGTTTGAGAAACATTGCAGCAACCATTCTGTAATAGTTTCCCTACAAGAATTTTTTCATACCACACTGCACAAGTGTGTGGTGAATGTATAGAGGAAAATGCCATTAAGTTTATTTCTCAGGAACAAAGTAAGAAGGGAATAGAGAAATATAACAGACAAACAAAACCCACTCCTAGAAAAGAGCTGAAGGACCTTTTTTGGCTTTTTTTACCCTAGAAGATTAAGAACAAACCTCCAAGATTTCAGAAGAAAACAAAGCTATCAAATTGAACTACAATGCACACTAACACAACAAAAAGTAGAGCTTGTCCCTGGCTTTCTGGTGTGTTTATACAAAACTTTACCACTCTCAGCACCCAGACTGATATCAATCTGCAAGCACACATCACTCAGTAGCAG
This sequence comes from Luscinia megarhynchos, assembly GCA_034336665.1. Classification (NCBI taxonomy): domain Eukaryota; kingdom Metazoa; phylum Chordata; class Aves; order Passeriformes; family Muscicapidae; genus Luscinia; species Luscinia megarhynchos. The sequence goes on along the minus strand of CM067592.1, from coordinate 47,074,594 downwards.
AATACCTCAGGTCACTGACATATTCAAGTGTGCTTCCTCCTGTTAACGCTGATTTATTTACTCACTGAACAGGGTGCATTTGAAAAGGCCATGGCAGCATGTCTGGCCCACCCCACAGCTGCCCCAAGCCCCCAGCCACTGTGGCATCGTGGCAGGAACAGGAACAGGAACAGTGTCTATGTCAAACCTCATAGCAGCCAGTTATCTCCTAATTATCTCCCACTTGTCTCTCTATTCTGGTTTGTAGTGCCTAATCACAGGTAGGTGTGACCCTGGATATTATTTTACAACCAAAACATCTATACCACAATATACACAGGCTCAGTAGAAAATAATTCAGGATCTGGGAAGAATAGACAACATGTTATGTAAAGCTTTGGTGGGAATAAGATAGTAATTTCCCATTTTTTCATTTTGCATGATGATATTAAAGTATCACAAAATCATTGGATTAATGGAATATCCTGACTTTGAAGGTACCTAAAAGAGTCATTAAAGTCCAACTCCTGTCCTTGCATGGAGCCACCTCAAGAATGACATCATGTGCCTGGAAATGTTGTCTGATTGCTTCTTGAACTCTACTATGCTTCAATTTGTGACCACATCCCTGAAGAAGCTGTTGTGGTACCTCTACAAAAACTGGGTGAAGAATATTTTTTCCTAATATCCTACTTAAACTTCCCCTGACACAATTTCATACATTTTCTCATGTCCTATCACTGGGCCTCACAGAGACACTTGAACACAGGCAGAGAGCTTTTTATTTGTGAGTATAGAGCTGCTACCCATATAAATCTTACAAGCAAAACATTGATGACTGCAAGGCCTCTGTCCTTGACATGTATACCAAAACAGAATTAAAATTCTCTAAAACACTAGTCAATACCAAATTTTAAAATATATTATTAAAGATATATTTAATATACTTAAGAAATATTACACAGTTTTTTCCAAAGTCCTTTCTTTTTCCAAGAGAAAATAAACTGCCTTCGTTAGATCAGTATCCTTAGTCACCTTATATCTTATAATCAAGATTAATGTTCCTGTCTGAGAAGGATGAAGCAAGAACTTTTGTTCTTTACAATAGTTTCTTAGTATGATTATGTATCATGCTTTCTTTTCACCTAATAAAAATTGTCCTCAACTCAAAATGGCTTCTTGGTATTCAATATTGTTCCATCTTGACCTCTCCCATTTGTAATATATGATTTAGTATCTTCTGTTGCTTTTAGTATTGAGCAATAACAGCAACGCTCAGTGATATTTTCAGCTTTTATGATGGCATCAATCACCACAGATTCTGTTTACTAGGCTAAGAAAGAAAAAAGAAAAAGTGAAAACAGAAAAAAAAGGGACAGAATCATACAATCAGACAGCAACTAGTATTACACTTCAGAAAAAAAAAAGTTTCCCTGATTTTTAGCATGACTCCTAAAAATGAGCAAAATTGATTGCAGTTTCACTGGGAGAATATGACATGCAACTAAGAGTATATTAGTAGTCAGACTAGTAAATTAGTGCCTGAAATAGAATTTAACCATGATGATATCCAGGTCCACTGCCTAATTGTTAATCCCTGATTGGGTAAGAATTTCTATTCCCTAATTATATTATAGAGACTTGCCACTATAAGTCTGCGAGGAAACTGGAAGGTGAGAAATTTTTTAGTCATCTGTGAAGGAAGATACATACGTTAAGAAAAGTGAGATCCTCCATTAAGGGCTGGAAAAAGAATATTAGAATTAATTTCATCATAAAGGGAGGAGACAATTCTTCATGAAAGAAAAATTTGGGGGTTTAAGCTACTTCAGGAAAACTATTAACAGCTCTTCTGCATACAAAGTGAATTCTGCAGTATTCCAGGGCAGCATCCAAAAAGTTAATTCAGACAGTACACAGGTGACTTTATAGTGTAGTTTTTAGAATTTCTAATACACTTTGTTAAAAAGATTATAATTTTTTTCCTATTCTATCCTTGGCTTAAATTACTAAATTAATGAATTTTTAAAAATGCAAAATAAATAAAAAAATTTGCCCGTTTCAAGAGAGTCATATTGGTCACAACTGCAAGATATCTGAAAATGACCAAAAAATCCTAACTTATTGTTATATGAAATTAGGAATTCTTTCCTGATTTAGAGAATGAGATGAAAATTGGAAGAAAAATTCACACCTCTTTACTTATCACAGTAAAATTATTTATGGAACAGCACTGAAAATCTTCCATATGGATGGTTACATTGTGATGGTTATAAACTGTATGGGATGACAGACCTGGACTTTGCAACACAAGAGTTAATGTCTCTGCATGAGTTACTGCTTTTACTTTTTTCCTAATAATATACCATTAGTCTAGTCTTCCCAGGTTGATTTTTTTTTTCCTCCTTCACTTTTCCCAGGCTGCATTATGTTCGTGTTTCTCAATATGAGACTAAAAGATAGAGATGTGCTGAGCAAATGTACAATAGGGGATTCCAACAGCGTTCATCCTTAGGTTCTGTAACTGTTGCAGTCCATAGACCTTACACCACTTGTCCAGCTTCCTTCCTTCTGCAACAAATCTGAATTATTTTAGTTGTGAAAAAAGGAGGAGAAAAAAAGAAAACTCTAGATAGCCTAAGGGCCACAATTCTGTCTCAAATCTAGAGTTATCCTACAATTTGAAATACCAGCTTACTCTTGAACTGGCCTAGAACTACAAAATCTCATTGGTCTATGTCATCTTTTACATTAAATTGTGAATTATAATTTTATCTACAGTGTTTATTACATAAAATTACCTCTAAATATCTCATGTTGTATCAGGCTACGCAGATGAGCAAATATCCATGCAAACCTTTTCCTCAATACATCCAATAAAAACCGTGCAAATTTTGTTCATGGTGGAAATCTGCCCAAAGCTAGGAGACCTTAGGAAAAAAAAAATCTACATCCATAATTTATTACAAATCTGTGGATTTGGAATGAACATTTCACAAATTAGAATTCAATAATTTTGGAGAATTGAAGTTCTTAATTTTGTAAACCTTTCTAGGTTCATTACTTCCATAAAGAATTAAAGTCAGACATCAGCAGTATTCCTCTCCCTTGAAACTATTTCTTTCAGTTGAATTTATGTAGATGCTTTATTTTCATGTATGTCATCGCTCTGAGGATATGTCATCAGTATCCAGATTGGCACAAAGGGTTTTTTTTAAATGAAGGTTTAGTTCTTAGCTTTACACAAGGAAACTCAACTATTTTCAATGTAGGAAAAAAACCAATATGTTTTAGAAATTGTGATGACAATTATAGAAAATGTAGAGCTGCTCAGTGAGAGAGTAACAATTTTTTTTCTTATTTGCTTACTTATAAGTATTAAGCTGTACTCTCTACTTATATTGGTGCAATTGATGTTCTCGTGGTAAAATGTTGTTTCTGCATAACTAAAACAAAAGACAAATGAAGCCCCAAGATTATTATTTGTGTATTTACTATGGTTAAAAATATTCTCAAGACTCTTTCCAAAATAACCTGAGTATTTCATTGGAGATTGTTTTAATCCCTTGGATTCTCTATCCTTGTTATCTCATCATAAATTGTGGCATTACATTTGGCAATACTTTGACACTAACCATCTTCTTGCAATGCAGATGCTCTACTGTTGTCATTTATCTATTCCTTATTCCTCTCCACTTCTTGTCTGGGGCTCATAATACATAATTTCTTTTCTCTTCTCATGCTTTCTCTGACTGTACATCATTTGAGATGCAAAAATACCCCTAAAATGTAGGGCAGAGCACCAGACTTTCACAGTTCCATGGTATAGTATGATACCATTACTAAATGCATCTCAGTATCAAATTGGCTATATGTCAATAATCCAGGTATTTCTGAAGTCATGTTCAAGAACACCTAATTCTTTGATGCAGTCGACCATTTTGTTTTGCTTTCCCAGAATTCAAAAGGAAAACAACACATCGGGATTTTTGATATTGTTAAATCTGGACATTGAGTGAAAGTTTCCTGACTTCCTAGAAAAACCACAGGATTTAAAGCAAGGAGCATATTTTAGAAAGGTACTTCAAGACAACTGCTATGATAACAAATTGCTTGCAAGAGATATATTGCTATCTGTTTCTCTTCAGATTTTAACAATGTCAGGTAGTTTATACATCTTCCAGAGAAGAATATAAATCACTCTCAGTCTAAAAGCATTCCAGTTAAGTTGAATTCCTCAAAGCTTTAAAAGAGAATCACAGGATATACAAATGACACAGAAAAAGAAACAGGCTAGCATTGCCCATACATGTATTACATAACCTACCCTGACACAGAAAACAGTGCTTCCAGATGGATTTGGATACCATACCATAAAGATAAAGAAATTAGTCATGATTAGTCAAAGCATGCTGTTAGGTCCAAATTGCCCAGGTCCCTCAAAGAAAACTTAACTGAATATCATGATTAAACCATTTTAAAAAGTGCAAGATAAGATATTTTTCCTCTTTGTTTGGATAATAGTGAGGGATAATATGCAGACACTGAAACCTTGGCACCAGTTATCACCACCATCTATGTTGAGTTTTCTCCACTAATATCACACACCTCAGTGAGCATGAACAATTACTATGCTATTCCTGTATGAGATTAGCTTGCTGCTCTCCCTCTTTCTCTCAGCATTTGGATTACATGCTAAAGCACGGAATTTTTGTGCAATAGTCTTCATAAAAACAAAGTTGAAGAGCTTAGAAGCTAAGTGCTAATGGAAGTGTACAAAGTACATGGTAATTTTTTCTCTGTGTTCCTTGTCACAGGAGGAATACATGGCAAAAGGTCTGCACAGAAGGGTATGAACAGACTATCTAAGGCAAAAGCCACACTGCTTTTGCTCACCACGTGCCTTCTCAAGAGCACAACTGCAGAATGATTGGTGCCCAGCAGCACTAAAAGCTAGGGTAAGAGGGCTATACAGCCACAATAATGAAGGAAAAACAACAAACACACACCAAAAATTAATTAGAAAGTACTTGAGAAAAATCAACTTGTTAATCAGGTGGGACTAATTATGTTCATGGTGGGAGATGAAGGGAAATAAGTTAAATAAGCCAGAAAGCTATAGGTCAGGCTGCTTATATTTGATTGCTAGAAAGTCCAGAAATGTTAATCAAGCAAATCATTCATACTCACCTGAAAGGTAATGAGGTAGAAGGAATTCTTGTTGGAGTTTGGTAAAAACTGTTTAATTTTTTTGTACAGGAGAAGATAGCTGTCTCACTCTGCATATTGGGCCTCGCCCCAATATCTTCTGGCATTTTTGGAGACAAAACAAGAACAGTTCTTCAGATACATATAGATTAAGCCAGAATTTATTAGTTTTACTGAGGAACAAGATGTCTAGATATGTTAGAGAAAAATGTCTCAATGCCTTCATGTCAAAAGAATGGAAAACAGAATTTATTTAGAGTTGTTTGGACCTCTATCAGGAATAAGGCAAACAAAAATTATTCTGACTATGGGGCAGCTTGTGGGATTGCTGCCTTCTAATGTTCTTTCAGCTATGCTTTTTTTTGATTCTGTAATTATTAATATTCTTATCTACATTTTGAAATAAATCCTTTTAAGGGATCATTATTGGGGATATCTTGTTGCATTTTCCTTCTAAATTTTAAAATGGAATACTTTCTCTAATTGATGGCATTTTTTTATAAAAGCAAATAATGAAAAGCTATACGATTATTTGCTTGCATTAATTTTTAAAGAATTAATAATGTTTTTTTATACAGAATATATATAAACTCTATACAGAATAACCTACATATATATTCCACAAATGTAATCCAGTCTTAGTACATGTTAAGATCGGACGAACATATATTTTTGAACAAATATTTTCTACTTTTTTTTTTTTTTTTACTCCTTACAGGTAAAATTATACATTTTTTCTGAGTATTACTTTGGTTTATGTTGAAAATTCAGTGCTAATTTTTTTTACGTCTTTTAAAAAATATTTTCACATGACCTTATTATCATTACCACAACCTTTGTGAATGAGAAAATGATTTCTTACAGAAAAACCAGGCACAGAGCTGACTTGAGTTTGTTTCTGTTTTGAGCATGACCCCAGTTAAGCAAGTGAAGACTGTGCACTGTGTGTAAGGATGCATTTGAGATGCAATTAGCTCTACAGTATGCATCTGATGCACACTGCATGTGTACCACATCCTCTGTGTGACTGCACAGAATTTAACGGCAGCCTGTGGAGACACGTAATTTTCAACAGCAAAAGGGATAATGTAGAACAGCTTTTTCATTTGTGCACCAGTATGAATGTATTACATCTATACTGGAACTCTGATGTCATGTGTTTGGGTGGTTTTTCTTGTTGCAACACCAAGTAGCAAAATATAACCCAGAAAAGAAAGCCTTTTGTGTAGTATTAGCTAGACAGAAAGAAAAATCAATAAAGAGAAACACTTTGAACTGAAGTTATAGTTATATGTGACCTTGAGTGATCTAAAAAATAGTGGCATCAGCAGTCAAAGTTACACTACAACAATCTGAATCCTTTGCTTGGTCTTATTGCCATGTTTTACAGGATGCTCCTTTAAAGACCATCTCCTTAAAAAGTAATAGCCAAACTAGCAATAAAATGTTGGTTTCAGCCATGATTTAACAGTTGTGCAATATAAGGGGAGATGTCAGGAAGGTGGAAAGTTTGGAACAGAGAGGAAAAGATGTCAGTGATATCTGCACCGAAGCAGTCAAAGTTAATTATTGACAAGTATGTGAATATGAAGATTTGAGAGAGGATAGTAAGTATTGAGATAAAATAACTGAACCATACCTGAAGTAACAGGGCAGAAAAAGGTTAGATATTAAAAGGAAAATTGGACTATATTCATATCTGCTTGCTAAAGAAGTACACCATTCTATTCTAACATTTTTGAAAATTTACCTTATGTAATGGTGTATCATGACTATCATTAGCATAGAATAGGAAAAGGGGAAAGGGGAAGGGGAAGGGGAAAGGGAAAGGGAAAGGGGAAGGGGAAGGGGAATGGGAAGGGGGAAGGGGAAGGGGAAGTGGAAGGAGAATGTTTGTATGTTTCATGTGGAGAAGAAAGTTAACTGACAACTGAAGAAATGGAAAAAGACTGTCATTGAGTATAATGGGCACTCCCACAAAGGGCTATATTCCAGCACGGGAAACAAAGATGGCAATTAATAGAAATCATCAGGTATTCTTGTATTCTACAGTTAACTCATAAAACTAAGTATCCTATTGCAGTCCTGCAAACACTGATTTCTGTACTTTTTGCATGTGCATATTTATTTGTGATTATCACTCCATGTATTTACAAAGAATGCAGGGTGATGCTGGTAGACATTTCCTGGCCAGTTTGCAGAAGCCTGTCCATGAGATCAGTGATTAATCACAGTCTTCCATATGTCCATTGCCCTCCATTCTGTGTCATCAGTATAAATAAGAAGGGATTTATTACAAGAATTAACAAAGGAGTAGAGCAGAACCCATCACATAATTATTAACAGTAACCAAGGGTATGAACATTTAAATTTTGCCCTGTCATGAACTCATAGTATATCTGAGAAAGTATTTTCTTGGATTGGCTCCCTTAAGGCTGCAAGGGCCACTCCCTAGGAAAATACATCTACTGGTTTCATACTAACTATATGGATTTCTATTCAGTTACTTGTGGTGTATGACACAGTCTCATCTAGTGGTTGTGAATGAGTTTGGAGATTGCAATTCTGCACGACTAACTGCTGCACCAGTTGAGGTTTGCTATGTTCCTGAACTAAAAGTAATATTAACTTCGCTGACCCCATTATATATATATCAGGTCACAAAATCCAGGGGGTGGAAAATGAGACTGAAATTCAATCAAACACACAACACAGATGAAAAGGCTGCAACTGTTGATCTCATGATCTCACCTTTAAAATAGATCTGAAGTACAATGTATTAAGTATAGCAAATAATTAACAAATAATAAATTAGACTGCAAGGTTCATATGTCAAAATAGGTACCAAAATATCTCGGCATTGTTCCTTTGGAACCAGAATTACTAATCCAATCTCAATACAGTATGTTCATGTCTGAGTGACACCAGTGGCTTGTGAAGTGATTATGACATTAGAAAAGGACTTATTAAACAGTCCAAATTAAAATGGAAGGGGTATGATTCCAACCACGGGAAAAAAAAGCAGTTTAAGCTGAGCATGAATATAGGCAGTGGGTAAATGGAAGAAGGGACAAAGAGCAAGATTCTGTCTATTGGTAGCTTCTTCCAGGACAGGCAAGTTTTACATTTTAAAACCTGGATGAAAAAGAAGTGTCATAACCTGGACACTCCAGTTAATAAAAGAGACACAACATAGATTCAGCTGTTAATAGCTGGATAATGCACAGAGGTTCTCCATGGTGAGTATGTAATTGGGAGAAGGATCACTTGGGTTTCTGGACATAAAGGTAGACCAGAGAGAGGGATTCCCAAAACCCTTCTCACAAAACTGATAAGTGAAAAGTATTTGCCACTGTCAACATCATGGTTTTCTTACTGCAAATATACAATTTCCAGTGTATGAAAATCCCACCTAAAAGTTGAGGATGACAAAAAAATTTCCATACTCAATTTTAGATTCAGTAATATATAATTTTTAGAAACATTTTTAGACACTCCACAGACACATATCGATACACATAAATTGTATGTTTCTGACAAAATGAGTTAATACCAACAAAATCCCATGATGGATTTTTCAAGCTCTGGGAAATGTGTATTGAAATGTGCTACCTCAGGCAGTGTTTCCTGTTCTTGGGCTTTACAGACATTCTTCAAAATGTGCTCTGGAAGGACTCACACAGAAAAAAAATAAATTCATTCTGCATTTGATAGAGTCTGACATTAAAATGCATCAAGATGAAACAGTTCTAAACCTGCAAAATTTTATGCCTATTTACAAAGTAAAGTGAAAAAAAGGAAAAAAATGAAAGGTTTCAAAATGTCTATTTCCTAATTTTCTTTAAAAAATCATACAATCTTTTACTCTTATATTTTATGACCAACTTTCAAAGCACACACATTTATTTTTCAAGCACTTTGATCAGGACAAAGTACAGACACAGACACAGGATAAGAATTAAATTTTATTTCATGTTTACATTAAATAAATATTCAAAATTTTATAGGACCTTACCCATGAGACAAAAGACACAGAAATAATATTTCTCCTCTGATAGATATATAAAATTCCAACTTACATTTTTTGACCTTGCATCTTTCTGGGGGACCAAAAAAAGGGAAAATTGCTTATTATTTTAGATTCCACTGGTAATAGTCATAATCATCAAAGTTTTCCAAGGAAAAATCCATGCAGAATCTACAGTAGTTTTGACTTAACTTTTTCTTATTAGTGTTACTGAAATAAAGCAAAATTTGAAATTACAGTAGGACAAATACCTTTTACAAGAGAGAAAAGATCAAGAGGTAACCTAGAAAAATGCACTTTGGTATGTGTTAAAATGAATTGACCATGAGATCAGGAAACACAAGAATTTAGTTCAGATGAAAAGAAAACCAATTTTAGTAAATTGTATGCATAAACAATACTACACTTAGATAGCCCTTGATTCAGAATGGATATTCATATGCTATGAATGTTGAAAAAATGCCAGTGTCTACTGTGGGAGCTCAAACCCTGCTTCTCTCATTTCAGACTGGAAAATAGGTTGTGGTGCTATTTCTGAAGGCACACTTGCAGCTTAGCATGCTCAGGTTCTCAGGTCTGACAGGAGGAAATTTTCTGTTTTCTCTAAAAATATCAGCATATTTCTTTTGTAAAAGATCAGAGATAAATCTCATAGCGCAAAAAAATCTTGTTTATGTCAAGCAAAGCCCTTCCTACATAACAAATTAAAGGTTAAAGGCTATAATAAGTGAAGCTTCAAAGTGACATGTATCTGAAAGGACACTTCTTGGCAGACCTCGTATTTTTTAGATTGCTTGGCCACTGTGGCCTATGTAGCATCATAAAAACATAAGACAGAAATAATAGTAAGGGACTATGAAAATCACACAAGTCAGTATAAGAGCTCCTTACTTCAGTAAATCTACCTGTGTAGATCTTTTCTCTGTAAAAATGTCATAAATTGACCTCCTTACTTAAGCTTTCTCCACTTATTCTTCTAACTTATATTTCTGGTTCCTTGCTTTGTCCTCCTGTAATGAAGAAAACGTCTTGGAATGAAACTGGGCTATGAATAGTAGTTACAATAGTACAAGAACTTGTTTCATCACTTTTATCTGAACAGGGAAAAAAGAGGAAACTAGCGTATGAGAGTGTAGACAAGAAAGATCCATTCATCTTCTACTTCCACATTTTATATAAATCTAGAAGCAGATTTTGACATGAGAAGACATTTTAATTTTCACTGAAAGATCTTTGCAAAGAAAAATACGTATAATTGTAAATTGTTGAGGCTTGTGTCTCTTCGTTCAACGATTTTACCCTAAGATAATTAAATCAAGGAAAAAAGAAGTCATGGACTAGATAATTTCTTTGAGCAAAAGCTTTTATAGCACAAGAACCACAAGCTTTTATGAACTCCATGAATAAAACAGAAGAGAAACTCACACGGCTGAAAAATATTTAGGTCATCCTAATAGGCCTTCAAGTTAAAGGATGGGTAGTTTAAAAGAAACTTTGGGAGACCTCATATAATCCCTGACACATCTTGCAGAATTTGTCAAATCTGTTTTTTTAAAATCTGATTCATTTATGCCCAGTTACTTTTAATGTCCTGACACTGTTTACTTACACGTAAATGAACTTATGTAAAAAAAGCCAATGCGAACATAAGGAGGCATCTGAATGCTTACACCTCTCTCACCCCTCAGAATCCTCTTCTCTCCTGATTTATCAAGACAATTCTTGACGATTTATTATAATAGGTGAATAGGCTTTCCACAATATAAATTGGTATGGTGCTCTGATTTTACAGTTTCCTAGAAAAAAAGGATCCACATCTAATGTTGAGATCAAGCTGCAGACATCCTCAGTCCTCTAGTTTGCTGCTGCAATCAGTCAGAGTTTCAGCAAGATGCACAGAGCTGTTTGTTTCATGTTTTGGAGATGCAACAACTAGCTTTTTGAAAACAACTTTAAATAATCAGGTTACGGAGGTACCCAGAGTTGCAACAGGACAAGCTTAAGCATTTTCTCTGAAAACTGTAAATTTCAGATTACAAATCAATTGCAGCTGTGCAGTGGCATTTCAGCAGAAGTCTAGATTATTATCACGATTCCACGTTTCTCATACTGAAAGAAGACAGCCTTTCTTATGGATAGACAAAAAAAGAAAATCCATATTTCAAAAAAACTCTCAGGCCAAATGCAGTGGTATAAACCAATCTATTTTTCCTTAGAGATTAACTGATGTGTTAAAGAACCAGAATAGAAAGGTTGCTTTCATGCAAAGGTTTTCACACAGGAACATAAGAGATTTTCCAAGTTATAACAGGGACTTGCCAAAGAAACTAGAGAGTGGAAAACTTCAGTGAAAGCGAATTCCTGCTGAAAAACAGGGAAGACAGAATTTTTTGTTTGAAAAAATAATAATAAAGAAAATCTTTAAATGAGTGACAACAGTGGCATATCTAAGGGGGTTGTGGAGGGGATAAATGCTTTTTCTCTCCAGATTGTGCACATAATCTCATGTGCCCATAGTCACTCACTTCCTGATTTTTTTTGTGTCTAATCTTAGCAAAATATCTTAGTTAAGCAACAATTTAAAGAAGGGGATTATTCCCAAGAACATTAGCAGAAGAATAGTGTGTCCCCTTTACCCTTGGTGGGAGATGAAGATTTTTCTAAAAGCCAAAGGAGGAAAAAGATTTAATTGAATTATCACTCATTTTAGATTGGAAAAGACTGAAAAAGTTGAAAAGGAAAAAAGTAAATATTCCATAATAATCTCTACAAGCAAGACAGATTTATGGGCATGAAAATTTTCTGTGCATGACAAACATGACAATTTACATACAGAAAATGTAACTTCATTGACAAAATGATGTGAAAAACAAAGAACATGTAACAGCAATGGATGCTTAGCAAATTTCTAATATTTTTTCCCTGTACTTTTATACAGACTACTGGTCACTTCAGTATTACTTATCTAGTTTTATCACCAAAACTTTTAATGTAAATCAGTGTGCTACAAATCAATAAGAGAAAGTTTAACACAGAAAATCTAATCACTGCGATGGTAATGGGGAATACCTCAGGGATTAGGAATGATGTTCAGGTACATAAAACATATTTTTCACTCTCTTTATTGTCTCTCACACTTTTACAATTGTGAAACTGATTCTTTAACTTAATGGTTCTTGCACACTTTTTCTTTTCTTCTGCTTTTCAGATATTTTGAATGCTTGAAGGAGGAGGAGTCATTAAGTTGGAATACATTATTTAGACCCCACTATGTGGAACAAATCAAAGTTTTCTAGAATAACACCTACTTCTTAAAAGATTTTTTATTAATTCATATAATTTCTTGGATTGCTTGTGGAGAAAGAAATGATATATCAATTAGAAGGTATCATGTTAGCAGCACAGAGAACAATTGTTACAGGATTCCACCCACCCATCACTCTCAAGCACAATGAGAATGTCAGTCATGTTGAAGTTTTGTCATGATAGCCTACTGAAGTAACCTACAGAGTGCAGTTCTTAATGCAAGTCATGATCACCTGCTTCTTCATTGAAACCAAACATCAAACAGGCTTGCAAAGATCTCAATTTACCATGCATCCTGGCAGACAAAACCAAGAGAAACAAAGGCAGCTCTCTGAATGTTACCTATAGTTTCCCTGGCTGATCCTGCCTTTATCCCTCAAACAACAGTTGAAGGAAATATTTCTGAAGCCATCTGTAGAGAATTTAGAGAGAATACACCTACCAAATAGAAACAACTTTTGAATTATTCTTTTATGCTTCGGTAGTTCTCCCCCCTCACTATCTTAAAAGTACAGCCAAATCCAAGTGTTGCAATCTCTCCATCTCATCTTCCATTCTTCTCTGCCTTCATCATTATCCTTGCAATGCTCACACATCTAAAATTACTGTCGGGTCAGAGCTGTTTGTTGAGTTTTCAAGGAGGCTGTTGCATGAAGAAAGAGTTGGCAAACTACTTTAGACTGAGTAAAACCATGTTCTTCAAAGAGGGATGATAAATAATTTTAGGTCATCTGGCTATTCCTAAATTGGTTATACATGAACGAGACATGGTGATAGCAATATATTTAAAAGCACTCATGAGAATAAAAGAACTCCAATACCACCTAGTGTTAGCCAGGTACACAGTCCTTTGCTGAGCAAAATGGTGGGAAAAAAAGGCAACCACAACGTGGAGTCCTGAAAAGACATCCTGGGGTTGAAAGAGAGGCTTTTGCAAAAAGGAGTAACATACAAGAAATTAATCAAAAATAGCTTCCTAGATTGAAGCTAGTTAAGAGAAATGACTACTGTGAAATGTAGCCTACAGAGTTAGCTTTTGCTAGCTAGCTACCTTTCTAAAAAAATGTAACTTTTTTTTAAACCTTTCAATAGAGAGATAATGCTGAAGGACAAAATCTTCTTGAAGGCTAAAAGTGAGATAGAATTAACTCACTGTTTTGGGATCCAAAATCCCCAGGCTGAATTTTTCAGTTCCAGAGCAGCCTAGCTGTGCAACTGAACAAATGAATTCTTCTAATGCATCAGTCCAGTTCATGCTAATCAAAAGGAAATACTTTAAAAAGAAACTGCTTAAAATTTTATTTCTCCTTCCTTCTTTTCTGCTTTGAAACTGAAATCTTGGTGGGAAAATGGATTTGTCCACATTCTTTGAGATTAAATAACATGCTATATAGGCAATCAGGGGTTTAGGAGCTCCTGGAATAAAACAAAATACTTAGTTCTTTTTGAATATATTTTTGAATATTATTTATAATAATTTACCATTTCATGAATAGGTATGTGGAGTTCTTGCTAGTCAAAAACTTCATATCCAGATCAATTTTCTAAATCTTTATTTTCTATTGTCCTCTACCTACTGTTCTTCCCTCTTGTAAACAAATACATTGCACATTTTACCAATGCATACCAAAATTAATATTTTAAACATTCTAGTCCTGTAGAAAGAAACACATCCAGGGACAGAGGTTGCCACAAAACTTTCCTCACAGGCTGACTGAGCTCCAACACAAGATTATCTGTGATGACTGGTGCTGTTTTGTCAGTCACACTTCACTTTGTTAGTATCTCTCTCCTGCTTCGTCCACTTTCTCTTTCTTTCTTCTAATTCAGGACATTCTTTTCCTATAAACTGGAATCATGTCCTTGAAAGTATATCCCTAACTCAACCCATGTGTTTAAAACTTCCTTAATAGCACTGAATTTTCCATGTTCTTTTTATTAGAAAATGAATTGATAACTTATTTTTTTAACCCACATTTTCTTACCATAAAAGTAAACAATAACATAAAAATCAAACAAATTTACAGCATATCATAAGAGGTTTCTGTACAGGACTCAAGTCTCCCACCCAACATATTTTCCTTTCTCCCAGTGTCTGCCAAGATTAATTCCTCTGTCCTCTGTTACTCTAATTCCAAAACATAAATGAGCATCTTGTAGGACTGGCTTGGATTCTAGAATCTGTGAGAAAGGCTGTCCTGTGAGAGAAACACAGAGAGCAGAGGACAGTAAAGAAGACAGTAAATCCAAATTAATGGTAATATTAAAAAACACATAAATCTATGTAAAAAAAAATAAAAAGGACTGGAACAGTGTGTTTGATTTTACACACTATAAGAATAAAATAATTCAATGTCACAGCTGAAATGTTAGAAATTTTGAAACTTCCACGCTCTCAGGGTTAGGCAAGCTCCAAGGTCGATTGCCTGGGGAAATCACAGAGTTGCCTGTCCTTGATATTTTTAAAAGCAGTACTAAGAAAGAACCCTAGGAAAAAAATGTGGCATGGGCACATTTATTTTTTCCTTTTAGCATGTCTTAAGTTTATAAGAGTGATGAAAGAATAATTATCAATCTGATAGTACCTCAACAACGTGGCAGCCACACAGGGAAGATTAACATCTAGATGATTCAAGCTCCATTAGAAACTAATCAAAATCAAGCCAGTTCAAAGTTATTTTAAGGTAAATTATCAAGGTTAATGACCTGCATAAAATATTCATATTTTAATGTATTAACAGTTCTTTGGATGATTTTAAGCAATCCATTGTGGCTCTTATTGTATTCCGGACCAATAAATTTGTAACAGTAATAGTCATTACTGCAACCAAGTAACAATCATTTTCTCTTGCATTACTGGATTCTCTTAAGTTGGCAATTTTATTTAAACAGCTAATTTAAGGTAAGAAAAAATATTACAGACAGCAGTTTTCTTCTTAAATCAGCAAATGAAATCTCTTATTGACAGTAAGAGGCTGTCATATTATCTGTACCAAGAAAAAAACAAAATCAAGATAACAAAAAGCCAACTTAACAGTCACCCACAGCAAACAGGAAATTAGATCTACCAGAGCACTTTCTTGCTAGTGAGTGGAAAACTGGATGAGATCTTAAAATCATATTTTCAGGGCAAATAGTGGAAAAGCAAATTCAGGTTGAGGAACTGACCAACCTCTAAACCCAGTGTCCTTTTGTCACAACCTTTGGCTCTTCATCCCTGGTGTCTCCAGCTGCAGCAGAATCCCATGGGCAGGCAGGCCCCTGTGGGGCTCTGCCTTTTGCCCTGTGAACTTCCCCCTCCTCACTGTGGTAGTTCAGACAAAGTCACCAGCACAATGGATTAGCACCTGCCTGTGGCTGCTGATGTCTGGGCATGCAGATGGAGCAGGCATTCCTTTCTGCCACCCTGCCAGACGGCTGACGGGGATCACCATGGGTTCAAGTGCTACTGTGAAAACTGGCAGCACCCTTCTGCCCCACCTAATGTCACTTCAAACTCTTTCAAGGTCAAAATGGGAAAATATAACCAAGCGTATTTTGTACAGATATTTTGCACGCTTCATTTTCAGATGTATAGCTGGCCAAAATGGTTTGGGTGTAAAGCACATTTTAGTTGTCTATCTTCTTTGCCAGCTAAAGAGAACCAATTATTTGCACTAATTTCAAACTCAAAATCTCAAAGAAAGATTTTTTTTTTTAATTTGAAGGGTTATTTAGTCTGAACCTTGTCTGCAGAGGTTTTGCAGTGTTGAAGAGACTTCTAAGACTTACCTTAATATTAGCAAAACATAATTGTAATGATTTTCCAAGTAGAAAACATTAGAAAGTCTTTTTTCTGCAATTTGGCATGATGCCTTTGTAAGAGCAACTGACTAAATGAGCATTAATTCGTGCAGGTGAATTCCCACTCTCCACGGATTTACCAGTTGTCACAGGGCAAGATGAAATACTAGATTAGGAGAGTGCATACATCAACTTCAAAGTTACCTCAGAGAATAATAAAAAAACACAAATAACAAAGAAAAAAGGTGCAGAAAAAGCAAGATTTCCACACAGTGACCTGCTACCTGGAAACCAGCAGTGAGATCCTGTGGAAAGCATCCTCCTCTCCAGTAAAGGAGGTGGTGAGAATGAGGAAAATAATGAAAATTAACCTTTTCTCATTCCTTCTTAGTACAATTAAAATTTTCATAGAGACTAACACAATACTCCAACTGGAAATTTCATGGCATTACCAGTGCTGATATTAGCATTATTAAATATTGTCTCTCTTATAGGCAGTAAGGTAGGCATCTAATTATTAGATAATATTTACTGGAAACTGACATGACCCATTTCCTACTTACTAGGCTATTAGTATTTTCTAATATGAACTTATAGACTAAAACCTATGAGGCAAAGGGTAAAGGAAATCAGAATCTTGAAAGAAAAAAGATAAAAGGGCAGGGAAAGAGTAGGATGATTTAAACATCTGTGGCAGGCACTATCCACAGGAAACAGGAGGAAGCAAGGTTCAGGGGAGCAACACCCAGGGAAGAGAGCAGCTGAGCAACAGGTTGAAAGCACTGCCAGGAGTCCTGTGTGGATTAAAGAATGCAGAGTAAAAAGGTGTGCTCTGGAATTGCAAAGGGAAGCCTCAGAGGGTCACAAATGCTAAGGCACCAGAAGTACTGTGAAGCAGCGCAACAGCAAAATGTACATTTTTACCATGATGAAAACAAAGCAAAAACAATATCTCCAAGAAGATCACAAGGCCACTTTTTCATGCTTCTGTAAGAAATTAGACAGAAACTGCTTGAAATCACCTCTAGAAAAGACAAAGGAAAGGGTGAAAATAAAGCTGTATGAATTTTACGGGAGCTTTGCTCGAAACAAGCCCACCATGAGAATATCTGTGATGTGCTCAGACATTCAGATCAAGGCTGTCTATCTTGACAGATAGAAATTAAACAGCTGGTTTTGGCCTGATTCATATCCCTCTGAATGCCCTCCTTTTCCCTGACAGAAGCTTGCCCTTCAACTTCATTGCTGCCAAATGGTATCACATTTAAATGTGATGTTTCTTGATGTTAGAGAAAAAGAAAGAACCTGAAGCAAGATTTTCCAGGAAGGTCTTTTACTTTCAGTGTGTCTCATTACCAAGGAGCTATAAAAAGGGATATCTTTGTGGCAGCTTACTTCAGCAGAGGGAGGGCTTTCTTAGAGATGGCATTGGAGTCAGCTCATTTTTCCTGTTACCACAGTCTCTTGCTTTCCCTTCCCTTTGCCTTCCTCCTCCATTTCCTATCTACAAGACTGGTCATGGTTCATTCACCACTGGTGAACTATTCTGGTATGAGCAATTAACGAAAGTTGATACATAAATCTCAAAATAATGTAGACCCGTCTGTGTTAAATCAATTTAAATCAGTAAGTACACTAAAGGTTTGTTTTTTGTTGTTTTCTATGCTGTTTCTTGGCTTTATATTTTGTTTGGGTGCTATGTGCAGAAATGCAAGAGAGGGATCTGATAACCTCAACCATTCAAACCCACAAAGAACCCAAAAAAAACCCCAAACCAAAATCCTTACTTACCGGCTTACAGCTTTTCTTTTTCTTCTTTCAAGATGATCTTCATTTTAAAGAGAAGATTAACCAACTCAAAACTGTTTGTCGCTGATCTACTGCCAGGATGCTCCCTCGTCCTCCTTAAAGCCCTCAGCCTCATATCTAGCTCCAGTTCAGGGACCCAGCAGCAAGCATTTACATGTGTTGAAGGTCCATGGCTTGGATCAACAGCACATTGATCCTGCTAGACTGACCTTGATCTAGTTGCACTGTAATGGATAGAGCTGTTGTCTCCCAGTCCTGTCCTGAATGTTAACCTCTTGTATTTTAAGACACAGCAATACATAAATCTTACACCTTAACTAATGAAATAAGTGACCTAAATTGGTGAAATCAAGTATTTCATGTTCTCCAAGACATGTAATAGCAGTTTGTGATATGGAGGTTCAAAATCAGATTATATCACCTTTGCCAAAGTTGCCTGTATGTCTCAGCAAATCAGACTGATTTTTTAAGTCATTCACATTTTTACTCCACCTTGCATACAGGTCAGCCAGAGAGAGGCAGTGACAATAAGCCCACCTTTGCAGCAAGGAGATGGTCACTGATAAATTAACACTTACATGTTGCCAGAAGGGATGTGTAGAAAAAGCACCAATTGACTTGTACAACATTTTTTAAGTTCTCCTTTGTAAGATGTAAAGGAATCAGCTTTGTTCTAAATTGAAAATGTCTAAGTCATGTGTTTTAATGACCACTGAAAATGCAGTTTTGAATTCAAAAAGTCCTAACTGGGAATAAGTTGATCCAAGGGAGGTCTCACTGTTGAACCCAATAGCAGCTATTACTGGCTTGCAAGAAGACACACTTTGTCCTGTTCCAAAGAACTGAGCAGTCTTAATGACAAGTTCTAGGACCAGATTGACTTATATAGGAATGGGTACTGGAAAGATAGATGCTGCTTATAGCAGGTCAATCTGTAAATTTGTCTCTTTGAACAAAGTCCTGGTCCCGCTTATGTAACAATGTTGAGATTGTCTGGAATTTTTTGCATTGTTTTTGGATAAACACTACCTAACACCTGCAGCAACCCATTTTGCAATCTCTGAATCATTCGCTTCCATGTGGTGGTTCTGGGTTAGTTGTTGGTCTGGTGATCCCAGAAATCTCTTCCAATCTTAATGATTCAAAGATTCTACAAAAGCAATTTCTTTTCCTGGGAACACGTATGAGTAGGAGAAAGGTAAAACAACAGTGAAAGATACTGGAAAAAAATTATCTGATCCACTTCAGTATTTCCAAAGTGTCTGAGGTAACAGCCTGTACCATCCATTGGTGCACAGGAAGTTCTTAGCCATTGTTTTACATGCATTAAATCATGATCTGTGAAATCACCTTCTCACTCACTGTGTCCCACCCCACTGAAATTAACTGGATTTTGCACATAATAATTTGTGAAAAAGGGAAAAAACAAGAACCCTTTGAATCTCACCTGAACTCCTCTAAGTCCAAATTGAAATTCTATTAAATATTCATTTCAAAGACACAAGCATTCTTAAGCTTGACATACCTGCAACACAGAATGAGAAGCTTACTAGTATCATGTCAAGTTCATGTACATCTATAGTTAAAAAGTAATTCAGAGAGCACTCTGAATAGCTTGACTAGATTCCTTTATAGGTAGCTGAGTAAGAAGTTATATACAAAGAACAGAAAGTAAATATAAGTAATATGTGGGTTTTGTACTGTGGAAAACTGAAGTGATTTAGATTGGTAAATAAATAGTACATCCATTGTTCTTATACACAACATTGCATAAGAACATTGTTATACACTGTTCAGATACAGAAAATGTACTGTGATTGTCTAAAGAACCTAAAGTAAGGGATAAGATGCTTCAGATGAAAAAATTCCTGCATGTACATAGAAGATATTTATAAAATTTCATTTCATTTTAAATAGTTTTGTCATATGATGCTTCTTTTTTGCTTCCCTTTTTGTTTTTAACATTTAATAACTTCATTGTTTGTTTCATTGGCCTGTATGTTATTTTAGGAAGAGAATGAGACATTCTAATGGTGATACTTGGAATTTTGCTTCATGAAAAAGGTCAGCTCCAAGATGTTCTTTTGTTACAGGAACCAAAATGCCAGTGATAAAATTTTGCAAGATGTGATGTATTTATGTACCAAAGGTCATCCCTCCAGAGAGTACAAATTGATCCAGCTCTACTGAAATAGATAAATTTATATCAGTATTTTTATCATTTGCCTTATAGGAACTTAGGTGGTGGAAAATGGAAAGACAATAGCTTTACCAATAACAGAATAGTAGAAGGTTCTTATATGCAAGAGGACATCATAACATTACCACAGTCCATAGACATTTGTCCTTAACTCCAGCAAGGAGCAATAGATCCCTCACCCCCAACAGTCTGAGCTCTTACAGCACTTCTCTCACGTTTTATAAGAACCATATTTTTTAACTCGCATAAATCTCCTACCTTTTAGATTTGGGTTCAGTAGTGGAAAAAAGTCATTTCTCCTATTACAAGGTTGTATTGTTTAAGTTCTTTCCTTCTGATTACACTTCAATAACCTAGTTGATTAAACCTTTGTGGTTCAAAGAAAAAAAAGTGAAAATTAACTGTCAACATCTGGAAATAAAATGTGGTGTGGACCAATACCTGCATTTCATTTGCATGACAAGATGTTCCTTTGCTTGGCTCAGAATGAAGCAGGTTAAGCCCCTGATCTTCAAGGAGAAGCCTCATTGGCTCCAAACCCTTCAGGTGACAATCTACCAGCTGTTACCATCCAAGGAAAGAAGAAACAGACTTTCTGCAGTGCACCAGAAGAAGTGGACAAACTAGGCAGCCTTCTGGAATATTGTGAAATGAATGCTGGGGGAAAATAATGCTGTACTGGTTCGCTTCCAATGGATCTAACTCAGATGGAGATATATGAATACGGTTAATGTTTTCTTATATGAGACAACAGAGTCAGATCAAGAAAGCAAAGACAATATTTCAACCAAGAAACTGATTTCAGACAGAAACTGCAAGTAGTCAAGCTGAGAAATTGCATCAGATCCCTTGTGAGACAAGAAATTTCTTCTTAACCCTGCAGAATTGCACCGAATCAATGAGTCTTACATTGTCAGGAAGCCTGCTCTTCAAGCATCTTCTTCATTGAGCAATCTTCCTCAAGAGAGCTGCTCTAAGATTGTTGATTTTTTCTAAAAATGGATATTCAAGACAGATGCTTCTCTGGGGCATATTTTCTACTCTTGCAAATGGTCACTACCATTCTCATTAATAATGCCTTTTGCCAGTGAGAGGGGGGGAAAAACCCCAGAGAAATAAAATAAATAAATAAATAAATAAATAAATAAATAAATAAATAAATAAATAAATAAATATTTTCTCAACAGTCATGTTTTTCCCCATAAAGCTGAGAATTCCAAGGTCTGATACTCTTGAAAATTTCTATTCATAAGTAATAAAATCAGGTTTAAAAAGTGTAGAACACCTAAGATATCCTTTAACTATTTACACAAATTATTTACCACTGCACTCATTAAACATAGACAGTAAAATCAGACCAATTAATTTCACCATGTTCTGCAACCATTACTATTTAAATAGGAACAAAACCAAATCAGGTGAACAGAAATGCAGTACAGTTGAACAGAAATTATCCTTTAAAAGAGAGAAGCAGATCTCCCCATTTCTAATTAACCCCAAAGCATGATTTGCCAGAAGTACAAACCCATCACATTCTATATTATTCCAAGACTGGGTGTTAGGATTAACTCTTTTGTGCTTCCATTATACTCAGAAATATTTAACAAAAAATATCAGAAAAAACAAGACAACAGGTGGAATTCTGTACAACTCTAGAAACAGTCTTGTGTTTCTTCCCACATCTGCTACCTAAGATGTACTCAGCTATGGATTGCCACTAATATGAAGCAATGTTTGTGTTAAACTCTTAATAGCATTTATTTTACAAAGAGTAGATGCCACAGTAGTAGGCCATGAGGAAAAAAATGTTGAAAAAGCATTCTCTGCTTAGGAAATGGCCAGTGGTTTACTAACAAAGGGCTGCAGCCAGCCTGCTCTGGTGGCTGAGATGGTTTGCCAGGATGAGCTGTGACTTGGGCCAGGTCTATCTTGTATGGCAGAAAAACGCAAGCAGTATTCCAAAGCTGTGCTTCCATGGAGCAGTGCAGCACTGTGCTGCTGGAAATGCTGGCCAGAGCCCTCTGAAAGCACAATGCAGGGCTCGCCCAGGGGCTGTGCCTTCTCTTCCAAGCCCTGCCCTTCTCCAAGGTAAATTAGCTTCACAGTAGCACATTTTTCTTTTGAGCTGACAGCAGCACATCTACGATCGTACACTTGTATGGCATGAGGACACTCTCTGACAGCTCCAAGTACAGGCTCTCACATGATGAGAAGATTAAGTATGAACACCTCTGAAACAGGGTGAATTGCCTAGGAATCACGAATACCAGTATGAATGATCAGGAAGTTAATCAAAAATTGTAAAGGCTCAACTTTTTAGCGTGGTGGTTGCTGCAAGCAAGCTTTTTTTCCACTCCCTCCACCTTCAGTACTTACTCAGCAATTTGACAGATATGCATTTACACATCATCCATAATGCACCACGAGCTGAAATATTTCAAGCACACCCAGAAGAGCAGACTGGTGTGGTGAGGGCAATGCATTAAAGATTTTAGAGCAGAGCTGTTATATTACCCATTTGTAACAGCTTGCTGGTGATGCTTATTCTGCTCTCTATGCAGACTGAGTGCGTCGTTATCTTGACATACAGTCGCTAGAAGGAAAGAAGAAGGGACACTCAGTTGTCACATGCTATTTTTTGCTGGAACTGAATTGTCATAGAAATAAAGTTTTACTATACACCAGCATATATTCCAGACACAGCCTTAAACAATCCAGTGAAATGCAAACTTCTTCAGGATTTACCTTTGCATATTAGATACCAGCAACAGAGTAAGGGTTAAAAGTTTGGGGCAATAATCTAGTCTCCAGCTGTAGTACCATATGAGAGAAATCCATTGCTTCTATTGCCATAAGGCTGGACAGCCTTCTTAGGCAAATCACAGAAGAGCTAGACTGCCCTGGAGCCAGGACAGAGAGCAGACAAACAAATATTTCTTAGTTGCTATAGCTGTTGTAGCTGGATTGTTTATCAAAGAAGTGTTTGTTTCTTCTGCTGTCCTTAGAGAACTGTGGAGATATATAGCACCTCAGGGCAGTCTGAGATAGTACTGTGGGTGTAATCAGAGCAGAAAAGTATGAAAAGAAAATGATAAGATTCAGGGCACCAGTTTCCCATGCAAAGAATGTGAGTGTGCAGTTTGACACTGGCCAAATGCCATCTTCTAATGCCATCATCCTTGTTATTGCAGTAGGATACTCTGTCAGATTCTGACACCAGCTCTATAACTTTCTTTAACAAGGTCTTTTTTTCAGAGAATTGAGAATATTTTTCAATTTAGGAAGATTTCCTCAAATTCTTAATAAAAAGTCGCATGAATATACTGCTGTACACAGGACCTTGGGCAAAAAAAAACCAATATTTATCCACATTTTTAACAAACTCTTATGAACTTGTCTGATACTATTTTCTTGCTTATTCATGGTTTTACTTCATCCTGAAAAATTGAAGAGCTTCATAGCTATAAGAATTATTGCAATTATGATATCTAATACCTGATAAAACTGGAAATATTTCTAGGTTTGGTACCAAATTTCTAAACTATTTTTGCTGAGTGGAAAAAGAGCAGCTTCTTCAGGAAAATGCTCTGAAAAGCACATGGATGTTAGGAAACTCCACATAAGTGTCACCATTTACCTTCTAAGTGTACCTGAACACGATTGTCTGACATTGGAAACTAAATGTTAATACTTGGGTTGCCAATAGTAATTACTGTCAGTATAGGTCTGCTATCAAAGGATTACCAAAGACTGTTAATGAGACCTACTGACTCAGATTATTTGATTCACTGGTCGCTGGATATGACAGAAAGCTTTAGACTGAAAGAAGGCATTATCACAGAAACCCCCATGGACTCTTGCCCAAATTCTTACCTTATTCAGGTTTGCATAGAGGCAGGTAATTTACTTTACTGCATTTTTTACTGCATTTTTTACTGCATTTGCTGGATTGCAGAATTTGAGAGGAAATTGATGCTTTTCTGAAATATAGATCAATTTCTTAGAACACTATTTCCCAGGGGAAAAAAAGATGCACCCACAAAAAGTGGGAGAGGGGAAGAATAAACAATTCAAAATAAACATAAACACTTCAACCATTTCTGTATGAATCATATGTTTTGCTGTTACCAAGGTGAAATATTTTCTTGGGGGAATAAAAAAAAGGCAAAGACCAGCTGAAATAGTACTGAAGACACTAATTCATTTGTGGAGATAAAGGCTTCAGAGCTTGTTCTATAGCAAAGATTGAGAGACCCCTGATCTTTAGTCCAGCAGAAAAGACACATTTCAAGCAAAACTATTTGAGTGCACAATGTGATTACCAGTGGAAGATGAAACTATAAAACATGCATTCTAATTGTCACTAATCTTTGCCCATGACCTGTGCTAATTCTTCAAGCTGCTTAAACAAAACCTGTTTCCATATTCCAGTTTTTGCTTCAGATAAGAGAAACATGTTAAAGTTATAAAATTCCTTACTATTTCTAAAGAATTCGCATTTTACTTAATCTTCTCTGATGTGGTAAAATCTATTAGATTAAAAACATGTGAATGGCAAAAAAAATATTGGTCATTCATATAAAACAACTATAAACTAGAACTTGGCAAATTCAATTCTAAATTACTGGCATTTATAATTACTTGTAACATGATTAGATGCACAACAAAGTAAAAATTCTTAGGTTAAAAAAATCGCTCATATATTTTGAAGAAAAGCCTTCTAGGCACAAAAAGAATAGAAATTTTCTCATTATCTCAGTTACAAGGATTCCTGCACAGACTATATTTCTCACTACAATTAGAGAGTGATCAGGTTCTTGTGTGTCTGAAAGGAAATTTAAGACTGCTTTTTTTTTTTCATGGAGCAATACTTTTTGTTTTTCTGACTGGCAGATTATAATGTAAAGAGTTCAGGCATTGGTTTTGTCTTTTGTAATTCCGTACTGTCAATCTCTGCATTGGGTTTTGTGTTGGCTGAAAGATTTTTAAGTAATTCCACAGATGTATTAACATTTTAATTATCTTATTTTTTATCTGTTATGTCAACAACTATAAAAATAATTGCACTCAGATCACCAGAGTTAAATAAAATTTTGTACTGATGACTTTCTAGAAAGGAAGCAATACTCAAACCATACTAAAATTAAGGAGTCATAAAAACATGAATGTATATGTTACAGTCACATTTTATGATACTAGAATAAGCTACAATACTTTTATTTGGAAGAGAATTACAGTAAAGTTTATACCCCAATCAGCAAACTCTGATAGATGCTAATGACTTAGATTTAGACCAGATCAAAAAGACTCCAACACACTAAACAAGTCCATCAACTAGTCTGGACTAGAGTTATAAGACATATAGCGCAATCTATTTGTCCATTTTTTTTTTTTCCACATAGTACATTAAAGATTTGCAGCTTTCCTCCCATAAGCTGTGTTTTCATAGCCACCATATCGATTGTAACTGACAGCACTCACCCTCAAAAAGTTTTGAATATCTTGTTTGAATTTTTTAAGAAAATCTGATAGAGGCTGAAGTTTGAAAGGTATGAAATTTCTATAAATTCACACCCTAAGAAGGCCCTAATTTATACATTGAAGCAGAGAAAAGCATGATTTTAATACCAGTACATTTTGTTTAACATGTCTGTTGGTTGATCAGCTCGGTTACCCCAGGCATTCACTTTTGTAGTCAGCCAGCAACAAAGAGGGAAGAAATTTGGGAGACTATAAATGGTGGCTTAGAGCCACTGCACAAAAAAATAGTAGGGTTATTTTGGCATTAGGAAGAAAAAGAGTACTCCAATGCTGAAAGCAAGAAGAAGAAGGGAACTGGTGTAGCTAATGCATAAAGAATTGAGATCAGTAAGAGATCAATCTCCATCAGATACAAGTGGAAAAATTTATTCTTATTTTTAATCATAAGGTAGGAAGTGGTAATATAATCCTCATATGAATTTCAGTCTGCTTCCTTTTCAACAATACTTATTTGTTTGTTGAGGAAGAAATATTTTTTGCAGGCTCCCCAAGGATATGTATTAGGAAATACCTATAAATCTTTTTTTTTATTTGTATATTCATAACTAGAAATGCACGTAATAGGTCAGTAGTAAATACCTTTATTTAGACAAGGTTCATTGGAACACTAGGAAATTTTTTATCCTGGCTATTCAAATGATGGACCATTTTACCTCACATATAATGTAAAGATGGAAACACTTGTTTTGTGTATTATGCTGAAACCTAATTTAATAATCTGAAATTATACTGTAAAATGTATTTCTCATAATAAAAGTTATTGCTGTGAAATTATTATGGTACCAGACATAAGTTTTTTGTTGCGGTTTTGTTTTTTGGTTGTTTTTTTTTGTTTTTTTTTTCCTTGTTTTTGGACACGGGGGGAGCAGGGAGCATATGTTTGTTTGTTTGTTTGTTTGCTTGTTTGCTTGCTTGTTTGTTTGTTTGTTTGTTTGTTTGTTTGTTTTTGCCAAGATGTTTTGAAGAAATGGGCATAAAGCAGCAGTGAGTTTCTGCGTGTCAATTGGTCTCATTTTGTTTTTTCTGAAGCCATTTGCACTACGTCTTTCACTTTCTTCCCCAAGACAAAGCATTTCTGAAAGATGCTGATGTCAGAATCAGTTGTGCTCAATGCATTCTGAATAAGAGCAGGTTTGTGCTTAATTCACCTGCTTCTTTCTTGCACCTCTTAAATGAGTTTTCTGTGTCAGGAAATCAATATGTTATACAGTTTGTTGTGCATCAGTTATAATGTGCTTTAATCACCTGTGGGAGTAGTACTTGTTGCCACAGTCTGTTGGGAGGTTTGTCTCCCATCCTTTGGGCATAAGGAGTTCTGCTAAATTAGCTCCAGTAGAAAGTGCTAGAAATACACTGCAGAGTTACTAAATGCAGTAAGAAAGACAATTTACACCTGGTGTTACTACAGAAATGCACCCAAGAAAGGAAAAATGTTTGGCTCTGTGAAGTTTGTTGTGGTATATAAAGGGTTAAATCAGTGAACTGCAGAAGAGGTCTGATTTTTCAACCGCTGATGAAACATAAAAATTATGAGAAAAGCTTCTGATATTTTATTCATCATATGGCACAATTATTGATTAGCTTAAAGCTGAAAACAATACCATTACAGCCGCAATGAAGCACTTACAGTATTTTATATTAATTAAAAATACAAATTTATCCCTGGAAGTAGGAGCAGAATATAAAGTGCTTTTTTGCTAGACAAATACCCTAACAAGTTAGGCAACAGACAGAAATAATTGAAATTCCAACGTGTACATTGGGCACAACAAATTGAATGTGTTTCCTCCATCGTGAGAGTTTCCAGCTGACTGGGCCTTAGCTTGTGCTCCAATTAGGATCACAATCCTACAGGGCCCAGCTTTGCACATTATATTGGCTCGTGCTTGCCAGATTCCTGACTGCAGAGCTGAGGTCAGCAGAACGATAGAAACAGCATATCCACCACTTATTAAATTCAGCATTCAGTTTCAGGACTTTGGTATTTGCACAGCTACATGCTAGAAGCATAGTGTTCAGTTCTGAGCCTCCTCATCCTTTTTTCAGCTTTGCTTCTTCCAGAGGACGCTTAACAAGTATTGACAGGTAAGCATGATATTAAACAAATATTATCTTCAAATCTCACTGTTCTTTAGTGAAAATATTTCTACACATACCCCCTCTGCTCCAGAAAAAAAAAATTAGCCTTTATTCTGAAACTTTTGCTAGCCTTCCTAGCTTCACTGAACAGATGGAAACACTTATAAATAAATTGTATTTCCTAGTTCAGCAGCATTCTGGATGGGAGCTCTTTCACTTCTGTCCCTATGCAACACTCAGCCTAATTAAGTACCAATAATTTAGTTTCCTCAGTGTAATAGAGGAGGGGGAGGAGAAGAGGAGGGCATAGAGGAAGTGGAGGGGGGGTGCAGGTGGGAAGAGAAGGCAAGGCAAGGAAAGGGAGTAATCTGTTAACACTATGAATTCATGATTTTTCTTTTGTTTCTCACTCCATCTTGTTACTATTTTGGGGTTTTAATGGAAATTTCGCATTGCTATTGAATTTCTTTTCTAAGCTTGACCCACCATTCCTTTTTTCATTCTCTTACCACAAGCTGTTTCCCCTGACTGTACAGGACTTGCCCACAAAAAGGAAAGCCTGTGGTTGTTTGGCTGTGGATGCTAAGACGGATAACATCCCACACCTCCATGGATGAAGAATCAGAACAAAACAGGATTTTCATTATGCTCAACACAGCTGTAGTCCTCCACCGCTAAAATCAAAAGTACCTCTCACCATTAAAAGCAGTGTGTAAGGTGGAATATAGGTGCCAGGTCTCATTTTCCAAAAAAAATGGTGCCACTCTTGCTGGACTCTTCAAACTTTACAGGCATATAAGTTATGGCAACATCAGGAATCTCAAACATGGACACACTGTGCTAAGTAAGAGATATATCCTGAACAAAAACTTCAAAAAAAATCATGTCAAGTTTTGTTAGTTTGGGATTTTAATGAGAATGTTTCTGGTTTCTGTCTCCCTTCTGCTTTTTTTTTCCCTCTCAGAAAATCTCCCTCATTTTTCCCTCCTCTGACAGATGTTAGCTACCTGATACCAAAAGGCTGCAACCTGCAGAATATCCAGATGCTCATAACTGTTTCATTGCATTAACATCAGTTAATAGCAATGTACATCCTTTTTATTGGAAGCACTGATGTATTCTAGAAAATCAACAGAAAATTTCAGACAAATTAACAACAAGGAGATTCTTTAAAAGAGATCAATTGGAAAAATGTCATACATGGTTTTGGTTGGCAAATGGTTTTTTTATTAGCCTCTGTGAGTTGTCAAACACTACTGCTTCTACATGACCCTGAAAACTGGCAAAATGGATGAATGTTTCAAATATGGAGGGTACAAAGCAAGATCTGGCAGTGCAGCAGACATAGTCATAGAAACAGGAAAAGCTGCTATGAAAAAGGGTCAAATTTGAAGAATGTTCTGCTGTCTAATATTCTGCAGGATTAAGGAGAATTTGAGTCTTCACAGAAGCCAGTCAAAAGATTGCTGTCACATCCTGAAATGGAACCAATCATTCATTCACGAGTTTTCCTTCTAGACCTCTTCTCATGAAATTCAGATAATTATTTCCCTGGAGCAATGCTGAGCTGCTGCCTAGAGATGCCTCCTCCAAAAACAGAGTTAAACCCTATTAGATTAGGTTTTCTTATTTATTTATTTTTTTATTTTATTTTCTCTTACTGCTGCTACTGTTGATCTCACACAGTAACAGCTAGGAGACAGGCATAACGTACAGAGCTTTTGCTTCCTTGCAGAAAGGCAAAATTTGATGCTGCTACCACATGGGTTTATTCAAGCAAATGCTGATTTCCTGCAGGGCAGAGGGGTGCAGCAAGGAGCAAGAGATGAGAGGTGATCAATCACTGCTGCAATTTCTTCATATGAAAAGAACCATAAAGCAGCCTTTCCAAGTCATTGGATCCTACTGGCATTCCAGTAGCTTAAAGTCAAACAAACTCAAGGGGTCAAGGCTCAAGAAAACTCAGTCTTCATGCCTCCTGAGTTTCTGCATCTGCTAGACACCACTGGTTCAAAAGGTAGCAGGGATGGCTCTGGGCTAGCTGAGCTAGCTAGATCTGGTGAGGAAGGTCCCACAATACTCCTTGAAGAATCAGTGCAAGTACCATAGATAACTGCTCCAGCTACATCTCTAAGAGAGCCCAGAGGTGGGTATTTATGTGTTTATTAAAGGACAGAAATGGTGTCTTGGAAAGAGCAGGAAAGGCAGAGAAAAAATGGATTTTCTTTTCACTAGATAGATAATGCATAGGTCACATCAGAGATGACGATGTTAGTGACAGCGCTTAAAGCAAATAAATGTTTCAATTATATCAGGTTTCCAGCAGAAAAAAAAAAATAAATCACCGTTTCATTTATGAAATGACTAGAAAATCAGACAGACCTTTAGCCATTGCAAAATTTGAGAGTTCCTAATTCTTCCCCCTATCCATTTTTAAAAATAAAGTAAGATTTGGATCACAAAAATTATCTTCTCTCATCTATGATAGTATGGGAAGGTGTGGTGCTGACCTGGGTAGGTGTTAAGTGTCCATCAAACTTTTTCTATCACTCCTCACCTCCTCTGTTGTGCAGGGAAGAGAAAAAACAAGTAAAGGAGGTCAAGTTAAGGACAGAGAGAAATGCCTTACCAATTACCCTTACTGTAACACGCAGAAAAGAGTTAACTCGGGGAAATTATTTTAGTTTATTACCAATCACATCAGAATGGAATAACAGGAAATAAACCCAAATCTTAAAACATCCTCTCTCCCTCTCCTCCCTTCTTCCAGAACAAAACTTCACCCTCAGATTCTCTCAGTCCTCCCTTCACAGTCCTGCAGGATTTTGGGGAATGGTGGCTATAGTCAGTTCATCACATGTTGTCACTGATGCTCCTTCCTCCTCAGAGCTGGGACACCTCACATCCTTCTGCTGAAGTCTCCTCCCATGAGAAACAGTCCATAGCAAGCTTTTCCCATGTTGGTCCTCACCACGGGCTGCAGTTCTTCACGATCTGATCAGCATGAGTGTCTTCTACATGGTTCGTTCTTCAGGAGCTGCCTGCTCCAGCATGGGTTCCCCAGGGGGTCACAAATTCTGCCAGTAACACTGTCCCAGCATGGGCTCCTCTCTGCACAGGGCCACAGGTTCTGCCAGGAGCCTGCCCCACTGTGGGGTCTCCACATGGTCACAGCCTCCTTCATGCAGTCACTTGCTCCAGAAAGGGGTCCTCTATGGGCTGTGGGTGGATATCTGCTCCACCTTCATGGGTTAAGGGGGAACATCCTGCCTCACCATACCCTTCTCCAGGGCTGCAGGGGAATCTCTGGTCCAGTGCCTGGAGCACCTCCTCTCTCTCCTTCTTGACTGGCCTTGACATCTATGGGTCTGTTTCTCTCACATGCTATCACCTCTTTTCTGACTGTTTTGCACAGCAGTTTTCCCCCTTCTTCAGTAGGTTATCTCAGAAGATGCTACTGCTCTCAGACACGTCTCTCTCACGGATGGACTCTGCCTTGACCAGTGGAACATCTCTCTTGGAGCTGGATGGCACTGGCTCCATCTGACAAGAGGGAAGTTTCTAGAAGCTTGGCACAGAAGCCACCCCTGTAGCCGCCTGCCTCACAAATAAAATATTGACATGTAAACCTACTGGGTATCTCCAGAAAAGGACTATCCTCCTTGTTGATAAGGTTTGATTCTGAACTGCTCCTCCCAGCTTGTCCTTCTGCAAGGCTCTGCTCTTGAAGGGGCAAAACTAGATATTAGCAAGCATTTTTCCCCCTGCCACTTTCTCAGGCCCTCAATATAACCTAATTTGAAGAACTCCTTACATGTAGAACCACGTCTTCAGGATCACAAAGAGTCTTGTTTGGCCTTCTCCATACAATGTAACACTGCAAAATACTGCCTTTTGCAGAAAGGACATGGAGATTGACCTTTGTCAGCATTGTACTCAGTGCTGGGAAATAGAAAAGCAGATAGCAGGGAACAGTGGAAACACAAATATGCACCAAAGATGTTTTGTCTAGGTTGCTCAAAATTTTTCTATAACAGAAAACCAAAATATTTCTTTTCTGTACTCCAGCCGATATGAACCTGAAAAACATTGAAGTATTCAGATAAATCGATCTCAACTCAGGCAAGCAAACTGCCTCCCCCCAAGACATGATTTATGCTCTCTTTATTCCTGCTCCTTCTTTTGTGTTTGGCTAACTGAGAAATCAATTTCAACCAAAAAGACTTAACCTCTTGGCGAAGGTCTGCACAAGACTTATTAAGACAAAAAACGTAAGGATATTTCTCTGTTTATGAGATAACATATTGCATCAGACAATACAATTTTGATACACACAAGTCTTCAGAACTCAGGAATGTTAGGCGTTTGTTACCAAAAGGTGTCTAGAAGTATTTCTCCTCTTCATATGTATTCTTCATATAAACACAGCACTGTCAATAACACATTGTCATGGAGAGGAACCTGCTGTCACTACTGCTCGTCACTGCATCTCTCTTCCACATTTTAATGAATGACCTTAGCTAGGGCTGTGCAATACTTTGCCACAGCAAGCCTAAATAAAGAATGAGCAAACACACCCTGGAGAGCTCCACAGGGGGAAAGAAGAGATAGAAAGGGTAGGCATCCAAGTAGGTATTTCTAATTATCTGAATCTGAATTATTCTCATCCACATCTTTGGCAATTAACATTGTCTGGGTCTTTTTGACTTGTAGACAGCTTAACCTGTCTCCAAAATTCCCAACCAAAGTTTTGTTCAGGTTTATCAAGGGTATCACAAAAGCCAGTGATACAGTGATAATTTGTGATACACTGGAAGCAATGACTCAAAGTTAAATGATTATAGATCTGAATATGAAAAAAAAATCAGGCACAACAGGTGGAATGAATGATAACAAGGAACAATTTTATTTTCCAGAAACAGAAACAAAACTACTTTAAGATTTAGCTCCTGTAAACTATAACCTTAAAGGTGTACTCTTTTTCTAGTTTTGACACTGAATATTGCTTCACTTTTGTAAACTATAAAGTTTGTCATAAAAAAATCCATAATATAAAACCAGAGAGGATGCTGAATATTTCATAGGCCACAGACATTTAGAAGTGTTCAATCCAAAAATGTTAAACCATACAGTAAGTGCTCTCTCAGGAAGAGCAGAACTCAATTGTTTTGGTGAAGTCAAAACTTTTGTCTTTGTTAGAGACCATATAAACTGGCTGAGAAAAAAAAAGGTATGTCCATTGGTACTAGCCCTCTGTGGAATGGGAAAAAAATGGTAGATTCATTATTGACTCACAGTAAAGCTGTCAAGGCTCAGTCCATGCTGAGAGACAACAGCAAGGATCAAGCACTAAGATATGCTTTTGATTTGTTTATTATCCTTCCTAATACTGATGGACTTCCCTCCTATCTATCCTTGGACAGCAGTCTTGCAATGGATAATATAATTCTGTGACAACACACTGCAAAACTATTTGAATGATCAAAGTTCTTTCGTTTACTTATTATTCCTGAAGTAAGTAAAATAGTCAAAGGCAACATCTATGTGTGGCTTTAGCCACAACTGCACAACTGGTGGAATGAAAAATAAAATGGCTATACATTGTTTGACTACTACTTTCCTTTGAAGAAATGAAGAAGAGCTGAATTTGCAAACTAGGTTCCCCACAAAAAACACAATATTGAAAGAATTCAAAGTACCACAGTTATACAACACGAGGTAGAAAGGATATGGTCCTTAAAGATATGAGGAATTTGGAATGTTGCAAAATCATAAGAAAAAAAATTGCAGAAAGGCTTTTTAAGTTTAAATCATTAACTAAGCAAGTTCTCAAGAGTCAAAAATTTAGATTATTTTCCTACACGTATTTTTAATTTCAGATCCAGAGTCGAAGTCACAAAAACCATTTCTCTCTGGGGTATAACATGAGATGCAGTGTCCATGTAGCAGAAAATTAATAAAGGTATAAGTAGCCCTATTGTATATTCCTTTCCATATTTCAGCAAGTAGATATTGCCACTGAAGTAGTCAAAATAACCTTTTCCAATCCTCCCTATTACTTAAGCATCTCTTACACATTAAGAAAACGAAAAGCATTAGCTTATGCATCTTTTTTATATTTAGAAACATAAAAGGTGAGTTAAAGCATCTCACTTCATTTTAAAATTCTCATGTTTTGATTAATGCACTTACAAAAAAATCCAGTCTGAAAGTCATATTTTAAGGCACACTAGAAAGCATTTTTTTTGATTGCCAGATGCAATGCCTTCATCTGATGATCAGTACTGAGAGTGTGTTCTTATATCATGCTAAGAATGTTGTATGTTAACTACCTCTGTCTGCAATGTAATTTAGCTGTATAGCAAACACCATATATTAGTTAATTCAGAAAGAACAAACTCTCTTTACCTTCCACTGGCATCTGGCAAACTGACTGGAAAAATGCTCCCCATCTTTTCCCAAACCACAATGAACTTTTTTTGAGTAATGGATCAAGTTAACATTCACAGAGCTGTGGCATAGCTGGAATTAAACACCTAAACAAATTACAGTAAAACAACAAACTCCATTGTGCCTAACCCTATATCACAATATTTCTGACTTTATTCAATTTTTTTTTTGTCATCTATATACAAAAAAATATTTCCTAACCACAGAATCATCATACAATGTTAAAACACTTTCAGTTTGAGTGGAAAGAGGACACTAAAAACCATCTAGTTCCAACCCACCTGCCAAGCGCAGGAAAACTTTCAATCAAACCAGGTTGCTCAGAGCCCTTTCCAACCTGGCCATGAAACATCTCCATAGATGGAACCTCCATAGACTCTCAGGGCCCTGTGCCAGTGTCTCAGCACCCCCACAGCAAAGAAATTTTTCTAATACCTAATCTAAACCTACTTTCTTTCCATTTGAACACATTCCTCCTTGTTCTGTCACTATATCCTCTTGAAAATAATTTTGCCCCATCATTCCTGGAAGTTTCTTTCAGGCACTGGAAGGCCACAATTGGCCACAATTCACCTTGAATCCTTCTTTTTTCAAGGCTGAACGATTCCAGTTCTCTCAGTTTTTGTTTTTTCCCACAGGAGAGATGTTTCCCCCCTCTGATCATCTTAGTGTCCTTCCTCTGGACTCCCTCCAGCAGTTCCGTGTCCTTCCTGTGCCAGACCCCAGAGCTGGGTGCAGGGTTCCAGCTGGGGTCTCACAGAGCAGAGCAGAGCAGAGGGGCAGAATCCCCTCCCTCCCCTGCTGCCCACGCTGCTTTGGATGCAGCCCAGGACACGTTTGGTTTCTGGGCTGGCAGTGCCCATGGCTGGGTCATGTGCAGCCTCTCACCCCCAGCACCCCCAAGCCCTTCTCCCAGGGCTGCTCTGATCTGTTCATCCCCAGCCTGTGCCAGTGCTGGGGGCTGTTCTGACCCAGGGCAGCACCTTGCACTTGGCCTTGTGTCTTGGTTTAAGATACTTTTAGAAGAAACATTCTGGAATGAGCTGCTTCCCCTTATAGGTGTAGGCAATGACATTTCACCAGTATTAAATGAATATGAGTAGATATAAGTGAAAAAGTGAGATTATACAAGATGAACAGCAGCAGGCAAACAAAATAGTCATAAATACTGCTGGGTAGAAAATTGCTAAATCTCAGGAACTCCACAGAAACTGTGAAACATCCAGAATGGCCGGACACTGTCCCCTTCCTAGTCAGCACCCTGCAGCTGAGGGTGTGGCTCAAAGGACAAAGGGAAGATGGTTCCAGTCTTCCCCTTACCCCTTTTTCTCTCTTATCTCCCCAGCAGCTGGAACTCTGCTGTATTTTCCAGGGTGAGGGCTGGAACCTGCCGTGGGACCTGGCCTTCCTCAGGTGAGGAGATCTCAGGGGGATTTGGCAGGAGCGTCGCGGACTCGGTGCTCTCCACACCTCAGCCAGGCCTTGGGAGTGACTGCGGTGCGCCAGCACAGTCCTTCCCAAAGCTGCCTCAGCGCTTTCAACGCAAAAAATCTAGAGCCAAGTGAGGCAAGGGACGTGAAAGCAAACCAAAAGACGAGAGAGACTGCATGAGTCAAAAGACCATAAGTCTATGCCATGAACGCTCTGCTTCCATATTCCAACTTAAAAACCCAGGCAGCCCATGGCCTGCTTCCTGCCACAGAGCTCGGCCCTAAGGAGACAGTAACAATATGGACACAGATAAATGTGAAATACAATAGCATTTTGGGTTACCCATGGCAGTATTGTTAAACTGCATGAGATTCTCATAGGTCCACTTCTCAGGCCCGTCTAGATCCCTCTGGATGGCATCCCATCCCGCAGGTGTGTCAAGTGGACTGAATTTTATATGTCTGTCGAAGCCATGATTCCATTCCCTCACTTAGGAATTAGATTTCCAGTCTGCAAACCAAGCTCTAGCACCTGTAAAAGTAACTCTGCATATACAGAAATTATTTGTCACATCTATATGGCATTTCTCCACTAATAAGGTGACACAGAACTAAAGACAGCTCATTTCTCTTCTAGATAGTTGATCTCAAACTTGCTGCTTCAGTTCCTTCTCCAACTAAAGTACTGGAAGTACTGGAAGCTCAAGTCAAATTACTCATTAACATGATACACAATGAATTAGGTACTCCAGTTTGTAAGGTAGCTGAAAATAGGGATGTTGTTTGTAAATTGTCAGGTACTAAATGGGATAAAAAAACCTGTTCATCTATGATGCAATATTTTCATCGTCTCTCTTTGATTTAATTAAGCACTGTCTCAGTGTTCTCCTTAATTCCTTGAGTCCTGATAACCCACTTGTTCAATACTCAGCGTAGCCACAGGAGCCTGTAAAAAGTCCTGCTCCAAGAGCTCTTCATTTTCACTTCGCATGAGCATTTCTAACTGCATGTAAGGAAACTGAAGAATTAGATGTTATCCTCAAAACTGAGGCAAGGCTTACAGCCCTCTTTTCCTATGGGGCTATGAAAGTATGCCTTAAAAATGAAGTATCATGTTGCTCAGCCACATTTCATCCAGCTAGCACTTTCTCTGTCCTTTGAGAATCCAAATCTTTGTTGAAGCAATTCCTGTGTTCTCAGCTATTCTTCACAGTTTAGGCTATTCAACTGAAGCAGGTTGCTGCCAACCTTTATTCTAACAGATCTGCAGCTTTTACGGTTCAACATATTTTCCCAGCTGGAAGAAAAGAGATCCCAGTTTTTCAGCTCTGCCCTCATAATTGTTTTCCAAGAAACTCAATCAGCAGTTCTGCATTTTACAACTACTCTCCCTCTAACTGTTGGAACAGCATTTTTTAATAATTCTGTATATTTTCATAATAATGTAATATTTTCTGATATTTTTATTTCTCTGAATACCTTAATAATCTTTCATATTCTTTACCTTGCTTTTGGCACATTTTCATTATCTAATATGTCATCTGGAACATCCATTGCCTTTTTCTTTAATCACATCCTGAACTACCTCCTTTGGTCAATATAATCACATCTGTTTTCATCTGATTTTATAAGTGATCTCAATATTATTAAAGAACTTGGAAAACACTACTGTGCTCAGCAGATATGATTAAAGGATAAGTCATCCAACATATTAGAAGATCTGTTTCAATGTAATTGTTGTCATATTCTCTGAGGTTAATAATCGAAATTTGGGGTTATAACATTCATTTAATTCAGAAGCAAGATTTGAGGAAAAACTGCATCTAAAAATGCTCTTACCTGTGATATATTTCAATCTTTTCCTCTTTGAGGAAGATTCAGAGTAAAAAACCTCTTGAGGAATTTCCTCATAGGCTGTTTGAGGATCTTGTCAATGCAAGTCAGGAGAAACCTGTTCTGCATTCAAGGAGACAGAACATTGCCAATTTGGCATGAAAAAATGAAAAGTCTCCCTCTATGAAACTCTTTTAAAAACACATTTAAAAAGTAAGATGTGACATCAACCACTCATCCAAGGTAAAGCCAGAGAGCATTTCAATTGTGAGCTTGCTGAACTGAAGCTTCTTATGTCACACAGGGAGGGATTTTACACACAGTTTCTAGGCATGTCCCCACAAGCCCTGAAACAACCATAAAATTCAATGTGCTAATTAAGAGCTATGAGATTAAATAATAAAGAAAATGATATATCACTGCAAACGGATATTACTGCAAGCACTGCATATGAGTGGACTGCAATTCATCACGCAGAGCATGACTGCTTGCATATTGTCACTCTCTTTCTCATATATATTAAAATTAATATCCCTCATGAATTTTGATGGCTCCTCTCCATCTCCAGTTTGGAATATGCAATGCTTTTCCACTGACCACTTCAGAACTGGCTGTCGGGGCCCTGCAGACCACAGCCCCACTGCAGCCCCGCCGGGTTTTCCCCAAGTACCCATCCAAGGATGCTGCCCCAGGCACACTGAGGGGATGGTCCTGCGTGGGAAATGCAGGCACAGAAAGCTCCCAAGGCCTTGTGCATGCAGGCTCAGAGATAGAAATAGACATAATGTTTTACCTAAGGCTTTGGAGAAAGCTTGGAGAATTAGAGCATTAAAGTAAAACAGATATAAAACAAGAATATAAGTCTGTAGTTTAAGCAGAAATACATTTTAAGCAAACAAATATGTATTATGTATGCAAAGCTGTTATGTTAAGATAGTAAAAGACTTTAAAGTTTAGCAATAGAACCTGTTTAAGATGTATCAATGTAAGTTTGAGAAGTGCTATATGATTGGTTGAAAAATGACAAATTGTGGCAAAGCCACGAAAAGCAAAGCAATTAATGATTGGTGTAAAAAGAAACTTCATAGAAGTATTTGATTGGCTAAAATAATTAACCTAAGGCATTATTAAACAGCTTCTGGTATTGTGTTGGATGCAACACCTTCAATGTCACACCCTTCTACGAGGCTGACGTCAAGAGGCAATAAACCATCTTTTAAAACATCTCTCAGTTTCCCCCTCTCTCATAATATTAAATTCCTGATAGTCCTGGTGCCATAGGGCAGCCCTGACATCACTGCTACTGTGGTTGGGTTGTGGCCACAGCTCCTCTGACCAGCAAGCCAGGAGCTGACCTGCCATTGCTGGGTCCCCTACATGATCTACCTCTCCTGCCTAAAGCTTCTCTGCAACTTGCCTGGGGCCTCTTGCCCTGCAGTCTGTCATCACAGCCTGTACTTGCTGGATAAAAGTTGCTGGAAACTGTCTCTGAACAAATCCTGCACTTTTCTCCATTCGAGCCCCATAGTAAATCTTACCCACTTATCAAACCAAGAAGGCTAGCAAAGCTGTTGGACCCCAGGGCTTTGTGTGAGTAGGAGGCAGGTTGCTCCAGTAGGAGGCCATGTCCCAGGCTCCTCATCCCTCTCCACAAGACAAGACGTTCTGACAGAGAGGGGGCCACCAGGCCTTGCAACCTGCAAGCTCAGGGTGGTCACCCTCTGTACTCTGGCATATCACAGGCTCCATCAGGAGGAGTTTTTAAAATATACCCACATTATGTTTTTAATTGCCTTATAAAAAGCCTGAGCAGTGAGTTAACAGCATAAGCACAAGTGATGCCAGGTTTACAAACAGAGGCTTGGCTGGGTGTAGACAGTTGGAACAACATGGAGCAGATGCACAGGAGTATATTTTTTCTCCTTCATTCCCCAATCAAAGGGACAGCTTTTGGTCATCAAAATCTTCAGATGTGGTTT
This sequence comes from Luscinia megarhynchos, assembly GCA_034336665.1. Lineage (NCBI taxonomy): Eukaryota > Metazoa > Chordata > Aves > Passeriformes > Muscicapidae > Luscinia > Luscinia megarhynchos. The sequence continues at coordinate 47,034,970 of CM067592.1, read as the reverse complement.
CAACTGAGAAATCTGACAACCAGTTAAGCAGCTGCCAGGCCTTTCCTTCTACCAGTTTAGTCATGCTAAATGATGCAAATAGTCACTTTTGAATGAACTAAAAGGACCAAAAAAAGCTAAAGAAACAGCTCACAGCAGCACCTACCTGTAAAAAGGCCTCCAAAAGCTGTTGAGATCTAGGTCAAGGGAACCTGCAGATGAATCTGCAAAGACACTGTCTCTCATGTTTGAAAAGCCATGACAGACTGATGAATTTCCAAAGGAATCATAACCCCAAGTTTGAGAAAGGGCATCCTCTGAAGCATCCCCTCTAAAATTCCATTAGTGGTCCTCTTTAAGAAAAGGATGCTAGCTTTGGAGAAGGCAAGGAGAGCAAATTAGAAGTGAAAGAGTAAGCTTTGCAATATTTCCCAGTGTTATGGAGTGCCTGCTAGAGTATTAGAGTTTCCCTGCAAATTGACAGCCTAATTTATAAACCCTTGTTTCTATTAGTTAGCTCTTGCAGCTGTACAGTTCGATTTGGAAGAAAGGTGGCATAGTAAAGCATTTCTCTGTTCAGGACACTTCTTTAAGGCCTTTAAGATAGCTTCATAAAATGACTCTTATAGGAAGGGTAGCGAGGCTGCAGTATCTTAATGAATGGAGTCGCTCTGCTGCAGATCAGCCGTGGAAATGAGAAACACCATGCTTCAGTATTGAAAAGACAGAGACTTGAAATCTGTCTCAGAATACCTTAGAAGCTTCACAATAAAACCTCCACCTTTCAAGTGCCTTATGAAACCCTCCAGTGAAACAACATAGAATTTATTAATGTGGATCTACTCACTCATGGTCTTCTGCAAAGCTGACCTGTTGGTCAGACCTTAAAATTAACTTCCTGCTGAGTTGCCTGTGGGGATTTTTGAATGGCATGTTCTGCTAGACCACTGAGAAATGAATGTGGCTTTCTTTTTTTGATAGCAGTGTCATTTCTCTGAGCTGATGGAAATGCACTTCCATAAAAAAAATAGCAGCCACTGAATTGATTGCACTGGAAACATATTACATTTGTGTTCCCATAACGTGGCTGACAATTGCCTAAAGCAAATCTCTTACTCCTCAAGCCATTGCTTTCGCTGTTTCACCATACCAGACAAAACTTTTTAACCAGCAGCAGGAATTCTGGCAATTTTGCCATCTGCACTGGGCCTAATGTGCTGAGCTCATTCAAAGATAGCTCTGACTTGAAGTACTGATGAAGATGAATGACGAGACTGAATGAATTTATGAATTGGCTGCATCCTTCTAGATCAATCAGAATATTTCTGTTGAGAGATGCCTTGCTGTCTCCTCTGTTGAACCTCTGCGGTGGAGTTTCATGGTGTTTTAATACTGGAACTTTTGTTACACTCATTTCTTCCTAGTTCTACAGTATTATCTGTGGACACTGATTTCTTTTGTTGCACTTCAGTCTTGGGGTTTGAATCATTAGGACCAAGCTTTTAAGTGCTTATCTGACAATACTGTAACTTCAATTCAGCGATGATACCTGAGCTTGCAGGACACTAGTAAGTTGATCATTCTTCCTTTTCTTCTAAGGAAGGATCAAATTCCTCTTGGAGATGTGTCTAAACTTGGGATCCATCTGAAGCTTCTATTTTACGGTTTGGTCTTCCCATTTCTTTCAAACTGCATTTTTTTCCAGACTTCCTCTTTCTTTTGGGCAATACTCAGAGTCCTCTCAAATTCTTCAAAAGCAACTCTTCCAGATTTTTGTTTTTGGTGTTTTAATTCCTCACGTTTTACACTTTTATATTCAATCTGAGCATGCAGCTGGGTCATCTCCTGCTTTTTCTTTTTCAGTGTCTCGTGGATTTGCCAGTTTTTCTCTGCAAACTGAAATGTCCTTGTCCTGCTCAATTAAATTCTTTGCATCACACAGCTGCATAATCAGCAGTTTAGTCATCTCAGCCTCACGAGACTCAGTACAGTGGGTATGAGGGTTGGTGTAGGTTCGTGGCCAGTTAATGGATAATGATGAGGATCCACCTACATCAGGGATTTTACCAGGATCAAAAAGACCTGCCCCTGCTATCATGGCCACTACCACAAGGAAGAAAAAATGAGTTATAGTTCTAGGTGATTCCCTTCTAAAAGGTACAAAGGATTCAGTATGCTGAATGCACCTTCCAAATCAAGCTGTTCTAAGATTCTATGATTGTGTAACTTTCAGTCCATCAGCTGGAGAAGAAGCAGCACACAACACTTCAGAGAGACTGTGAGGAAGATTCCTTTATCACTGTGCTCCTGCTTCCCAATCTCAAATGGATTTCAATGTGGAAGACAAACTGACGTTTGAGGCGTTCATTGCAGAAACACTGAGACACTTTTAGAAGTCACTGAAGCAGAAGAGCTGGCCCACCTGCAGGCAGATGAGGAACTGCCTCATGCAGAGTTACTGAGGCACAGTGAAAGGAAAAGCATGGGAGGCAATGTGATTGGAAAGGGAGGAGGAGGTATAAGTCCCCAAAAGCAAAACAGGCCTGTCTTAATGGCTCCCAGAAAAAAAGATACAAGCATTTCGAGAACTAGAGAGCAAGATCTGAAACAGTCTGACTAGCCTGAAAAGACCCTGTAGCATTTTACATCCCTCAGAGCAGCCCAGTGCCTACATCCTGAAATCTGCAGTAGGCCACTATGCCCCATCACAGGGCAGAAGTGTTTCTGGGTGTTTGGCTACATGCTCAAGAGAGCAAACCTGACAGCATTTTCCTTTTTGACATCATTCGATGAAAGAACTTATTCAGGTAACTGAGCTGGTTTTGTGCAACAATTAAATGAATACTTACAGTACTCTAAAGCAAGAAAGGCACTCTCCTGTCTTTTAAAACACGAACTTTTGGGTATACACCTATACCTCTCAGGATTTCCAAGTATTTAATGCATTTTATTCCCAGTACCCATGAATAGTAAGAAGAATGGATTTGTCTAGTCTTCCAAATTCCTCAAATGTATGCATTTGTTCTTTTAATCTCTTGTTGTATGGTATGGGATTGAAAAATGAGAGTGCTGAATCCTTTAGACAGCTCTGGACCAACATCACCTTATGCCAAGGCTAACCATCCAACTTTATCTAAAATCTCTATAAGGCAATGGGTCACTAGATCAGTAAGTGCTAAGATTGCAGACAGGCTTAGCTTTGTCAGTTACAAGATGATTGATATGCAGACTTACCAGAAAAAGCAAAAATGGGAATCCCTTGCATTTTCTTGGGGCTTGGTGCTACACTTGCTTCCCACTGTGATTTTAGACAAACCACTATATTTGGCCTAATTTTGTTTATGTGAAAATAAATCAATAAAAGGAAACCAAGATGCGACTTGTGAGAATCCCAAAGGTCTCAAATTCTTTAGTGGAATATAGTATTCAGTTTGAACCATTACTTATTAGTGAAAAGGGTATTAGGTATCATGTATTTACAAAAGACTTACCTAAGAAAGAAAATGGCTCCAGATCATAAATCAAATGTTGACTTGAGGTTGCTTTTTTTTGTTTGTTTGATTGTACTATCTTAGACAGAATAGTTAGCTGCAAGGTTTTATGTTTGGGGTTTTTTCCTTTTTCCTGGATAACTTTGTTAGAAAGTATTGAATTTCTGTACTCATATACATTATATGACAATTTCTAGCTTTCTTTGCAACGAGTACACATTGTTGTATTTCATTCACACAGAAACCCTGACTAATGAAAAGTCCAAACCCCACACAAGAAGAATCCAAAGCAGGCAGGTCAGTTTTGATTTGCATGTCCCATGTACAGGAAAGTTGCACTGGTACTTACCTAATATGATGTGACTGATAGGCATATAAACAGCTTTTTGTAGAATTGCAACTATTACTAGTAACACTTTAGTAAGACGAGCTCCTGATTTCATTGCAGAGCAAGTTTAAAACAGAATGACTGGTGCAGCACTGGGCCTTATCCCAATAACCTTTCAGCAGAGAGCAAGTGGGAGCAAAGAAGAAGGTGCAAAAGTGGGAACCCTTTGTCTCATGGAGAGCACAGTGAAGGGAACTCTATCTTCATGGAGACTTCAGGGCTGTATCACATCTCACATCCCCCAGCATTGCCATTGCACTTGGTCACAGAGCCTTGGGTCAGAGCACCTGTTGGAGTCAGTGCTACTAAGGATCTGTTAATTCCCTGAGGATGCCCATAAACAGCACTGCATGCTGTGTAATGGGAGCCAGCAGATAGTTTGGAGACAATTTGAAGCCTTTGCTCACAGGTTTTAACCAATTCATCCCTCTCAGCCTGTGGTTTCTCTGGGTCTTGGGCTGTGGGCATGCATTGAGCCACAGCTGCATGGGGGACTTTCCATTGCCCCAACAAAGAATTCAGAAATCCAGGTACAGAAACATTGATGAAAATCCTTCCAGACCTCAATACAGCCTACAAGAAAGACGTGTCTTCCTTGACACTGTATGTCCATATCCCTGCAAGGGAGTGAGCCAGGCATACCAGAGAATTCCATTTCAAATAATCCTGCTGCTAATGACACTAACAACACTCCAGTTCTCAAAAATACACATTAAATGGAAATTGCTAGTCTGTGTTTTCAGTAATATCAAAGACAAGGAAGAGGTATCTCTAGGTGGTGGTGAATACCTCTGTCATGATCCTTTTCACATGGGCCATGGGTCTGCAGCCCAGCAGCCAGTCTTTGCACCAGAGTTATCCCAAAGACATATTTGGGAGGGAAGAGGAAGAGTAAGAATGGACAGCCTCTTGTCCTTCCAGCCTGGAGCCTTCCTCCAGTTCATGTAGAAAACAGGCACAGCTCAGAGGAACTCCATAACCAGGGCACTCTAAAGCAACCCTGTGGCAATTTTTTGTACCTCTGGTAAGGGTAGAATCTTGGAGGATGATGAGGCAGGAATAACTCCAGAGTGCAGCTCTGTCACAAACTCCAATCCTGGACATTCATGTGCAACCCAGAAGCTAGAGAGAACTGTGAGACTTGAGTGCAGATCTCCCCTGATCTTTTCTCCCTAGTCCCAACATTTTCTACAGGGAGAGCAGAACACCCTCCAGTGCATGTGTATCACAGCTCTGCAAATTACACAAAAAGCTGCTGCCCTCAGAGCCTCTCTGGGTATGGCTGCTCCAGTAGAGGTCTAATGTCAAGGCAAGGTTGCTGGGGGTGCTTGGGTACAAAAACACAGCAATTTCATTAGAGTTATTCGTGGAATTTTACAGCGTGGGATACAGCTGTGTGCAAAGAGTGCTCTGGAGATGGAGAGGCATGGTTGCTTCCTGTAATGAGAGAGGACGGCAGCATGCTGGCTAAGGATCATCCTGGGGTATAATCTCCAGACCAGAGTAGTCCCTCAGGCCTGGTCATAGGAAAGGGTGTGTCCTGAGCAGCTCTGTTTTTCATGATGAAAGCTCTGAAGCAGGCACTGCTGAAAGTTGTCTCCAGGATCACCTGCTTCTGAGTCAGATGCTTCATCTGACAGAGCCTCTCCCTCAGGCACAGAGACTTCTCTCACAGAGGATGAGTGGGGCAAGAGAGTTCTGTAGAAGATAGATCAAGCCTTTCACTGCTCCCCCCAACCTGTCTCCTGTTCTGCTTTCAAGCAACTTACTCCTCAGTGGAATCAAAGACAGGCATAGTGCTCCGGGGCAGCACTTCAGAGCTGGTGATTACAGCACATGTTCAGGCTCAGACTGACCATGCTCACTCTGAGGTTCAAGTTTCATGCTGATTTTCAGGTTTCCATGTTTTCAGTGGAGTTTTATAGGTCCCTTTTCCTTTCCTGTGAAATTCTTTTCCCTCCTTCCTTCCTCCCTCCCTCCCAGCCTCCATGCTGGGGCTGTATCTGACCATGGGTCTCCTCACTATACCTGATCTTAAAACCACTCCCAGGCTCATCTAAGCCTGAGCTCAATCTTTTCCTGTCCTTAGGAGGACACCAGCTTCCTGGGACTGGGATTGCTCCAGCTGCCCCTCAGCTGCCCTCATACCTTGTGGAACAGTGGCATGGTGACAGCCTTAGGCTTCCAGTCCTCAGAAGACCCTGGCCCCTGCCACACCTGGTAAAGGACTAGGAAAAGTATCTCTTTGTAGAAAGATATTTGTAGAAAGCTATTTAAATCCGTACCCAAAAATTTTTATAAATTAGGTTAGGTTAGGTTAGGTTACATTATGTTACGTTAGGATGTGTACTTTAACTTTCTTCATTACACAGGCAAGCTCTTAGCAACCTGAGGCTGTGAAGCACCAAGATGTATGCTTCTGTTTAGCAAACAGTTCTGACATTCCCCTTTTCACATACTGGCCAGTTCTCCAGCATGGTAGCAATAGTCTAGCAATCCAGTTAGTCGATGTCAAGACCAACTAAATCGCTAAGTCACACCGAAGTCACTAGTGACAAGTTTTTTCAAGAAGATGGAATTCTGAGCTGAAGTTGGTGCGTGATTAATTTGATTTTTTTTTTCCCCTTGAATAAGGATTTCATCTGATATCTGAAGTGTGACCTGGGACTGGGGAAATTCCTAGAAGCTCTTGGATTGTTTCTCTTCCATTTTCCTTGATCCATTCAAGGTCCATGCAAACTCAGACCCAAATTGAAGTCACTGCTCATCAGTGAGCTATAGCCAGGAGAAAGGAGAACTCATCAGGGACATGGTTTGTTCATTGAGGGGATGAGTCATTTACCTCAATCTACCAGAACAGACATTTAGCATACCTGTCATCCCTTAGGTGATCCATCTACCTCAAGGCCTTAGCTGCCTGAAACTTCATTTCTGTGATTTGTGGTTTTCTTGAAAATATGCTTGGAAGCAAAACCACATTAAAAAGAAATACATAAAATGTCGGCATCCTCACAGAAGTAATTTCTCAAATATGGTGTTTTCATGGTCATTTATTATGAACAACCATGATAAAATTACATGGACACTGGACACTAGCATACTAATAGCAAAGTGAGGGTACATGGTATCAATATATGTTTATTTTTATTAAAGTTTCAGCTCAAGTCAGTAATTATTTAAACAAGGTTCATGTTAGCTGGTTTTCATTCCCTCAACAAACAAAAGATTTCAAGTGATTTCTTATAGTGTACCTATAAATCTAACCATGAGTAGTCAAATGAAGGGTGCTGTGGCTGAGAGGGGCTTTTATACTAAAAGAAAACTGGAAATACTATAGTTAATCCAGTTTTTTTCCTGACATGGGTGAGAATGATACACAATAATGGAGATAATGAAGCCTTTATCAGACTGAAGACCAGGAACCTTATGTAATTGCAGAACTTGCCACAAGCCTCTCAAAACTTGAGGGACTCAGATATTCGATAAAATATTTTTCCAATAGTTTTGAGAATTATGTGCTTGGATGAATATGGACTTGCAAGTTTTATTCATTTTAAGCAGTCTGGCCTTGACCAAATTAATTTACATCTCAGTTAAAAAGGGTGGTGAGGAAGCCTGGGTATTTGATGAGATGCCTTGAAACCAAATGCAAAACCTCAGTTGTTGTCAGCCTCAGTTAGAATTCAGAGGAAAGCAGAACAGGAAGGATTTGTCCCCTGTAACACTCCTGGAGATTTCAGAATTCCTGTGGGAAATCTTAGCAAAGACTTCAAGATCATTTTTGTTTGCAGGATTTCAAGCCCAATCTATTTTGAGCTTCATTCCTTTTCAGAAGAGCAGAGGCTTATGTGACTCCAAGGCCAAGGGCAGTGCAGCATGCATATGGCCATATCAAACCTTTCATATTAAAGCATATCAATACCTGCTTTTGGAAGAAATGTGCTCAAGTGTAAACTTACACAGATGTACATCTGATTGTTGCCATCCACATGAGTCCAAGCACTATGTAGAAATGCAACTAAAGCTTGCGAATCACTAATTTTTAATAATCTCTTCAAACATCCTTCTATTGAAACCCATCAAAGGTTACTTCACAGATATCAAAACCATTTTTAAAAGTTTTTGAAACTCAGGTGCCTCCTTAGAAAAAATAGATTTCTGAGCATTGGATACCTAGAAAGAACCTGATCTTTTAGAAATTCCAAACCACTTCTTTTAGGATGATTAATGAGTTTCTGGATGAAGTAGATCAATTTCTTCCCGCCTACAGGAGTACTTAGCTTATTGAAGATGGTGATTCTGAGATATTAGAATTTCCAGTAAAGGAGGTCCTGGAAAAATCAATTAAGATTAGGATCTCTTGCACCAAGGCAGTCTTCGCCAGAGAAATACACAGAGGTATTTCAACAATCCTGCCAAGAAATTAAATTTATTTGCTTGTTCATATTGCCACTTATGTAGTTCAAGAAATAGAAACTTCTGTAGAAGTACATAAATGCCAGTTTAAGCAGTCCCAGATGATGAAGTTTTGCATTTCAAAAATGTACATAAATTCCAATTATCCTAAGAAAAAATAGAATTTTTTAAGCCATGGAGGATACTAGCAGAATATGATGAAATATGTGGTCATTGACAATAAAAACCTTTGTGTGCTAAACCGAGTAGTTCAAAGTAGTTCTTTGAATTCACTTTCCTCAAGCTTAAGGTATACAAGAAACCCAGAGATAAGAGATCTCTTTTCTATTTAAAAAAAGGTAGAAAGCTAAATAAAAATGCCCATATGAAAACAGATGAGTCTTTCCAAGAAGGCAGCATGAGCTATATTAGCATGAACAGACAAATAATTGGAAGCTTTCCAGAAGGCTTGCCAAACATAATAAGAAAATCATGACAGCTTTCTCACTCTCAGTATTTCATTTGAAGGAGGTCATGTTTATACGACCTTTCACTTCAGTCCAACATAAAACTATTCTTCATAAAGCATCATGGAATAAAAGCACCAATTTTCCCCTCTATGGATTTTAATTTATTTTCCTATATTTTTTATTATTTATTTCTATTAGGTACTTTCTATGTTAAAATGACAATTATTTGCAGATGATATTTAACATAGGCTCCCATGGGATTTCGAAGTTGTAAAGTTGAATTTTGCAATAACTATCTGTCTATGCATAATTTTTTTCTTTTATCTATCCTAATTGACATTATATTGACCAAAACCATTTATATCAGGAAAGAAGAAAATAAATTTGAAACTATTCCCCAGTGTAGGGAATAACCTTTTATGTTCTTGAGGTTTGGGAAGTTCATAATGCAATTAAATATGATAAAATATTTCTCCTGACATTCTCAGCTGTAAATTAAACACTAGTTAGTTTCCTACATGCAAATAAACTATGTTTTCTTCTATCCCTCTCTGCAGGATTAATTATAAACTTTTATAGAAAAATGTTGTCTGACAGTCTTTCCAAAGTCTGACAGTATTTTAAATACTCTGTCCTTCATTTAAAATACTCTGGCTTCAAGAGCATACACGCAAATTTGAGGTGAATGGCTGGGGGAATGAGCAGGCAGGAGCAGCCAACAGACAATGACAGAGAGGAAGAGGGAAGGATTTGAAAGGAAATGTGGAAAGCATCCTCCCATAGTGCCCAGATAGGGGGATGAAAAAAACAAAAAACACTGCTAATGAATCAATTGTTCAAAATACAAACATACCAGGTGTCATACCTGTCTAGAGGAGGTAGTTAAAGAGAGGGTCCTATTTTGCACAATGTAGAGAAAGAATTAAGTTGAGGCTAAGAGGAAGGAAACCTACTCAATCACTACAAATACTAATGATACTAATAATCTTGCTGAGCCAAAGTCTTCATACACTTTCTAATGATTAGGATGTGTGTATTGAAGCAGATTTTGGACTAGAAGTAGAAGTACTTTTTTGGGTTCGCAAGGTGATGTAACATGGCATTTTGCATCAGCACAAAGTAATTTTGTGAAAAATCCCTTACATTGAGAACTTTTGCAAATCTAAACAAAGTATTCTATTTTCTATATATAAGCTGAAAGGAAAAGTGATGTGGCACTTTAAAAAAAAAACAAAAAAACAACAACAAAAAAAAGTGGAGGAGTATCTGCAATATTACATGTCTTTAACTGCAATGAGTGAACTTTGATAATAATTTATGGCATTGATTTGCCTCCTAGAGTTCCTCTGTCTCAATCACTGAACTGAAAATTCTTCACCTTGGACTCAGATCATAAAGAGGAGAAAGGATTTACCAAGGATCTGGAAAAGTTTTCCTGGACAAAATAACGTGAAAGCTGCGGGTCTAGAACTTACTAGCATTTTGGAATAAGGCTGATGCAACAAACAACCCAAGCAAAACAGTTTCTTGAAGAAGATGAATCTGGGCAAAAAAAAGAGCATAATTGCTGGTACCATCCTTATCAGGGGTCGAGGGTGGTTCCTGACAATACATTTATGGTTCTCTGCTATTAGGGCAATAGTAGCAAAAATAGAAGAAGAGGGGTGCAACGACCACAACTTAGCAACATAACTTTAAAAATAATGAAAGTAAATGTGGGAAGAGGCCTAAAAATCCAAATATACTAACCAAGGGGACAAGGTCTCTTTAGGAACCAGTGGTCAAAGACCAAGAGTGGGGGTGGAGTTGAGGTTAGGGTCCAATGGGTATAGGGGAAAGTGGTGCAGAGGTGGAGTGAGGGAAGGTAGGGGCCAATGGGGTAGGCTGGGTGGGACACTGCATCAGTTGAGGGTCAATGGCGATACAAGGAAGGGAGAACTTTCTAGGAACTGGGAGTGGTGATGATTAACTGGAAAATGAGGTTTAGGAATATGTATGAGGTATCAACATGGGCAATCCCCTAACTTCTTGGAACTTTCCCTCCTAGGATCATCACAACTCCAACAAATGCCTCCCAAGGCCTAGGGCTGGGGCAAAATTCTTCTTTTGTAATGGTTGCCTGACTGGGAATACCAGTCAGGCTGACTACCACACATCCTGTGATTGTTTTATATCCTGACAGAAAGGCAGGAACTGACTCATAAAAAAAGTAATTGCAAATTAAGTAAGTGCCTTTGCAGAAAGGGCTGGTGATATGGGCACTGGAGGATTCATCACAAGGAAGAGTTGCTAGCTTTTGCAGGTCTTCTTAGTGGTAGAAAAGAATATTTATGTTCAGAAAAACAGCCACTGAAAGAGTTCACTGAAAGAAGAGTCCTTCACTTACATCTGTCAACTCTATGCAGCATTCTTCAGAGAGAGTTTAAAGTCTGCTGACTTGAGCACCATGAATGATTACTCTGCTCCAAAGCACATGAATGGAAACATCGAAACAGAATCATCCAGAGAAGACGATGTACCACCATCCGCCGGGAAATCTGAAAGGCAATCAGAACAGCATAACTAAAAAGAGATAAAGTTGGATTGGGAATAGCCATATATTGAGAAGTCTAAAAAATAAAGTGGAGTCATACAAAATAGAATCATATAAAATAGAAGCACAATATGGTACTTTAATATTAAAGGATAATTTATTTTTGCAACAGGACAGTATGAAATTTCCAGATTACTTATTTTATACATAGACATAAAACTGGAACACTTCTCCCCTTTTTGTTCCTCTGTTGTTCTCCAGTTTCAATCACTGAACTAGAGATTAATTTATGTGGAATGGGACCTTTGGGGCTCTAGTCTGACCCATTGATACAGTAAGTACAGTCATATCAGATGTTTCAGGGCCTTGTTGAGTTGATTTTTGAGTGTCACTAGGCTTGGAGACTCCATAGACACTCTAGATACCTATTTGTCAATTTGGTCATCTCATACTGGAAAAAAAGGTTCTTCCTTATATTTTATGGAAAATTCCCATGTTATGACCTGAGTCCATTGGGTTTTGCCCTATCAATATGTTTCTCATTCAAGTGAAATGACCATGAGCCTTTTCTAGATGAAGAGACTACACATCAGAAATTAGTTTCTGAAGGGGCCAGAGGCTGTGATCCTGTTTCACTGCAGAAAGTAAAAGATTGTAGGTTGTTGGGTTTTTTTTAATCTTAAACACAAAACATTAAAAGGAGGGCATGAAATCTCTAGAATTTTTCTTCTTTGAATATTCTTTGAGTATTTCTTCTTTGAATTTTGAGTCCTGTGCAACTGCCTGAAGATATCTTCAGTGGCTGTCTCTACTTCTATACATCTGTGAACTGGTGTATAAGGAAAGCTGCTTATTACTAATCTTGATGATGGCACTGCAAGGATTTCTCTGAGACAGTGGAGCTTTTGATTGAACAATGGTAACAGTTTAAATATTCTGATTTGATTAAAGTACAGGAAAATGCCATATAAAAGGGTGTGTGTACTTTTTTTCCTAACAGGTTCTCTACAGCAGACATGCTGACTGGCAATTTAATCCTGATAAATATGTTTACACAGCAAACCACTACAGCTTAAATAGCTCATTTTACAGACTGTGTTTGGAATCATGTAGGACGCATATAAGTGGTTTTAATAAAATTACAAAACCACAAAATAAACTATCAACACAAATGCAATTTCAGAGGAGCAGTTTATCTCCTGGATTTGTGTTTTTCCACATGCAAAGCAAAGGAGATAAAGCTTGCTGATATTGATCTCAAGGCCTGATCATAAAAAATTAAAAGTAATCTGTCAGAAAAGAAAAAAAGGATGTTTTCCATTTTGCTTAGAGAGCTCTTGAGTGCTTGTGTGAATGCAATTTACAGCATTAATAAAATCCTCTTGCAAATATTGTTTTATTTTTATTGTTTCTTTTTCTTTTCTGATTAAATAAATTACCCTGTAGTACTTGGTTGACTTTTCTGCCCTTAGTTGTCCTGGAATATTTAACTTCAAGTTTCCATATGTGTGTCACCAAGTCCAGGACACTAGTACCACAACTGGTTTGGGGCTATAGGGAAGTCGACTCTGTGGAAGTTTCTTCTTTTCTTTATTGTCTTTTGGAACAGCATGTCAGGGAAATAACTCTCCAAAGGTGGGGTGTCTGGGACTTGGGCAGGTGTCTGAGGAGGCTACTGTGTACAGGATTTATTTATCTGAGTCTTTTTTAACATCTCAGTTTGAGAAACGTCCATTTCAAAGAGAGACTTCTTTCCATTTGGTGAAGACAGCTGTCCATAAGGTGATGTTGTTTCCAAGGAAAGCAGGCAGATATACCTTGATCTTCAGGAGGTTAATCCCTGCACTTTATGTCATATGAACCACTATACATAATCCATATAATCAACTCAGAAACCACTGACAATGAAGTGGAAAAAAAAATTTTAACAAATTGCTGATTGTAAAACAGTCTTTTTCAGGACTGCAGAAAGGTTTCAAATACCATCAAGGAAGGTTCACAAGAAGCCCTCACTTCAAACAGTATGGATAAACACATCACTTTACACAATGCTTACAAACAGATGAAGGAGGGAGATATATCCTTTGTAAAAGAAAGTATTCTGATACTGCATTCACAGATACGTAAACACAGTTTAAATTGAGTGGTAGAGACAAAACAGGAGCTCCTTGGGAAACTCATTTCTCAAAAGCCTTCTCTGACCTCAAATACTTACCTTCTTTTTTGATGTCACTCAAGGCTGGTGCAGTTTATATCCTCTTTGAGGGTAATTTGAAAAGCGGAGCTGTTCAAATTGCTCTGCTTCTTCTTTGCTTCCCATTCTGGACTTACATGATGACAGCTTTCTCTCCTGTGCATTTTTTTATTTCCTCCCTCTCCAGTAAAATATTTCCAAGGTAGCCTAAGAAGTCAATGTTCTGTCATATGTTGTCAGGTATGTTTAACAAGGATCAGTTGTCTCCCTGCCACAATAGTGTTGCTTCTAGAAATTTTACTGTGATGGAAGTACTATCCACCCCTCCGAATCTAGAAACTGTTCTTAATCCTTGTTGGTGATGTTTTATTTCAGAAAGATGATTTAAAATTTTGTTTACTCACCAGAGCACTGGAATTTATTGCTAATCCCTAGAAAAGTTGTGTAACTATAGAGGTTCACATTGCTGAAGGGATGACCATGTAAAAGTAAGTCATATCTACAATTGTAGCTGGAAGTTGAAAACTGGTTAATTTGGTATAGGTAGAGATTGGAAGCCTGTCAGCTAAATAGAAGAGTGTCTACAGTACAGAACTGATGGTTTGATGAGAATGTATATCAGACATTGGTGTCAATGTATTTTGACATTTAGAAATTATACAAACAACACTTAATTACAATTGCATCACAGAGAATGGACCTTGCAAATATTGGGGAACCTGTTAATCTGCAAACACTGTAATTTGCTTTAATGAGCATTAAAAATTGCCTGAGATTCTCAAGGAGTGTTCACCATGAGCATTAACAAGTCATGTTGGCTGTGCTGAGTTGTTCAGACCAGTGTATTTTTTCAACGAGCTGCAGATGCAAAGCAACCTTACTGCTATGTTCATGTAGACTTTGTGTCTCAGTAATCATGTTCTAACTCCTCCAGGCAGGGTAATTTGTTCCTGCTAGTTTTGCCTTTCCAGACTCTCAAAATTATCTTATTTTTTAAATTCAATTAAACATAACTTTGCTAAGAATGATGAATTTGCTAAATACTTCCTTTGCCAATATATAGTAGACATGGTGTAGAAATCCAGCTAATTGAAGCTTTTTGGGGAGACAGCCTATTAAAAGTAGGTTACAATGTCATTCTGTTCTCCAGCACTAATTAAAATTTGGCACATTGTGTGACAGGGTCAAACTGACGTATACCTGTTGAGGAGTTCTTGATGTGCAATCTGATGAATGATAGGGGAATATTGTAAACAAGCAAACATGATGGCATAGCCTGGATATTACTTCATTGTATTTAAGACAAGGCCATTTAGACCAAGAAGCTTTTACTTACTTTACATGTATGTAATCACTTACATTACAATTTTTGTTGTCTTTTCCCTGTTTGAGTAATGGTTCACCTGTTGTTTTCTATTAAACAACTTATTAAAACAAAACCAGTAATATATTAAAAAACTAAATATGTATTACTGCTTTAGAAACTTATCACCAAAGTCTTACTACAGAATACACATATAAAGCACCACACAGTTCAAGATGAAGTTCCCAAAAACCACAAACTGGCATCTCAGTTGGTTGGCAATTTCAGCTAACCTGATCTGCTTCTGGCTGTGACAACATCATCCATATTCTTCAGCATGGTTATTTCAATGAGATCTAGTCTAATTTGTCAGACATTCACAACTGTTTTGCAAAGTCACAGAAAAGCTGTAATGCTCTAAGTCAACATTCAGATTCACTGACCAGGGGCACAAATAAGGATTGTAATTGCAGAAGCTTTCGGGTCATTCTTGGAATTTTTTTTGGCAATGGACCAAATATAGGACAGTGGCCACTATTTAGGAGCAGGGTTGATGATCCATGTTTGTGTTTTTTGTGTACGTCTATTATACAGGCATGGAGTTATATTGCTATGATAAAATAATTCAATACATTCAGCACCACGAAAACTTGAGAGAAAGCACACACAATATAGTTAAAAACTGGTAGAACACCAACTTTCTGCTGTCTTTAAAGTCATTACCATGGACATCTGTATGATGTACATGAACATTGAGACAGCTTTCTTTGGGGAAGGAAGGACTATTGAATATTTCCATGGGAATTAAATGCAGCTCAAAGATTTACTCTGAATGGAAGAACTTTGGTGGCTGTTGATGATACCCTTGTGAGACTTGAATTGGCAGTGTGTGGGAGACGTGCTACCCTGGAAACAGCTAGAGGCCCAAGAATTTATCCCAAGCATAACTGTGCTTAACCAGCTGAAAGCCACCACCATGAAGCCACCATAACTTCCTGCAGTAACTTCTGGATTACTAGCAAACTTTTAACTCTGGGGACCAGCCATAACACGTTCCAGTAACAAAATAAAATTTGTGTTGCTAACTTCTGCTTCCATGCTAGCACTGTAGTTAACCCGCTTGCCTTGAAATGGTGCCAAGCTAGTGTCTTCAAAATGCTACAAAGATAGACCTCTAATATCCAACAGGCACCCAGCCAGACTAATTTGAATTTCAGATGGATTATTTCCTGAGAGCCACAGTAAATCAATCCTTATTTTTCTTTTACAAAGCACTTATCCTGAGTCCATATGACTTTGTGCAATATCTGCTTGGGTTTCCTGTGTTTGCTCTTGTACTCCATTGCTACCTGGCAAGAACTGTCAGCTTGGAGCAGTCTTAATGTGGTTTTGGTGGTAACTGTGGGCAAATAAGAAAGCATTTCAGTGACAAAGTAATTAACTCTTTTCCTTGCTCCTTCACACAAAACTTAAGTGCTCAAAGGGACCCTTAGTTGTCCTGAGTAGTGGTAGTTTGGAAAAGACTTTGCAGTGTGACTGTGTAGAGCACACAGGGACATAGCATGGTTTCACAGTTAAAATTGATACAGAGAATTTTTGTCCCCTGTACTGCAAGATTCCTGACTAACCTCAGGCAAGTCAAACATAGTTTTGACATTTGACAAGACAGTCCTCCACTCTTCAGCATGTACAACTGGAAAAAAATGCAAATATATGCACACAAACTTCTTTGTAAAGTATCAACATACATAAAAAAATAATCATCTACAAATTCACTCTGTAATACGGCTCTCTGGTCTGGAAACAACTGGTCACAGCTTTGGTCCAGTGACTCCCAAGGCCCCTATTTTTGAGTAGAAGTATTTCTTTCGAGAAAAGCCCACAGTGTCTAAACAACTTTTGAAAGTCTTTCCTGGTCTCTTAAACTCACTTGTTGATCACAGGTCTCTTTTTCTTACACAGCTGAGTAGGATCCAATGTCCCCAAATCAGTGTAGAACCCACAGTATGTCCTCTAGCACATGAAAACTGCTAATTTTCAGAGCCTCTTTTGAGTGGCTCATTTTCTGACAATTGACAGCAAGGCCAAATAACACAGGGACTCTGAAAAAGAATCTCTCAAATGGCATGTTCACACTTTACTTTGGAGTAAAAATGAGAGTAAGTATGCAAAATGTGGTTTTTTTTCTTCTACCACATTTTTTCTGCCCTACCTATGAAGACTCCTTCTAACAGAGAGATTACCTATGCAAAACAAACAAATTGCTTGAGTCCTCTAGACCTCTGCCTTGACCTGAAAGACATTTGGAGCCAGCAAGCTGATTATACTGGAGTGACAGGAATATTTCTCCTCTGTCAGACCAGAGGGTGTGGAGAAAAATTACATCAGTTCCGTGTACATGAATAATGTGCTTTCCCACAGAGTCATGGTTAAAATGGTTTGATCAAAACCTGTCTGCTTACTCCTAATTATCACATTTAGTATGCACCCCAGTATGCAAAATATCCCAACACTATCAAATTTAATGTAATTATTTCATGATTGCATTGACGTGGAGAATCAGAATCTTGAGTGGAGAGGGTAAATTCAGTCTGAGGAGTGGATATGAATATTAGGTTCCAGGTAAGTGTCCTGCACAGCAGCTGCTCTTTGCAAAAAGTGCGGTATTTTCCAAGTTTATTTCACAGATCACCATAACCATTTTACAGAACAGACAAATAGCTGAGGAATAAAAATCTGCCTTCAGAGAGATCTTACCAGTTCAGGTCTCCTTCTAACTTCTTTCACAAAGACATAAATTGCCATTGTTTTTCATCTTATAGGTTGAAAATAAGTAATTCTATTTCATTTATGAATTCTTGCTCTCTATTTCTGTATCAAATTTTTTTAGGATACAATATCAATACAGAATAATTAGATTTCTAACAATGCCCACATTTTCCATTGGATTGTAAAAATGAATTACCCTTAGGACCAAATTTTACTGCAGCATTCCTGTAGCATTTGGATAAGAATCTGGATTTCCAAACCTATTCATCTGGAAGTGTCCTGCTTACATAGGAACTGGAGAGGAGAAGTATAAGTTCGACATTTCTTGTCTTTCCTGTTTTCTGTACAGGAACTAAATAAATTTTTTTTTTTCTGCAGAGCAAGCCCTGCACAACAAGCTACCAAGCAATAATCTTTGCAGAATTACAAGACATAGATTAAAAAAGAGATTATGAAAAATTTGGTTGCAGCATGTCTCTCCAGTTCTGGAATAAATGACAGTTATGAGAGTGCACAGTGAATACTTGCCCTGTTTTAACTTCTATTCTCCAGAATGTGATGGATTTATAGTTTTCTTCTTATAAATAAGTTATGCTTAGGGAACTTCTTGCTCTCCCCCAGGTTACATATTGGTATTCATTCAAATTTCATAAAGAGTTATTTTCCCCCATGAACCTCTGAAAAAGGACTCATACAGAAATCAACATGTATTTCTTATCCCGTGGGCCTTAACTAGAAAAGGAATCACTGAATATCATTACTACATCATGGAGAGCTCCAAATTTGCCTACAGCTTCTCCTAGTAAGAGAAAACAGTACTAAGATCTAAAACTTGACTAAATAGTAACAAGGAAAAAAGGACAAAACCTATGCCAAAACAAAACAGAAAATAAAAACTCTAAAAAATCTTAATAGTACATTATATTCTATTGCATTGGATGAAATTATCTTCTAATATATTATGAAAATAAAAGCTTGCATATATATTTTCTCCAGATTTTGAAAGGACTTGAAGTAGAAACAGCATTTTTAAAACTGCATGTTTACATTCAGTCTTGGACTAGTCAGTTAAAGACTTAAAACTAGACTTACCAAAATAACTTAAATACTTACATAACAGGACACAAAATCTAGCTTCCTGTGATGAGCTATAAAATACATTTTCTGCCTGGATTCAGATGCTTTCATCCTGTCAATATGATTTGAATGACAATAAATGCAACAACTGAGGCTTCTATTATGCAACATCACTTTAGCACAGAAGTAAAATGAATCTGGGTTTGAAGAAATTACAGTCCTTCTTAAAGTAACATGATACATCAAAACTGAGCAAGGGATGGTGGAGGAGCTGAGGATGATAACAAATGCTTGAAAACTGTTATGCTTCATTGATCAAGTAGCTCATCCAGGGGTTTGAAAGAGCTAGACAGCAGTTTGGGTTTTCATACCTGTCTGTCATGTGAAGGTGCTCTCTATCACTACAGAGTTGCTCTAGTAAGGCTATGAGTCCTCGCAGTAGAAAAGGAAAAAATACGTGAGATGCCTTCTTAATGTTCCTAGAATAGCATCATTTGAGTATAAATAGTAATTTAGACTAGTACAACTTAGTGATAAATGCATAAAGCAAAACATAAGCACCAGGTGACATAGGGCCCAAGAAATCCCAGAGGTAAAGATGTGAAAGATCATACTTGAGTGGAGAGTATTTTGGTGCAGTGGAAGGAGCAAAGAGAAAAAAGTAGAGAAAATGCCATGGGCAGGCCTGAAGCACAGTTTTGCATGAATTGTATCTGAAAAGCAATTATTTGAGAAAGACTTACAAAGTGTGAAGTCCGCATTTTCGGTTATACTAATATCTGTCTAGGCCATTTCACTCTGTTTTAAATATGCTTGAGGTAAGAGATTGGGCTAGTGCAAGATAAAATGTGCTCTTTAAGACCTGGTGAGCAAAGGTCAGAACCTAGGAAAGCAATTCAGTCAAGGGATCATTTCAACCTCAAACTGTTCTCCACCTCATAATCCTGCCAGCACATCAACATAGTTTTCTCTCAGCAGCTCAGTGCAGAGTTTGGACCAGTCCTCAGTGAACAAAGTCAACTCTTCTTCAAAATTGTTCTTGGGGGAGTTAGTTTGCAAGGAGTAAAAAGAAGGCAAAACAAGTTTCAGAAACTATATGTCATGTGAACCTTTTTTTAAAATGCCAGAAAGTTTAATTTGGAAATCGTGATGGAGACAGCATGGGGAAGGTCTTAGAATCATAGAATGGTTTGATTTGGAAGGGATCATAAACATAGAATTATAGAATCATTTAAAATTAAGGATTGGAAGGGATCTTATGGATCATCTGACTGCAACCTTCCTGCCAAGGTCAGAGACACCTTCTGCTACATCAGGCTCCTCAGAGCTCCATCCAACCTGGCCTTGAACACCTCCAGGGATGGGGCATCCACAAGTTTTTTGTGCCAGGACTTCACATCCTCATAATAAAGAAATTCTTCCTGATATCTAATCTAAACCTACTTTCTTTCAGTTTGAAATCATTCTCACTTGTGCAGTCATTACATGCCCTTTTAAAAAATTTCTCTATCTTTCTTGTAGGCTCCCTTCAAGTACTGGAAGGCCTCAAACAGATCAGCCTCAAGCTTCTTTAATGCTTCCTAAACATGAGTGGATCCACTCAGCAGCTAGACCCAGATACTGTGTTTACCCTGTAACAACCCCTTGATCTAAGTTCTTGGTAGACCTCAAGCCTGTCTGATGGGGCTGAAACTGAGGCCCAGAAAGTCTTCTCTTTCCTTAGTCCACATTTTGAGTTATGGTAACTGTTATGCTCAACTGTAGGTGTGCAAAGAGCTTTTATCACATAACCTAACAGGTGTGCCATATTCAAAATGGTACATCATTCACAGCTAAATAAAATAAATGACAGGTTTGGGTTTGGTTTTTCTGTCTCCCCAAAAAAAGAAGCACAGGCAGCAGTTTCAGAGTGAAGGCATAGAAACTGCAGAGTTCATTTTCTGGTGTTGCTGAATTGCTCAATTTTGATTAAACCTTTGGGTTTGCTTGAAAAATTAGCCATGTGCTATCTAGTGATTGAGAATGCATTTTCAAAGTGAATAAGGTGGGATGGATTGCAAAAGCTTTGTTGTCCAGAGGGTGATTATAATCTTTTGTGCATCGAGTGCTGCTCCAAAGCTATTCCAGAATGATAACTGCTGATAGCAAGTCAATCAAAGCTCTCTGTGATAAAAAATGGAAGTCTCACTCCGTTTCTTGGCAGAAATCTACCCCAGCAGTTGCCCAGCACTAGCAGAGCTTGCTGGCACCTGTGTGGTTCACAGACGTGTGATCAGCCTCTTGTTTCTGCAGACGGAGGAGTCTCTGTGGGTGTTCACAAGCCTTGAAAAGAAGCAGCCTTGCAATAAATGACTGGAGCTCTCCAGGCTGTCATTACTGTGCCCAGCACATTCACAGTCATAAAAACTGAAAATGCAGCAGAGAAAAAGCAGCAGCACAAGAGTACTATTTGCTAAGCTCTGAAAGCATACTTATGGCTTGGTAGATGAAGCAGCAAAAGGAGCTGACTGCTAGTGTGTTTGTGGAAAAGAACAAGGATGAAATTCTAAGAAAATGAGAATGAAAGGAGAGCAATGTCATTGTACCGAGGGACTGACTAATGGAAATAATGAGTTTGGTGATTGTTCAAATATCTGAATTGTCAGAAAATATTTCCTGAATTACAAGATTAGACTGCAAAAGCCACCTTTCATCATGGCACAACATGGTAGGGATTGTTGTGCTTTTTCAGGCTGATCTTCCCTAGCTCAAAACAAAGTGTGGTGGTCTTGAACATTCAAACTTTTGCATATGTCTCTTCACCAATAGTGCCTTAATTGTACTCAGTTACCAAAATAGCTGAGAAAAACCTGTCCTGTGCATAATAACATGAAAGATCCTTTGGGCATATCTTTTCAGTTTGTCATTTTTTACAGTAACTGTAAAACAGATGTCATTTAGCAGTAACTAATTCAAATAGCTGGTAGCTACCAGGGGAATCAGTCTTTGAATTAGCCATTATAATGGATTCATCACAAAGAAAGAGAAAATGGAATTTTCTTCATCAGCCACCTGTTCAGGTGAGTTTTTGCAAAAAATATTTGTATTATCATTTTTCTACTTTGGGCTGGGGTACAGTTAATTTTTGCTATAGTAAGTAGTATAGAGCTATGTTTGCATTTATGCTGAGAAGGGTGTTGATAACATAGAGATGTTTATGCTACTGCTGAGTGGCATATACCCAGCATCAAGGCCTTTGCTGTTTGTTGTGCTACCCTGCCAGTATAGAGGCTGAAGCTGCACCAGGAGCTGGGAGGTGACCAAGCTGGAACTGACCCAAGGGATATCCCACCCTGTACAGCATCATGCTCAAAAAAAAAGCTAGGAGGATAGGGATGTTGGACATTTGGAGTGATGGAAGCCTTTGTCTGCCCAAGTCACCTTTAGGTGTTATAGAACCCTGCTCTTCTGGGGATGGTTGAACACCTGCCTGTTGGCAGCAGTGAATGAATTATTTGTTTTGCTTTGCTTGTGTGTGAGGTGTTTACCTATTAAACTGTCTGTATCCAGCCCATGAGATTTTTCACTTTTACTTTTCAAGCCTCCCCCCAGTCCTGCTGGTGAGGGCACAAGCGAGTGGCTGTGTGGTGCTTCTTTGACAGCTGGGATTAAACCACATCATGGATAACAGCAGCTCTGAGCTGCTTACCACAGCTCCTTGTGCAACTAAAGCCACACCGGTAAAAAAATTTTGTTGCAAATGAACAGGGGAATGATTCACAATTTCTGTGTAGTTATGCAATTTCAAAAGAGGGAGAAATTATCAAGATATGCTCTGGGATGTTATGAGTTGGCCACATGCTCCAGCTGCTTCAGCTACTCCAACCTGGCGGTCCCCTGAGT
Organism: Luscinia megarhynchos; assembly: GCA_034336665.1. Lineage (NCBI taxonomy): Eukaryota > Metazoa > Chordata > Aves > Passeriformes > Muscicapidae > Luscinia > Luscinia megarhynchos. The sequence goes on along the minus strand of CM067592.1, from coordinate 47,012,489 downwards.
GCCCCAGGGGCATGGGCTGCTACTTTCCTGGTTGTAGGCTCAAATGGTAGCAAAGATGTGTAGCAAATTGATGCTTTACAAGCAAACACACGTCCCCTGTCTGTGTCTCTATGTGTTTTATCTCCATCTGCTCCTTCTTATTATACCTTGTTGCATTTAAAAGGGGCTTTGTCTATATAACCTTTAAGGAGCAGGAATTCTCCTCCCACATGTATCTCCAGTTTCCTCCTAAAAGGGGAAACAGTACTGATGTAGTCCATTCTTTTAGGAATTTTTTCACTATGTGAAAAATTAATTTATTTTACTTCTGTGATTCTTCAAAGTGAAACCTTAGCATTGATAACCCCCCTTTTCTCTTCCAGCTCCAGCCTTTACTTATCAAAAATACCCAAACCAATATGATAGAACTTCTGTTAAGTTAAATAACTACGAATAATACCAGTTATTGCAGCCTACAATTTGAATGCAGAATAGGCATAAAAAATCTGTTTTGTTTGGAGACTGGGGATAGGAGCCAGGCAAAGCAGTCTTTCAATACATTATTTTTTATATAAATGACCACTATGCTGGTTGTAATTGCAGATGGGTATTTGGTTTTAACTACTTTTCTTTTTGCTCAAGCATGCATATGTTCTTTCTTTCTGGTTTTTTCCTTGTTAGCATAGAGTATTGTTTTGGTTTATATCCATCACTTGAAGGTATGATTGTAAATAAGATAAAATCAATAAAGAAAAAGGAGGAGCTTTATATCAACCAAGTCTGATGCTTTTTTTAGCATCATGTTGTCATCATGCTGCCACTCAAGTAGAATTTTCTCACAGCCCCAGTGATCTAACACCAGGAGAAGTTTTGTCTTCTTCCTTACATTATCCAAAAACATGTGTCTGCAGAATTATACACAAAATTCTCACATGGAGTTGAAAAATCTTATAAAGTTGAGACAATAATGAAAATAAGGAAAATAATAAAACATATTGTTTATATTTGAAAATAATTCTAATATAATGAAATATTTGCCCTGTAACACAAAGCAAATATTTTTATTATGGAACAAGTTCAGTATGCTATATGCATGCAAGCCTACCCATTGAAAAAAGAGAAAAATATTGAGGGAGGTTGCTTATTTCTAGATTATAGAGATGAGGGGAATAACAAAAACAAATGGTTAACATACTGATGTAATTTTCATAAATTACCTACTACACCTTTATCTCTCTCCAATTAGCAAATTGATAGTGGAAATACAGGAAGCTGACATCTGCTTTCATATTTAAAAAGAAATAAATGCTATGTCACAGCTAAAGCAACTTAGAAGCTTATTGACAATTGTAAAGGTCAAAATTTTCATGGTACTGGAAAAATATTATCAGTGTGCTCTGTGATACTTTCTTTAATTCAGAGGTACTTTCTATTGCAAAGAAAGTAGATATATTCAAAAAAACAAGTTTAAAAAAGTTTCATATTCAAGTTAGTAAGTTCTTTATCACATCTGGCATAAATAAGTCTTAAATCCTCATAATTTTTAACACAATACATAAATGCAGAAGCACATGAGCTGCCTCAATAGTTAAAACCAAATTGGTATAATCCTGTCATAGCATGGTAGTTGCTGAAATATTCTAGGCAATAATGAAAGACAGCTCATCAGGAGAGATAACAAAACAATTTCAGTAGCTAAGAAAAAAAAAATAAGTGAATAAATGAATAAATAAACAAACAAATAAATAAGGATATTAGTAACCTCTAAGAATAGGAACTTTTTAGGAGTAATTGACTGTAAAGCTGCACAGAGCAGAGAGAACCAGTTCTGCTGTTAGATGAAACTTAAATACAGCAAGGCACTCACATCCCAAAGTATTCCCTCCATGGGAACCAGCTGTGATTCTTAAAAATTCGTATCCTAGCTTATGTCTCACACACATACCCATGCAGATAAGCCCTGAGGTTACCTTAACAAAGCCTGAGTAAATTCTCCATTTATAAAAAGGCCTAATACCTACAAATGAAAGACCAGATTTTCAAGCATCCAGCTGCTTCTATTGTAAAAAACAAATGCTGTTTTTTCTCCAAATCCAGTCAATGAGAATTTCAAAGATTCACAATAACTTTGTGTTCTCTAAGCAGCATCTGGTCTCATCTGATCTACATTAATCTTAACAAATACATCCTTTTCACTTGCCTATGCAGCATGAAGTTATGACAATTTTTGCAAAATGTCCACAGTAAAATAACTTTTTTTTTAAATAAAAATTTAGGAAATACAAATAGTCTTGAACATTAAACAGCAAATACTTCATTTTCAGTGTGCTGTATTCAACCTAGCAGATAACAACTATGATTGTTATATTTGACATTGTAGAAGACAACAGCTTGGAGCAGATTGAAATACTGGGAATGAAAATGGGAGATTAGAAAATATCTTGTGGTGGTGTTTTTTTCAATGTTGTTCACACTTTTGCTATCAACAGAACTGCAGAAGAAATTATCAGAAGCCTTATAGAAAAGTTATTACAGTTATTTGTGCACCAGTAATAAATAGAAGGGCAGTTCAAAAAGTTGGATACAGAAAACTTGGTGGAAAAGTTTTATGAAAAGTCTCACTAATGAAAGGAGTAAATGCTTAGTTTCCAGGAATAAAGAGCAACATTACACAGAGAAAAACAGCTCTGATTTTCTGTAGAAGGCAGACTGACAAAGTCAGACCAGATGTCAACAGCCTGTGCTGTTTGAAACTGTCTAACAAGTGCCTTATGACAGCAAATGTTTTATTGCTCCCGATGAGAAATTTTGATATAACATTTTTGCTTCAGATATCAAGCTTCAGCCCATGTATCAAGTAGAGCATTTGTTGAAGGCAATGTGCATGTGCCTGAGGTCACTAATGCCCTGAGTAGCCACAGTTTTGCCCATTCATAAGCACTTCTCTCAGTCAGATCATCTCTGGCCCTTGACTGATAAAATTATTTCTGTCTCCACATTCTTACTGCTTTGGTAGAAGTGAAGACACAGATCTTGCTTTGTGCTTCAGCACCATCAATCTTATTTCATAACTTGACTCATGATTCAATCCATTTCACTTGACATTTTTGCTGTATATGTTATTGGACATTAATTATAATAATCTAACATCTCAAGTCTGAAAAAATCAAATAGCTAGAGAAAGTTAAAGCTCTAAGAGTAAGGTTACCTGGCAAATAAAAAGCACAGCACATAAATTAAAGGAGTTCCTTAAATAGTGGTTCTGTGTGTCTAATTATCCACAGTGAAACTGAAGCACAGGACAAGAGAATTCAATTATATCAAAGCAAATGTGGTTTCTAGTACAACACTAATGTCACCCCAAGACACCATTGTTTCTTGACAGCATACTCTGACAGCATCATGTACTCACCACTTCATGTTAATGACACAGTGTTTACAGACAATGTCATATGGAAGCATTCTTGTTAAGTGCTATGTCTAATATAAAATTAGGCTTCACTGAATAAAAAAGAATTTAGTGAGAATAGTTATTTGTCCTGAAGTAGGCACCAGAGGAAGCTATTCTAATCTATTTAATTCTAGTCTAGGGTAAATGATAAATTAATCATATTCTAAACACTGTGGAGATTCCAACTTATCTTTTTCGCTTTTTTTTTCTTTTTTTTTTTGGAGGTTTTTTGGAGTTTTTTTAAAGAAATTAAGAAGTCTACAATTTCTGCTAAGCAGTGCTCTTCAGGTACTTTACTTCAGAAATGCAAACCACTGAGCATTGATGGGATAGTTGCACAAGAGTTTTCTTCTTTCATGATAAAAGTCAGGAAAGAAAGAATTTCAGAAGATCATGTCACCAGTACTTCAAATATTTCTGGTGCTTATAGCAGGTAAGTAATACTGCAATATATTAAGGGTGTTTATATAATTTGAAACAATAATATACTTTAGATGGTTTTATCATTTGCTGTTTTATGACTACAAATTACCACCTTATATATGGAAAAGGAGGACTTAAACTTTAAGCCCAAACCAAACAACTCTGTCTTTCTAAATTGCAGCACTCCACTCTACACCACTCTTTCCAAAAAGGAATTAATTGTGTTGGGAAAACACATTTTTCTCCACAATCACATAAACTGCCACTGCACAGGGAATATACTTCTCCTTATTAAAAACATGATCCTCCTTTATGACATTTACTGCTGCAGAATGACAAGATTGAAGGCATAATTTAAAGATCATCTAGCTTATCTCTTTGCATAAGGCAAACTCAGCTATATTGATTTGATTCCTGACTGATGTTTGTCCAAGTTACAGTTAGAGAAACTCCATGGCATCCTCAGACAATGTATTTGCGTGATTTAATAGCTGCCATGAAGAAGCTGCCCTAAAGCGTAATTTTAACCTCTTTTTTCTATGGCTGATAAATTTTACTTTGTCTCCCACATCTACAGAAGACAGACCATTTTTTTTTTCTACTTGAGGGGATTTTTGTGTCAGCCAGATACCTACGTTTCCACAGCTCTTTAGATGTGAAGTAAAATGTTCAGATTCTCCTTCTAGGTCTTATTTACTATACTTCTGAAAATTATTCTTATTCCCAGGAGTCTCTCATTTGGTTTGTTGCTTTTTTGGAGAACAACACCTAAAATTGAGTGCTTTTTATCATACAGCAGTTTACTAATTCAGCTGCTTCTGAAGTACATATTGGACCCTAAGGAATGCAGACCCCAGAAAAGGAAAAAATTAGTGGCAGTCAAAAAAATCTCATTGCTACCTAAAGCAATTGTATTCCTAAGAATGATGTTGCACAACAATACTGAACACTAGTTTAATGGAAAAATAGACAAAATTTCATATTATTTCAATGCCTTACAGTTTTCTGCCTGCAATTTTGCTTACAGTACCCACGGCTGGGGTGGAAGGACTGGGAGTGTGTAGAGGATTTCATTATTGCACTTAAAATAACAGTTCCAGTGAAAGTGCCAAATGTTTCTAATAATCTGGTAACTTTCTCAACATTCAGCAGTAACTAATATATGCATAATTTCTTTTATTATCTTTGCCTCTAGAAAAAAATGCTCATTTTTAATACGTGTATTGCAACCAGGACTATATTATTTTGACATCTAAAATACATTATAGTAAAATATTTTTTTGATAATTCAGGCTATGGAGTAGGCATTCATTGACATTACTTTGTTCTTTAATTGTTTAAAGGAAAATTAGAAAGTGGTAAAATAAAACAAGATGAACAAGATAAAATTAAATTCCTACTCAGATTTTTCCCCCAAGAAGCTCAACTGAGGTTTGAATAATCAAAAAGATTGTAGTGAGAGGTCTTAGATGTTGTTTTCTTGTCATCAATAGAGATATCAGGTGAAATATACTGACTTTGTTAGCTGTTTAAAGGACTGGGAGGCTTACCCATAGAAATCAACAGTGACGGCTAAAGGAAATAAAAGTATTTATATAAGTTTTTTCAGTGCTGCGAGGTTCATACAGAAGTAATAAGATTGGAAGATCCTTAGATTTGGCAATAATAGAGATCATGCTTAACAGGTTTTTTGTGTTTTTTTACTCAAATCTGATTTGGGAATAAATTAGAAAATTATGTATCCTGGCAGAAAGTAGCTTCTATACTTACCTATTTATTTTGTTTTATTTCTTAGATCATGAAGACATTCAAGATCCTACTTCAAGAGTTTTATTTTGTGCTGCTTTAGCATACAGAGCAATTGATACCAGATTTAAACTCATTTCTGCACTTCATCTGACAAGACACATCAATTAATTGTTTTTTCACTAGTCTGAATACAAACACACACACAAACTCATATTTTTAAGAAACATAGTAATATTTCACATAGAGATTTTTGAATCATCTGTCTTGTAGCAGGTGATGTTGATGTAGAGGAGTCTGTGGTAGATGCCATTCTACTTGCAGAATCATCTAGGGATATCTAAGGATATCCTCAAAATAGTCTCTAATTCTCATCATTGCCCAATAACTTTAAACTGCCTAATAGCTGTTCACAGCATGTGTAGTATCTGCTGTCACTGTATTTGTGCTTCTGCAGTAGGATTTGTAAGGCCTGGGGGAAGAAACTAAACCCGTTCAGCAGCAGTCAAGAAGTGATCATCATTTGCTGTCCACAGTTAACAGCAGAAAGCACTCTTGCATGTGATGATAGGAAAATGCCTATCAAGGAGGCAATTTCTCACAGATACATATTATCTAACACTAACATGTAAAATTCATGTGTATAAATTAAATGTTTGTCAAAGTGCAGACATGAAAAACAACCCAAAGATGTATAAGTTTCTTCCACTTTGGTAGGATATGGAACAGTCTAGCTCCATATACTGTTCTAAGCACTTGCCTGTACTGGATGTCAATAATATATTTAACACTGTCTAGCTTTTGCAGTCATTTGCTGCAACCAGACACGAAAATGGGAATAGCTTTATGCTTTCTGAATGGAAAGCACCATATATGTTAACTTAATTAAATTTACTCTCTGATCGGTTTGCAAGGGAGAAAGACAGAAATAACACTCTAGCTGATGGCTACACTTAGCCATCCAAGTAGAAAATGAAGGAGACATTGAATTTATTTATAAGTTCACCTGCGCAATGCTTGATTAATTTGCCAAAGCAAAAAAAAAAAAGAAGTGACAGTCCTTGGTATCATTGTAGAGAATTGTCACTACAAAATTCTTATGAATTATGAATTCTTCTCCAATATTAGTTCCAGGTGTCTAATTTTAAAAAAATGGGAAGGGAAGGGAAGGGAAGGGAAGGGAAGGGAAGGGAAGGGAAGGGAAGGGGAAGGGAAAGGGAAGGGAAGGGAAGGGGAAGGGAAGGGAAGGGAAGGGAAGGGAAGGGAAGGGAAGGGAAGGGAAGGGAAGGGAAGGGAAGGGAAGGGAAGGGAAGGGAAGGGAAGGGAAGGGAAGGGAAGGAAGGGAAGGGAAGGGAAGGGAAGGAAGGGAAGGGAAGGGAAGGAAGGGAAGGGAAGGGAAGGGAAGGAAGGGAAGGGGAAGGGAAGGGGAAGGGAAGGGAAGGGAAGGGAAGGGAAGGGAAGGAAGGGAAGGGGAAGGGAAGGGAAGGGAAGGGGAAGGGAAGGGGAAGGGAAGGGAAGGGAAGGGGAAGGGAAGGAAGGGAAGGGAAGGGAAGGGAAGGGAAGGGAAGGGAAGGGAAGGGAAGGGAAGGGGAAGGGAAGGGAAGGGAAGGAAGGGAAGGGAAGGAAGGGAAGGGAGGAAGGAAGGAGAGGAAGGAAGGAAGGAAGGAAGGAAGAGGAAGGAAGGAAGGAAGGAAGGAAGGAAGGAAGGAAAGGAAGGAAGGGAAGGAAGGAAGGAAGGAAGGAAGGAAGGAAGGAAGGAAGGAAGGGAAAGGAAGGAAGGAAGGAAGGGAAGGAAGGAAGGAAGGAAGGGAAGGGAAGGAAGGAAGGAAGGGAGGGAGGGAGGAGGGAAAGAAATAGAACAGAGAAAAATATGCAGTGTCTCAAAATTCAAAGGAATAATTTCATTGCTTGGCATAATTTTGGTCAAATGACCTTCAAGAGTTAAAATATTAAACATGTTTGGAACAAGCACACAAAATAACTTCATATAATTTATGGCTTTCTCCTCTCCTCTCCCACTCTTTCCTGCTAATCACAGGAGCTGCTCTGCTAGGCAACAGCACAGCAAGGCATTACCTTTATATGTCCAATGCATTTCTGAGAAATTATTCAACCCCCCTCTTCATGTATTCTTCAGGAAATAGTTAAGTGAAAGTTCAGCAAAACAGTGATGTCATTAAGCAAACTCTGTTACTGTGACATCATGTAAATCAATTTGTTCAAATTCTGCCATGCTCTCTCCCTGTTCACAGCATCTTAGCTTTATTAGTAAAATCAAATGTATGTAAAATCATGGCAATAATTTCATTAATTTTGCACAGAATTCTACTTAAATAATATTTATTATTTCATTCTAATTTAAGATTTTAAGAAATCTGAAGTATAAATGTTATAAAACTAAGCTGACTTTTCAACTCTCAGCTATAAGCCCACCAATGTCACTGGAAGCCCACTGGAAGCCCATTTAAGAGAACAGCAGAATCAGAATGCATTAGGCATCTGAATTAGAGGGGAAAGTGACAAAAGTTAGCAAAAGAGCAAAACAATAACAAGATAATGAACCGAAAAAAGAACTTAGACACAGAAACCTTACAGCACTTTTGGTGTTTTTAGAAAGAGTTGAGCTTTTGCAAGCTGGTATTCTTCTGACAGCCAGCCTAGAATGTGCCTGCAAAGGTAGCCTACAAAGTAAACGGAATTATAGTTAAGATCTCAAAAGCTTACCGTTTTGTGCTTTTACATGGGTATTTCTTAATCTTAATGGAATACAGCCAATTAAGCTTTATTGTCTCATAAACCTCCAAGCCTATTTCCTTTTTATGAGTTCCTTATACTGCTTTCACAGCTATTGCAAATAATTTATAGTGATCTCTGACAAGAAAATTCAAACGGTGTATTGCCTTATGTAACTAAGCAATTACTCAATTATTGATTAATCAGCTAATTAAACTATGAAAAATCCTTCTTTTGTTTATAAAAGATTTAGCCCAACAGTGTCGTGATTCACTACTCTGAGGAAATATGCAGGTTATATCTACAGGTTTTAATTATTTCCTTCCAATCCTGATGCCACCTGAGAGTAAATACTTTCATTCTAGGAACATTTACCTATATAAAACTGTCTTTATTTCCATGAGTTTGTAAGAAAACTCTTGTGTGTTGGTTTCACGTGCTCAGGGGGAGGGGTGGTTTCACCTCAGGGACGGCTCCATGAGGCTGGGGAGTGGGCGGGGCTCTCCCGTCTCTGGGAGCTTCCCCTGTGAGCTGCTGGCACCAATCAGAGAGATGATTTGGTGATGGACAGCTCGGGAAACCAATGAAAACGTTATTTCGCTTTCACAAATCACAGTTGCATCGAGTTAATTGTCTCTTTTGGTTTACGATCTCTGGAGGTGTGGGGGTTCCTGGCTGGGGGCTCCGGCCCGGCTCTGGGCTCGGTCTGGGGGCCGGCCCGGCACCCTGGCCCCGGCTCTGCGGGGGGCCCAGCTCGGAACCCCGGCCCCGGGCTCGGCGGGGGGGTCCGGCCCGGCCCCGGCTCTGCGGGGAGCCCCTGGCTTGGGGGCCCCGGGCTCCGCATGGCCCCAGCACCGGCCACATGGCCCCGGCCCTGCCGGCTGGGCTCGGCTCGCCTTTCCACGTGGCAGAGAAGAACTCCAGCTGCCCACGTTTGTTTCTTTGCAATCTGGAGCCAATTGTAACTTCTTTATGCCTGGATGGAATCCTGGATCTCTCGAGTTCCCCTGAATGAGGAGAAATGAAGCATGGAGACTACAGAAGTCAACGGGATGAAGACAAAGTTCCTGGTGGGAAGAGATTGAAAAGATGCAAGTAGCTGAAAACCTTTTTTGTGGGCTGTGGGGATTGTGACTTCACTAAAGTTCCTTTAAACTGTGAAATATACTTGGGGAGGTTTGGATGCTTGAGTAGAAGACTGTTTGCCTCGGGGAAATTGAGCTCTCTCTGTTCTGGGACTGGAATATGAACAAAGACATTTGATAGAGAAGCAGATGAAGAGAATTTTGTTTTTCGGCAGCCTGCCTTTAAAAGTGATACCCCAAGTGTGTAACGTAACCCATAACACGGCTCTGGAAGAACTGTGTAAATAGGAGGAAAAAATTCATAGTTCTGTGAGTCTCGGACGGATGCAGACTGTGAAGGTGAAGACACCCCCTAAGCCATAACCAGAAAAGGGACTTTTCTCTCTGAAGTAAGCTAAACTGATTATTTGAGTGTATAACTGACTGAAGTGTTCTCTCTGTGTGTTGGTTGGTACGAAATGTGGAATGAAGGGGAGGAGGAAACAATCTAGGAATTTTATCCTGAATTCTAATTCTTTTTGTTGTATTATTAATAAATTTCTTCTTGTACCTTTTTAAGTTTTGAGCCTGCCTTGTCTCTACTCCTGGGTCCTGTCTCAAAAAGAAATTAAATATATTAAGGTTGGCAAACCCAAGTCACACCGTGACACCTTGTTATTTACCTTCTTCTAGATTGTTTTTGAACTTTAGTTTTCAATGGAGCTTTACCTTGACAAGCCCTGAAAACTTAACTGATTTCTATTCAGTATTGCTCTCCACTTCAATTTTACACTGACTTAGTGCCAAATTGATTCATGTTCCCTAAAAAGCAAAATTTGGCCCAACATTATTTATTTCCTGAGACCACAAAAGAGTTTATTTTAGGTAGATATTTTTGGGTATCTGCATTTATTCAAGTAATTCCAAGTACTTTTCCAAGAAAGGCTCTCAGGGAGCCCTACTCTAGAGTTAGTCTATTACATTTAATGCAATTATCTGGACTTCCCATGGGCAGGTGAGCCATCACTCTCTTTCCAACACTGTCTCACCACCACATACCTGTATTTCCACAACATGAGCTGTGGTTTAAGTTAGTCATTCCAGTCAACACAATCTCAGTTGAAGATACGATGTTTCACCTGATCTGTAGACAATTCTCAATGCCAGCCAAAGTCTGTGACTGTTATACACTTGGCTGCAATACTGAGCAATTAACCATCTAAATAAATGGAAGCACAGCAAACCATTTAATGAGTCTGAAATAAAGGTCAAACTTGCAGCATCCTCAAACTAATATTTTCTTTTTTCTTTTTTTTTTTTTTTTTTTCAGGAAAATAACTTAGGAGCTGTAATTTTATCTCTTCAAAAATCTCTTTTTATGTTAAATAAAGAGATGGGGATTGAAATTTATTTTCTTTGCAGAGATTAGCAGAACTGTAATTTTCATGTGCTTTTTATTATTCATGAGATTAGCTATCAAAAAGCTGTGTAACGAAAGCACAATGTAGTGCTTATAATTCTGAGGAAGTCACAATTACTAGACAGTATTACTGTGTTTTGTGAGTGAGATAATCCAGATTCAGACCCAGCATGAAATATTCGTAACTCCTGCTGCTGTCAAGAAACCAATGAACTCAAAAAACCCAATTGCTACAAACTTCTGGAGCTTTGTATACTACACAATCATGCTTTTGTCCTTCAAAAGTAACAAAGCTCCAGATGCTACCTAAAGAGAATGAGCTATTGTAACTAGAAAAGCATTGAAAAATCTTCTTAATATATATTAGTGAGACTATTTCCTCTTAAGGATACTGAGAGATTATAAAGTAAAGCCCAGATGCATGGCACATGGATTTTACAGGACAGTCCTGAAAGTTCATTGTTTTGACAACAAGCAATATGAAGTATAAAAAAATTGATTGATCTCAGAATCCAGAAAATTTCTAGTGATTGAAATGTATTATAAGAAATTATATGTCTTGGTTCACATGCCACTGATAAAAACATACCATTCTGAAACTGTCAATACCACTTATATCCTGCCTTTCCATGCTGCTTCAAAAGGGGCTTGTTATAATATCACAAGCATTTTGGCATTTTTACATAAATAAGCAAAAGACATGGTCCATCAAAGCAGATTGCTTCTGAAGTACCCCAGCAGAATACTTATTTAGGTGAAACAAAACAAATAGTCCCAAAGTTGGGCCGAATCTGATGATGTGAAACTGAACAAAACCAAGTGCTGTGTCCTGCACTTTGGCCACAGTAATGCCCTTCAGTGTTACAGGCTGGGGCTGGTGTGGCTGGACAGTGCCCGGGCAGAAAGAGACCTGAGGGTGCTGACAGACAGCTGACTGAACATGAGCCAGCAGTGTGGCCAAGAAGGCCAATGGCCCCTGGCCTGGATCAGGAATGTAACCAGGACCAGGGAAGCGCCTTCTGTCCATATTTGGCACTGGTGAGGCCGCACTTTGTCCAGCTCTGGGCTCCTCAGTTTAGGAAGGATGTTGAGACACCCAACTGAGTCCAGAGAAGGGCAACAAGGATGGTGAATGGTCTGGGACACTGGTCTTACGAGGAGCAGCTGAGGGAGCTGGGGTTGTTTAGCCTGGAGAAGTCTTGGGGGTGATCTTCTCAACCTCTATAACTCCCTGAAAAAAGAGTATAGCCAGGTGGGGGTCAGTCTGTTCTCCCAGGCAACCAGCAACAGAAGAGGACAAAGCCTTAAGCTGTACCAGGGGAGTTTAGGCTGGACATTAGAAAAAATTCTTCACAGAAAGGGTAATTTTGGGCATTGGAATAGGCTTCCCAGGGAGATGGTGGAGTCACTGTCCCTGGAGGTGTTCAAGGAAAGACTGGACATGGCTCTTAGTGCTGTAGTGTGGTTGACATGCTGGTGCTGGGTCATAGGTTGGACTCAGTGATCTCAAAGGTCTTTTTCAACCTGGTGAATTCTATGATTCTATGGAACTTCTTTTGCTGTCTCATGATTTAAACATATTTTGTAGGCTACAAATCAGTAGCACACATCATATCAAAGTATGACTTGGCGAAAATTAAAGGTCATATTAAGGGTCCATATTTTAAAAAGTGTAGTTTTGCCTTAGTACTGCAGGTGAACAACATAAGGACTATAAATACTTACAGGGAGAAATTTCAGACAACATTTCAGTACCAGATCTCTCTCTTTTGTGACCAGTCAACCTGTTTATAACCATTGCCCACAAAGGCTCACTACTGATCAAGCTGCCTTGAATTCAGGTTTTATGGGAAGTTTGGGTGTATATGACATCACAGATCACTTTGGTTGTGTGGTTATTAGGAATGATCTGTAACATATCAAGTCTACTGTACATTGGCAGCAAATTTGGTAGGCAAGCCAGACTATTTTCTTGCGACAAGTTGACAGATATGAAAACTTTTTCTAGTTTCAGTTCATATGTGAATTGTCTCAATTACCTCAAAATACAGGGCTTTATTTGAGTTTGCATCTTGGTTTTCTTAGGTTTCTAAAAAGACAAGACTGATGCAAACAAGGAACAGAAAACCAACAGTCCCAGGCTCTGTATGAAGCAACACATTTAGATCACACAAGCAGCACAGTCCTGCCATCTGTATCAACACAGTGTTTGTCAATTGCCAAAGGGTAAAACAGATTATGAAGACACTTATTCATGCTGGTGCAGTAGACATAAAGTCTTCACAGTGCATTACAAATTCACATAATGCTGTTTTTTCATTTGGACTTCTGATTGAGCTGAGCGGTATGAAAAGTCCATCAGCATTTAACCAAAGATATCCTGAGCAAATACAGAGCTGCAGATGATAAAGAACACTAATTATTCCAGCTGAGACTGACATTAAGCTATATACAATCTTTTACTCCTCATTGACCCTTTTCCTGAAGGCAAAATACGCCAGAACTTTGTATATTTATTAAATTATTTACCTCAGGTCTGAAAGCAGCTAAGAATCTTTGAATATAAATGCTTACCTACCAAACCAGAAACTTGGCCCAAATATAGATGACTGTACAGGGATCTTTGCATTTGCTTCATTCATCTATGAATCATGTAAAACAGATTCTCTGAAGATCAGGATAGAATAGAAACAAAGATGAAAATTACTGAAAAAAAAATTAAAAGAACCAAAAATAATTTTAAAAATAAATTTAAAAAAACTAAATACCTGTGTACGCACTTATAATCTATAGCAAGTGAAAGTCCTGAGCCACTGCTCTATTTTAATGAGAAAAATTTTAAGAATCAAAGGAGTTTACATTGGGGTTTTATTTCTTTTTACGGTGCTGACATAAAATTAGGTGCCTTATTTCATTACCTATCCACAGACATTTGATAACCTATTTCTGGATGGCCACTCTCAGAATTTCGAGATAGGTGTTAGTCTTTCTGACCAAAATCAATGGTGATTTTTAAGCTATGCAGTGTGTTGAAAGACAAATACATCATATATTAAAATGTCTCTTTCATCCTCAGTGTCTCACAGTGTCAGTGTAGTGATCATTGGTCACTTACCATCCTATTTTAAGAAATGCAGTTCTAGGCTTTGATGATTTTAACTTCTTGACATCTTTATTTTTAATCAAGTACTCAGATAAATACGCCTTTCTGTGAATGCACTAACCAGCTTCCACTGAGGCAAATTGGAATCTGTTCAGTGAATTTGTTTAGATTTGGAGCACATCCTGAGAATTTTTAAAAACTTTTCACAAGATCTCTGACTTCGTGTATAATGAGCACAGCAGTTGTGTTTCTCTGTAGAGTTAACCAAGATTTTAAAAAAATAAAAATTTCTTTAGTACAGCTCTGATGATTCTCCAGCCACAGATCCCTATTAAAATCAACAAGAAAACAAGCAAGTATGCAGGTGTTGGAACACACTTTAAAGATCATTTATTATCTGAGTGTTTGTGTGCAGATAAATTGTTCTATATTAATTTCACTGGAAAGCAAGAAAAATAAGCATCTGACACCCAGAGTACTATGGAAATTATTAAAATCATCAAGAACGGGCTTTGTATTTTAACGTAAACCACAACCTGATATCAAGCAGGTTATGGCAAAGCAAAATAATTGCCTCAAAAATACCCCCACAGTCGCTACATGAGCTACTTAAACTGACCTATAGCACAGAGAGGTCAAGCTGAAGACAGTCCATAAGCAACATTAGGACTTCAATGCTAAGAAAAAAGGTCAAGAGGCTCCTACAGGAGAACACATAGGTGACTGCTAAACCAGATATCTGTCACAATCAGAAGCAAAGCACATCCTAAGGGGTCTACTTCTACATCAGCCATGCCTCCTTACACTTTGAGAGTAATCTTAAATAATTTATTTCAGAAATAAAGACCATCCGTTTTTTAAATTTGGTCTAAATAGACCCATTTCATATTGCTTAGCAGAGTAGAATATACTGAAAAATCTCAATGATTCTTTCCCACACACTACTGCTTTTGTTAAGAAAGTTCCAAGAATCTTGCAGTTGTTTATGAATATGAAAAATATTTGATTCATTGTTCAGAAATATTGGAAATTATGTCTCATATCTATTGTCACAGGAACATCCCTGCAGTGAAAAGGATTGTCCATGCCAAAAAAGGTTAACATTTACCAGCATGAAAGATAGGTTCAAAAGCCAAGAAGAAAGAAAAATCCAAGATTTTTTATAGAAAAACAAAATGAGCCCAACAACAAAAATTTTAAGCAAAAGAAATGCTAAACTACAAATTATAATGCCACATTTTCACAGAGATGCCAAATTAGCAGATGAACTTCAATTCAAAGATTAATTTTCACTTGCCAGAACTTCAAATGTGAAAACACATTCTGAAACAGGCTCAGCCTGTCAAGATTTTTCAATGTATTCCTTCTTAGGTACTTCTACTAAATTTGAAGGAGAAGGAGAGTTTGATTCACTTCTCACAGAGAAGCTACAGCAGTTTTTGAAAGGAATATTTATTGAAACCTGAACAGAGGTGAGTGCTGGTAGGCATTGCACCTCTCAGAAAGTTCTCTGGATATGAAGTTATCATTATATTCAGCACAAAGCAATAGAACACTAAAACAAGAAATGAGAGGTTGTGAAGGTCTGAATGTGGAGAAGACAACTTTTAGGGCATGCAACCTGGAGGTGAGGAGATGTCTGTGGGCTCCAGGGATCTCAGAATGAGGAAATGAAACTGCTTATTTCTTGTCCTTGGGGAGTACTGTCTACTTTCAGTATTCATTTTTCCAACCTTAAAAATAAGAAAATGCTGATTATATTCTTATTATTTCCAAGATAGTAATTTTTCTTTTTTTAGCCAAGTATATTCAGAAGATTTGCAAATCCCTTCAGATGCTTTAGAGCTGTTGATTCCTTTGATAAATAGAAAATAATTTCATAGGAACAGGAAGAGTTAGATAAGACAAATTCTTGTGTATTTTCTTAGAGCTGCTGCCTATAAATGTTTGAGCACATATTTAATGTGACTAATTCTGTTTATATCAACAGAATTATATGCTGTATAAAGGTTGAGCACCGAGTGAATAAATATGGGACTAAATCCAAAAATTGCCAGAAAAAGTATTCTTTTGCAGTAGGAAACTTGGACAGCTTTCTTTAAAGCATGGGGGAGCAAAAGAGCAAGGAGAATTCATATTCATTTCTTAAACTTTGAAAATTTACCCTTTTTATACAATTTTGCTCAAAAGTGTTCCTACTCACTCCAGGGACACATATGCACTGAAAAACCTTCAATCATTCTGAGAGGATGGATGAAGAAGTTTGTGGGTGAATTACATTTCTCCTTAAAATCCTAAACCATACAGGAACCTAAATAGCTTACTTGCCTCATGAATGTGTAATTTTGCATCAATTGTGAATGCCAAAGCTCCTCTAGCTGCAGGAGACATATTCATTCAGCATATAACTATAACTGAATTACATGTATGCTGGTTACATAGATAGTTTTAACAGCATCAGTTTTCTTCCTCTAGCACTAGAATTAGGTGGTGCATTATAATGGTGTGCCCTGATATCTCTAGTATCAGTGTAGAAGGACAGAAAAAAAAAATCAAAAAAAAAAAATGTTCTCAATGTTTCTTCAAATTTGAAGTCCACTCACACCAGATATGGAGGTGACTAGGTCACTCATTACATGTGGGGGTATTGAGGTAGGAGACAATTATATGGTTTTCTGGATGTGCACAACTAGGATTGTGAACAGGTTTCATGGAATTGAAGAAAACAGCTGCAACAAAAAGATAAAGACCATTTTAATATGATATTACCTACCTACGCACCACTGTGTGGCAACATTTTATGAGATTATTGCAAACAGTCAGTCATCAGCAATGTCTTCATATCTACACTGGCACCTTAAGAGACACTCTTGCCAGATCAAGCTTATAAAGAGAAGGAAAGTTTGTACTTTGTTGAAATACTGTGCAGATAAGCAGATTTAAAACAGAAACGTAGTTGGCAAAATAAATGTGAGGCAGTTGAAATACAGCTCTGCAGCTGACAGACACAGGAACTGAAGCATTCCTGTTTACTCTCCCAAATCAGTCAGCACTAGTCTTCTCCATTTTAAACCCAAAAATCACTCAAATGTCCAGAGCTTTTGATCTCTGATGTTTTGCCATTTCCAACAAAAGACAGTTGCTATACTCAACGAAAAGCAGAGGACATCCTCCAGACTACTGAAGAAAAATAAGCACTTGGATTGCAGTGTAAACACTATCTGTGCCTCTATAGCTCCAAACATTGTCTGGGTATTTTAACAAGGAACAATAGTGGCATTGAATGAACAGTAATTGAATTCATTTATTTAAGACACCTTTTAGAGTCCAGACAAGGCAAAAAGTATATAGAGGCAAAAACATTACTAATGACATTGTGATACATCTTAAGGACTCAGTTTATGGGGTTTGGCTTGACTGTTCCTACAATGAAATGATTTAGTCTAAAGAAAAAAGATACTCACACTCCCCCAAGTACGCTCCAATGTACCACCTAGCACTACACTCCACATATTCTGTTTGACTTTTTTACAGGATTTGAATACTGGGCTTTTAAAACACTGCTTAAAATGCACAGCAGTATATGAGGAAATACATTACAAAAGTTGTGGTATTAGACTGCATCCTCCAGAGATAGTTATATAAAAAGCTTTGGATCAAGAGAGCCTGCCATAAACTGAAGACAAAAGGAAATCTTCAATTAAAGGTTGAGAAGGAGAAAATTGCTTGGACAAGGACAGATTTGTCTGTAAAGAGTTAATAAGTTCAGGTTGTATCTATAAGTTAAACCTCTGGGGATGATGTCAAAATCAGTGCAAATTCATGTTGTCACATATCCTCTCATAGCTGTTACACAATGGGCAATAGTGATTGCTGGGATTATTGTCCTCAATGCACTGATTTTCCCATTAATTTTCAAATAACTAGCCTGGTCTAATCTGGGATAACACCAAACCTCTGGGCTTTGTCGCAACATCAGCTCTGATTCAGCTAGTGGGTCTGATCCAAACCCAAGATATTTCCAGGTAGCAGCTGATCAATGAAGAAGCTGAATGACATTTCTGCCAAGAAATATCTGAACTAAGGTGTGAAGTCTATAGAGGCTCTGAACAGTTGAGAGATTAAATTCTCTGCATTCTTCTGAGAAAGTATATTCACTTCAGGGGGAATAATACAAATAATGAGCCCTATGACAACTTTGTGGTCTGCTTTAAAGCCGTTTTTGCTGCTGGCTGTGTAGCAAGACTTACAGCTCCATGACAACCCATGGCATCCCACAATGGAATCATTCTCCCAGTCCTCCCATGTATTTCTGGGTGCTTGGAACAGTATACAGGGTTCATCAGTCTAAGAGATCATGCAACATCGTGTAAGAACCTTTCGTCTTGCATCTCGAGCTGACTCATCTTCAGGGTCAGCTCTTTTCTTTGGAGATCTTTCACCCTATCATCCTACTTTGCAGCTCACAACTTCAGAAGTGGTCACCTGAATAAAGAACAAACCTGCACCTGCCTTCCTAAATTACCTTAGGCTGCCCTCAGCGCATATGAGCTCATAGAAGCCAGTCATTCAATTCCACTTTCTCTAAAATCTGACCTCTCCTATACTCAGTGTCCAGGGTCCTGACAACTCCTCCTGTAGATCTCCACCAGGTATTTGTTACAGAGCAAAAAGTGAAGGATGTGGAGTTTCTGACTGAGAGCCTGGAGTTGGTTAGGTGCACAGAAAAATCTCACAAATAATGTAACATTTCTGTCTAACTTGAATGAGGTAAGCAAGACCTGGAGTTTCAGTCAGGATATTCACACTGAGAACCTAAGCACTTACAGGCAAAACCACTTCCTTTTACCTCTGTCTATAGGTTTGTTACCACTGAAAGTCATCCAATCGCTGATTTTGACCAGTGGCCAGCTGCAGTTTATGAAACACTGGAAATATGTTTTGCTCCCCTTCTCACTGCTGAAGAGCTGATCTAGTGTTGAAGGGTTTCTTTGAACAAGTTATGCATCCCAGCCTCACTGAGGAGTAGCTAAAAATTGCTGTCTGCTGGAAAGTGGAGTAAATTACTTAAAGCAAACATTTGCAGGCTATTTTCAGAGCATTGGGGCAGTTATAACCATAAAAGGCAGGCATATGCACAGAGACAGATGGCAATGAGGGTGGCTTGGAGGGGAGGCAGTTAGAGTTTAGGTGTAAGAAATTAGGAAGCCATTGATATAAAAGCTTGAAAATGGATAAGGCATTCATGGTTGCTTTTATAAACCATGTAAGGAAATCTTGAATAGCAGCATGAAGAAAATAACATGAGAAATATATGTATATGAAAGAGTCAGAAAAAGCCAAAAAAAAAGCCTTCTTGTAACATTACAGAAAAACTGCCTGCATTATATAGGAAAAAAAAATGTGTTAAGATCACAGCAAGCTACAAAGAGCCCCTGTTTAATACCCCTCCACACATTTCTTATCATTCTCTGTACTCTTCACAGGTGATGTGTTTCTGTAATAAAATAGTTTCATGGGTAGCTTGTTTTGAAATAACTAAAAGAAGTATTTGAACAGTAAATTTTAAAAATTGAGAGGGGAAATATATTCATCCTTTGGTGCATAATATCATCTTTATTTTAGTGATGAAAACACAAAGGCATAGAGAAAAAAAATTAGTATCTGCAATCCCATATTGAGCCAATGGTATAAACTGGAAAAAATACTGTCTTAAATTTTTAAAGGCACATGGGGTGGCTGAACAAGATGATTACCAGAAGTATATATGTTTTCATATTACTATTGCTTAAGACATACAGTGTTAAATAGTTTATCCATTAATTCATTTTCACATCCATTTGCAGTCACTTTCTGGAAAGAAACCTTAGCAACCAGATGAGTCTCTCTCCCCTTTGTAAAAGCCTTTTTCAAGTTAAGAAACTAAGGCTTTGCATCTGGGTACTTACTTTAAAAGCTGACATTCAAAAGATAATATATGCCTGCCCAGTCCTCCCTTTTACAAAGTCTTATTATTTGACATACCTCTAGTAGCATGTACATTTGAGGTTATAATGTCCTTAACCATGGCTGCCTGCAGTTTACACTGGACCATTATTCTGTACACAATGAGACATAACATTAAAAATGCGTAGTACACCTTGCCCAAATTATTTCATTGTTCTGCCATGACAGAAAACATGAAGCATTTATTTGGAAAGTAACTGTCTTCCTTCTTCTGATATAGGTATCCCTAATTCCTTTGTAAGTTAGTTTGTTTAAAATAAGATGGCTTATCCAGAAACACAAAACAATATTCTGGATGCACAGAAAGATTCTTTGGCGAGACCTGAACTCATTTTTTTATTCCTAAAAAAAAATCGTTTGTTTTACATCCCATATTCTATTAAATGTTTTAAAGAAACAAACAAAATAAAGTTGAATATACCACCATAAATTTTTGCTAGATTATGAATCACTTTTTGAATTTACAGAGTGGAGCAAGTGTCCCAATCCTATTGAAAGTCAATGAGCACTGAGAGTCAAATTCCAGTCTGAGTACTTTCTCCAAATCACACACAATTACCTAGGGTTTTCTTATTGTGCTGAAGCAAAGTATCAGCATTTTTTTCCCTCAAGATAGACCTGTTTGTTTTCCAGTCTGGAATCTCATTTAATCTTACATTCAGATATCTTATGTTATTAGATTGTCTTCTTATTACTTCTTTATCCTTATTGACGTTCATACATTTTCCCCATTTATTATGTCCTGTGGGTTTCATTATCATGTAGTTTGCCCCAAGTGAGGAAATAAGCTTGTGTAAATGAGTAGTGTTTCTCTCCTCACTCCAGTGCAGCTATGCTGATCCACACCAGCAGAGGCTCTATCTGACTGCCCCTAGAAAACTGTTAATTGAAACCAGAAGTAAGCAATTGACTGCATTATTTGGAGCACAGAAACCCTACAATTATACCCTGATCATAATCTTTCAAATCCAGCTCTCAATCCCCATAAAACGCTCATGTACTGTCTCCTGAGAATTACAGTGAATTAGTATTTTCTGCAAGAAGATATTTTGGGATAAATTGATACAATTGTAATACCTTTCGGTGAAGCTGTATCAGAAGACAGTTCAGCTTGGTCAATCATATGCTATTCTAAACTTCATGTATCAGTGAATCACATCAAAAGGATCATTTGTTTTAAGACTATAAATCTTTTGATGCATAGGAAAATAGAATTGTAGGATAAAAATTAATTTTATTTTACACATTAAATAAATGAATAGCTGAATCTGGATTGAAAGCAGTATTTGGTTCTTATAACATTTTCCATCTAGGTCTCTAGTTGTTCCATTAAAAAATTAAAAATAAGGTAAAGAAATGTAATACTTCTGGTCTTAATACTGATTAAGACAAATATTCTCATCTCTGGATCACAAATAGTAAAAAACTGCCATATGAGCAGTTTTATGTTCCACGGCTTGGAATTCACAAGATGAAACTCATTTACTTCATCAGTTAGCTACAGTGAACAGAAAAGCTACAAAAAAGCAGAAGCTGTTAATTACATTTCACATAAAATTAAAAAAAAATAAAAAACAAACAAAAAAACCCAAACAAAACAAAACAACAAAAAAAAAAAACCAAAAAAAAGAACAAACCAAAAAACAAAAAACCCACAAACCCCCCAAAAAAACACAGAAAACAACCAACCAAACTAAAAAACTCTAGGTGTTAAACCTACTTAGAGTGACTAATATGCCATAAATTGAGCCAGCATATTTTCTCTTTCGGTGACTGCCATAACTTCCCTCAGATTCACACCTTGTGAAGCATTCCATCTGATTTTCCAAGGCTTGTTAGATTTAGTTTCCTGACAATCAATAAGATTCCCCTCATGAGCAAAAAACATGATGCTGAGTTCAAGTACACATTTTACATACATGAAAAGGACTGCAGGACATTAAAATAAACATTTATCCGAGGGCAATCATCTGTCACAGGCATTTCTAGGCAAGGTTCTCTATTCTTTAAAAGCAAATCAAATAACCTGCAATGAGATAATAATGATAATTTTCAGATAGAAAATAAATTGATGTTGTACATCTCAAACTGTAGTTTTCTCCCTGTTAAATATAAGGAACCAAGTGGGTAGGAAGGCATATGGTGAGCATGCCATACAACAAACAATAAGGAGAGCTTGAAAAGAGAAGATGATCACAGAGAAATGTGTTACTGAACTCTGGCTGCATCCCTTTTGTTTTTCCAGTCCTCAGAGAGCCTCCTTGACCTGCTTGATCTCAATGTATCAATCAATCTTTAAAATACTTCTAGGGGAAAAAAAATGGAATTCTCCAGACTGCTGATGTTGGAGCCACTTACTCCTGTGGGTTTCACTCTGGGAGAATGAAAGATCTGAGCACCAAGAAGCACGAATGCTCTCAGCCTCAAGGAGCAATGATCAGCAGGGATGTTTCACTGTCTCTCTGCTGGCAGCAGATACTGGAGGCAGAGGAGGAGTTAAAGGGAAAAAGAAGGTGGAAAGGGAATGCTGTGTGCAATGCTCAGTAATCGCTACTGGTACCACACAAACCAGAATTATGGTGCGTGATATTCAGCACATCCCCTGACAGCTTAACTACAGCCTAACTAGGGCAACTCATTCACTAATGCCAGAGGTAGGGCAAGATTTAGCTCTCACATCAACATATTTGCGAGGAAAAAAATCTCTCTTTCTCAGACTTTATTTCCTTTTTCTGCAAGTTCAAGACTAAAGTCTTTTTTTGTTTGTTTTAGGAAGGCATCACACACTGAGAGTTCATTCAGGATACTGTTATTTGTGGTTTATCAAGTTTTACATGACAGGGAACAAGGAAATACTTGAGAAAGCTTGGGAAATCCAATTGTCTGCCATGTGGTCCTGCTCCATACCAGCAGCTCCAGATGGCTGGTTCTGAGAATGTGAACAAGCTGTACATTAATAATGAACTTAGAATCTTAGAATCATAAAATATCCTGGGTTAGAAGGGACTGACAAGGATCACCAAATCCAGCTCTTGCTTTTGCACAGGACAGCCAAAAGAATGACACCATGTGCCTGAGAGCATTGTCAAACACTTCTTGAGCTCTGTCAGGCTTGGTGCAGTGACCACTTCCCTGGGCAGCCTGTTCCAGTGCCCAAGCACCCTCTGGGTGAAGAACCTTCTCCTGATAATCTCCCCTGACTCAGCCTCAGGCCATTTCCTCAAGTCCTGTCACTGGTCACATGAGTGAAGAGATCAGTGCCTGCCACTGCTCTTCTCCTCACAAGGAAGTTGTAACTGCAGTGAGGTCTCCCCTCAGTCTCTTCTTCTCCAGGCTAAACAGACCAAGTGACCTCAGCCAGTCCACATATGGCTTCACCTCAAGGCCCTTTTCCACCTCTCTTGCTCACCTTTGGACACTCTTTAACAGTTTAATATATTTTTTTCCATTGTGTCACCCATTTCTGCCCCCAGCACTGGAGGTGAGGCTGCCCCAGCTCAGAGCAGAGCAGGACAATCCCCTCCCTTGCCCAGCTGTGATGCTGTGCCTGATGCTCCCCAGGACACAGGTGGCCCTCCTGGCTGCCAGGGCACTGCTGGCTCATGTTCAACTTGCCACTGAGCAGGATCCCCAGGTCTGTTTCTGTTTCACTGCTCTCGATCATCTCATTCCCTAGTCTGTATTTGGGGTTGCTCTGTCCCTGTTGCAGAATCTAGTACTTTTCCTTGTTAAACTTCATGGGCTTGGCGATTGTCCAGCTCCCTCTTGGGTTGAGGGATCTCTGCAGGACCTTCCTGCCTTCAAGGGAGGCAGTAGCTCCTCCCAGTTTTGTATCATCTGTGAACTTGCTTTGTATCCAATCCAGCCCTCTGTCCAAGTAATTTATGAAGTTGTTGAAGAGCACAGGGCTGAGGTTGAAGCCCTGTGGAACCCCACCAGTGACAGGGCACCAGTCTGATGCTGTAATAAATAACTATGTTCACCACAATGCCACCCCATTCACTGTAACATTTATGCCTGATCCATGGGCCAGTTGCTCACCCAGCCCATGTTTATCCAGCTGTGGGCTGGACATTTTGTCCAGAAAGACACTCATAGAGATATAAGCAGATTTCTTCTGTCTCTCTTGCTCGACAGCTTTCAAGCCCTAACAGAGCTGTGCAAGCTCATAAGCATCTTTTTGGTTTCCTACATTGTTCAATACTTTTTCTGTTCAATCAGGATTTCCTTCTACACAATCATCTCAACCTTACAATTTTGATAGCATTTTTTCAAAGTAAACCAAATATATTTAAATCTAATATTTGAAGTATGAGGCAGCGAAGACTATCCTGCCTCACTTTGTCTGCACTGAGTCGACCCAAGTCCGTATAACTATTGCTAACTTGACCTGCGAGTTACTTTGAGACTTTGCACCATATAATTGCAAATACTCAGGAACATGAGAACTATGAGTGCACATTTTCATGCAAAAGTAAGAGTAGAAACACACTCTGTCCAAAAAAAAAAAGAAATAAACAAAGAAAGAAAAAATAAAATTAAACTGCATTTGATCTCTCTTGGTGTAAAAAATAACCACCTCCCATGAGATGAGTAGGTGCCAATGCAGAAGTTTGTTCCTAAAGTAAAGAAAGAGTGTAAAAAGGGAAAGGTATTTTGTAGGAAGGACCTGTGATCAAAGAAAAGAAAGAAGAATAAAATTAAGTTATGACATTTGAGAAACACGGTGTACTGAGAGCCAGGGAACCATTGACTGGAGGGAAAATAAGGAGCAAAGAGGAAAACTCTTCGCAGGGAGCAATTCTGCTAGGGTGTGCTGGTTTCACATGGAAGGCAGGAGGGCTGGAGCTGCCCGAGGGAAGCAGCACGAGGCCGGGGAGCAGGAGGGGCTGTCCCGTCTCTTGGGGCTCCCCTGTGCGCTGCAGGGACCAATCAGAGAGCTGGTTTGGTGGTGGACAGCTCGGGAAAACAATTAAAAGTTATTTCACTTTCACAAATCACATTGGATAAAGTTAACTAGCCTCTTTCGGCTTCCGGCTCCCCTGGAGGTGCTGTAGCCTCCGGCCGGGGCTCCGGCACCCTGGCTCAGCTCCGGGCTCGGCCTCGGGTCTGGCCCGGCCCCGGGTCTGCGGGGAGCCCCTGGCCCAGCCCCGGCTCGGCTCGGCTCGGCCTCGGCTCGGCTCGGCTCGGCTCGGCTCGGCTCGGCTCGGCCTCGGCTCGGCTCTCGGTTCGGTTCGGCTGCTCGGCTCGGCTCGGCTCGGCTCTCGGTTCTGCTCGGCTCGGCTCGGCTCTCCTCTCCTCTCCTCTCCACACGGCGTGGCCGAGCGGGGGATCGGGCAGCCACCAAAGGCTCTCCCTTCCCCACCCTCCCTGTTCTGAGAGAAGAGGCCTCCAGCTGAATAAGATTTCTCGATCTCCTGAGCTCCCCTGAATGAGAAGGAATAAAGCATGGAATCTACAGAAGTCAGCGGAATGAACGTAAAGTTCCTGAGGGGAAGACATGGATAAGATGCAACTGATAAGTAGCTGAAAACTTTTTTGTGGGGCGATAAGGGGATTGTGACTTCACTAAAATTCCTTTAAACTGTGAAATATGCTTGGGGAGGTTTGGGGTGCTTGAGAAGATGACTTTTTGCCTTGGGGAAATGGAGTTCTTTCTGTTCTGGGACTGGAATATGAACAGATAGAGAAGGAGATGAAGAAAACTTTGTTTTTCAGCAGCCTGCCTTTAAAAGTAGTACCCCATGTGTGCATCGTAACCCATAACACAGCTCTGGAAGGACTGTGGGAATGGGAGGAAATCACAGTTTTCAGGTCCAGGTGATGCAAATTGTGAGAGTGGAAACATCCCCTAAATCTAAAGCCAAAAAAAGGACTTTTCTCTCTAGAGTGAACTGAAATGATTATTTGGATGGATAATTGACTGAAGTGTTTTCTGTATGTTGTTGTTAAGAAATGTGGAATGAAGGGAGGAGGGAATAATGTAGAAATCTTATTCTAAATTCTTTTTTGTGTTATTAATAAATTTCATCTTACACCCTTTTAAGTTTTAAGCCTGCCTTGTCTCTGCTCCTGAATCCTGTCTCTAAAGGAAACTAAATATATTAAAATTGGCAAACCCAAGTCACACTGTGACATAGGGGAAGGCCAGAAGTGCTCAGAGGGTGGCCAGGGAGCAGATTAGCTTTTCTTGGTCTCTTGTTTTTGCTGAAAAATAATTACTATGTCTATTACATTGGTCAAGGAAAAAAAGCTGGGCCCATTTTTGCATTCTCAGCATGAATATTAGGCATATCTGTGTCAGTTGCCAAGGTCATGTTTATGTCTTCCTCCTTCAGTCCTCAGGAGGGGCAGCTGTCTTCCCTTGTGGTCTCCTCAGCATTTTGGAGGCCTGGTTGAATACACCAGGCTGCAGCAAGATGCAGACAGTGAAAGACAAAAAGAGTCATCCCCTGATGACACCTACATTTATTGCAGTTCCTAGCAACAGTGGGAAGAAGGATCTGGTATTTTTGCTTGTCATGGTGTTGTTTCTTTATTAATGTATTTTAAACCATAACTTCTGCTGTGGCTTAACCAGAGTCTCCTAGTTCTTACTTCAGATATAGGTTTTTATTTCATCATCTGTGCTTAACCATATTTGTTCTTCTGACCGAAGGATGCCTCTAGGAACAAATACAACTCATCAAGAACCATTGCCATTTATGCAGGAATTATGGAGATGAGCAGAAACTGTGGACCTTTCTCCACACAAAATTCTTCAAATCTCTTTAAAGCAAACAACAGTACACACAAATTAATAAAGAAAACCATCTTGATTATTGGTGCCTTGTTCACAGATTAAATCCTACATGTACAGGATTTGTGAAATTTTTTCCCTTTATATGATTCCCTAGAAAAGCAGAGTTTTATATTTATATATGCATGTATATATATATGATGAAGTACAACACTAATATGGGCTATAGGAACAAAAAAGCAAAGGAACAGCAAAGACTTTAATTTAGGTAAGTATAGCAGACTACTATATAACCTGTGTGTAAATATATAGCTTTAAATATACAGAATGTATTAAAAAATAGTATGAGGCTGCTTAGGATTCAGAGACTGTGAAAGATCAACACTATTACAGAGACTTATTTTCATCAGCTGAGATTAGCCACTAGATTCATGTGGGTATAGGGAAAAAAATCTTTCCAAGGGAAGCTTTTAGTAATAATCATATTTTGAAACCATTGGTATTTTCTTTTATGTTTTTAATTAACACATCAGATTTAAATTGTAGCTGATCATGCATCTGAAATAGAGAGAAATGAAGAAATATACAACTGTATTAGCTGTATTTCCCCAAGGGTAAAATAGTTAATATTAGAGGTGTGATAGATATGAGTGTAGAAATGCTAGTTTTTATGATTACTTTTGCGGTAAAAGTTTATCAATATTATTGGTGACTGAAATATGAAATATTTTGTGTTCATCTGGGACAAAACAACACAGAAAAAAAGTGAGTGAAGCCATTTGCAAGTAGTCTTCACTAAAATAAGCATGAAAATATACATATTTCTTTACAGCTCTGAACTATGGGCATGAATAAATTTGTTGTTCAAAAACAAGTCACTTTTCACAGCTGAATTTGAGTTTTACTTAGAAGGGATTTGGTAGCTTTCAAATATAGAGGAGAAAATTATTTCCATCAGGAATTTCCATAATGCACATAGGATGAGTATGCTTGCAAGTGGAATTTTGCAGTGCAGTGTGGAAACTATGGCAAAGGGTTAGCCTGCCCTTCCTACTCCTCCACCTGAAAGAATCTTAACTTCTTCCAATCAAAAAACTGTTATCATTTTGCACATAATCCTATTAAAGTTTACGTCAGCATGGAGTGGGGAAACAGAAACTTCTTTTGCAAGTAGGAGTGCATATTTTTGAGATGCAAGCCCATCCAAAAAAGTTCTGTTTGGAGTAGTTTACCCTGCATCCACAATAAAGTCAACTAAATTTCCCAGCCAAACAGTAGCCACTGTTCCTACCTGAAAATCTATTTTGGAGCTGGACGTTGTTACAAAGAGTAAGTATTTCCATCTCTAAATTTAGCAGGTATGGCAATTTGTGGTACAATGACAATAAAAGTTAAAGAAAGGTGAGTTATTACAATCCGAGTATCACATGTAGTTAAACCCCACTTCTCAGAAATGCCATTCATTTTAGGCAGAGTTGTGGTGGCTCATGGTCCTGGTTACAAAAATTGCAAAGCTGAATCTGTTAGAGTTTCCAATTAAATGTAGGACTCTGAATTTAGTTGTATTTAATGCCAGTTGTTGTTGTGAGGTGATTTGAAGTGTCATGAAAGTATTCTCCAAGTTAGCAAAGAGATCAAGTGAGAATTTCCCAACTGAAATGGCAAAACTAAACAAATTAGTTTAAACCAAACTTCACCTAATGAAGTCAGTCCAGAAAAGATTTTCTGACTTGATAAGTTACAGCACTAAGGTTTCCACTGTCAATATGATATAATGGTAATGCTTTTGTAGGAAATGCACAAAGCTGTATCAAAATTTCAGCACCATCTCTTTGCCAATATCCTGACCAAAAAGCTTTATAGAGGCTTGTCCATTGCAGCTGTGCCATTGCAAATTACAGCATGAGATTGTGTTCAGTTACTGATCAGCCAGCAAAAGCACAAGTGTTTTACTGTCAGCAGGTTAAAAGGTTTCTGTTACTTAGGTAGCTTTTCAAGCAATACAGTTGTCAAATAACTCATCTGGTTTTATTCCCTTTCAGTATAGTGCTGAATTAATTTGCCTACTAGTTTTGCTCAACATGTTATTTGCACACACATCATATAGTATTTGGGCCATTGACTGTGAGGCCATGCTTTTGGATATAAAAGACAAAATTCAGAACAAAGTGAAGCAGAGCTTTTGCAGTAAAACAGCCACCAATTAAGTTATTGCTCTCAGTAGCAATCATATTGTCTAACCATCTCCCTCTTATTGTAAGACAGAGAAATTTACTGTGAACGGCTACACAGCTGCTGCTGGGTCTGCACATGCAGTAAGGAACTGCTGAGGGTTCACAATGAGATGGGAAAATTAGGATATGGATACATAAAGAGGGAGACAAAATTTCAGGAGAGACAGATTGAAAATACAGAGTACTGTGAAAGGCTGAGTTGTCAAGTGAAAGATTTTTTTCAAACTATCATGGTTTTGTTAGTGTTATTCATGCAAAGATAAGCCATTTGTCTGAAATCACCAATGGTTGTTATGCTTTGGGCAACCGACAGGGGAAGAATTTCCACAGCAGAGAACATAATTAAAATAAAGGATAAAAAGCCAAACAAACAAACAAACAAACCAAAAAAAGGGGTAAAAAAAAGGAAAAAAAGAAAAAACCCTCAATCAGAATAAACAACCAAACCAACCAGGCAAACACCAGATTTCTATAGCGTCTTTCTGTCTTCACCAAATACGAGTAACTAACGTTGAAAGTAATTATAAGGCCCCTAAATATGCATGGGAGAAGCATTCAAGTAGTGTAGAAATTAGGTCTGCATGTGCTTCTTTTCATAATGCTCTTTTACAATATAACAAACAGTTCTTTAAAGTGTATGTTCACTAATTTTACTGAATTAGTATAGAATTCAAGGTTCTTAAGACTTTAGGACTTTCTCTAAACAGGATTGTATAACTCCATTAGGTCTTGATTATGAATGAAACTGAAACCAATGAAATAACTTGTCTGAGGATTAGTGAAAATACTTTGTACGTGAAAGTCATCAAGTAAATGTAATTTTTTTGATAGAAAAAGATATAGGAAATCATTCCTACTGAACTATGTCACATTGTAACTACTAACCTAATTCCCAATTCTACCTGTCACTTTTACAAGCATCTTAATCCCTTCTAACGTGAAACATATTTTCATTTAGTAGACACATCTATTTATGTTCTTGAGCCTATTTATTGGCTTCTTGCTTCTTGTCTCCTGTCATCGCCTCTTTTTCTTACACTCTAAAAAATCAAGACTTGAGTCGCTTTCTTGAAAGTTCAGTAATGTTATCATAAATCTGTAAGAGATCGCTAAAGCCACTTTCTAAATCTAACTCACAGTTGTTATTCTACAGTCCTAGACTTCACAGTCCATCTTGCACATTGATTCTTCTTCTCTTGATCTGAAACCCTGAAACACGAGAAGCTCAAGATAATGGGCATCAGATCCAGTAGACTGTAGGTTTGGGAAAAACAGAATCTTATTTCCTACAGTCTCCAAAATGTGACATCCCTAAAATCAAATTTGACCATATATTGGTTTTTTATTACTGCGTCCCCCAAAAACTGCCATGGAAGATGTGTCATAAGTTCATTTTTTAGTAAAATGTGTTATTAAAAATAGAAAAAAGAAATAGAGAATGAACCACAACTACTAAACCCAAATCTTCAACCTTGTGCATGCATAAGCAGTTACCTGGAGAACAGAACTACTTGTCTTACTTAAATTATACTCTCATCAAAGGAATTTTCTGAATCAGATCCCTAGCAGATACCAATATGTCATCTTGGAACTAGAAACAAAAATCAAAGTAACTTTTTTTTTTGTGAAGTCCTTTGAATATCTTTTACCTCTGCCTTTTTTAATACTCTCTCAAGGTACTGAAAAATTTATGTTTCAAAATATGCTTGTAATTCTATCTTGCATGATGTTACAGAAATTTGTTAATATTGACTTTTTTATTTTTTTTAAGCAGTTTGAAATATTCAGGGAAAACTTTTGGGGTTTTTTTATCCTAATTGTCATCCTAAGTTTAGGAGTTGACATTTTCTCAAGTAAATTGGCAGCAATGATCATCAAACATAAACCACAGTACAACTGCCTGAAGCATTATCTGGGATTTTCTCACCTATTCCCTCATCCCAAAGTTATTCATTGTTTCTCCTCATCTGTCATGTGTCAGAGAAACTCAGGGGTTTTTTTAATTAAACAGTAAAAATTCTTACCAGGTACATGGAAAGCACATGATGTTCTGTTTGACTTGTAATAATTAACCAATACATATTCTTCAGCTTTTAATAACACTAATTAATTTCAAATTTTCAAATCTGAATTGAAAGGTGTAGAGAAACAAATCAACTTTTGTGACAGGGTTCAAACCACTGTTGAGTCTTGGGTTCATGCCAAAGTGAGCCTCAAGTGGGCATCAGTCTTTCCTTCCTGCATGTTACTCTGGTGGAAGGAAGGCTGTGGTTGTCCACAGAAAAGAGCTGAGAAGTTAATCCTAGGACAGCAGAAGGTCCACCTTTCTTGGATACCTTATAATGTTACAAAACTGCCAAACTCCTGCAGTACTAGAGAGTCATGATGCAGTCAGTCTATGATGGGATCCTGAGAATAGGAGACTTTTTATGCTTACATAAGAGGTTTTTTTAAAGGATACAGGCAGTGAGTTGGAGAAATAGGTAAACTCAAGTAACATAAGATAATGTCAATTATGCCTTTCACTTTGACATAGTTGTCTCAGAGCAGAGAAAGTCAAGACGATCCCCATATAACCCACCATTCTTAGCTGAGGCCAACACAGGTCAAAAAAATCTTTTTATCGGAGTGAAATGACAAAGGCAGTAAAGATAGAGGCAGAATGCCTTCGGTCAAACTGCCTTCAGAGCAATCTGGCTGCAGCAAACCCAAGGTACAGAAAACCCTCAGCTCATGGCTGTCGTGCCATGAAATCCACTAGGAAGAAAAGAGAAGCATTACTACTAGTATCCCCAAGGGTATCTCCAGTATTCTGGAGATACTTCAGGAAAACTAGACACAGAAATGCTAACTCCTCCCCACCAGCAACAGTTCTTTGCCATCATTAATGCTAACCAATTATCAAGCTAGAAATGGGTTCACTACCACACAAAACAAAAAAATCAGGGCAGCATTTAGCCTACTGCCAGGCCTGTGTTTCATCAGACACTGTAAATATATCTGAGAGTGGCACTGAAGTTCAAAAGGAATAGTTAATCTGAAATAATTTGTCAGTAATGAGCCCTCCCTTTCAAAAAGCTCTTAGATTTAGGCAGCCAAGTGATGAGTCACAAGAAACTGGGTCCCTTATTCCCTTGATTAATTTTTTTCTTTTCTTTACTTAAAACTTTAAAATGTTATGAGTTACTGCTAGCTTTCAACGCAGTATTTTTTTTTACCATGGTTTAGATTATTTTGTTTAATTGATTTAAACACTATAATAGTTATATGTTCGGAAAGATATTTTAGCAGTCAATTTTACCAAAGAATGAAGAAAAAAAGAGAAAAAAGTTCTGGATAAGTATAAAGTTAAGCAGATGTAAAGGTCACAAATGCTGTTTATTAGCATAATAAAGTCATCATTATTTTAACAACAAATGGTTTCTTTGCCTAGTAAAAATATACCATCTCAGAATAATAAACAAATAATGTTTAACATATCTTACATTGACATAGTTAAGGTGAAATAAACAAATGAGTGGGCTTACAAAGAAAGTGCAGCTCCATTTATTGGTTAAGTAATGTTTTGTCATACATAATAATCTTAGCCTGGATAGTATATTCAATTCTTTTTGATCTTTCTACTTTTAATTTCTATGTATTAGTAAAATGTAAGATTTTCAGTTCTATTTGATACTGGGTCTGAGCAGAAGAGACCACTTCCAGGCCAGATAATGTAATAATTATGAACAAAAGTAGAAGTAATAATATGACTTTTAAACGAGTGCTTGTCCATAAAATAGAGCCATGCATTCTATCCTCTAAACAATACAAAATTAGTATGACTAAATATTATGAGCTACCTAGATAATAAATACAAACTGCCTTCTACCCCACTGCACATCACGTTATTGTGATAAAGCTCAAGTGTTTTCACACAAACTTCTCATCCATTTGACAAATCTCAGAAAAAAAAAGCAGCAACCTAATTCTTTTGATGAAGATCATCTGAGAATGTGAGGCCATGTCACCAAATGTTAAATCTGGAGCAGCAATGACCATGCAAAAGTATTCTGGTTTACTATTTCAGGTGAACAGCCAAGACAAGAAGCTGTTCCTGGGTCTTGTAGGAGGCCATAAAAGCAAAAACTTCAGTTTATTTTTCCTACTTACTTTTTTAAATAACAGGCTGAGGAATAGAAGCTGTGATTTGTCCCCAAAATATCAATCATTCACAACATTGATTCAAATAGAAAGAACATAATGGTAATAAATACAGACAAAATTGTAATGTAATATTGACAGTCAGGTCCACCAATATCTAGTTTACTGTTTACTTAGAGTAATGCAGACTCACCTGCAGTGGTATTTGAAACTGCAGCAGTAGTTTGCAGGTGTGAGGGGTGTATAAGTGCCCCGTTGCATACAGGTGCCTAGGCTGGGGGGAGCTGGTTTTTCCACAAGGATTTGATAACCCCAGATGCAGAAAAGTGCTTTTGCTGTCTACCTTTGTACTTGGTTTTCTACTTCAAGCCAATTCATTTCTTGGGATAACAGTACATATAAATTATTTCAGCTTGGACATCCATACCCCAGTGTACTTGAAACAAATCAATAGTTTACTTAATCCATTTCAAAAGCATCATTCCACTCACTTTTACAATGATACAATATATTTTAGCAAGGATAATATAGTACACAGCTTTTCTTATATCATGCCTAATTTCTGTTTCTTGCATCCCCACTTTTAGTCAAAACCCTTTATTTATTAAGATTTATGCTGCTGAGAATAATAATTTCTTGTAATTATTATGTATTTTTCTTTTGATTTTCTGAAGAGAGTTGAAATATACATTCATTGCTGTGTAAATGTGTATCTGGGAATTAGAAAGAGAAAGGCAGAATATTTGGCAGTCCCTGTGTAAAAATGATGAATGAGTAGCTTACTGTATTTTCCTTAAAGTATTATTTTGACATCTGTGCTAGTTATATCTCAATCCCTTTTAAAAAATACCTTTTCTACAAAAAATATATAGGCTGTCTTTCTGATATACATTGATCCCAAACCTATGGCTTCAGCAAGGAGAAATATTATGACAGATAGAAATGGTTTCAGCTATTCATGGCTAGAAGAAATAATTTAGAAATAGAAAATAGAAATTATATTACAACAGAACAATCACAGAAAATTATTTCTTCTAGCCATGAATAGCTGAAACTATTTTTATATAATTTCTATTTAAAAGAAAAATATTTGTTTTGAGGAGATAAGTTTCTTTCATTGTTAGCTTCCCACAACCCTTATTTTCTTTGGGTCTACTTTCTTTCAAACTTATATAGAGGATACTCTTCCATGTAGAAATTTTGTTGACATACACTCCTTGCTATTTATCCAGCTTACAGAATGTGATTAAATTGGTATTCACTCTGAATAACATCAGATGCATTTTTTATGTTTGAGGATTTCAGTGACTCCAAATGCAGGTTTTGTTTCATCTTTTCCAGACATCTAGAGTAATTTGCAAACCATATCCTTGTTAATAATCTTATTTTGTTTTTTAAGTCTCCCCCATTTCAGTTTATCAGACTGTATTGAAAAACATTACCTTGAAAAACCCAAATTAGGAAAATCTCTGTATTGGTAGTTTATTTTATACTTTGTAATTTTATACTTTGTTTATTTTGTACTATGCTAATACTGTCTTTTCATCTTAGCTCATCTCAATGTCAGTACTGCTCAGTGGAATCAGCAGAGCAGTTCACTAATCTTGTACAATGGAAACATTAGTGTGTTTCTGAACCAAAGTTCTCTGCATCAGTTGTCTAACAAGAGAAGAGAAGAAATCTGAGTTTTACTTTAAACTCTTTCCAACATCACTTTGGTCTTGCTTAGATTCACCAGAGCAAATCCTTCCTTGTCAGGTTCCTGAGTCTTCAATGGAGTCTTATGTCCAAGTAAAGAAAAGGTGTTGTCTGGAATTAACATGAAAATTAATTGAATGTCATCAGTGTCCAACTGTCTTTGTAATATAGCCTTTCCCGTATATTGTGTGGGTCTCTTTAAACAAAATTTATCAGTTCCAGTTAAATTGTTTTAGCTAGGTTATCCCATGCCATGGTTCTACATTCTAGGAACAGAAATGAGCCAATCTGATAGAAGCTGAAGGAAATAATTTCTCAAAGATATACATTGAAACCCCAAACTTTAATCTTATAAGTAGATTTGGCATAAAATTTTTGCATAAAAGTTTTGCATGTCAGAATAGGAGTGTGATCTAGACAAAAGAGTAGTGAGTAAATGGGTAAAACTTGATCATCTCTCTCCGCTTTTTGTTTTAGTTCTTTAGGGTAAGTTACATAATTTGCTTTTGCAGAAGGTCTTGTTAATGTTAAAGCCATTTCTAGAGGTGGGATTATGGTAACTCCAAAACAATAGCTGATTTTTTGACAATTAAAAATAAAATCAGGTTTTATTATCATGCCTGAAGGGAATAGCAGTTCTTCTCAGGGGTGTAAGCTGCCCAATCAAGCTTTTGCCACATAAAAAGTTAATTTGTCAACACTTGCAGAAGTTTGCAACTACTGTCTCTACCAAAAACTAATTACTATGTGCATCGCACTAAAAAAAAAAAAATTTTTTTTTTTACAATTTAGACATTATTCATAAGCTGTTGTTAAAATGACAGGTCTGTGTTCCCTTGTCAAATCATCCACTAGGTAAACAAATGCTGAATCCTGCACCTGGGGAGAAGCAATAAGGAGTAGGGGCCACCCAGCTGGAAAGCAGTTTTGTAAAGGAGGTGGAGTTTCTGATAGACAGAAATTCAAAAATGAGCCAGCAATATGTCCTTGTTGCAAAGACAGTATTCTGGGGTGCATCAGGAGACATGCATCCTGATATGCAGCCAGCAGCTCGAGGGAGGTGAACTTTCTCCTCTGCCAAGTGCTGTTGAGGCCACACCTGGAGTGATGGGTCCAGTCCTCATCTCCTCAGAGCAACAGAGACATGAACATAGTGGGCCAGTGAAGCTCCACAAAGATGCTGAAGGGAGCAGAGCATCTCTCATATGAGGAGAGGCTGAGAGAGATGGGACTGTTCAACCAGCGAACAGAAAGCTCAGGGATATCTAGTTCACTGGCAAAAATACCTGATAAGAAAATGCAAAGAACATGAAATCAGACTGTTTTCTCAATGATGCCCAGTGATAGAACAGAAGGCAATGGACCTAAATGGGAAAATGGAAAATTCATTTTTAAGGCAGGAAAAACAGATGTTATTTTACTTTGTGCCAGAACTCTGGAGGAGACAGCCCTACGAGGGTGGGGAGTCTACAGCCTCCAAAACCTGACTTGGACATGGTCCCAAGCACGTGATTTGGGTGATATTTTTGAAAAGCACATGGATTTACCTGGAAAGAGTGCAAGTTTCAGACTGGTCTGCCAAGCACTAAGCAGCCTAAGAACCCAGGCTGTAGCCAAGAATCCCGTCTTAAAATAATGTCCTCAAAATTATGCAAAAACAATTAGGAAAAAAATTACAAACACAAGAATAAAAAAAAAAAGGCACAAGAACAAGGTACATATCAATATACAATTTTTCTATGGTGACATTGTGCTTTGTAGCTTATACAGTAAGAAAAAATGTGTTTTCCAGGACACACAGACACATTATAAGAGAGGCAATATGCCTTTATGGTCTTCTTCATGCCTGGTCTGCAGTGCTGTACAACTTTTGTGAGCTTCCTCTATTTGGTAAAAGTAAACCTCCATAATCCAGAGGAAACATAGTACTTCCTACTAATTTGATTTTACACCACTACAAAACTTCATTTAATGTATGTTTGCTACATGGTCTATATAGCACTACTAATCCCTCTTGTCCTTGGGTATAAGAAACCATTTAAACATTACTTTATATAAATAAATAAGAAGCTACAATTCTTTTCTACATTCAAAAAATGCACATGTTTTTCTGTAAAAATATACAGTTTATTCTATGTAAAGGCAGTAGGAAGATATTTTCTATGTTAGTTTGCATTAGACTAACATATAGTGACAGAAAATATATAAAGCCCATTGATGTGAAATGCACGTTGAAGGCACTTTTGTCATTCAGTAATAAAAACATAGAAAAGTTGGGAAAAGTTACATTGTGCTAAAAAAAAAATTCACATTTCATGAATAGTTTGTCATTAGCTTCCAAAACAAGACATCAGTTCTCATGAAAGTGACTGTAACATCATTAGTTTCACTATGCCTCAGGTAAAAGTAGATGTAATCTGCCACATGTCTCGCAGGCCTGTGGTTCAGAGAAAGACATTTTGTTTTGTTGACTTCATGGGTAATTTTTCTAGTTTGGAGTGGCTCTGTTTTTTTTCCCAGAGAAAAATGAGGCAAAGGCACAGCTAATGTAAATTTCCATCTATAGATTTAGAAATTTATATAGCTCATAGACACCAAGTAAAAACTTGTATATCTTGGTCAGGTTTACACAAAGCCTAAAGGGACATACACTACTATAGATAATAGATGAAGATTTTGCAACCCAGCCTCTAAGAACCAGCTCCTAGTCCAGCTCAGACTTCCAGAGGTATCAAGCAGCAGCTCTTTTCGTTTTCTGGATGGTCAATACATTTTAAAAATAGAATTTGGGGTTTATGCCTTGCATGAGTATTTGACAATCTCACTTGAAGGGCTGAAGGAGGAGAAATTAGGACTTTTTTTTCTTTTCCTCGCACAGAGGGGAAATAAAATTCCACATAGGTGAGAAAAAACTGGTCTGTTGGGACAGGATTACCCTCTATTGGTAATTTGGCCATGGACTTTACAAGTGATTTCTCTGAAATTTCTGAACCATAGCTGGAATATATAGGATTGTTTTAGCACTCAAATTCACTTTATCTCCTTTGAGGATTTCCTCAAAGGAAGCTCCTAAGAATGAATACTATGAATATTTTTATATGTGGGCTCATATGATCCTAGAAAATTTGGAAGTGACCTTAGAAGGTCATCTTATCAAACACTGTGCTCAAACAGGGTTGTGTACATTTGCCTAGATTCATTTCCAGTTGGCTTTTGAGTATTTCCAGGGATGGACACTCTGCAATCCCTCTGAACAGCCTGACACATTGAAAGTATTTTTTAAAGAACTTGCAGATCAATGGTATCTGAAAAGAGAAGAAATTCTAAATATAACACATAGAGTCTTTCCATCTGAAACAATGGATGTTGGACTAAGCTGTGGGCCAGTTATGAAGTTTCCATTAAGAAATATAATCAGCCTGTCTGTTTTCACTAAACAGGGAAACTTAACTATCAACTATTAAAAAATATCTCCCTGTACCCTCTGTGACTCTCTGCCACAAGAAGATGAAAATTCTGCAAAACCAGGTTTTGCAAGTATGGCTACCTTGGAGAAGATGCATGAAAACTGTTCCTCAAAGAATTTTGTAAGATGTTTTTCAGACACACTTGACCATAGTATGTTAAATATATTTCATATAATTAAATTCCTTTAGATTTTTGAAATGACCTGTAATTCCGTTTTTTTCTCTCATAAAGAGAAACAAAGATCCAATATATCATGTTATAGATTTGTTAATAAAATTTTCCAGTCTTAATTTCCACTGATGAAATAAATTATTAACTGTATAGCAAGACGTTTCAAATAAAAAAAATCTCTCATAGCTCCAGAGGGTAACCTTTACTGATCTGTACAATCTACATATGAGTAAAGCTGTATGAAATCCTTTCAGTGAAAAGTAGGAGGACAAAATCATGTTTGGGTATTTTTGTGAGGGGAAAAAAATCAAATAAGCCAACAAACATTTTGGTTATTTGAAAATTTTTCCCCCTTTCTTGGGAAAAGAAAAAACATTGCTTTATTTGATTTTTTTGCTTCATTTTTTCTTTCAGTTGAAAAGTCAGACTCTTGCTTAGAAGTATTCTCCACCGTAGTTCTAGAGGAGAGAGGCACAAGTTTCGCTAATGTAAAACATGGCTTGTCTTACAAGATAATGTAGGCTATATTTTTATATATTCTCTAGTTATTCATGGTTTGTCTTTCCTGGGAGGCTGCATCATGTTAGAGAAATATTTCAGTGAGACTGGTTTCTGATTTTATCATATCCTCATTGAAGAGAAGTGTTTGGAAATCTATTCTCTCTTTCTTGTTCAACTGGCTGATGTTAAACTCATGTAGTTTTCCTAAAGGTAGGCAAAATTCATGAAGCAGCATGCATAGAAGTCCAACCTGCAAAGCTTTTCTTTGTAGTGGGGAAGTACATGTCAATAACATGTTTCCAGTCAGTCTCCCAAAATCAGAGGATCATCTTAAATATCCTTAGATAAAAAATTAATGTCTCCACAGAAACCACCAACCACACAAACCTCACATTTTGTGCAAAAGTGTAGGGACTTCCTCCCCAAATGTGGTTTGCACTTTAGAGCAAGTAAAATGTTGAAGGGCCACATTATTTTTTGCCTATGAAAATGAAACCTCTGAAATAACAAAATTTTGGTTTATTTTGGATTCTGCTTTTAGGTGTCAACAGTAAAAAAAAACAGTTGTAAAATCAGTAAGGGATAAGCAGATTTTGCCCTCATAGGACTTCACACTCATCAAAGTCTACCAGGACAGCAAATTAATTGCTGCAGTTTTCAACCACCCCTTTGACAGCAGTGAGGAGGCCTTATCCATCTTATACTGCATGTTGAAGTATTTAGGCATTTTAGTGTCTGATGGGATGGGTGTTTTAAGCAAAATAAAAATGAGTCCACAGTCTCAGAAGAAATTAGAGGTTAAAAAGAGGTCTTTGCACTCTTTGGTACTCTCAGGTTTGGATGGCTGCTCACAGGTTACCAATTCCAATTACCCAGCAAAATTAGAGGCCTCAAGGGAAAGACCTATTTAGGGCAGTAAAGGATCAGGTAATAACCCATGGTAGTAGATGAGAAGTGATTACTGAAACTGTTGTAAGTATGATTTTAGTGCTGAGACCACTGAGAAAGCAGATGTCAATTTATTTTCCATCTTTTTCCTTTGTTGTTTCTTTGTTTTTTGGGTTTTTTTGCATCATCCAAGCATCTCCATATCTGTGTGAAATGCAAAGTGCCACCTGTGCCTTTTTTAAATGAGCAGTAGTTAGCAGAAATGCATAATCACACAAGATTACAAAGTTCTAGTTAGTGTGCACTGTTTTGGATAAAAATGTGTTCTTCACTGCCAGTCATAGCAAGGCCCCAGTAAACTTAAAAATGCTGGTAACTCTGCCCACTGCAGCGTAGATTCACACATAAGTCTGAGTTTTGCCCTCCAGAGTAAAACAGAAACTTCATACAATTTAGAATGCAAGATATTCTTAGCTTGAATTTCAGTGGGAAGCAACGGTATCAGTTGCTTTCCAGTGCTTCCCTAGATCTCCAGTGACACACTAGATTAAGCTAAATTATATAACATTTATATCTTAATACATTATAGCCATTTTCCATTTATGATCATGTAGTGAAACTTTATTGCTGCTGATTTTACTATAGGAAGGTTGAACTGGGTTCAGATTAATCCTGCTATTTATCTGCAAAAATATGAGTGCCCTACAATTATTACCAGTGAGAAATACCAAAGTTCCAAAATAAAATTCAAATGTCACCCTCCTGTGTAAGAAGCCTCTCTTCTTCATACAAAAATCCAATAAAAATAGTGTTCTTTTGCTTTAAAACCTAATAATTACAAAAGATAATCCATAATGGAACAGGAGATAATGAGATATCCTTCACTTAAAAAAGTGTCATAATGCTTCTTGCTTCATAATGCTTTGGCAGATATGAAGCTTTTCTTTTTTATTGTGTACAAAGAACAATTCTTTGCAATTGTAAATTTTACAACTTTTCTTGTGTTAAAATCTTAATGCATTCAGTATTGTCAGTGAACAGCTTCTGGGCAATTTATTTATTTTTATAGTAGATAGGATTTGTTTTGTCTGTTCTGTCATCCAGACATAAGATAGCTTGGCTTAAAAAGCCTAATCTATTTCTTAATACTGCTTTCTGTACAAAAAAAAAAAAAAAATTAAAAAAATAAAAAAAAACAGAGAAAAAAATTCAAACAACGTTAAAATGCTTAGATTCCTAGTTTTTTCTTATATTAGTTTTACTTTATAGTCAGCTGTCTGATTTTAAATACTCTCCTGAAAAATAAAAAGAAATTCACACTTGGATTAAATGCAAATCAACTCTCCCTTCACTCTTGAAAATGAATGACTAGTATAGTTTTTCTACATGGAAAACCTCTTTTAACTAGGAGACCGATAAACAAATATTCATGACAATATTTGGTACATAGCACCCTCCCAACTCCTTTTCCTTTCTGAAATAATGGGGACTGTATATTTTAGCACATGCACAACCCCTTCAGAAGCTCCTGCAAATCATAAAAGGTCATAACAGCAGGCAAAAAGCAAGCCTTGGAAAATTATTTTATAAAGACATCATTCACTGTCCATTCAAAGAAGAGAATTATCATGATATTGTTAGTCACTAGGGGAAAAACATCTGATGGAACTAAATTAGATAAGAGCTCAATGGGACCCCAAACTCAAATTCTATTGCCTCTTTTCTGGAAGTCAAACATTCAGGACGATTGCAGATCAGTTTGGTGCAGATGCATAACTTCTATTAGCTCAATTATAATTCCTTTGGCGGATGTAGATTTTTTGGGAACACTTGCCTTCCTCCCCCACCCACGTTTTCATGTTGCTGACCTTAACAGTTCATTGGGAAATTACTCTTTCTTCTATCATATTGCAGTTCAAAGCATTCAGCTCAGCGTCCCTTTCTGTATGCTGGATTGTTTTTGTATGAGAAAAATACTGCTTTCTCTATGGAAAACAAAATGGATAGGTGGATACTCTTTTGCTGGGTCTCTTCCTTTTTTTTTTTTTTTTTTTTGAATATCACCTGTCTCTTTAAGCAGGCCAGTTCAGAAAGGTGTACCCAAATTCTCTTATTCTTTGTCTTTGCAGCTCAGTA
The DNA here is from genome assembly GCA_034336665.1 of Luscinia megarhynchos. NCBI lineage: Eukaryota > Metazoa > Chordata > Aves > Passeriformes > Muscicapidae > Luscinia > Luscinia megarhynchos. The sequence goes on along the minus strand of CM067592.1, from coordinate 46,970,586 downwards.
GCTGAAGATCAAATGGAATTTTCGAGTAGGAGCTCTTTTAGATGATGCTACTGTATTGCTCCCCTTCTCTAAACAAACTGCTCCCAAAAACTCGGGAAAAGTGCTACAACCCAATGAAAGAGGGCAAGTGTCCTTTCTTAATACTGCTTAATACACACACAGGCACAGAGAGAGACTTTCTTAACAAATTATTTTTCTATAGTCTGTGGTTGCTACTTAGAAAATTTCACATGGCAGAGTCAGTAATTTTTATTTCTTGAAAATATGTCTTAATAAAGTAAAATATCCAAAAGGAATTGAAAGCAATTTTGGGGAAAAAAGGTTAAAACTCTAAAAAAATGGGTGTCACTTGAAAAATCAATGTCACACATTGAACAAATGTCTTTGACATTGCATTAATTTTTGAATTTATTTTCTTCTGAATCTGCCTTTTAGGGAAATGAACTCAAATTTGGACTCTGATTACAGTGCAGTAGAACATGAGACCCTAAACTTTCTCTAAGTAATTATCCAAAATTACTAATGATATTCTCAGATCCATGAAGCTTTGCACTCAGAAAAACAGCAGGTGATAAAGAATTTTCTTTCCAGGTAAACATGACAGATTTTTTTCTCCTTTAAGCACAGATCAAAGACAGAAACCAAGGAAAGTACAAATAATGCTAGTCATGCTGGATAGGAAACATTATCTTTTCATAAGTCAGTCACTGTAAGTAATGGCTATCTCATACAACACTTAGAGTGCAAAGTATATCACACAATTTGCAAATTTGGGAACACAATGTCAAGGAAGACTCAGAGGAAATTCAATTAGCTGGAAACCTCCCACCATTTCCCTAGTAAGCTACAGCTCCATTAATCATTGCCATATACCTAATGACCCTCTTTGTACCTCTCCTGCCTCTTTTGTGTAAAACATTAGTGTGAGGCAGAAGAATGAGGGAAATACACTTAAAACTCCTGGCAGTGTGGGATGCATTTTCATATTCAGTTTGGGAAATGCTTGTGCCAGATATTACACTGAAAACCAGCAGCTCCATGCTTTGGAGTTCACTAGATGTTCACCTTACCTTTTAAAAAGAACTAACAAGACACTCATTGTAAGACAAAATTAAGACAAACATGAAAACAAAACAGGAGAAAAAAAATAAAACTAGAAAAAAAAAAAAATAGGAAAAAAAATTTGAGGAGAAACTGCCCTTCCTGTAAATATCTATAAAGCAAAAGGACTGATCAACATTTGAAATTATGTAACAAAGAACAACAGATTCCTCTTTTTATAACTGAAAATTTATGTACCTGGTCCTCAGGTGTGCCCATTAACCTAGAAATATGCTCAGATTTTCCCATTTTTGTCATCCCTCTCCATGGAGTAAGTGGTCATACAAGCTTACAGAGCTAGAACAGGATTTCTAAGGGTGAAAAATATAGTGATCTGCCACAACATTGATTTTGCTGGTTATGAATCTCAGCTTTGCTTTCTTGCCATAGGATAAAACCAACATGCAGTTTTGAGAGGCAGACAATTAAAAATGCATTATTTGTTAGAAATTCAATAAAGGAGGCTGTAGGCTCTGGAGACCACTAAAAGCAATGTTGCAGGAAGACTTTGACAGAATATTTTACAAGTGTTTGGGTTTTTGGAGAAAAAAGCCTAAGGTCTGGGGAACAGATTTATTAGATGACTATAAAGATCTCACAATTCCTGCAAAGCCAAAATCCATTTTAAAACAGAATTACATGTAAGAACTCTTTGTACCCTGTCATGCCCTAATGCCATGTGAGGCACAGGTCATACTCATACCTATTTAATTACTTTGGAAATCTCTGCTTTTTGTTTTCTCTTGTCTAAACACAAGGCAGCAGGGTCGGAGCTGTAGACCTGTGGCTGTTTTTAAGCTGCACAGCTTTGTGTTAGAGACCCCAGCCACTGTGGCAGGCTGATCACTGATCACTGCCTGCAGACTTCTGCTGCCTGAGACCCACAATGTGGGACTGTCTTGGGTGGGAAGAAGTTGTCTGAGTGGAATCCTGAATGTCTCCAGACTTAACTGAAGCACTGCAAACCCAGATCTAGAAGAAAAGCATGATGCCAGCCTCCTCTGATGTTCATTTAGTACAAAGGCAGGTTACCACACCTCCACGCTGCCCCACCAGGAATGGGAATTCCACCACAAACTACTGGTTATCTGCTCAGGTCAGAAGACACAAAGATGGAGCTGATTTTGGAGCAGTCATTCCAAACTATATGCAGGAGTGCACTAATTGGGAACTTTGGGTTCTTGACAACTTGGCTGTCCCTACTCTACCTTCATCCCAGAGGCATGATGCCAAGAACTGCAGCCACCCAGGAAAATTTGAGGGCACAAAAGCTGCCAGCACCTGGCTTGGTTATGACTGTGCCCAGACACCCTAATCATGTGTGACCCCACTTACTTGGAGCCAGACTGTCTGCTTTTAATCCTGACACCAGTACAGTTGGCCATATTCTCAGGGAAGAAATCTCAAAAATTTCAAAACTTCCCTGATGGATCCCTGCTTCTGGTTGAAAAAGACTGTGTTAATTTATTTTTACTGTCTCCAGAGTGGGAGGTCTGAGTCTTTTGCTAGTGAGATTGTAAGATATGGAGGACTTTTATTTCCTGGCAAGCTCCCTATAGTTCAGGCCTGTCACTGCCAATATTTTAGCTTATAATGAGGCTGAGTTTATTACGCTCAAGGCTGAAGTGTTCTATAGATATATACGTTACATCTGCACAGACAAATTTACTCATCCATTCTGGAGGAAAATGAACATTAAATGTATACGTGAACATAGATCTGCAATGAGGCTGACATTGTGTTCCAGAAATATATAGGTGTTAAGAAATATAAAATTTATGTAAAGGAATAGAACTAAATATTCCAGGTGTTTATAGTTTTTAATTCTCCAGAGCTGTGTAAGCTTCTAGAAAATTAACTGTGATAATTTATAACAGTTATGGTACCTTATTTTTGAACCTAGTAACAGCAAGAAAAACTCTATTGTGTGGTGTTCTACCCACTCCATTTCTCCATATCTGAGGAAAACATGAAAGAGAAAATATAAAACTAGATTTTCAATTTTCAAATAATCCAATCACAACTAGTGTAAGGAATATACCTACAACTCTCACACATTAGGATGGTATGGATACAGTAATTTTGGGTTCATAGGGCTTCATTTGAGTGAGTTTGGTGTTTGCTTTTTCCTTTTTGCTTGCCTGACTGCTTGGCAGTGGATTACATGATCTGTATAAACTGGCTTCAGTAGTGATTGTGCTAACATCTTATTGGGCTAACACTCACGCAAAACTGATACACCCACATGAATTTGACTATACTTCAATGAGAGAAGTCCATGAAGAGCAAGAGGTTTGCAGCTGTCTTTAAGGTCCAGAGCTCGGCTATTCCAGCAGGTGTTAAGAATTTTTAGGCACTGACTACCGTCTTTATTTATTATTTGAATAGGAATACACATGGTTTGGTGGTAATCACATTTGTCAATACAAAAATCTTCTGAATCACAAACTAGTTGAATAATATATAAAAACAGATACCCAGTTTCTAGCCTAGAAAATCTGTTTAAATTTGGCTGTGTGCATATATGTGTGCATGTGTAGCAGTGAAGTTTTCGCATGTAAAATATGCCTTGTAACATCATGTATTTATCGTACTGCACTGATTAAATCCCTTTAACAGTTTGACAGAATCCCTAAGTTTGACAGAAAAGGCCCTTTCCTGTGAGAGGAATATGTTGTAAAGTCCCTTACCAGTTGGCGGATTCTGAGGTTCTAAATACATAATTTTAAAAATTAATTTTTTTTCTCTTCTCTGTGGGAATCAGGAGAGACTAATTTTAAAAAACAGTGGGAGTGTCAGTAAGGAACTATCCCTGCCCTGAAAAAGAGATGTTTTCTCCTTGAATTCTATTAAATCACTTTATCTCTCAAAGAAGTGATCGATTCTGTTAATTAAATACTCTGCAGGGTATCAGCAGGCTTGTTCTACGTTATCTCTTCTGTTTCAAAAGTGGTTTTTCCTCCTCCAAATTCCATGATTTTCTGTATAGCAATGATGCAATTGTGTGGGAAAGCTCAGGCGTGGGCAGTAATGTCACAGCAACAAACACAAAGAGCTTTGCAGCAACGGAAAATTATCAGTAACAGAAATAGTTGGTGATGTTCATTTTTATAAAGCAGCGTTAGAGAATATAAAAGTGAACATCCAGCACAAACTTCAGAATGGGAGGCTCAGTAATGAGAGTAATTTATTTAGCTATTCCTAAAATCTTAATCAGCACTGATAATATATTTACTTTCCCAGCATCTCTCTTCATAATGAGACTGCTTCCAGAGAAGCCAAAGTTTCTTGGACACAGAGAACTCTAGAAGAAAGCAATCTTTGCTTCAAATCCTCTACTCTTCCAGACTTATGGTTGAAAATAATGAAAGGACAATCAGAGTAATCTTTTTTCCTTTTTTTCTTGTCACTTATTCACTGGGCTCCATCCATTGAAAGCACTTTGACAAATATCCCAAAGTCATGGTGCTTGAGGTTATGAAGTCATAATTGGTGAATTCTCTCAGCAAATGTCCCCAGAGCAGGGGGATTGCTCTTCTCCCTCCAGCTCTGGTTAACAGCTGTGAGGAAGGAGCCCATGTTTTCTGTTTCACCTGGCACTGGCCATTTGTGAGAACCTCGACAGTAGATGTGACCCCCAGGGAAGAATGCCAACTGAGTTTAAATGCCAGGAAGATGTTTGCTCCCCCTGCCTCAATCACCTACTGTAACAATAACAAATAACAACGTTTGTCTTCTCCTTTCTTTTGTCTTTCTGTAAAGCTGAAGTCAACAAACTACTCAGGACCAGACTGTCTCTTCACAGGCATGTGTTCTGTTCCGCAAACGTGGCCCCCAGGAGACTTCCTAAAAAGCAAATACACATCATCTAGCTATTCACAAGTAGGCTGAGCAATCTGAAGATATTCATTTAATTCTGTGAGTTTTAATAGCCCATAATCTCTGGAGCCTGGCAAGGGATAAGTTATTGCCATCCATAAATGCTTCCTAAGTAAACAGAATCTTACAGGTATTTTCTCTTTCAAGTGATCATCCGTGATATCTATCCAGATAGACACATCTGAAAAGTTATGAAAACTCTTTTACAGAAGGTTTAGTGGATACCTTAAAAAATATTTCCCGAATGTTAGTTTCCATATAAAAATGAACTAAAAATTAAATTAATAAACATTAAAAAATATTATAATAAATCTGTGATAGATAACAGCATTTCTCTAGGGTATTTGATAACAGTTTCTCACTTCAAACTGGCACAAAGGTATGATTATGAGTTTTGAAGCTGGCCCTGAAAGAAAAGCAGCTACAAGACAAAAGCAGACTAGTATTTGCAGTTATAATTTTAAAAAAAAGGGTAAATAAAGGCTCTTTCTCCTGACACTTGCCACTAATAAGAGAGACAGCAGGCACAGTCCTAACAGGAAAAAAAAATGGGAAGGGAAGGGAAGGGAAGGGAAGGGAAGGGAAGGGAAGGGAAGGAAGGGAAGGGAAGGGAAGGGAAGGGAAGGGAAGGGAAGGGAAGGGAAGGGAAGGGAAGGGAAGGGAAGGGAAGGGAAGGGAAGGGAAGGGAAGGGAAGGGAAGGGAAGGGAAGGGAAGGGAAGGGAAGGGAAGGGAAGGGAAGGGAAGGGAAGGGAAGGGAAGGGAAGGGAAGGGAAGGGAAGGGAAGGGAAGGGAAGGGAAGGGAAGGGAAGGGAAGGGAAGGGAAGGGAAGGGAAGGGAAGGGAAGGGAAGGGAAGGGAAGGGAAGGGAAGGGAAGGGAAGGGAAGGGAAGGGAAGGGAAGGGAAGGGAAGGGAAGGGAAGGGAAGGGAAGGGAAGGGATAAAAACAAAAAAGAAAATAAGAATAGAAAGACATTTTCTCTCTCTGAACGGCACATTGGCTCCCGTTTTTCTTTAGGTGAGTTGGAAATGCATGGAATCAGTTGTTTGGTTTTTTAATCAGACACCACTTTCACTCTACAGCAAGGAAGAGGGAAGTAGAGGAGACCTGCGTTTCCCTTGTGGGCGCATTGGCACTGACACACACTTTTCAGTGTTTGAAGCAGGAAACAGCACAGTAGCATTCAGAGACAGAAAGCAGACCTCTGAGACTGACTTGACAAGTGGTGCCTTCCTGCGGAATTTTCTCTATTTGTTCAACATGTTTTAATTAAACAAATTCTCAATAAAATGTTGGTGCTAAACATCCTGAATTAAATTCTTCAACAATCAGCAGCACTTTCCAGCTATGAAGTAATTTTTTCAGCCCAACTACATCTACAGTGGGTAGAAATGTCTTTTAAAATCAAACAAAGCCCATAAACAATTTAAAAGCAGGCTTTACAGTGAACCCAGCCTGGTCTGTTTTCAATAGATGCACCTCATTAAAGGCCCAGATGACAGGCTTAAGTAGTAAAGTCAATACCTTCAGAGTTGCCCTCAAAAACTAAGACTTTAAGCTACCACCATTAGGAAAGTGTCTGAGATTCTTCTCTAAGAAATCAATAGCAAAATGACCAACAGAGTCCTATGGCTTACTGTATTTTCTGGTATCTTTGTCTGAAAATGTGTTTAATCAGTCTGTTCTGGGTGTGCAATTTTATCACAAATAGAAAAGCAGCTTTCCTAGTTACTGCTAATGATATCACTGTTGTCAGTGATAGGTTCCTCAAATGAAACATGCATGTACACACACATTATGCTCAAATCTCAATAGTACTAATACATCAAGAAATTACTCAGAGATGCCTACTTTCCTGAAAGATGGGAAAATATCCTCAAAGTATCAAAGCAAAACATGAAACATAAATCAAAATCATCACCTTCTCTGACAGCCCACCTCACAAAAAGTCTGCTTACTTCCTGAAATACAAACCGAGGACAAAATATATAAAACAAATAAAGGTGGGGTTTTTTTAATACATCAGTAAATAAATAAAAATCCCTGGCCATATCTATGAGATTGACACGTACATGGTGAACGTGGGAAAGATTTACAAATTTTTCCATCTAATGGTTTCTCAGGAGGAATATTTTAGTTTTTAAAAAATGAAGTAAATAATTTCTTTGAAGCGTTCGCATGCAATTCTCAATTTTGACTCCTTTTATCTAGGAAGCATAAATTACTAATACCATCTGTGTCTTTTTCTTAAGTAAAGCCCTTGCTTAATTTACTGTGTTAACTCTGACCTACCAGGCTTTAGGGAACTCCAAACTTTTTAATAACTTGCTTATGCATGGAGAGGCTTGATCACATTTTCTCTTGAGCCTCAGAGTCTTGACTTGGCACAAGCCACAGTTTCAATAAGAACTACTGCAGTCTTTATGTTTTAAACCTACACACTGGCCCACTAAAGCCTTTTACATCAGAACAGAGCAAAACACTGTTCCAAGTGGCATTGCCAATACTGCTGTTGTTGTGCTTCTGAAATGCCCAGGGCTAACAGGATATAATGAAAACACAAGTCAAGTTGCAAAAACTGGGGTATCTTCTCCTCAACCAGGCTGCATTTTTTTCCATACTAAACAATAATACTCTTTTTTGTGATAATGAAATAGATATTTTATTTTCCTGGTACAGAGGGCAGGAAAAGCATCATGTAAGAAACAGCAGAGTCTTCAGAAGTGGATGATGAACTTAGACATACCAAATGTGTATGAATAGAACAGTCTATCCCTTGATTTTTTTTTTTCATGGCCAACTTATTCACCACTGCCCTGAGCAATTCCAGTCTCAGCTGGTGTCCTTCAGGGCAGCTGGCAACTATCTCCAACATCCTCTGAAGTCCTGATCCCTGCTGCTGTGCAACTGACTTAAGACTTCCCAGTGCTAAGTTTGCAACTGCCTAAACACTGAGAAGATACAAGCATGAGGAGTAGCTGCTGAGTAATCCTGGGAGAAGTTCAAACACACAAAGAGCCTTCAAAACAGAGAAACACACAGTAAGAACCTGTATGGATAAGGTCCCCATACATAAAAGCCTAGCCAATGTGCTGCCCTGCTGGAATTTCAGGGTAGGTTTCAATTGCACAACTACTTTTTTTTTTTTTTATGTAATATATTGGTGTTGGAGCTTTTTCCTTTCATCAGTTCAAGTTTTATTCAAGAGCATTCAATTAGAGATCTGAAAAACGATAATGTTCAATAAAAGCAAAATATCTTCTACTTGGCTTCTAAATGAGGTCCTGCAGCAAACATACAATTGTCTCTCTGGTATTTATAAAATCTGATTTTATTACCTGATGTCCATACAGCTGCATTGATTTCCAGAGTCAGAATATGTATATATTCACCTTGCTTATACACCTCCTTGCAATGATCGTGTTCTTCAGCACTGTGTAGAAGACAGACTTTTAAATGAATAATTAACAATATCCTATTGCTTCTTTTGCCAGTTTGAGGGACCTGCAACCTCTTAAAGAGGGCGAAAATTCCTTGATCTGTTCTTGAATTCTCTTGATTAAGGTAAAAGCTTCATCTGAGTAAAGTTCTTCAGTAATACGTGACTGGAATATCTTCTCCAGGTATTCCACATAAGGATGCTGGTAATACTATCTGTAAATTCCTTATGCTTTAGAAAAGTGCTTACAGTAGCAAAGTTTTCAGTGAGAAGGCTGAATGTTTGAGGCATCCTTAAGTACAATTATGTGTAAAGACATTGCTCCAGTCAAAGTCAAATTCGTTTGCAACCAAAAAAAATGGAAGGATCTGCTACAAAAGAAAGTACTTGAAAAAGAAAGGTAAATTCTATGAGTGAATGAGGGAAATTAGGATGGCACATTACAAGTCCATATAGAATGTATGAAAAATAGGAAATTCCTACTGTAGGAAATGGAAGTTGGGCTTGAGCCCAAGGGAGGTCAAGAGTGAGGAGAGAACAAAACTTCACCATTCTTCACCCTGTCTCTTGAATATTCCCCAAGTCTGCAGGGGACATGTTGTAGTGCAGTGATGAATCTAAGGTGAAAGATGAAGTGGGCTAAACTGGATCAGCAAAGTTAATAACACACGAGGTTCCCTTCTGGGAAATCTCCAGCCACTTCATAAATCACCATATGAAACTGCAGACTGGCAATGTGATATGGAGTGTCCAGGGACCTGCAGCAGAAGATCAGACATGAGAGCCCAGAAGATAAGGGGCTAATGTATAAGTCTCAAACACCAATAGCCAGCTGTCAGGCCAGCCAAGGGCTGTTGGCAAAAACAGCCAGAGATCGATGGTAATAACAAGGTGTGAGGAAAAACAGGCTGTGGGAGAAGAGGGCCATACACAGGTAGGGCAGCACCTTCCTGGGACAAGCAATTTTATGCAGGCCAGACAGCTCATCAGTTGGATATATTCTGGAACCAGGACTGCTGTTCTCTTTTTCTCTTTCTTATTTTTCTCTCTCCCCTTCCTGAATTCCTCTCTCTCTCTGTCTCTCATTTCTTACTCTAGTCCTTGATACAAAACCCACTGCTGTGAGATTATATTAGGATCAGGAAGTACCATGCCAGTTTTCATGCAAAATGTGCTATTTACTAATAAAACTTTGCAAGCTTTTGCATACCCTCTGATTTTTGTCATTAATTTAAACCCTGAGCATCTGTGAATCTTGGGTGATTGTTTCCCCTTAAAGGCGGGATACCACAGGTGTGGATACAACTTGTCATCCCTTCTAGATTAAAATGCCTGGATTATTTCTTTCGCTCTTTTGTTTTCAGTTGTTTAGCATCTAATTCTTATTACAGGATTATTTTTCTAATCCTCAGTAAATCACATATGGAAAAATAACAGCATGCTCTCCAAATGTCAGCATCTTTGCAAACTTTGAAATCCTGTTGACATGCTGGTTTACTAACTTTCTTCTTCAAATTAGGTTTCTCTTTCCCACTGATTTTGTGCCTATATCTGTGTGTTTATATGCATATGCATGCACGCATACATGCTTAAGCACACACCCATATATTTGTACATCCACTCCAGGGACCTGTGATATCCTTTCTTAAAGTAAGGTGAGGCTATCCTGACTGGTAAAAAAAAATCACCACTGCAGTTTAATGAGAAAGAAAATTAATGAGCCTTTTAAATACAATTTTTTTTTCACTGGTGGAAAGTATATGGTATCTCATAGAGGATGAATTATCTCATGGGCATGACCATCAGAAAATTAGGATTGACTCCTTAAGAAAGACCATTGCACTGTACTCATAAGTTCAGAAAGCACAAAGCAGCTCTTATGCTTATTGCTTGCTTTAAGGTCACAGACAAGTGCCAAAACATGCTTTCAGGATGATGCAAAAAATTCAGGTTAGCAGGAAATCAGGCCAATCTAACCAAAGCAAAATGCTCCTTCAAATACTTAGCAATAGTGCCATAGTAATGCTCTGATATGCCCCTCTCTCCTGTCCTCTCCCCCAAGGAAATATTCGTTAACTTAGCTTTTAGGTCTTGAGGTTTCTCCAGATTTTTTTTATGAGAGGTAAAGAGGATAGGAGATGTTCAATGGATCCCAGAAAAATCAGATTTTAAGAATATTTATCTCTCCAAATGAAAACCACACTTCTTATCACCACTAAAATAACCTTGAAAAAGTGTCCTTGTTTGTTAAGAAAACATACAAATAGCATTTTTATGTGAATGTTTATACTCTGGAGTCCTTCCAAAAGGATTGTAGATTTCATATGTTGTAAGTAGTCTGCTGTCATCTGAATGACCTTAGCTACTCTGTGGTGACATGCAGAGGCTTGTTGCCTCTCACATTTCATCACAAGCCCCTGTTTTGCAATTAAAGAACATAAATGATGTGAAATCTTCATCTGTGTGCTCACACAAAACAAAAAGCAGTGCATCAGCAGAACAAAGTGTCACTGTCGCTTATGTCAGAGTAATGGAGTTGCTGAAAAGCATCAAACCCAGATGAGAACAAAGTGCAGCTTGGGTTTCCAAAGTGATGTGCAGAGAAAACAAGTTGTGCTGGGTGAGTGCCTTAGTTCCCAACATCTCCTGTTATGAATTTGTTGCATGAGGGGACTGTGAGCTACAAGCTGCACAAGTTGTCTACCTGCTGTTGGCAGCACAATGTCTGCCTTTATAATTCAACACAAAGCTATTATTAAGAGATTTAATTTTTGCCCCTTGCAAATGTGTGCCTGATTTTCACACCTTGCTCTGCCAGAAACCATATAAGTAGTGTAGACAAAAGTCACACACACTCAAGAGTAAAAGTAATGAAACAAAATAAAAAAGGAAAAAAAAAAAAAAAAAAAAGAAAAAAAGAAATCTCAGCACTTATTCCTTCTTTTTGAATCTTTCAAGAAATTTGCTTTCTTTCCTGCAATATTTGAAGTGGTTTAATGGTGCAACAATAAAGGAATGAGCAAACTAAAAGGTTTTATCTCCCATTGCAGTGGTAAACAAATATCTTTACATGTTGCTGTCTTGCTAGGACACTTAATGATTTTTTTTAAAAGCAAAGAATAAATTTTAAAAAAACACATTAAAAATAAAATTGCATCCTGAGGCCTTTTAATTTCCTTGCAATCTTTAGGACTTGACTAAGAGAATCCATAAGACCACCCAGCACCCCATTCAGCATACCTCTCTCTGAAAGATGCTGGGATGTGATGCTTATAAAGGGGGGCCTGCACTTGAGGTTTGGAAAGTCTTTAGCCCTCGTGACAATTCCACAGAATTCTGGTAACACAAGCCAGACTTGCATATCAGCTCTGTGATAGAATGGTTTTGCCCACCCATACATTCTACTTATCTTGTCACTTCCCAGAAACCTACAGATGTATAGGCAAAATATTTAAACACATAAAAAAGGAAGCAAGAAAATAAATAAAACTTTCTTCGATATAAATGGGCTCCACAATCTAACTCTTGTATGTTTTCTTGTATTTAGCCTAATTTTAACAACTAAAACAATCTTGCACATTGTCTCCAGTCCAACAAAACATGTCCTTCCCTGACAGAAACTTGGAAAAATATTTGCAAAAATTAAAAGGTAGTAAGTGGAAAAAAATAGGATACCTCAATTTGATATCTTATATTTCTTTTTATTTTGTATAGAACCTTCACATCCCTGTTGCTAGGAGAAGGGAGGACTAAAAGCTTAGCAGATCAAAGGATGCACAGTGCAGATATAGATTCCACATTAGTTCTTCCCAATGCACTGAGAAGCACTGCCAGAGTAGCTGGAGAATGAGGCCACAAATTATGGTGAGTCTGCTTACCAAAAATTGCACATAAAGAGAACAATAATTTTTTCTAAAATTCAACAGGTTTGTCATCTATAATAGTCAGTCCATTTCTGGGAAGCTGAAAGGTATGTATGACAAATATATATGTTACAAGCCACATAACATTGATCCACTAAGCATTTCTTATTTTAACTGAATTTACTAAACCCTTCTAATGCGTATATGTTATTTCCTTAAGCAGCAATATGTGAATAATCTATATTTAATGAAGTGTCTGAATACAGCATTTTGAAATTCCATGCAGAGTACCATTGGTACATCTGTAAAAGATACAGGAAGAGCAAAATATCATGATGTGGAAGTGTGGGAAGCAAATGTGAAAAAGTTTTCATGAATTCTTAATAAATCAGTGAAGCAAACCATCTGGGTAGTGTATCCCAGAAATTCCAAGAATAAGTTTCTGACTATGTTCATCAATACCTTCTTGCACATACCTTTATTCACTTGCAAAATTGCATACTTTCAGAAACAGTATTCCTCGTGAGTGATTTCAAAGAGAAAGAAAGAAGAAACATGGAATTTAACTTCAAAAAATGGATTTAAAAAACATAACTTAACTTAAACAGACAGTTGTCAGAGCAGCCACAGGAATCACACCAATATTCTGATTAGGTATCAGAAACTAAATGCAGTTTTGTAGGGCATTAAAACTATGTGATTAGTTAAATTATGGTTAAAATTGTTTAAATACATAAGCTACATATGAAAAAATTAGACAGTAATTTTGTTCTGCTTTCTGAGCCTTTGACTTCTGTAATGTCAGGGCAAGGGAGGGGATTGTCCTGCTCTGGTCTGCCCCACACTGGTGCAGCCTCACATCAAGCACTGGGGACAGTTTTGGTGACACAGTGTAAGATATAAAGTTATTAGGGAGTGTCCAAAAGCAGGCTAAGGAGATGGGGAAAGGCTCAAGGGGAACCCAAATGAGGAGTGGCTGGGGTCCCTTGGTCTGCTCAGGCTGGAGGAGACTGAGGGGAGATCTCACTGCAGTCACAACATCCTTCTGAGGGGAACAGGAGGGACAGGCACTGATCCCTGCTCTGTGGTGACAGTGACAGGACCTGAGGGGATGGCCTGAAGCTGAGTCAGGGGAGGTTTGGGTTGGATATCAGGAAAAAGTTTTCCACCCAGAGGGTGTTTGGGCACTGGAACAGCTCCCCAGGGAAGTGGTCACTGCACCAGCCTGGCAGAGCTCAAGAAGTGTTTGGACAATGCTCCCAGGGACATGGTGTGACTCTTGGGGCTGTCCTGTGCGGAGCAGGAGTTTGTCTCGATGGTCCTTGAGAGGCTCTTCCAACTCAGCTTAATCTTTGATTCTGTATGATGTTTGAGAGAAGGATTTCATCACCATTCTGTTCTAACACTGCTTCCTGGTTCAAAGTCCTTCCCCACATTCACACAGAGCCTTCTTTCAGGCAGAAACTGCTGAAAACAGGAGAAACAGAAAACTGAGTTCCAGAAAGGCTGTAAAAATGGTTATTTACAGTGCAGGCAAGAGAACAGGAAAGCTGTTAGTGAAAAAGGGAGCATAGATTCTTCTAACTAGGTAAAGCATTAAGACAGCCTGATTTTCAGAGGTCATTTTTGCTCCTATATCAGTTATCTAAGACAGTGAACCATGTAGTCAATACATCTAAGTTATCAAAGGTAGAAAAAATGAAAGGCTTGGCTTAGATTGGCAGAAAGGACAAGCATAAATCAAAACTTATAGACCACAATTTAATGATCAAAGGAACAACTGTTTTAACAAAATCTAGTATATGCTTTAAAATACAGCTGAAAAATAAACACTGCTATGAAGAACTTCTAAGCATGTGTGTGGACCATGAAACACTTAAATGAAAAGTTTCCACTGAACTCAATTCAGATTATGTGTAATTATATATTTTTTAAAAAAAGCCAGCAACAAGTTAAAAAAAAAATCAACCTACATTTGAATTGCAAATAGAGTCCTTTTTCTTTTTTTCAAATATTATAAATTCTTCGTCTGTGTTTATATTTATTAATCTCTTTTGAACTTCTACTAAATCACCATGGAAAGGTAAAATTCAAGTTTTGTGGACTATTCCCCAATGCAAAAAGAAGAAAGAAAAAAAGTGTCAATTAAAGATATATTAGTGCATGAAAAAAAAAATAAAAACCCACATACAGAAACAGTGGGGGGAAAAAAAAAAAAGAGAGAAGAAAACATAGAAATTTCTAGTGAAAATAAACCTAATATATCAAAACTTCAATTCTTCCACCTTAGCCGTTGGCATATAGGTTAGCAAGTTTTTCAACTAGACTTTTTTTTTTTTTTTTAAATGAACACATTTAGATTTTATATACCTAAAGTGGGATTAAAGAATTTATAAATTTAAGTTTATGAATCTAAATGAGAAGAGCAGTGGGAATTTGGGTTTTGACATTGAATGTCAAGAAAATTCAAGGGAATGCCAGGGGCCATTTTTATCATTACTGTTATTTAGTAGATCAAAAAAGACCTGAGCAGAAAGGGAAGCACATTTGTGAAATATTAAAAGCTATGCTTTAAGGCTTGGATTTTATTCTGTACAGGGAAAGAAATTAAAGTGGACCTTAATAGTAGGAATTCTGCTTTAGAAAGGGAAATATTGCCAACCATATTTAGTATAGTTCTGTAGAAAGAATTCAAACCATAATTGTTGCTCAGGAGTGGCTAGTGGGTACATCTGTGGGTGCTTGACACTACTTCAAATGAGTCTCTTCCTTTGAGAGTGTACCTCTAGTCCTAGGAAAACAACAGCCAAACTCAGTAAAGAGGAATGAGGACACATAATAAGACACTAAACATACATAATTATAGGAGAAAACCATGAACATTTCTGTGTACCCTTACAGACTGCTCTAAGTTAAAGCTGCAAGTTGCTTGGGGCTGGTTTATTTTTGTTTTTTTCACAATTTGCCTGGACCAACTATGATTAGAAGCAAAGCTACAGAATAATATTTTCATGTAAAAGAGGGACTTAAATTATCACAAGCCTTCCATAATGAGAGAGGAAAAAAAAATAAAATGCCCCTTTAGACCTTGAGGAAGGCTACTATAAATCAGTAATTTTCCTGTTATCAGATCAGACTTTGTCCAAATAAGAGATCTGACATTCTAAAAATAGGGTACTTTAGGATTAGAGTGTCTTTAATTTTAGATATTTTAGTTTTCATGCCATGTAGATGTTATTTATAATATTAATAAAGTTTATGAGGTGTTAAGTGAAGCCACTGGAGGAGACAGAGACGACATTACTCTCAGAGAACCTTGTGACAAAAAGCCTGGTTTATTGTTGTGTGTCTCCTTTTGCAGGGCCTTCACATTTCCCCTGCTTTCAGAGGTGATTGGCTGGGGCCTTAAATACCACCCAGCCCCCTGGCCATGACAACTCTGCATTTAGGGCTGAATGAGATTGGCAGAGGGTCCCTGTGTAGGTTTGAGTTCAACCCACCCTTGTTCACCCGAGGACCTGTTCACTGAACGAGCCTAGCCAAACTGTTTTCTTATTAATGGCCAAATTATTTGCCCGGCTACAGACTAGCTGTGCTGTGACAATGAGGTTTTGGAACTTTTTTGCTTTTATAAGCTTACAGAAAACTGTCCTTTGGCAGCTATTTGGCTGTTAAGGACAATATCATGACAAAGATTGGGTCGATACATACCAGAATTGTTTTACAGCACTTTTTCCCTTTCATTTCAGGCATGCAGTACTTAAAATATTTTGTTATCTTAACTGCTTTGGTTAAAAGACTAGTATGAAATTATGTGCCTTCCCATATTTACTTGCAGTTCAACACAGTAGTAACATCAAAAATATTTGCACACTTTTTATTTATTTCTGACAATCTTAGCTTATTTTCTTTGAACAGCTACAGCAGCATGAAAGGATTTTTAAGTGTGCAGAGAGAATGACATTTAACACCTCTCAGATGTTACAGTCAAGAAGGTTGTAATAGGATGACTCTGCATTACACTCATTTTGCCTGATTAGTATGCTAAATCCATTTTTGCTCTGCAGTGTAGCAGTTTGACACACAGGAAAATTAACTAAAGCTATATTTATTATGGTTGCAGGGATAGTCTAGTGAAGTTTGCCATTACCAGCCAGCATAAGTGACTTCTCTGGACCCGTGAAGCACTAAGAGTGAAATTCAGTGCTCTGAGAAGACTGACACAGGACCTGTCCTTCATTCAGTGTTCAACATAGCACTTGCAGACACTTCAGGCTTGGGTCAATGATGTGAACACGATTAAATTTTATCCCTTTGTGGGCAAAACTGCAGATCAGAAACCTAATCATCTCAGTAATGAGAAAGGATACTTCCTGTGATTGTGAGAAGAAAAAAGTAGAGCAGTTTCAGGAATATCTGAGAGGGAGAGAAATACAGCCCCAGATTAGGCCACATCTTGGGTGAAGAGCTTTTTATAAATATAATAAGATTGTCATCAACCTTCCAGCATGTAAGCAAGTAAGCAGAGCAAATAACAAGCTACCTGCATCATGACTTGTGCAAGACTCTGAGATATCCTGAATATACATCCTCACTATTGCTAGCAGTATCTAGAGGAAACAAAGAAGACTGGCCTATACTTAAGTGTCTAGGACTATTTTCTCATTCTTAATATTATTACTGATTAATCATGACGTTTTGCAGTACCTGTTACGGGTAAGAATGGAGTGAACAGAATTTTCTTCATTTGCATGCTGAGTCCATACCTCTCGCATTTTTATGGTGCATATTTGGTGT
The DNA here is from genome assembly GCA_034336665.1 of Luscinia megarhynchos. Classification (NCBI taxonomy): domain Eukaryota; kingdom Metazoa; phylum Chordata; class Aves; order Passeriformes; family Muscicapidae; genus Luscinia; species Luscinia megarhynchos. Next base: position 46,953,509 of record CM067592.1, on the reverse strand, counting down.
CTAGACATTCTTCAGCACAGGGATAACTTACTGCATAATATGGTGTAAATTCAGAGAGTTTTCTTAGAGTTGAAATTTAATTGAATCTCTGAGAAAAAAGGAACATGAATGAACAGTCTTCATGTTAATTAAAGCAGAATCATTCTCAGATCCCTCATTTGCATCCCCTGAGTACAAACAAATGAATTCAACTTTGGTACAATAAGGTCTGTAAATTGGACATGAATTGAGTGGGTGTATTCTTGTCACAAAATTTCATTTTCCTTGAAAACAGTGAGGTTCCCTGGAAACAGAAGGGCCAAGTTCTCCGTCACAAGCTCGGAGGAAAAGTACCAGGTGCACATCACCAGCTTAGTCATCAGATCCAATGACTAAGCTGGGTCTGAAAGACCCATGGTGGTACACAAGAAAAATGCCAGGTGTCTTTAAAGACTATACCCCATTTCCTTATTGTTCCTTTTACTGTTTTCTTTTTTCTTTTTCTTAGTTCTGCAGTTAAGAACGCAAACCCACAGAATTTTACTGAAGTATGTATTATTTACTCTAGATTTCTTGCTTGCAACAAGGATGAATCAATGGGAATGAATTGTTTCTACAGAAGCAATGACACAAAAGAGGTACAGTGGGCAGATGAGTGAGATGTTTGTGCAAGAATGTGTCCTGACATTTAGAGCTAAGCCCCTATTTAAAAGCTTTAAATTAGGTTTTTCTATGTAAGGGCAGTGTATCAGGCAGATCCGGCTGACTAAATTTGCCCCGGAATTTCAGAGCATTGCAAAGACTTAAAGCAGAACAATACTTGCCCAGGAAATTCTTCTTTTTCTGTATTTGCAAAGAGGTTTGTAGAGAAAAAAACTAAGGAGGAGAAGGGTGTTTAGAAATTTTAGAAACTGAGGGACAAAATAACAATGGATCATAGGAGGGTGTCAAAATCTTGTGTATGAAGCATAGGGCTCCATTTCTTTACAGATTTGGAAGAAGTCAGTGGTTACAGAATCACAGAATCACAGATTAAGCTGAGCTGGAAGCAGCCCACAAGGGTCACTCTCTAATTGCTTAATGCCTTTCTAGTATTGTGGTGGCCAAAACTCCACACAATATTTTTAATGGATCAGCTGCTTCTCCACTCAAGTCAAGCAATATTAATTAGCATCCTCATTTTGATTGGAAGAAAAACCCCACCAAACAGCCTGTTTAGCTTGCCTTTTTAACTAGATATAATATGCTGAAAAGAAAGTCCTCTCTAGACTGTCGGTTCCCATGAAAAAGTATTGAAAATACTTTATTTTATATAAAATACTTTATTCTATATATAATATAGAAAAATATTTTGAATGTTTGAATGCAAAATCCCTTTAAATCCGAGCAATGCTGCAATTAATTTAGTTGCAGGAGGACACAAATTATAGGAAAAAATGCACTGTCTATTATAGAAATGCAGCTTCTATTGAGATATGTGACATTTCAATTGGAAAACAATACACCCGTAGTAGCAAACTGTGAGAGAACACCACTGCTAAGGAGAAGGCAAAATTTTCTGTGGATATTGATAGAAGAGTCCTGTACTGACTAAAATGGATGGGGGATCACATGTGCCAAACAAGCATCTGAAAGTAAAATGAGGAAAATGGGCTAGGATTTAATCAGAGCCAGACAAATCTGGAATACCATGATACCTCTAGCAAGTCTGGAGTACAACCTTGTTTACATAGAATGGAAAAAGCATAAACACCTACAAGGCTATTTCAAAATAGCAGCTAAGTACTACTTCTAAATGGTTCCCCATATGAAGTCAGGATGTAGCACAGACGCAGAAAGAGAAAAGATTAAGATTCTAATAAAAATATCACATGCAGACCAGTGGAATTTAAACTGGAAATGAGATACAGATATGAAAAATCAAGCCTGACATTAAGTGATATGTGTGGTGCAGCTGGTTATCAGTTTGTGCACATGTATACCCAAGTACGCCTGACTTAATTTGAGGGTGGCACAGGGCATCTGTGGGAGGTGATAAGCAGAGGTAGGAAAATGACCTGGCTAAAGACAATGGATGCATGTGGAAGAGACTGACCTCTTGGTCTTGGAAGGCCACCCTCACAATTCGCAGCCCGACCAGGTCATGCAGAATTCTGGACACTCCTGAGTATATCACTCAGCAGGGAGAATTTCAGAGACTATCCTCAGTCAGTTTAAACACTGAAAATATTTGTCAAAAGTATTTTTTAAATGTTTGCTGATACAGAAATGATGACACAGGAGATTCTTTTGTACAGAGGCAGTCATGGGTTTTGCTTGTGGTTGAGATTGACTATATTGAAGTGTATCAATAAGGAAGAAACATACTTGTGTTGGAGTCCTTTTACAGAAAAAAATCAGCTGAGCATAAGAACTGAGCCAATAAATGTTTTGGGAAGTCTCTCCTGGTCCAACAGAGGACAGCCCTGAAGAGGGGCTTGCAGCAGAGGCTCCTGTTGCCATCCGTGTAGTTGTCAGTCACCTTGTTTGGGAGATCTCATTTCTCATTAAATGAACAGCATTATGCTGTGTCCAAATCTCAATAAAGTTTAAAGTAAGGAAAACCTCACTGTCCAGAGTTTGTGTAACAAGACAGTTCCATACTTTTTTTGCTGTGGATTCCAGGGTATAATGAGCTTTATTTCTAACTCCTTAGCACCTTGCTTTAGACTGACAACTGGAGATACTTGAAAGGAGATTATTTTATAGGAATGTACATTTTTCACTTGGGAAAAAAAGCCTCTTAAATATGGTGAATTGGTGACAAAGAATACAGTAACTGCTGTAGAGTACATAAAGTCCTTTGGCACACACAGGTAGAAAAACCTTAAGAATACATTGAGGTCAGCCTATCTACTGGCAGGAATCTAAGGTGGGGAATTTATAGCATTACCATGTAATAGCAAAAAATGTTATAATAATGCTTTTAGACAGGCAAGCTGGAACAAGGTATAAACAACAAAAATAACCAAGTTGTATCACAGATACATAAGACTTCACTATAAATACACAATAAATTCAAGGTGACACAGCTTGAAGATAAATACAGAGTCCACGAAGTTCTATTAGGAGAAAGTATACAGTAGAATTCTTTTACAAAGCTAGACAGGCAAATGAAGAGCCAATATATCTCTTTCTTGCATAATTGATATACCTATCAATAAAATATCCAAATATTTTCAACAAGAAATGCAGTAAGTAAAGAGGAAAGAGAAACAGGCAAAAAAAAGAAACAGTGGAGAAAAAACACCATGAGGGTCTTGGACACAAAAAAAAAAAAAAAAAAAAAAAAAAAAAAAAAAAAAAAAAACAATCTGTCTAAGAGCATGTATGTACTAAATAATCTCGTTCCTAGAGAAAGGGTTGAAATAAATTTGGGTATCTCCCACACTTAGAACAAAGCACAGTGCAGAAATATAGGATGTAAGAGCAGGTATTAAAACCAGGTTCTGGGATCCCAGTCTGTGAATGAGCTTCTGTTTAAGCTCGGGTGATCTCGTTTCACTTGTATTTTTTTCTTCACTTCCCTTTTCTCTGTCCCATCTTCAAAGAATCAAAGATTACGCTGAGTTGGAAGAGACTCACAAGAACCATTGAGACAAATTCCTGCCCTGCACAGGACAGCCCCAAGAGTCACACCATGTGCCTGAGAGCACTGTCCAAGCACTTTTCATGTTCTGTCAGGGTTGGTGCTGTGACCACTTCTGTGGGGGATCTGTTCCAATGCTCCAACCACCCTCTGGGTAAAAAACCTTTTCCTGATATCCATCCTAAATGCAATTTCAGGCCATTATCTTGGGTCCTGTCACTGGTCACAAGAGTGTAGATGTCAGTGTCTGTCCCTCCTCTTCCCCCCCCCACAAGGAAGTTTTGGCTGTGATGTGATCTCTCTTCAGGCTGAACAGACTGAGTGACCTCAGCCACTCCTCCTATGGGTTCCCTCCACAGCCCTTCAGCATCTTTGTTGCCACCCTTTGGGCACTCTCTTAACAGCTAATGTCTTTTTTATACTGTGTCACCCATTTCTGCCCCCAGCACTGGAGGTGAGGCTGCCCCAGCTCAGAGCAGAGCAGGACAATCCCCTCCCTTGCCCTGTGCCTGATGCTCCCCAGGACACAAGTGGCCCTCCTGGCTGCCAGGGCACTGCTGGATCATGTTCAGCTTACCAGTGGCAGAACCCCCAGGCCACTTTCTCTGTCACCATTCTCCATCACCTCGTTCAGGGTTCCCTCATTCCTGATGCAGAATATGGAACTTTCCCTTGTTGAACTTCATATAGTGAGTGATTGCCCAGCCCTCTAAACTGTTCAGGTCTCTCAGCAATGCCTCTCCTCCTTCAAGGGAGTCAATATCTCCTCCCAGTCATCTGCAAACTTCCTTAGCATCCATGCCAGTTCTGTGTCCAAGTCATTTATCAAGATGTTGAAGAGCACAGGGCTGAGGTTGGATCTCTGTGGAACCCCAGCAGTGACAGGTCACCAGTCTGATGTCACCCCATTCACTGTAACCCCTTGTGCCCAACTCATGAGCCAACTGCTCACCCATCATATAATTTGTTAACATAGCTGTGTGCTGGACATTTTACCCAGGAGGATCCTGGGAGAAACATTATCAGAAACTTCACTGAAATCCAAAAATATTCCATCCACCTGTCTCCCTTGATCAGCTACATGAGTTATCTTGCCACAAAGGCCCCATGGCTGTGCTGCTCTTCAGGTGTTCGTCAATACCTGCCAGAATAATCTTCCCCATAGCTTTCACAGGAGCTGAAGTGAGAATGACAGGTCTATAGTTTCTGGGCTCCTCTTTCTCACCCTTCTTGAAAATCAGGACAAGGTTTGGTAGCATACAGTCAACTGGGATCTCTCTGGCTTTCCAAGACCATTCAAAATTCATCAGAAGTCTTGCAATGACATCAACCCGCTCTTTGGGGGTTCTTGGATGAATCCCACCAGGCCCCATAGATTTGTAGGACTCCAGCTAGAGCAGCACATCCTGCAGAATTTCGGGGTCAGCTGGGAGCTGATCATTCTCACAGTCGTGGTCCTCCAGCTCCCAGCACTGAGACCCCCTTGGTGCCTCTTCTGTGTTAAAGACAGAGGCAAAGAATGCATTCAACACCTCTGCCTTGTCCCTGTCCCTGTTTGCAAGAGGATCATCCTCATCCTGCAACAGGCTGATCTTATTTCTAGACTAATATATCTTTTTAAATTTATATATTTTATTGTCCCCCACAGTTCTGGCCATCTTCTACTTCAACAAATTTTCTTCCTCCAATGGATAGCAGTATCTCCGTATTGTTCCCATGTCACCTGACCTTGCTTCCACTGGACATATATTTTATTTTTTGCCTTATTTCCAAGAGAAGATTCCTGCTTAGCCAAGCTGGCCTCCTGCCTCACCTGCTTGACTTCCAAAATTTGGAAATTGCCTGCTTCTGTGCCCCTAGGAGGTGATGTTTAATAAGTGACCAGAATTGACAGATCCAGCCCCTGCCAAGACATTTTCCCAAGGGTCCTCACCAATTTCCTGAACAGCCTGAACTCTGCTCTCCTCATGACCAGAGCTGAGGTTTCACTGGCACTATCCTTCCATCAAGAGAGATTTTAGAGTCAATCACTTCCATGGTCACTGTGGCCAAGATGTACACCAATTTCCACTTCACTCATGAAATCCTCTCTTTTGACAAGCAGTAGATCAAGGAGGGAGTCTTTCCAAGTTAGATGCCTTAGGACCAACAAGTTCTGTAAGGTTGTCACCAGGGTATTTTAAGAAAGACCTGGGTTGTATCATCTGTGCAATGCTTCAGTTAATTTCTGGCAGATTGAAGTCCCTCACAACCACAAAGAAGTCTCTCATATGAAGTGTCCCTTAGTTCCTCAAAGATTAATTCATCAGCAACATCATTCTGGCTATAGGTCTATTCTAGTTTTTCTAATTTCTCTGACATCTCCATTATTTTTTTGCCCCTTGATTCTTATCCAGAGGCTCTCAACTGTGCCACTGCCAACTCCATGCTCCAAACATTGTACCCTTCCTATTACAGTGTCACTCCTCCACCTGTGCCCTGCCCTCCCAAAGAGCCTGTAAGTGTCCTTCAGAGCATCCCACTCACAGGATTCATCCTGCCAGGTTCCTTCTATATCATATGTATAGGACTGGGCTGAAGTTTCAAGCTCATCCTCATTTGTTCCTCATGCTGTCTGGATCTCAGGTTTGGTGCATTGTAGCCAACACCTTGTGAAGAAGATTAGGTTACCCCATTAGTATTTGTTTCCTCAGATTTTGGCATGCAATCCCATTGTTCATCACTGAAGAGCCTGGTTTTGTTCCTTTCCCCCTCTAAGCTTGTCAAAATTCTGTCAATGAGCCCTGCTATCTCCTGTGCTTGGATTCATTCTTTCCCCTGAGATATGTTCATGCCATCAGGTGTCAGTAGACCAGATGCTGAGTAGATCATCCCATGGACAAAACCCCAGCATTTTTTCTGATTACTCCAATCTCAGAGCCACCTTATGGATCTGCCTATTCCTATCAATATTACTCCTTGTTACCAGGACAGAAGAAGTCACTACTTGTGATCCTGATCCTACTACCAACTATCTTCAGGTCCTGAAGTCTCTCTTGATTGCTGTCACATTTCTCTTTGTTATTTCCTCACTGCCAGCCTGAACAATAAATAGCAGGTAGAAATCAGAGGGCTTTACTAGACTGGGGAGTTTTCCAGTAATGTCCTTTATCCAAGCCCCTGGGAGACAGCAGATTTCCCTGTGAGTTGGCTCTGGTCTGCATATCAGGCCCTCCATTCCCCTTAGAAGGGAATCTCCCATTACAATTACCCTTCTTTTCCTCTTGGCAGATGAGGGCGTGGTGCGGGGTACAGGTGGTGCTGCTTTAGGATACCACTCTATCCCAGAAGGACTTTCCCCCACCTCATCAGCTGTCTGTCCTTCTAGGTCCAGAGCTCCACACCTACAGTAAGAGGTGCCAGTCCTACTTGTCAAATCCTGAACTGGAGGAGGAGGATTGTAAATCTTACTGACTTCCAAGCCGCTCAGGCTACTGGCCCAACATTCAGCATCCAACATGGTGCATACCTGGAAACTGAGAAGTGCCTACAAACATTTGTTATGTCTAATGAAGAATCCATTCCCATGCAGCATAAATGGTGTTCAGTGCAATATCTTCCCTGACATGCATAAAGAAACAGGTCTCTGCACTGAAATCTGCAATCTGTGCAGCAGAGGTGTCATCAGGAAGTTTGCAGAAGAACAGTTTCCCTCACAGCCCCTTTGAAAGATGATCATGAATCAGCTTGAAAGCAACATCTGTTCTGAATGCACCAAAAAATGTTTTATACCACGTGGGGAATATGAAACAAATGGAGTCGCAGAAGAAACAGACAAATATAAGCCAGTTCCAGGGAACAGGAATAGATAAGCTTCTGAGGGAGCACAGACCTCATATTTCAGTATCTACATTATTTTCTTTTTAAATTTTCTCAGAAAGTTAAAGATTAAATGAAAGATTATTTATTTGACAATAAACATTTAAGTATTTTGCTTGAAAGGAAGGACACTTGGTATAATATATCTGGACTTCCAACAGACTTCAATAAGCTTCCCTGTGCAATGGAATTCTTAAAGTGCTGCAATGGACTAGAAACAGGTAGTAAAATTTTAGTGGTACTGAGATGAGAGGAGTTCTGCCATTGAATTCATGGAGATTATGCATTTGGCCAAAAAATCCCTGGGATGGGAATGAAGGGTCACTTTTCAATTTGGCAAAAATATCAGAATTCAGTAATCCATGCATCTCTGCTATGATTGGTTTTGCAGAGGACAGTTATACAAATATAAATTAAACTCTGAAAGCAGGGATAAGATTGAGATGCCAGAAACAGCAATATAAAGCAAGTTAGTCAATATTTAATACGACTTTGCAGAAGCTACCCAGGATACCAGAACAAATTTCAGTAATAAATGCAAGGTCATGCTTTTTATGAGAACCAATCTGAACCATTGATCAATGCTGTTTGACTCTATATTTACTAGAACAATTTAGAAGAAAACTCAAGGTCTGTCACATAACTAAGTGTTTACGAAAATTTTTGCAAAAGAGAAACCACTCAATTTCTGTTTGAACAGATGTCTGGATTCATAAGCATCTCTTTGCTCAGGTTCCTCCTCCAGTTTAGCAGAAATGACACATCTGCCATCTCTCTCCTCCCAAGCCCAATAATTAGACACTGAAATTGCAAAGCCAGGAAGTCAAACCAAAGTAGCAGAAACATATCTGTGAACAGACTTGCAGAGCAGCTTGTAGCATTTACCTACTCAGAAAACACAAATTTTTCAGAGATTTTTTTTATTCAACCTCTTGCATAGATGAAGTGACCTTTTAGGGCACAGAGCAATATGGGTGGCATTGTAGTGGAAATCTGTTGTAGACCTCCTGACCAGGAATATGAGGCAGAAAAGGCCTTCAGGCAGCTGGAAGAAGTCATGTGGTCACATGCCCGGATCCTCATGTGGAAATGTCTGCAAGAAGGACAACACAGGAGAGCATGAGCAAACCAGGAGGTTTCTGTGGGGCATTGCTGACAACCTCCTGTGGAGCTAAAGTGAGGAGGAACCACATTAGACCTCCTACTAACATCTAGAAAGAACTGGCTGGGAATGTTGGAGTCACCACGAGACAGAGAACTTCAGAAACACAAGAGAGTTGAACAGAGCAAAAAGCAGGACCTTAGCCCTGGGCTTCAGGACAGTAGATGTAAATCTTTGGAAGAATCCTGTGGAATGTGGTCATGAAGAGAAAAGAGGTCCACAAGAGCTTGCTGATAGTGAAGCTCCAGAAAGATCCATACCAACATAAAGGAAGTCAAGCAAAGATGGAAAGACACCTGCATGGATGGCTGAGGACTGACTAAATTCAGACAAAACTACAAAGTGTACAAGAGATGAAAGCAAAGGTACATAATCTAGGAGGAATATAGAGATACAATGTGAGCTTGGAAGGATGAGTTTAGGAAATCTAAAGCCCACATGGATTTCAGTTTCACAAGAGACACGAAGAACAGTAAGAAAATCTCCTATGGTAGGTACACCAGCAGCAAAAAAAAAGGCTAGGTAAAAGGTGGACCTGCTGCTGAACAGACAGAGAACTTGGTGAGAAAAATGCAGGGTAAGCTGGTACCTACAGACCCCTGACACCACAGAAAAAGTCTGTATCCTGGAAGGATTACTCTTAGTAGAGGAGGATGCTCACATCAGGAAACTTTTAAACAAAGCAGACTTATGCATGCCCTCGGTGGATCACACCCAGGAATGTTGAGGGAGATGTCTGATGCCATTGCATGGTCACTCTCAATTATCTGTGAAAGGTGCTGTCTGAGAGAGGTCCTGGTCTGCATTATGAAGCATGTTGCCAGACACACCTGGATTGCTGATTCACTTTCTGGGATCCCCCGAACAAGAAAGGTGTGCACACACTGAGGCAAGCCAAATGCAGAACCACAAAGATGGTAAAGGAACAGGAGCATCTCTCTTGTGAAGTGAGGTTGAGAGAGCTGGGAGTGTGCAGTCTGGAGAAGAGAAGGCTCAGGGAGGATATGGATACATATTTAACATATAATTATATGTTGAATATTGAATACTAAATATATATGCATATATATGTGTTCTACAAATTATTTTTATAGATTTAAAAATATCTAGCGGGGGAGTAAAGCTGATTGGAACCAGACTCTTCTCACTGGTTCCCTGTCACAGGACAAGAGGCACAGGGGATAAAGTGAAACACAGAAAATTCCATATAAATGTAACAAAAGCAGGGGTTTTCACTGTGAGTGGGAAAAACACTGTAAAATGTTCCCTAGACATTTTCTGGACCCTTCAGCTGTGAAGACATTCAAACCCCTAAAGGACTTCAAAGTCTTACCTTAAAGCAAGGAGGCCCACAAAAATAGTACTTAAATAGATTTAATACTATTTTATTCTCAAACAAAACTAGCTATTTTACCCTATTCTTACAGAATACAGGAGTGCCTGAGCTGGTAGAGTTGAAGGCTGTAGCAGTGACCCAATATATGAATGTTCTCACCAAACAGCAACTGAGAAATAGATCTTTCAAATTAAATATTAAACCATCTTTAACTGAAAGTTCTATGTGTTCTACTAACAATGCTCACCAGGAAGGTGTACTAGTACAAAGGGACAGTCCAGTTGCATCCAGCTGCTGCTGTACACTAACAAAGGCACTTGAGGGGCAATCATGGTGCTCCTTGGTGACCACAGGTTTCTTGAAACCTCTGGGTGTGACTATTTAATACAGGTGTTACTGCAAACACATGGAAAAGTTTGAGTTCCAAGAACTATCACTCTAATATGCAACTACAGGAGGATAAATACTTGCATTTGTCTGCTTTTCAGCCCTGGGAATATCCACTGTTAGAAAGGAAATTTCCAAGGATCAAACATCATGCACTGAGAAAAGGTGAAGATGTGCTTTTGTGAATTCACAGCTCCATCAGATTTTTATATCATGGTTTAGAGGAACCTTCTTGGGAATATACTCTACTGATATTTGCCCTTTAATGCTGGATCCCCTGAAAAAATAAAATCAGAAATGAAATAGCGCTTGGTTACGAGAGAGCATGTTTGCCTCACACTACAAGACCACTAGAGCTAGAGTATGCACATGAAGGCCAAGCTCTGTCTGACTTTCTCAAGTCACTTTCAGTTAGGCCTGTAATCACAAACAGGCTCAGTGTGGCTGTCTCCAGATCCAGAGGCTCAGTGTTGCCACTTTCTGTATTGCAGTGTCAAGCTGCTGAACATAAAATTGCCTGAACACACTAAATGCCATTTTACTTCCACTAAAATCATAAAATTGCCTTTCAGCATTATTAGTGGTTATCTTCTTTTTTCCCTCTGCCTTCATTTAGAGCTGGGATTGAAGCACGAGAGACGATGTTTCCCGTTCGGACTCGGTTGTTTATTAATTCTTATCTATAGTACAGTGAGTGCTACAGCACTTCTAGATAACAAGCTAAAAGCAAGAAAATTGAGCTGTATCTTGCTTGTTATAAGGTCTTTTAAAGCCAAACAGTCCAATTAAAAGCTAACACATATATTATGTATACTTTTTACCCAATAACCAAACACCCGTGACCCACAGTGAGGTACCTTCTATCCAAATAAAAAAGTACTACCTAAAACCAAGAAGAAGGAACAAGAAGGATGAATACCCAATGCCCCAGAACCTCCATCTTTTCCCATACCTATTACTACATTCTAAAACCCCAAATTCAAAACCCTTCACCATATGATATTACACACTTCTATTCAAACTACACACCAGTGATTCTAACTCCATCACTCAAATTTGGAAGCCTTCTCCAAGGCCTTAAGTCAAAAGCAGTGCTCTTTTGGGGATCAGTGCCAGAAAGCACAGAAAGTTCAAAACTTCCAGGCGTCAGAGTTCCAACACAACATGACAGAAAAAGGCAGTTGACTAAACCACTTAGGGAAAAACCCAACACAGCCCTGTTTCCTTTTTATAGATACACTTTTTATTTTGTTTGGGGGAGTGTCAGACATGGTAGAAATGTAGTTGTATGGGGAAAGGATGTGTCAGCTACAAAGCTCTCTCTGATTTACAGTAGTTCATTTGTAGGGTGAGAGGAAGCTGATGCTTTTCTCTCCTGATGGTTAGGAGACAATACTCAGTAGCAAAATGGATGTTTTATTGGTTGGTTTTTGTTTATTTTGCAAACAGATTATAACAGTAGTACCCTGTCTGTACTGAAGGCATGCACCAAAATCAGGCTACCTCAGCCATGATGCATTATTTTGGAAAAATTGCTATCGAGTTGAGAAAAGTGGTAATGGGACACTGATTGTTATTGTTCCTAAAGTGAGTGAAAGGCTATAGCTGTGATACAAAAGTTATAGTGTGGCCCAGGAGGAATGTGCAGACTGTGAGTCACATGAATCTTGTAAAAGCCCTGAAAATCTACTTCCAGCAGGTATCACATTTGTATTGATACCTGCTATCCTCCATTAGCAGAGATGTAATTATAAATTGTATTATTAATATGGAAGCTAAGGCAATACCTTAACATATGGGAAATGTTTCCTGGAAAATTTCAGTAGCGTGGTTGCATGTTAGATACTGCTGAGTGTCTAACAAGGCACTGAATTTTTTTATAGACAAATTGAGGAAGAAGTGTTTTAGAGTGTACCTTCAGGACACCTAATGTGTTGATGCCTGGCCTGCCAGTTGGAGAACTGAAAGGTGACATAAAATTAAAACATTCTGGCACTTAATTTCTCAGCTGAGGGTTGGTGGCATGGAGAGAAGGGAAGGCAGAAAATGAAAGTATTGCAGAGGTTCTTTCTCCTAATGGCCAATTTGGGAGTATTGCAGGCAATTAACAGGCAGTCTGCTGATTCAAGAACATATGAAAAATTGTTATACGCAATATGTTCATTTGGGATCCTGATAAAAGTAAGTCTCTAAGTTATCAAATTGGAACATTTATATGAGGAAACAATAGATGCAGTGCTGTTAACTGGCTTCCTGGCTGGAAGGTTTCATTGAGTGAAATTTCTGCATTCATTTTAATGCTTCCAGAGAACACCACTGAGGTGAGTGAAATATTTCAGCCCTGTAAGAGCTGCAACTGCAGGTGAGTCCAGCAGAGACAGAAAGTTCATAACAGTCACCTTCCTTTTTTACTGAGACTGACAGCACCTTAAAACATAAAGGAGTCCCCTAACCAGGTCTGTGCTGGAAAAAAATAATCACAGCATAAAGGTTCTATTTACCTGTTCATTTTGATAAATGCTTTTTGCTTTATACTTAAAAATGACAGACCTTTTCTTTTTTTCAACACAATGTTTATTTTGGAATGGGATATATCTTAGCACACCATATAGGAAACATAGAGCAGCCCAATGCTGATACATTTAGCTGCTTGATGATTTCTCTTATTGTCTCATTTGTAGGGAAGCAACCATATGTTCTCACCATTTTTTTTGTTCTGAAATTTATATCACCAGTTATAGGCACATCATTAATAAGACTAATTCTCTCTCTTTTTTTTTTTTTTCATTTCTCCCATAGTAGGTAATATGCAATGTTAATCATAACTTTCTTTACATTATTCTGCTTTTAGACAACAGGAGACTTAAATGTCCAGCTTCTGAAACAGTCCCATTCTTCTTCCAAACTGATTGTAATCAGTTTATTCTGTGTTATTGCACTAGAATTTTATGCTGGTTGCATTAGAGATTCATATTGTAATGTCTTTTAACACAATAACACACATTTTTTGTAAAAGGGATCCTGTTTTTTAATCACCTTTGTCTCATAGCCTTTAATATCTTATTATTCAAGTAATCCATTTGAACATGGCAAAATCATTTGGAAGTCTTGAACTCTGTCAAAGAGAAGACAAAATTAGGGGCATATATTCAATTTCCCAAAATTTATGTGCCAGTTAGCCACTGGCAAATATTAGTTCTGCAACTCACACAAGAGAGTCCAGAAGCACTTAGTTTTCTAGAGAGCTTAAGTTAAAAAACAAAGACTTTTCCCTTGAAAAACAATAAATATGGAATAAAAAAATAGCTGAAGTTCAGAAGAATAAAGAAGGTTCAGAATATTTTCTCTTCTGATCCAGCAATTTGTCGTAACAAATTTTTATTTTATTTTTAACTTGTTGTATCCACTTGTGCTGAATGTGGCTTTATCTACAGTCTACAATATGAAGAAAAGAATTTACTCAAGAAGCAAGGCTATAAATAAATTGTTTTACGCTGGTCAAGCTACATGTGGAGAGGATCATATGGCCATGGAAACCAAGCTGAACTGCAGTAATAGAACACTTGTTGTGTACTGAACTGCATTGTTTTATAAGGCAGTAAAACTGATATCTTGTGTTATAGTTATGCCTTTTTATTTAAGTTTTCAAGATGGTGAACACAGTTGTTAGTAAATTTCCTCACTTCATTAGGACTTTCTGAGCTGCAAGAATCTCATTCCATTTCAAGGCCCACATTGTACAGCATGTTGATTATCCAAAAAGCAGAAGACTTGTTAAAATAGCAAACATTTGCTATTCTTAAGAGCTCACAAAACCAAGTGGATAAAAATTTACAAGGAGCATTTAATCTCCATTTCAGAGATGAGAAACTGAAACAGGAATTAAGTTTGCTCTGAGCCCCAAGAACTAAAGAACAGGCCTTATACACTGCTGTAATTGAGCTATAAGACATCTCTCTTCAAGTCCACCATGTCACAGTTAGAGCTATTTACAAAGAAAAAATTTAAAACTCTCCCAAAGGTTCAGGAAATATGGCCCCATAAAACTGCCATCAATTGTCATCCTTCTACATCCTGAATATACAATCAGGGTTTCATTTCAATTATTTTATTTAAAGTTGTGACATTTCTAAAGCCCATTGACCTGTGAAACGCAAATGGATTTCTCTGTAAACTGTCCTTGGGAAATTCCTACTCTCCAAACAAAAGCCAGTTATTTAATTTATGGCTTACTTACTTCTGAATGGTGATCCAAAAGTTTTGGCAATAGTATGAAATAAGATATAACATTTTATTTATAGGAAGTGTGATGCCCTGTTATGTTTTATCACTTCAAGTGATGGTTAGCAGAAGATTCATACCATACCACTATTTTCTGTTTACAATATGACCAGAGTGGATTTTGACTCACACATTGGTGAGTGCAGGTGAAAGTACCATGCTCTGTACTAGGAAAACAGCGAGTATTCCAGAGGTAATCAGCAGTTATTTCTGCTGGAATTGAAAGGTCCTCTGTAACCTCGGTGCGTACGTGCGGGCAGGACACGCTGTTTGCCACCACCCTCCCTGTCATAAGTTCTGTCTAAATAAGTTCTGCCAGCACTACATCTCAGCAGAGTTCAAGCGTTCTGGGGGCAGTTCAGTGGGCACACTGTAACATGTGATGGGTCTCAGGTATATTTGCTGTACTGTGCTCCTTTTCCTGATGGAAACCTTCGTTTTTTCCAGAAGTCTGAGGTGCAATTGAATAAATGGCAGCTGAACAGCAGAATGATAGCTCTGTACTGAATTCAGCCAGGCCTCCTGCAGAACTCACCCAGCATTCCAACAGCACCTACTGTTATTTTGACACCAGAGAAATTAGGATAATGCTAATGATAAGATTTAATTTTACACAAGGTCTCAGAGTATACATTACCATGTTTAAAACACAAGTCACTATAAGAGACCTGTTTACAGTATTCTGTCAAAATTAACATTTTTCCAAGAATCCAACTGGGATAATGATTGAAAAATGCCTGCTACCCACAGGGCTCTGTTGAAAGACCAGTGGCATGTGAAAATGCAGCTGGTCTGCAGCTCAGGTATTTGCAGAGACACCAGCTCAGAGTGAGGCACAACAGCTTTATCCATGTTACTGAATTAGGAATTTGTAAAGCAACCTTTGATATCTGATTACAAATGTCAATTCACATTTTTTTCTAAGTTTTTTTGGTTTTTTTAAACTATATAATGCCTGCAGGGGTAGACAATTTCCACACAGGAATGTTTTGAGAGTGAAATTTACTGATGCATATCTTCCTTTCTTAATAGCACATGTTGGAAATTTTAACCTCAAATTTCTTGGCCTTTCAAGAAAAACTAGTAATTCTCATGCTAATTTTGCTTAGATATATCATGGGGGGGTGTTCTATATTTAGAAATAGATCTGAGATAAGCATTGCAATTTTAAACTGTGGGAAAATAGATGCCAGCTATTTTATTTCTTCACATTAAACATTCATAAAAACTGTTTTAGCAGCTGAATATTTCTTCCATGTTTTCTGTTAAATTTCACAGAGGATTTTGCAAAACTTCTATGAAACTCACTTTCTAGTCACTAAGATCTCATTTGATTTTGTCTTCAGCTCAGTATTCATAAAATAATCTCCTTTCAGTATTATATAGTGTTCTCATCTCCTCTGAGAGATTATCTCCACCTAATTATATATGTAATCCCTCTACATATCTTTTTAGAAAAATATCTTCCTTAATTGCTTTGATAAATGATATGTTTTTAAGATAATCTACAAACATTTGTCAAAACCATAAGTATTTTAAAGAGGAAATGAGAAATTTCAGAAAGATTAAGTGTTCTGGAAATAAATGCAAGTATAAAAGAGCGAAGCTTAAAGGTAGTATTTATTTGCTAAAAAAATCAAGACGGTTTGTGTGTAAACTTATGCACATCAATAAAAAATAAATGGCACATTTAATACTTGCTTCCCATCTGTAACTCCCAATAATGGACTAATTGTTTATTTTGACACCCAATAATCTGAATTTTCTCAAGTTTATGAGCAAGCTTCCAAGAATGAAGTAGGTAAATTTCAGACTGGCAAAATTAACTTTTATCTATTGTAATACCCTCTTTCAATGGCAGATTTTGCTTTTCTGTCAGAGCTATCCTTCCTTCAAATGAGATCAGTTTCCAGTCACTCTGTAAGGTTCTCCCACTGTTTTGCAGTCTCCAGAATAAAAATACATCTTTTCAGCACTAATACCATAGCATTACTTTTCAAATGGAATTTCACTGTGGAGTGAAAGCTGAGGTGCCTGAGATCACTGAAAGGACAGACCCACACCACCTGCTAACTGAAAATTTGCAATTTATTTAAGTGGAGTGCTGCAGTGGGGAGGTAGAAGTTTGAGTCTAGAGCTTTATACCTCTCTTCCATGATGTTCCCTGACACCAGGGTCACCCAGCCCAGGCTGGTGCCTCACCTTCCCCTCCCTGCCATGGTCTCAGGTGCCCCTTGCTCTGACCATCCCACATCTTCAGGATGAAGGGAGATTTTTCTCTATAGAGGTACAATTCTGCATCCTTCTGTGTGTGGATGGTCCCCAAGAGATTGACAGACACAGACAAGGTCTCACTGACTTAAGTGTTACCTTTATCTGGTCTTCCCCCTACAACAAAGGGAGTTTGGATAATCCCTGTCTGCTGTGCTAAAGTACAGTTCATCAGCTGTTACATAGTAGTAAAACAGACATGATGCATTGCAAACAGGCTGCTTCCTTCCCCCTCTCCAGAGCCCCATTCTCCATGGCCCCACACTCACTCCACAAGCATCTTGGCCTTCCAAGACTGAGCAGTTGTCCTATTATAGCTGCTAAATCTACAAGGGCAAATTTTTTCCATTGTGGGAGAGGAACTTGCCCTTTAGGAACTCTAGCAGAAATATGATAACAAGACAGCAGTCTGCCAGATTAAACAAGCATACTTCTTAGTGTTTTTCTGAATCTCTTAGACTCTGGATTAAGCTGCATCCATGCATGTATTGGTGTATGGGGTACCCCCAGCTTCTCTTTTTTCCTAAACCATTTGATTCCAATCAACAGTTTACTAAGAAGGCTCACAATTCCACAAGGCTCAAAAAAAATATATTTAAGCTTTTCCTACCATTTATGGAAAGTACCTGCTGCCCTCTAACCCAATATAAAGGGAAAGGATTATTAGAACCACTTTTTAACTGTTTTTTTTTCTGGCCTTACTGGCAAAATAATTTTGATGCTTTGTTGAAAGAGTGTGTTTTTCCCTGACAGAGGCAAGACCATGAGCCACAGACTGTTTCTCAGATGTCATGCAGACACAGTGCTTTCTGCAGCACATCACTTTGGTGGAGAGGCTGGCACAAACATGCCAGCATGTGTGCTGTGTTCACATGTGCAGTGATTGGTACGCAGAAAACCAACTGGCTGGGAAAAGCCACATGGATGCATTTATATGTTCACAGCAGCAGTCCTCCACAGCATTACTGTCCTTCCTCTGAGAATTAATTTGCTTTCTATTTTCTCTTCTTTTTGTTTGAAAAGTCCATGATGACATTGAACACCTGATATATTAGCATTACTTCAGGACTAACATAACTTATAATCTGGAACAGTGAATTCCAGGTCAATGGAATCTATAAATCCTTCCTTGAATCCACGTTTTCACTGACCATATGTGGTAGCCCTGCCAGTTCAGTACCATTACAGGGTTGTAAAAAGTCTCATTTGTGTCACTGAGGTGCCGGTGTCTGCAAGGCATGTAAAAATGTTCCTCGTGAAGAGTGTGCAAATGTTATTTCACTCTCAGTTCACATAACAAAAAACAATTGAAACCTAGGCAATATTTGATGAGTGTGTGCACACATGCATAAAAACGTGACAGTTTATACTGGGAACATTTTAGTCTAAGTGCTTAAGTAAGGAAAGAGGTGAAAAATATATTGGCGCAGACAACTGAAAGGATTTTTCTATGGTATGTGACAGACCCCAGCATCCCACCCTTCACTTCGTGTAAGTGAAGGAAGTTTTTCTGTTATGCTGCTTGCAATCATTTTCATCTTCATCCCAAGTGTTTCTGGAGATAAGACCTCTAAATACTTCTGCATCAACACCGATTTGGAAGACCCTGGAGCTTTCCTCAGTTTTAGAAATGCTGATCCACACCCAAACATTGATTTTTCCTACCATTTCCAGTGCAGAATGTGAACAAAGAGAAACTTCTGTGCAGTCGCTGATGACACCGTCCATTTGAAAAACAATTCCACCTTGAATCCTAGCTCTAGGAAGTGAGGAAGTGAATTAATATTCATTCCCAGCATGAAAATTCATGCTGAAGTCTCATCTGTTTCAATTTCTTACTAACTCCATGACCTTGACAGAACTATTCTCTTTTACTCATATTTTTCACAAAATACTGGCACGTTCCTCTTGAGTCACCCAAATTTATTAATTTCCATATGTATTTGGTATTGAAATTTTCCCCTTTTTTCTATTTCAAATATCTTCTTAAATGGCAATCCTTTCCCCACCCTACATGGTATAGTCAAGAGTTCAGGGATTAAAAGACTATCGCTTTGTCTTAATTCCTGCTCCTACCACTCCAAACATCTTCATCATTTGGATTTGAAGTTTCTTTCTGGGTTTCCTGTTGTTTGTTTCTGTTGGGTTTTTTTTCAATAGCTGTCTCTTGACTGCTGTAATCTATTTCTTTCCAAATGTAAATATCTCAAGAGAGAATTAAAAGAACAGGGTTAGTTCACTACTCGTGCTACATATTTGTTCTGCTTTTCTCTCTTGATTTTTCTCTATTGTTCAAGCAACAAATGCAGACTTTTTGGGTACAATAATTAACTATTATAAGGTTGTAGAGGAGAGCCACAAGAAGATTATCTAGTCTCCAAAGAGAATGCAAACCTTTTCATGGAAAATGTCTGATATGTCTGTCTTTTTCTTACCATCTTTGACTTTGTCTAGTGTTCCTTGACTTTTGGTAGCAGAGAAAAAGTTAGATAAAATTACTTTTCTTAGGTAATATAGTATCACTTACCCTAAGTTACAAAAGGAACGAAGCAATCAGAGCCCTCAAGGATGCATTAGAGTAGATTACTATAGCACTTGAAGGGTCAAGATAAACTTTGAACATCTTATCCCTTCCATCTCAGGAGCAAGCCTGAGGCATTATCTCTTATTCAGAAAACTTAACCTAAATTAGTGAGAGAAAGAGTGTATTGGTTTTGCACAGCCTGGTTTTTGATAGCAGGGGGGCCAAAGAGGTGTTTCTGTGAGAATTGCTGGAAACTTCCACCGTGTCTGGCACAGCCAATCCCTTATGGCTCCAAGGATGGACACACTCCTGGCCAGGGCTGGGCTAATTATAAAGTCTGGTAATGCCTCTGTGATAACAGATTTAGGAAGGAAATCAAAACAGTTTTTTCTTCTATCCAGAGAAGAGGAGGAGGTGAGAACCTGTGATGGAAACAACATGGAGACACCAAGGTCAGTGGAGAAGGAGGGGCAGGAGGTGCTCCAGGAGCTGGAACTGAGATTCTCCTGCAGCCCGTGGTACAGACAGACCATGGTGAAGCAGCTGTGCCCCTGCAGCCCATGGGATCCATGGGGATGCAGAGATCCACCCACAGCCCATGGGGATCCATGGGGGATGCAGAGATCCACCCACAGCCCATGGGATCCACAGGGATGCAGAGATCCACCCACAGCCCACGGGGATCCATGGGGGATGCAGAGATCCACCCACAGCCCGTGGGATCCATGGGGATGCAGAGATCCACCCACAGCCCATGGGATCCATGGGGATGCAGAGATCCACCCACAGCCCGTGGGATCCATGGGGGATGCAGAGATCCACCCACAGCCCGTGGGGATCCATGGGGATGCAGAGATCCATCCACAGCCCATGGGGATCCATGGGGATGCAGAGATCCATCCACAGCCCATGGGGATCCATGGGGATGCAGAGATCCACCCACAGCCCATGGGATCCATGTGGGATGCAGAGATCCACCCACAGCCCGTGGGATCCATGGGGGATGCAGAGATCCACCCACAGCCCACGGGGATCCGTGGGGATGCAGAGATCCACCCACAGCCCGTGGAGGAGCCCCATGCTGGAGCAGTGGGTGCCTGGAGGAGGCTGTGACCCTGTGGGAGACCTGTGGAGAGAGGGGCCCTGCTCCCAGGCTGGAGCAGCCTGTCCTTGGAGGCTGCACCCCGTGGAAGAGTGACCCACACCACAGCAGTTTTGGGAGCACTGTCTGCCCATGGGGGGATTCACAGTGCAGCAGCTTTGGGAGAACTGCAGTGCCTGAGATTTGGAGCCAGGCCCATGGGAGGGACCCCAGGGCCTCACAGAGGAGAAAATCCTCTCCCTTAGCAGTGGAAGAAAACCTCAGGTGATGAGCTGACCAAACCCCCATGCTCCTGTCTCGCTGCACTATCAGTGGAAAGGAGGGAGGGGCTGGGGGGAAAGAGCTTTTTAAGGGCTTATTTTGCTTCTCATTATCGTACCCTGACTCAATTTATTTAGTAATAAATTCACTTTGCAACTTTAAGTTGAGCCTGTTTTGTCCTTGGGCTGTTTTCTCCCGGTCCTTATCTCAACTCATGACCCCTTCATTAATTACTTTTCCCTCTCCTCTGTCAAGCTGTGCACAGCAGGGTGAGCAAGTGAGCAAGTGACTTTTGTGGGCACCTGGCATTGGGCCAGTGTCAAAACATGACAAACAGGCAGGCAGAAAACTCCAATAATCATGGATAATTGGCAGAATAATTCTTCATGCCTTTGAATGAAGAGATACAAAATAGCATAATCATGGAATTGAAGCTGAAACACTGGAATATATTTATCATTATGCTAGTATCAAGCATTTATGTCCAGCTTCATCAAAACCTCAGCTTCTTCTGAATTACTCCTCTGAAAATTAAAGGCATAACCTGCATTGTCCAGGCATTCTCTTTGACCAAAATACAAATCTCTCCATTTGCAAAGCATCTGAAAGCATTTCCACCTGTTGTACAAAGCCTCACCTATGCTCAGTGGCATACCTTTGTCTCTGATTTCAGACCCTGCACAAGATAAGAATGCAGCTCCTTTGCTTCAATAGTAGAGTTTTACACTTTTATGTTCAAATTTGCTGTGTCAGATCTGAATATCTCATGTAGAGGGTCATGATTTCTATGAAAGCCTGTGCTCCAAAAGCCTCTGGACACCTTAAATTGTCGAACCATTCTGGAAACCATCCCTGTAATATGATAATGTTCATCATGGTGCATGTGTATGCACATGTTGGGAGACACAGACACGAAGGCACAGCTTTGTGTGACAGGGTTAACCTGTGAAATTGAAACTTGGCGTTTGCAGTGTGTAATGGTACTGTTTGAAACTCTCACAAAGGCTTTCTGTAGCAGATTGATAGTAGAGAGAAAAGCTCAAGGTCTCCATCGCATTCAAATTCCATTCACCTTTCTTTAAGGGATCTGAATGTCAGTACCTGGATTAATCATCTATTTTGGACAGATAAGGTTTTAATATATATTCATATATTGAAAAGTGAAGTGATTGAAACTTATATGACAATTTTAGAGATCATTTATCATGATCCTTATAATGAAGAATTTTTGCCATGGGATTATTGGCATAATTTTGAGAATAATTTGCTTTTACATATAAGCCTTTTGGATAATTCATTTAGTTGTGTCCTAGAGAAAATTCAATAGTAGAAAATAACTCAGTAAAGCTATACTAAGACTGTGCTTTGTAAAATTACTGTTAGCCACTTAAATTTTAAATGAAGACATATTATTTAGGTACATACAATACCCAGTCTCCCTAAAAGCAACAATAGCCCTAGGGGTTAAAGATATTGACTGCTTTTCTTCAATGCAATTCTGTGTTACATCTGCTGGTTGATTTAAGATGGTAGCGTGACACTTATTGACTACAGAAAATGAAATTAATAGAAGAAATTCTGTGAAATATTTTTGACAGTGGAATTTTCTACCCTATTGATGATTGCACTCTGAAGCATTTTGGAATGACATCTACAACTCCATTGTCCAAATAATTTCTAAATTTTCTTTCATCAAATAATTTTTCTGAGGGTAAAATATAAAGTAAAGGTGGTTGCTCATCAAGGCAAGATCCTAGTGCCAGTGAAATCAATGGCAAAAATCTCACTAGTGCCAAAGAAGTCTTCAGGTGATTTTCTCTTGTGTGTACTGGATAGTTAGAGAAAAAAAGACTCTCAGTACATTAGAGGGATACTTTAAAACACAGAAAATAATTTTGCCTATGTATTCTTTTAACTCCTACTCTTCTTTCCTGCCTCTTTCTTAGAGAAAATACAGCCAGTGTTCCTGATGACACAGTGTTTCGTAGATGAGGTGAATATTTAAATGAATACTGAGCCTGAAGTTCCACAGAACAGACAGCTTCATCTGCTAATTTCAGAAAATCTCATTATTTCTCATTTGGGATAGGCCACTAGAAGACTTAACTGACTTCAGATTCAATTAACTTGTTTTTTAAGCAGTTGGAATTTTAACAAGGCTTCCAGAGAGCCATGAGGCACTAAGCAGTCTCCAAAGCAAATTTGGAAGGGATTTCTGCATGAGAGAATTCCTTGCTGCTTCTTGCACAAGAGATGGGATGGCTGACTTATTGCATATCTCTTCATGAAGATTAAATACTTTCACCTTTCAATAACAAATTCCTCTCTAATGTTTTTCTGACTGTCTGCACTCTAACAGAACCATCAAATTATAATATTATATGGTGATATTATGTGTCTTTAGAGCTTTGCTAAGATCTGTTCTGGTGTAGCACATGCTACAAAATTTTTTGTAGCACAAAAATAATGTTTTTTAAAAAGAAGCCTACTTAAAAATCAAAACATTAGACCAAAGACTGAAAGAAAGAAAAAGCTGGTTAAATTAAGGAACTCAATCTCATGGTGATGTAGCTATGAAAAGACCTGGAATCCATTGAAAGATGCACAATAACAAATCTTGGTTAACTATTAAATATGAAAAACTTTAATTTAAAAAAAAATCACTAAGTTGTATCATTGTAGCCATGTGAACCCAGCAAATATTTCTCTTTATATTTAACCTTTTCTTTTATTTCTCAAAATTTAAAAAGTTATAATTTGAAGGAAAGACTAAATAGAAATACAACTAATGTTTGGTTACATAAAAGCCTATTTAGATGTTCTAATAATCTATACATGCTTAAGAGGCAAAATAATCCACACGTAAGGTTAGCATTCGTCAGCAGTGAAATATCCTGCATAAAAAGAGATCTCTAGGTATTGCATATTAATGGCCTAATAATAACATTCACATGGACATAAGGTCCTTTAGAATAACTTGAAATCCAACTTGAGCTGTATGATCAATGAAAAAAAAAAAAAATAAACCCACACACAAAGAAAAAACAAAAAACCCCGAAATAAAAAACAAACAAACAAGCAAAAAGCAAGGAAAGCCCTGTATATTTAGCACAATCAGAGCTGGATGTCCATGAATAGTTATTTAGTTTTAGCATTATGTCACAGCTGTTCACACTCTTGTTTGTTTTAGACCACTGTCATTTGCTTATTTGGCTATAAAATCCAGTTCTGCTGTTTCTACGTATTTCTTAATGAGCATACCTAATTACACAGGTAATTAAAACTCATAGTCAGAAGAGCTGCATTTACACTTGCAAATATTTGGTGAAATTTTACCTGGAATTTTAACAGAGTTTCTTTGCCTCAGCTAGGTTGCTGATGCAGCTGGGTGTATCAGGTACTCACAGACTTAGCAAAACCTGCCAATACAGCCAACTTGTCAGTCTGTCACCTTGTGTAAGTCAGTCTTAGCACCTTCTTCCTTGAGCATAGTCTTGTGCAGGAAAAGGACTGTTGGATCACTCTAACAGGCTGAGAACACAGCATCAGGGCTTATTGTATTCTCTCTACTCTCTCACAGTTATTCTTATTTCTGTAGCTTTCCTTCAAGACAGACCTTTGTTATGTACCAATAAATAAAGTTATGAAGTGGTTATCTCCTGTGCTGCCAGTGGACAGAGGCTGGTTGTATACAGTGAGACTGAATTGGGAACTGTGCTGAGATAAATTAGCCATTTTGTGCACAGTCTGCGAAGCTGCCAGTGATCTAGGAAACTGGTACTTGCAGGCTTCATTAATACTTTTAAGAAAATGAGATCAAATATATGACAGGAAAGCATGTAAGGCTCTGACAAATGAAAGAGAGACTGAAAAGGCAGAAAGAGAGGGGGGGGGAAAAGCCAACACATCGGGGTGGGGGGTGGAGGGGGAAGGAAACAAAACAAATCAAACCAAAACTAAAAAAGCAAACCAAATCATTAGAAAATAATCTGAAATGGGTAAGGATTATGAGCAGTCAGATATGCACCCTCAAGGAGTTAACCATCAAGAAAGCCCTTTCAAAACTATCCACATCATGGCTAGCCTGTGTCTCATTAATGCAGGGCCCACTGCCTCCATATCCCCCAGGGACAAAGCAGCACAGAGGGTGAGGGAAGGCTGGGGAAAACTGGGAAAAGTCTGCTGAAACTCTGAGGAGTGACTGTAATGTGAAAAGGTACCACTTGGGAGGTACAGACAAGGCAGGACTCCGTGCATAGCAGAACCCCAGAGCCTGCTGCTGATCTGAAGGATGTTTTATGAATGCACAGGCAAGACACCCATTAAGGTGCTTGAAACATCTCTGCATGTTGGACAAATACAGCATAACATTTGTGGTAAGCAGAGCTGTGCCACAGTAAGGAGGCAGTGGCTAAACCATGGCTCTAAATCACAAGCAGGCTGCTGAAATGTCCACTACACTGGACATCTTCCACTCCCTCCTCAGTGCCTAGCTCACTTGTGACTGACTCATGGCACAAAACTGACTTCAGACCTTTGCACTTCAGCTAGGGGCTCTCTGTATGCTGCTTCTGTCTCACTTTCTGAGTCACACTGCTGAATTTTGTCCTTGCTGTTTCGGCTCCACTACCTCTTCTGAAGATCTGAAGAGTTACACCACTGGCACACTTAATCACATTAGCACATGACAAGTGAGCATGCTTATAATTTGTGGAAACTGATAAAGCTCCTTGGGTATTTCTTCTGCCTGGGACTTGTCCTTGCGTGTTTTTGAATCTGCTTCTGAGTACTGAGGATTCTTATATCACAGAGCCCAGGGAAGCACCAACTTTGAAGTCTTCTGAGTACCTCAGTCACATTTCAGCTGTAAATAATTGCCTTCCCATCAGTACTTATGTTTTTCTGGAGTCCTAGCCACAGAGGTCGTATTTTGCAGTCAGCAAGCAAATATTACTTGTTTTACAAGAATTTTCTTCTCTCTCTGGTTGGCAGAATCCTCCACAGAGCCTCTAGCAGATAATTAGGTAGGGAACAGGGTTGCAGGAATTAGGATATAAAAAAAAAGTATCAGAGAACAGGATTTTTGGTAGGAAACCTATACATAACAAAGGGTTGCTCACATAGAGTGCTCATGTAGATCTTTTAATATATAATTTCAGACAGTTTTTGTGTGCCAAAGTGGAATTCCCCATAAGAACATGCAGAAACCGCCTTGTTTTTTCATGAAGATTGCTTCCATTTATTTACCAGAACCTTGATGATGGTGGACTTTTTAGTAAACAGAAGGTACAGCTGACCACTGACCATTTCAGCATGTGTTGCCTGACTTTTTTGGAATTCTTGTCTGCAGGTTTTTGGCAAGCTGTCACACACTGTCTTATGCTGGGCTTATAAAGTTTGAGGGTTCAGGGAATAGTAAGGTTTTTTCAAATCCTGGGTTCCTCAAGTAGCCAGTAAATCACAAATAACCAACATTAAGGAAGGAGGCATGTGGCACAATGACATGCCCTCTCTGAATTAGCTTTCTAGACTGACAAAATAATCAATCTGTATTTAGTGTAATTATTGTTATTCTTTATAAAACCTTTGCAGCACTTTACAGATGTATGCTTACAGTGAATGCTAGGACATCTAATACTTAATACCAAGCCTAGATTTTCAATATATGTTCAATTTTAATCTGTTTTCATTGGTACTCTTTACCAGTGATGTAGTCAAAACATGCATTTAAATAGAGACAGTAAACTAAAAGCACATAGGAAGTTGGAGCTATTGATTTTTTTTCCTCTTCAAATGAGTTATTTTATGAGTCAAAGGTCTTTATTGAAAGTACACATTAGCTAGTTAAAGCAGAAGTGGAATTTTTGTGCAGACCAAAACACAATTCTAAATTAATCTTTTGTTTTCCTATTTTCCTTCCAAAAGGTAAATGTTGCTTTGTATTTGGCATCAAGGTGAAACTCTTTTCCTCTATAGCCATCCTTCATCTTTTAATCCTAGAATCTTAAGGAGAGATTTGCTTTTGGCTGATATTAATACCGCCTGTATTTCAGAACCAGATGGGATCTCTCCAGAGGGAGTTTAAATCCAAACTCTTGTGGATGTTACAGGAGCTGGCAAACCTCAAAACCCCCAGGACCTGTGTGTCTGTGTTTTTGTCAACAATTTGCATGGAATTTGGGGGGTTTTTTTACACTTTTACCACATTTTGTTCCTTAGAAAAATAACAATGAAACAGTTGCTCTCTGAGAACTTATAGCTTTATAGAAACCACTAAAAAAGGCAGACACTATTAAAAGAAAAGTATTAAGTTTATTCAGCTCTCTTATATTTTTATCAATGCGTCATCATTTGCTAAGATTCTGAAAAAATGAATGTGCATTTCAAACTCTTTTATGAAAACAAGGAAGCAAAAAAAGGGCAGAACACTTTGATTTTTAAACTGATACTAAATCTTTTGTGTCAGGTCAGCAATACTAAGATCCCTATGGCTATTGTGCCACAGTGTCTGATGAGACCTGCATTTTTGTTTTATTATGTTAATCACTGTGAGCCACAATCTTCTGCATCCCATCATGTGTTCTGTGGCTTGTCCAGAGGAGAACTTACAGAGGAGGCACAGTTCTTTCAGTAAATTTGGGACCTGCAAATTATCAGCACATCAGGCTGAACTGCCTGATCACAGCTTTGAAGGGACAGTGCTACACTGCAGTAAAACACAGCTTAGTGCTGAACTGCTTCAGAGCAAAATGTTTTGGGTAAGGAAAATTTGTAACCTTTTTCAAGCAACTCTCAATTAAGTAGTGAAATAATTCATCAGTGTTTTTCAGTTGTAAAAATAATTAATTGCTGATAAATCTTTTTGGAAAACATAGTAAGAAATTCTGTTATGAGATAATGGTATTAAAAGCTAGGACAGAAAAATAAGCAAAACATCATGTTTGTGGTGAGAGGGAAGATATGCTTTTTGGTGGGCTCTAACTTTCAAGTGAGGACAGCACTAAACTTACAAAATTTTCTGGGATGCCATGACATCTCAAACCTGCTGGTAGTTCAGCTGGATGGAGGTGTCGTGGGAGCTCCTACTTCAAATCCTCCAGCAGTTTCCTGCACATCCTCTGCACTGGAAGAAGGAGAACTGGGAACAGAGAAGGGGAACCTCCTCCTCTTCTTTTGGATAACAGGCACAGCTGGATATATCCAGCCCAGGCAATATCTGCCTACCATAATGAGGCAGTGTATTGCTGGTGGCAATACACTAGATGTAGAATTTTACTTCTGGAGATATTTCCATTGTAAAGAGCCTGGTAGAGCAATTTTTTTTTCCTTCTTATGTATTTATTCTTACCTATTTTGTGCTTTGTGTCTCCTTTGACATCATGGCTTAATCTGTCTGCATGAGGCAGAAAGGGTCAGGCTGAAGAAGCAATAATCCACACAAGCTGTCTGCACAGGCAGAGATGGCAGGGGGAACACATAGCAGGAGGATGTGCATATTCAGTAAAACCCACAGTTTTCATCGATTATTCTGCCATGCAGCTCTGGGTAATAAACTTAGGACCAGCAAACAAGTGGCAAATCTAGGGGAATCAAACTGGCACTGGCAGAATTCCCAGGGTGGCTTGAAAAAAAGATGAAAAATGAAAACACTCAACAAAAGGAAAAGCATAATGCTTCCTACAGTGTTAGACAATGAAGTTTTACACACCCTGTTGAGCTATTCATCTAATGTAGATCAGTGATTACACTAGCAGAGCTGCAGTATTCTGTAGGTGCAGTTTGCTGTGATGTACAACCTCCTAAATCAGATATTCATGGTAGTTGAACTTTGTGGCAGTTCTTACTTTATTTCTTTATCATGAAATTTTTATTTTTTTGCACAGTGTTTCTCTTTAAACAACCTTTTTTTACACTTGGAATCCATAGACACTAAAATTATATCATTAAGCGGTCTCACCACTCAGTTCCTTGCTGTCTGGAGAAGCACAAACAAGTCTGGAAGATATTCCCAGTGTTTTTGCATCTTTTTCATATAAACTGCATACAAATGACAACAAACATAAATTGCCCTACACATCCAAAACCATGCTGGGGTAGAAAAGGACCAGGAGCAAAGACAGAAAAAGTCAAGTTGTTAGAAAAACTAATGAAAATGCCATCAGGGGTTTTGAGTTTCAAAACAGAATAAGGCTCATAACTATTCCTCTTCCTGGGAATCCTGGATATTGAACATCTAATTATCTTACAATGTACATACGGCAGTGTGGTATGCAATGCTCAATTTTCTGATTATCCCAAAATGGTTTTGTAAATTAAAAAAAATTAAACTGATTGTTTTGCTTAATAACAAGACTGGTACACAGATGAGTTCTTTAATGAGCTATATTATTTCTTTGTTCAAGTTCAATTTCACAAAGTGGTTTTTAAAATAAGTCTCACAGTGAGAGTGATTTGGATTGTGTACACGTGTCTATTGAATAAAAGAGATCCAAAAAATGTGTGTGAACTAAAAGATGGGAGAACAGGTTTGCTATGGTACTATCTTTAATAATTTTTCCATTCATCAAGTTCTGCCAATATTCTCAAAATCTGACCATAAACATGAAACCTGAAGACATTCTGATATTTCTTTTTGGGGAAAAAAAAAAAAAAAAAAAAACAAAAAAAGAAAGAAAGAAAGAAAGAAAAAAGTCCAGCTAATTTTTCAGGTTTTGTGACGTTTTCACCATGGTATTGCTGTACTGCAGAAGTAGCAACCAGTCAAATCTGAACTTTAGGATTTGCTAAAAAATGTCCTATGTGTTCATACTTTTCAGACATAACTACAGTTCTTTGTAAGTATATTTTCTTCCTTGCTTCATCTCATTTTTGTTTATAACTCCCAACTACTTTTTGTTAAGTAACTCCCAATAGTGTCTCCTCTAAATTTGACTAGGCACAAGAAAATAAGTAATTTTTTTTTTTTAACCAAGAGGGGAAAATTGCTAGCATTGATTTTGCATCAAGTTGATAAGGAATGTTCACCTCCATTGTTAAAAAAAAATTTTGATCTAACTTATTATGTATGCAGAGAGCTGAATTCATAATAAGGTCACAAACAGTTAAATTTAAAATAAGGAAATAGATATTATGCTCTTAAAATACGAAGGAATATTTTAAAGGGGACAAAAAAAGGAGAGATGGAGAAAGGGCAGCTCATTGATTTTTGGGGTTTTAAAAATATTATTTTCATTTTCCTGTTTTGTTAAAAAGAATTAATCAGATACTGTACAGGTTTGGCAATACTGAAATTAGATTTTTCTAATTAAGGAGATCGTTCAAGAAAAAAATTGTTTGCTCCTCTGCTAGTGAGGTAATCATGCTTCCTTTTGAGAAGTGTGTTTTGCTTTAGGTTTTAATGAGCTTTGGGTCAGGGTCTCAAATTACAAATTCATTACAGCAAGGAATAATCTATGCCTTCTCCTTTCACCTATAAGGAGCCATGATAGTAATTTCACTATAAAATAGTTGTCTTACTGGAAAAAGCACCCCCATAACTCACTGTTTGAACAAAAAAAAGCTTCATTGAAAATCATTAAATTTAAGATATTTCCCTCGGCATCATTGCTAGGTTTGACAAGTGCAGTATCTGACAATAATGCAGATACAGCTCTCAGGTGCTGATGACTTTCTTCATATAAAATTGCATATGAGGAGAAAATATAAAGAAGAATTCTGCTGTCTTGTGAGACGATCTCTGGTGTGTAAAAAAAAAATTAAGCAGTAAATTAAAGCTACTCTAAATAAGTTGAGCCACTTGACCTATGCCATGAAAAAAAGAACTCACTTGGGAAGTTTAGACCCTCCTGCACCATGTTTCCAGTAGCAATTTGCAAAAATTACTCCAGCCTCCAACAGAATGGGTGAAGTAACCCAGAGCTATGTGCTTTTTGCTGCATTTCCCTAAACACCAACATGCAAAACATTATTTGTTTAGTAGTATTTTTCTCTGCTTTCTGCTGTCTGTGCATTCCAAGCTGGTATTACTGCCTGATAGTCATTTTTCCAAGTTCGTTGACTAAATGAGCAAAATAGTAATGGATTGTAATGCCTCTTGTGCACAGGGTAGGCTATTAAAGGCCTGGTGGAGAAAGCTGACCTCACATGTCCCTATTTGAGAGCTCAGCAGTATGCATAGACAAAAAAGGAAGGCTTTGGGAGGAATGAATGAACCCACCAAAATTATGAAGAGGTGCTTTTTTTCTACCTCTCTGTGCTTACTGGGGGAAAAAAAAAAAAGTGAGTTATGTCTGATAGGAACCATAGGCATAAAATATAGGATTGATTTCATTGAATGTCCACTGAGAGTTTTGCTGAACAAGAGGCTCACAGATGAAGCGGGCAGGAATTTTTATAATACAGCCTCAGAGCTCATGCTGCTAGGAGCTCTGAGGAGTAAGGGAATGCATGTAATGAATACAGACTGACCTTCTGAAGCAGGATCCTGCACAATTTTTTGCTAACGTTTGTCTCCAAGAGAAAAAGTCACTTTGTGTGACTGCTTACTGCTTAATGTTACGTAAAGAAGAGTCTGCTCCTAAAACAAAACTTTTTCTCCATGGAATGTAGCCTGACAGTGGAATAAATGGCTTCTTATTAAGAGGAGCTCAAAGAGCTTCAGTTTCTGAGGCTTGAACAAAATATTCAAGACCAGAAATCCTTTGCAATTTTACCCTCATTTTCTCTATGCTGCAATCTCAGATCCTAGGTATGGACATGAAGAGAAGTTTTTTATTCACATTATTCTCACAATGCTATAATTCACAGCCTGCACAGGCTGAGAAATAGGCTCTGAAATGAAAGAAGGCTGCTGATGTCATGATGAAATAAGCAGGCTAGTGTAATTTCTCTTCTGCATAGACAAGGAAGTTTCAGAGCCAATAAGTGACAAAGCTCCAGCTTTAATGATTTTCCTCATAACCCCTTGGAGAGTCATAGAAATGAAAGCAGAGCAGTCAGCCCCTGAAATTTAGATATGTGGGCTAGAGCACAAAAAACAAGATAAGTGGCATTATATGCAGTACTAGAATATTTTTTTAGCAGTGCCCTAAGATATTTTAATGCAGCATATGTGCAGCCATGCTCAAGCGTCTTACTGCCAATTTTTATCACAATTAAGAAAATCATCATAAAACCAACTTTTCAAAGTAAATGAGACTTATTTGATTGAGTAGCTTGTCTGAAAATTTCCAGCTCATAAATTTCATTCATATTTCCTCTAGCCAGGTAGACCTCAAAGAAAACCTCGCAAGTTTCTGATGAATGAAGGAAAGTATTCAGGTGAGTATTTTCAACAGAAGGTTGACATTGGTATCATGTGTTCACATATATTACCTAGCTGAAACCTATAGGAGATGTGAAATGATGCTCTGCAAAATCTTTGCTTATTGTAGAAACAGAGGGTTTTTGTGTGTTTTGGGTTGTGCTGGGTTGTGAGTCTTCTGCCTCTAATGAAGATGTATCTTTTTGGTAAAACTGATAGAATAAATTTTAGAGTGGTTTTGTTTTCCTGGGTGTCTTGAACCAGATTATAATAATTACTATCACTGATTGTTGTTGTTGCTTGCTAAAGATTGTCTCCCAAACTCACTCTGGCCCCTTTGAAAGCTGTTATACACAGTTGTTCTTCTCTTGGACCTCTCTCTGTATGCAATTAACAATTACTTAGGTTCTTATGTGAAGATACATGGTAAACACAATACTCCAATTAACAGAAGGGAAGCCTTTCCAAAAAAGTGCCAGGGAAATTAACTCACTTCATCCATTTGGCTGCATTCAGAGTAAAGTTCAAAGGGCCTTTGTTTCCTATCAGCTAGACCAATAAGAAAATAATTGATTGTCTTCTGATGCTATAAAACCATACAAGCAGGTGTGGTCATATTGTTGATATCTCAGCAATAGAAGAGGAAAATAATTAGATCTATATAAACATTCCAGTTATGAATATCTACATGAAAGTAAGTAAAATAAAAAGTTTAATCAATAGTTAAGTATATCTACCAGGAAAGTAAGCAGAAACAACAGGAACATAAGTAAATATTTCATTCACAAAAAAGAAAAAAAAAAAGAAATAAGAAAAGGATGCTTTCTCTAAGGCAAACTGTCAGCATTCATTACGAAAATAAAACATGAAAATATCAATAACGAGGATCACATGTATCTATATATATGATTTATGTTTGACTGAAGCAAAGTTCAGCAAACATTTAAAACCTTCTGTAAGACAGTACCCTGTTTATGACCCATCAGTTAATTCATCCATCATGCTTTATTTATGCCTATAACAGTTAATAACAGCTATGATTGCTGTGTAGCAATCAGTACTAAAAGCAGGCTGCTAGGAGACAACATCAGCAAGGGAATCAAATCAAGCAACCTCTTGATTGAAAGACAGACACTTCAAGAGATGCACCTTCCAGAAGGCAGGACAAATCATACTCCCTTCTCTGAAATTTGGTGAGTGGCCAAATGAGTTTTAAATTTTGTGCATATATGTATATGCAGAATCAATATAATTCACATGCAATTTTAATTTTTTTTTACAATTTTTTAAAAATCCCCTTCAATATTCTCACTTACTTCTTTTTAATCATTAATCTCTCTTCCCTATTGCCTCCATCAAAATCTTTCTTTTTCCTGGTTGTGCCATTTCATTATTCCCCCACTTACACAGGATGCTGCAGTGCCCTACACGAGGATGCTTGGCTGGTCCCTCCAGTAGCTCTCCAGGGAATCAACTATCCCTGTCCTCATTACTCTGCAGCCA
The DNA here is from genome assembly GCA_034336665.1 of Luscinia megarhynchos. Taxonomy (NCBI): domain Eukaryota; kingdom Metazoa; phylum Chordata; class Aves; order Passeriformes; family Muscicapidae; genus Luscinia; species Luscinia megarhynchos. The sequence continues at coordinate 46,919,915 of CM067592.1, read as the reverse complement.
GTGGGATGGGACCACTGTGCTGGATTCCACAGAGTGGCTTTGGTTTTCTGCTCCTATTTATTCTGCTGTGACAAAGCAGAGGACTACTTGAGAGGAATATCGAGACAGCACCATTTTCCTTATGTTATTGTTTCTTTCCCTATTTCTTGATCTGCCTTTTTGCCATGTTGTATCTTTGATATCCCAGATCCCTTTCAAATAAACAGCCTGCCCAGAATTACTTTTTCACCTTTTGGTCACAGTTCTACTGTCCTCTTATCTGAATTTGGTACTTCTTATACCATTACCTAGTTCATCTTGACATGATTTGGTATTTCTGCCCTGTAAGCTTTCACTCCCTGAAAGGTTCCCTCAGTTAACACTCTGAAATTTGGCAATCAGTCACACAATTCCCCTTAACCATCTGCAAAATCTAGCCATCTCATAGCACTCTGGGTAACTCTTGTCAGCTTCTAACTCTTATTATCAGAGCCAGCAGTTTTTCATCTCACGTCCTGTGGCATCTCATGCTCTGTTCAGACTTGTAGACCTCAGGTCAGCACCTATTCATTTTCTAGCAGCACTAACAGTGTGCATAACCCTAAAGACAGATGTCTACCAATGCCTATCAGTACAGATACAAATCTATCATCACATCAAGGAAGAGAAACTAAAAGCAGCCATCACTGAAGCCTGCACTTTGATGATCTGTTCATCTGACAGCACTGTGAACTGGCATGGTGTGCAGCAGAATCTAATTGACATCTAAGTACAGGCCTTTTATTGCTCAGCAAAATGCAGAATCAAAAAGCTCCCTCAAGGTTTTTCAGAGCCTTTATATTTCCACAGCCATTTTCCTAACCTTGAAGAAAAGTAGAAATTCCTTCCTATTTCTGTCGAAGAACACCTGTATCAATGTTTTCCCAGGTTACAGCACAGGGTTCACAAGTCTCTGTTTTGTACAAGCTCTGTGCTGGATTACTGTACAGCCCTGTATGTGGGGCTATAACATGCAGGAAGTTTGGATGACTTCTTAGTGAGTGATCACAGGCAACATTAGGTAGGTCAAAGGCCTAGCACAAGGCAGATAAAAAACTCTCCCATACTTATTTTGACTTAAATTATTTTATACCCCAACACACTTCTATTTTCCTTTTTAATCCTTTGTCTTGTCCAAATTCAGTGCTAATGACACTAAAGAAAAGCACAAAAATTTAACATTGTTGAACAGGCATTCAAGATGGGAAGGGGATCATCCCTTCTCACGTGGTCAAGAATTAAAAGTTTGCATGGAAGCTGAAACTTGCTGGCTCTAATTGGTGCTGCTAGGCATCCTGCCAGTTCCCTCTCAGTAGGCTATGCTACATATTCTATATAGAGCAATAAGGAGGAGGAATGGGAAAAACTTGATCTCACCCTGTGTCAGTTTCTCAGCTGGTATGAATCAACCTAAAAGCCACTGACACATAAGGATCAAGCTTCCAGTCTTCCTGAACCTCAAAATAGGTTGTTTTTCTGTAATTTTCAAGTAGTCTAAGCAGTGTGGCTTGGGGAGAAGCTTATCTGATTTGCATTAAGAAAATTATTGACCAGAATATTTAACATCTGTTTTGAGAGTATTCAATACTATGGTGAGACTTGGGCTCTTCTCAAGAGTTTTGTTGGGGTTTTTTTGTGTGCACAGGGATATTAACTGTTGGGAGTCTTTGATCCTGTGTTAAGGATCAAAGTTTTTGCCTTATCATGGTTCCAGCATAAAGATCTGGGACCTGAGGAAGCTGCAGAAGAAACTAACGTGACGTTAACACCAACCCTTTGACACCTGTTATCTCCACTTCACAGATGATAAGCCATTGCTGAAACATCATAAAATGTACAGAGATCTCTGAGACCAATGAGTTGAAGAACTACTTAACTAAACCTAGAATTTATTCTGAAGTAGAATGATGTAATTTGTGCCTTCCTAAAGGCAAGGACTGCTTCAGAAAAGTTGTTATGTGCTCTCCAAGGTGAGAGAAGAACCCTTAGGATACCTCCAGTGATTTATTTTGTCTCCAATATTCTTCCATCTCCACTAAAACAAGGATCTGGCTTGCTTTCCTCTCAATATGCCAAAGAAAGTGAATTTATAGTGTAAGTGACCTTATAAGTTTTAAATTATACAACTTCTTTCTCTACTTTAACTAATCAAAGAAGTGACCTCTTTTAGCCCAGCTCACAGCCAGTAATTCTACTCCCTCCTATTTGTCTAATTCACTAGTATCCATCCTGGAAATAGAAGAGAAACTATATTGCTACTGCAGAAAAATCAACAAATAAATTTAAAACTGGTCCAAATTTTAGACCAGTCTGAAGTATATGCCAACCAGAATTAAAAGTTAGAAATAGATTGGCTATGTTGGGCTATAAATTAATAACATCAGAAATTGTGTCCTAAACTATTACTATTTAGAAAGAATGTGGCACGTATAGAGTTACAGGGAGGGCAGGTGTAAAATTTGTTTCCAGCTCCTGTGAGGTGTTTCACTGAGAGCTACCTTCTGTTTGAGAGACAATCCTGTCAGGACTGTGCCTCTGGGAAGTGTGCCATGTGGCAAAGTAGAACACACCCATTTTTTACATTGACAGTTTCTCACCTTCTACGAGCAGCAAATTAATCATGAGGATTTAATTGGATTTGGCCATATGACTATGAGGATAGTTCTGGGCCCAGCAATAAAGAAATGGCAAACCAATTCATTGGGTACACTGCTGGTATTTCAGTCACAATTTAAGTCAATGTTGAGCTCCTATCTTCCTTTTCTTATTATCTCAACTATTTGTGTCAGCAGTATCCAAGGATACCTATATTTGCATGGAATTATGAGCTTCATTACTTTCCTTCTTTCACCATCACACAGTGGGAAACTTATATTTAGCATAATCTACACTAAATTCTGCCACTCAGAAGCAGAACAGTTGTACGCACATTAATAATGTGATTATGTATATATATGTGAATATACTTAGCCACAATTCCCCAGTGTTGTTCCCTAGAGTGTTGGATGAAGGGCAGGCATTGGCACAGCTAGTGCTTATGGGGCTTACATGAGTTTTTGTGAATTTAGTAAATTTAGAAAAAGCATCTTTTGAGCAGGAGGCCTAAGAGAAAGTGAAGCAGGTGAGTCCCAGTGAGGTGTCAGCAGTGCACACATCACCTGTTTACATCAAGAAATTATTGCTAATTGTATGCACCTGTAATGCTAAATGTATGCACCTGAGACCCAGCTGTCATTTAAGCCTGAGTAAGGAGCAGCATAATTCATTGCATAAGAGCAGAGGACAGCACTGTGATATATTGACTAGCATCAAATTATTTCCCCCTCTTACTGCCTCATTTCTCATGGCTGGGGCTGAGACCCATGCTGTAAAGTGAGATCACAGCTATTTGTTGCTTCCTTGAACTGGAGGGGGCAGAATGTCTGTCTTAATTTGCACCACAAATGAAAAAAGCAAGTGAATTGAGGAATGAATTTACTGTAGGTTGAGAAGAGTGAAAATTACTAACACCAACTCTTTATAGTTCATGGCACATCTTCTCCCTACATGTTTAACTATTCAAACTGTTTCCAGGCTCCCTGCATTTCTGCTTTTCAGCAGTGCATCCAGGGATTCTCCTCTTTAGACCCTGTGTGTTTGCTTTCTATGTCACACAGAGCCTGGGCACATCTGTGTCGTGTCCCAGAGGTGGTACCAGGCGCTCATGTGGAGCTGCTCCCAACCCCAAATCCCCTGCCTTTTCTTCCTTTCTCTTTTCCTCTCTGTCCCTAGGCAACTCTTTATTACTGACCTTCTGGAAAATGTTCCCTGCTGTCTCAGTCCCGTTTCACAGGCTGTTCAGTGCAGCCTGTGCCATGGTTAATGAACCCCCCAACTAGGCAAGAGTCAAGGCATCTAGAGTCCCCAAGGTCTACTGCCTTGTCTAGCCCTTGAGTCATTTCTCTGTCTTCACTGCCTGACCTCTGAAGGATGCTCTTGTGTGAGTTCTGCAAACTGAAGCAGAGTGCTAGCACTTGAGCTTCCTTTGACCCTCCTGCACTGGTAGCTCTTAAACATCAAGTGGTGCACATCACAGGTGTCACCTTCTCAGCAGCCTTCTTCAGCACCCACCAAAAATGACCAATGCTTCCATACCTTCCTGAGCTTCCCACTCCCCCAGGGAAGTTGCCCAAGGGCAGCAGCTGCTGCACAGTCTCATCGTTCAGGAAAGCAAGTCCACAAGGACTGTCAAACACTGAAAAAGTCTCCAGAGAGACAAGGAGTAGGGTACTGTGAATCACAAACACACCTGTTCCACTGAAGTTTTTAGATTTTTAAGAATATCCTAACTTTAATGTTTCTCTTCATCTGTTATGTGATTCACTTTTCTTTATTCAGCTTGTTCCCCAAGAGTACTTTAGAGTCAAATAGATGTCTTCTGGGTTTTCTGTATGCAACAGCTTCATTATAAAAACAGCAGAGAGATGTTGAGGCTAATTATTAAGGAGGAAGCAACTCTGTGTGATATGCACTAGAGCATTGGATTTATATACAAAAATTCTGAGGACTTTCAGAGCAACTTAGACTTTTGCAAGTTCTTTCATGCACATTTTTAGTATGAGGGTGCTGATATTAGCTTACAGAATTTGAAAGTTGAAGAGAAGTATTAGCAAGAGTTAAATGCCATTATTCACTGGATTGTTTATAGCTGAGAATTCTGTGCAAATATTTTACTTGAAGCATCTGTATCCACTTTCATGGGAAAGAAGAAAGAAAGGAAGAAGGAAACCAGAAAATTTTACAGCTTTAACTGCATGATATTAAGCTGTGGTGAGCCAGAAAGCAAGTATTAGATAATTGGACCACACAATTACTTAATGGAAGAGAAGCCTGATTTTTCCAGTCTTGCTTAACTGGGAAACTCAGATATTGTGAGATCAACAAAGAAAATTTAAATTAAAAATATATTTTATATATCCTTAATCTCCCACCACTTATTTACATATAAAATTCAGCTAAGAACGTAACTAGGCAACAGTGAAGAACTGCAATGCTGATATTTTCTTTATCTTTTACTTCAACTACAGAGCAACCTAAATATTCCCCCTTTTATATATCACTTTCAGTTAGATGGTTTGGTTTTTTTTCAGGACTGAAAATGTCATAGGAATACTTCCCAATAGCCATTCAATCCCACTTAGCATTGGAGTATTTATATTGAATACGCTTGTTTATGTTTTTATACACACTACATATCAGTGTCAGAAAAATAAAGTCAGCCACAAGGGATCTAAGAAGCAGCAAACTGCTAAACTTTCAATATCTGCCTTTAATAGCACATATGGTTTTTGATAATGATTCCTTTTCCCTTCCTGGTTGAAAGAAGTAGGTTAAAGAAGCATATTTTGGCAGAAAAACAAGGCTAAAAATTAAGACAGAAAGTAAAACCCATGTGGATGTAGACCTCCAAAATAAAGTGAAACTTCATAGATAACTGCTTATTTTAAACCAGACTTAATAGTAATCAGAAAGTAATTTGGGGATTCTAGTCAAACAGTGAAATATCTACTAGTCCTTTAAAATTTGGATAGATATAATGGTATTTATTTCATCTGAATATTTTTAGAAAAATGCTTGTATTATTTTTAAACCATTTCCAATGTCCTCATTTTTGATACTAAATAAGTGTTTATTTTCTCCCTTCTTTCACTGTTCCTATGAATCTAAAAGCTTCTTTTCTTCCAATTTTCTCTTTTCTTCCAACTATAACAAATGTGAAACATCATTGGAAGACATCACTTACTACTGCTTGAAAGAAATGCATTTTTTTAAAACCTGGACAAATAAAAGTACACAGTGCACGTATCATTTTTACTGTCATATGGAGTCCAGTTTTTCACTCTCTCCATTAATTCATTTTAAAGGAGTTTGGAAAAGGATATTTTCTCTTTCTCTTGAGCAAATTATTGAGTACACACTGTATATGTACATATCTTGTTTTAGTACCTCTGCTTCGATTACAGTGTGATTTGTTATGATTTAGTGATTACTCATCTTGTTTTATCCAACCTTATCCTGCTACAAAAACACTACACTCCTTTTTTAGGGTACATATTTTTTATGGGAACATTGGGAAATTAGATATCAAGAACACAGTGTCTACATGAGCAAAAGTGACTCAAATGCATTTGAGTTTCACAGATCACATGGGAAGTGGTTGAGAAAGACACACAGACCTTTCAGAATATTGTAGGCATAAAGATGCAGGTTTTAGAAATTTTCGCAAAAGCAGTTATAAGTTAGTCTTGTCAAGATCAGATGTGCCTGCAGCTCTGATAATGGTGGCATCATTATTCATTTTATAAACAAAAAACTGGGAAAGATAATCAAAATCCTGCTGCTGTAAAGGCAGTGGCAGTCCCACAATTGGCTTCATAGACAATCGGTATTTTGTCCAGAGATTCTCACTGCCTGTAAGACAACCAGAAAATAAACCATGTTAAGATATTACCTTTGCCTAGAACGTATCCTGTCTTTCAGAAGTCAGAAGAACACTGAAAATTTTCAAATTTCTATTAAATTCTCATTGCTTCAAAATTGTAAAGATTTTTGATCACTAACTGTGAAGGAGGGACTACCAAGTCTTTTTGCACTAGGATCATTCTTGTCTAATTTATGTTTTAGGAAGTTTAGAGAAAATTCTATTGCTTTTTGGTTTTGTTGATTTCACATTGCAGCCTGAAAAACACTGCTTAATGTTAAGGATGAGTCACATTTGCTTGATTTTCAACATACTCTGGTCAGCAGCATGCATATGTCTTTGGGAACAACAATATGTTTTCAAAAGCACTTGAATTTATTTTCATCTGATATATATTAATTTCATTAGTTAACCAGTTTTTATTGCCTTCACAAAATCAATTTATAAAAAGCTTAATTGCTTATCTAAGAGGTTTATCAGTTTAGGGTTTCAGATTCTTTCTTCTATTTAAATAAAATTTCTGTTGCTTAGCTCTTGTAGCTGTACATCAAGCTGAACAGACAGCACACATGCTTACAGAAAACCAGCTTACAGGCTAATCTTTAAATAGCCTCCTCCTGAAGCAGCCATGAACAAGTCAAGGCTAAAGTCTCTGTTGGTGTGTAAATCTGGCTTCAAACAAAAATGTATTGATCTTTAAATTAGCAGAGACAGCTTTCTAAATTCTGCTTTCTGTGTTAAGCTCTAAAATATTTGAATGTCTAGTGGTTTTAGGACATCATCCATGGAAGAAAGAAAGTCTGTCAAAAAGCAGCTTACTCCAACCTCCCTACTCTGGAGCTCATGATATCAGTGAAATTGTAGAAATCTATGGCAAGAAATGCCTGGCAGCAGTTGGACAACAAACAGTTATGATGACTCACTCCCCTGGGTAAACTTCAGTGATGGAGCTGTGATGTGCAGTGTAAGTGCTCCTGATATTGAAATCCACTATCAAAAACCAGACAGTAAATTACTATTTCTGTCACTGGTGAGTGCAACAATGTATTTTATTAATGAGCAGCATGGCAATTACAATTTTTTATGAAAGGTTAATCATGAGCAACATAAACTATCACTTTACAGCCAATTAACAGGGATGCAACTCTATGAATTTAATTTCTGAATTTTATTTAGAGAAAGAAGAAAAACTGCTTTTCTAAAATTGCTTTCAGAATTTTTTCTTGTGATAGCCAAAAAGAGTGACTATTGTTTAAAAATGTAAAAGTAAGTTGAAAATAGAGGTTTAATGTTTTATTGAGAGCTGTTTCTATATCTGATGGAGATTTGTTCTGTATCATACAAAACCTACCAGAGTCCAAGCTAAGAAGTACATGTATTACATGTATCAAGAAATGTATGTAACTAGAGCAAAAAGCAGTGAACATAGAGATTTTCACCCTGATTTTAGGAAAGAAGGGGGAAGTATAAGATTGTAGAGTGCAGACTGAGACAAGAAAATACAAAGAAATTGGTCTCTATGGAAATCTAGAGAAAGAATGAGAAGGATGGGGAATTGGAGATTAGTGAGTACAGAGGTGAGAGAGCTTTTTCAAAAATCAGAGCAAGTTATCAGTAAGAGGAGTTGAGGAAATGGAGAGGAATAAAGCTTGTCCAAAACTGTGGCGTTTGTCATTTTTTCTCCCTTTCTTAAGGAAATAGCATTACATTGGTCCCTTTCTGTTTCTATTGATGGCTGCTGTCTGATGTGTCTGACTGACAACAAAGCTGAAAGCATAGGGCTAAAAGGTAAAGGTCACTTGGTGCTGTGGATGACAGCAATAAGGGGGGAGGCAGGTTCACTGACAAGGGCCAGCTCTTCCGTGCAGAGCACATAATTATTTCTCCTGTTGATCCTTATAATTGCAATTTGAATAGCAGAAAAGCCTATTGCTCCCTGACCCTGAGGCATTGCATGAGCTGTGGAGTCATGTAAGAGTGAAGCACCACAAAAACTAGTGGGGAAGCTAGACTTTCTGTGTAAAGAAACAGGTGTCTTGAGACAAGTGCTCTGTGCCCTGTCTCACCCATCATGTAAGAAGGCTCCAGAGGAGATGGGCGAGGCTGAGGTCCTCACAACATTTTGAGAAGTACAAAGTGAATAACCACAACTTTACAAAGAATCAGAGGGGACTGGAGGATGACCTTTGTTTGGAATGGAATGGAATGGAATGGAATGGAATGGAATGGAATGGAATGGAATGGAATGGAATGGAATGGAATGGAATGGAATGGAATGGAATGGAATGGAATGGAATGGAATGGAATGGAATGAAATGGAGTAAGAACAAGAACAAGAATAAGAATAAGAATAAGAATAAGAATAAGAATAAGAATAAGAATAAGAATAAGAATAAGAATAAGAATAAGAATAAGAATAAGAATAAGAATAAGAATAAGAATAAGAATAAGAATAAGAATAAGAATAAGAATAAGAATAAGAATAAGAATAGAACCCCTTCAGGTGGGAGACACACACAAAAATCATCTTGTCCAATTGCCTGACCAATTCAGGACTGACCAGTTTAAAGCCTGTTATTAAAGGCATTGTCCAAGTGTTATAAATTCTGAAAAGACTGAAGTGTTGACCACCTCTCTAGGAATTCTGTTCCAGTGTTTGACCACCTTCCCTGTAAAGAAATGGTTCCTAACGTCCAGTTTTAACCACCCCTGGTGCAGTTTTGAACCACTCCCACATATCGTCACTGGATCACAGAGAGAAGAGCTCAGCACCTCCCTCTCCACTTCTTCCAGCCACTCCCTTGAACACATTCAGGAACCTTCATGTCCTTCTTAGTTTGTGGAGCCAGCTCTGCACTCAGCTCACAAGGTGAGGTGGCACCAATGCCGTGCACAGCAAGATCACCCCTTCTTTTGACCATCTGGCTGTGCTGTGTTTGATGTCCCCAGGATGCAGATTGCCCTCTTGGCTGCCCAGGCACACTGCTGGCTCACTGTGAGCCTGCTGCCAGCCAGCAACCCCAGATCCTGTCTGCAGGGCTGATCTCCAGCCATTTCTCTCCCAGTTTGGGAGTGTGACCTGTATCCTTAGTCACTCATCACAGGTGCAGAACAAGGACTTGTTAAATTTCACACCTTACTTATTGTCCAGTTCTTCAATCTACATCCCTGTGCATGGTCTCTCAATCCCCAAGAGAGTCAAGAGCACCTCCCAGTTTGGTATCAACAGCATTAATGGTACATTCAATTCCTTCACCTATACTGTTGATAGATGTATTGAACAGAATTGGTCCTAGAATTGAGTTATGAGGATCACTGCTGTTAGCTGGTCACCAGCCAGGTGTAGGTCCCATTCACCACAATCCTTTGAGTATTGCCCTTCAGCCAGGCCTTCACACAGCAACACGAAGCTCCTAATTCCACAAGTGAACAACTTGTTCAGAAGGACCTTGTGCATCAAAATCCTTACTAAAATCAAGAAAAACTACATCTACCACCTTCCCTTCATCCACAAGGTGGGTGACCTCATCACAGAGTATTGGATTTTAGCTAACAGGACTTTACCTTTCTGAACATGAGTTGACTGTGTCTGATGATTGCATTGTTCCTTAAATACCTTCCAGTATAACTTCTCCAGAATTTTTCAGGAACTGAGGTTAGACTCATAGCCCCCTGTATCTTCTGTGTAAAATTTTAAAAGACTTGCAGACCTCCTATCCTCCCTTGAGTACGAAGAAATGGAGAAGAAAGACTACGCCAAAGTTAGTGAAGTAAGAGCCAAGTTTCCAGATGGAAGGAGATTGAGGAGATACCGTGAAAGTTGGTTAAAAAATCTTTTTGTAAGCTATAGGGGTGAACTGTACTGCACTGAAGATTCCTGTAAATCGTGGAAAAAGTCATGGGGAGGTTGAAGTGTTTAGGAAAAAGATCCTTTGTCCCGAGGGAGAGGGGAGACCTCTGTTCCTGAGAATGAAGTATGAACAGAGGAAAGAGATGAAGAGAACTTTTGCTTTTGAACAGCTTATCCTTAAAAGTGATACCCCATGAGTTTGACATGACCCACAAACACAGCTCTGAGAAGGCTGCAAAGACAGGAGGAGTTTCACAATCTTGCAAACTCCCAGGCAGCTGCAATTCATAAAAGTGAAGACACAGCAGAACTTTATTTTTCTCTTGGAAAAATCCCTATAGCCAAACAAGAAGAAACTCCTCTCCCTGAAGTAAGCTGAAAAGATTATTTAAGTGAAGGAATAACTGAAGTATCTCTGTATGTTGTTGTTGAGAAGGTGCGGGAGGTGGGTGGGGAAGGAGGGAGTGGTCTAAACACTGTATCCTAAACTTATTACTGTTTTCTTTGTGTTATTAATAAAGCTTTTCTTTCTACCCTTTTAAGTTTTAAGCCTGGCTTGTTTTTGCTGCTAATCCTATCCCACAACAGAAAATAAGTATATGAAAATTGGCAAACCTAAACTGTAACAGTAGATGATCAAGACATGTGATAAAATCCTAGAATCATTAAGGCTGGAAAAAAACACAAAGATCATCAAGTTCAACTCTGACGAATCACCAGCACGTGAACTAAACCATAGCATGAAGTGCCACATCCAGTCATCTTTTGAACACTTCCAGGGATGGCAACTCCACTACATCCACAGGCATCCTGCTCCAATGCCTGACATCTCTTTCAGGGAAGAAATTCTTCCTCTCCAGCAGGAACTTCTGGCACAGCTTGAGGCCGTGTCCTCTCCCCCTGTCACTGGTTCCCTGGGACCAGCCCCACCAGGGTGCAACCTCCTTCCAGGCAGTTGTAGAGAATGTTTCGTTCTCCCTTGAACCTCCTTTCCTCCAGGCTAAGCAACCCAAACTCCCTCAGCTGCTCCTCATAGGATTTATTCTCTGGACAAATCACCATCTCCATCACCCTTCTCTGGACTTGCTTCAGGAACCTCAAAGTCCTTCTTGTAGTGAAGGGCCCAGAACTCAAGGCGTGACCTTACCAGTGCTGAGTACAGTGTCCTGTTACAACAGCCACTAGTTCCTTCAGTACTCTGGAATTAAAGCAATAGTTTGTGGTTTTTTAATGGAACTTAGTTGGCTGAGCATGTCAGCTATTGCATCTGCTGAAAGAATCAGCTGGTTATTATCAGATGAGCATACCAACCCATATATATATATAAATATAATTGTTTGTCTCTGCCAAAAAGTGTGAATGTCTTCCTGTGAGCATATAACACAGACCAGTAAGGGAAATCATGTTTTCATGTGAGTCAACTGTATATCACAATTGTTACTTATTTCTAAGTGTACTTTGTACTTGTACCCTGATTTAAATCAGTTGCTGTATCACCTTGCTAAATTAATATGCCACCTTATATGTATGTTTAAGAGCCAGTCTTATTCATGTCCCATTTAACTGAATCATTGTCTATTGGTCTCCTGGACAAATTGTAAGACCAAAGACTACCCTCATAGAATGTATTAAATATGTATTTAGGAAATAGGAATTTCATTATTAGTATAGAAATATATTTTGAATATTTTCATATGTGACTTTTGTAAGTTGTCATAGAGTCCAATGGACTTTAAAGCATATATTTGCTCCTATTCTAGTTTCTCACAGAGTACAAATAATGCATTCTTTTAATTTAGAACTCCCTCCTTCCAGCCTTCTCTTATTGTTATCTCTAATTGCTGCCAAAGAAGTTCAGATTTTCTAGAGGTATTGCAATATGTTTTAATTTCAGGCTAAAAAAATTGCCTTTTATATTTTTGTTCTGGCATTCAAGGAATATCACAATATTAACATTTTTATATCTGTTAATTAGAATGGTTTAATAAGAATGTTGCCATTTCTAAATCTTATTGAAAAAATTTAAAAGTAGTCTAATGAGAAGAAATTCACAGTAGTATCTAATTTTTAACTTAATGCAGTCTTGGGTAAGAAAAGAAGTCATTATAAAAATATTTAAATGCTGTTTAATTCTATTGGTGTATCTCCACAAGAATACCAAAATACATATAACTGCAAGATTACTTCTGTAGAGGAATGGAAAATCAAACAGGTATTTCTACTCACAGAAGACATCCTGGTCACCCACCTTCTTTGGGATTTTTTCCCATTTTCACTTTCTGCACATTCACCCATGCAGACAAGTCAAATATGTGGAAGCCCTTGGTTTTTTTACCTACTGATGGAGATGGCATAATTCCCTTTCCATTCATAGTTGAAAGACTATGTCATTAGGATCAAACAGAATAATTATGCAACAGGAACAAAAAGGGAAGACCTATTTATTTAGGCAAGAGTGAAATGGTTTTTTGCACAGTTGACCTGCTTTGCTCTACACAGCCTGCCAGAGGCTTCAGACACCTCCACTGTCATTTCTCCAACAAAGGAAAGTGTGAAGTTTGGCTGAGATGGGGGAACGAAAACTGTATAGTCATGATTTTATTTCTGGGTACACGAATATGATGTGCTGACCCAGTCCCCAAAACAAAAAAAAAAAAAAATTTGTAAAATTAATAACATCCTGGGAAGTACTTCCAAAATTGATAGAACTTAACCAGTGTCCACACATATGAGAAAAACTTGATGAAGGCAATCGGTTTTATTTTCCCCATAATGATATGGGGAGACTACAATGAAAACCCTCCCACTAGAGAAAAACTTGTAGCAGTAATGCAGCTCCAGGACCAGGATGAGCAGACATGAACTTCCCAGGCTGTTGCTATGAATCCCATAAACCTAGTTCCTAGAGAAGTGTGGAGGAGGTAAAGATGCCAGCTGCTTATATTGAATGACATATGCTATCTCTGTTTAAGCTTTTTGCTCAAAGACTTTTAGGGCAGGCCATCTGCACAAAAAGAAAGGTTGATCATGGTAAACATATGTATCTAGCATGTGTCGCTCCTGTACTGCCTAAACAATTGGCAGGATCAATGTGGCTGAGTGACTTCTGATAAAGGAAGAAAATAGCAGTTGCATGAGATACAAGATTAAAGACCTAGGAAGAATAATTTACCTCACTAAAAACACATGTAGTAGCATGGATTTTTTAAGTGGAATGTTGACTTAATAGTTTAGAACACAAAATTAGGTGTTTTGCTTATAAACAGAGGTGTAGAGGGATGAGTTTAAATGAAGTGTGGTTTGTGTCCTATACAGGTTCATGGTGGGTGGAAAATGTCAAGATTAAGGGCCTGAAACTAATGTTATGGTTCCCACTGTAAAAAAAAAATATATAACTCTATCTGAACCAGATGCAAATCTTCATCTTCAAGGAATAAGTTGTTGCTGTCCCTCTAAATTTAATACTGATACTTGATAAATTAAATGAGGAATATCTGAGAACAGTTTACATCAGGTGGCCTTGAAAGCCATTTTCTTCCTGTCAATTGTTTGCTTGTTAATGTAGATGTTGTTTCTCCTGTCTGCCCATTCTATTTCTTCATATTTTCCCTTCTTATGTCAGTTCCAGTGGCCACTGACCAAACTTGAACAGGACTGCAAGCCTACTTACTTATCTTTTTCCCAGATCTTTTATTGCATGCAAGATAAATGCCTTCTTAGAATCATAGACTTGTGGAACAATTAAGATTGAAAAGATCTTTAAGATCAGCAGGTCCCACACTGCCAAGTCCACTAAGTGCCACTAAGTCCACTAACACTCAATTTATTTTGAATGTTTCCAAGGATGGCAATTCCAACAATTCCCAAGATATCCTGTTCCAACACCTGACCACACAGTTCCAACGAAGAAATTTTTTCTAATATCCTGACTAAACTCCCCTAGTGCAGCATGAGTCCGTGTCCCCTTCACCTGTCACTGGTTCACAGGAGAGGACACCAACTCTCACCTGATTACAGCCTCCATTCAGGCGCTGATAAGGTCACCCCTGAGCCTCCTTTTCTCCAGGCTAAATAAACCCTTCAGCTACTCTATGACTTATTCTCCGGGCCCCTCACTAGCTCCTTTGCCTTTCTCTGGGCATGCTCCAGCACTCGTGTCCTTCCTGTCGCGAGGGGCCCAGATCTGGACACAGCACTCGAGGCTCTGTCTCACCAGTGCCGATAGAGGGGACAATCCCTGCCCTGCTCCTGCTGGCCACACCATTGCTGATACAGGCCAGGACGCCACTGGCCTTCCTGGCCACCCAGGCACAGCCCTGGCTCATGTTCAGGTGCTGTTGACCAGCACTCTCAGGTCCTTTTATGCTGCACATCTTTCCAGCCACCCTGCCCCAGCCTGCAGCACTGCATGCTGTGACCCAGGTGCAGGACCAGCCTTAGTCTTGGGGAACCTCACACCTTTGGCCTTGGCCCATCAATCCAGCCTGTCCAGACCCCTCTGCAGAGCCTTCCTGCCCTCCAGCACAGCAACGTTCTGACCAGACTTCCTCCTCTGCAAACTGAATGAGAGTGCACTCAATTCTTCCATCCAGATCATTGATAAAGCTATTCAACAGAACTGGCCCCAAATGGAAAATCATCCTGTGTTGCTAAGAGCAGAAATGCAAATTCTCTTTGTTTTAAAATTACCACTTCACAGATCAATTCTGCTCTTCTTTCTCTTTTGATATCTATTTTTTCTACTGTACTCAAAACATTTCTTATTGTGGATATTGATTTGTTTCTTTCCCTGACTTCTTATTTCTTTCCGTCATAGTTCAGGAGCACACATTTGAAAAAGTGTCAAACTGTAGAAATCTTTTATACAAAAGCTGAGAGGTCTTTCTGCATTCACTTAGATTAGACTGTAACAATTTAAAATATTAAATAATTGATTTTTGAGGTTACTAAAAGCAGAGTAACCCAGCTTCTCAAATGTAGCATCTTCAAAAGAAATTACATTCACAAAGGTCATCAGTAATCCTATCATTACCTCAGACTGATCACTCTATTGTTGCTGTATTACTATCATAGTAAAATGATTTAAAAATATCGTGTTCAGCAACCCCAAAAAAGAAAAAGAAAAAGCTTGGGCTTCAAACCACAATTACTAAAATTACGCATGGATTAATTGACTATACCTTAAAATTGTAGTGGCTTTTTGAACTGGAAAAGAATTAACAATTTTCATTATTTAACTATTTATCTCATAATTTTTTGAAAATGAAAAATAATTAATCTGTAAAAATTTTATGATTTTTGCAAAGCTGCTTGAAAATTGTCTTCCAGAGTTATAAGAAATATTATTTAGCTTACAGTTATTACAAAAATGTTCAGACAGGGGTTTTTTGTGTCTTCATAACAAAAATCTAAGTCTCAACAGTGAAACAGATCAATTCCCAAGAGTTATCCAAAGTCCCTGTGACTTTATTTTATGTTTCTTAAAAACTATGATTTTCACTCCTTTAATTAGAAGAATAATATGTTTTAAAAATCAGGTCCTTAGATAATGTGGAACTGCATATGTTTAAAATATTTATTTGTTGCTAATGTAGTTCAGGAGTGGTATGTACTTGTACAGTGAAGCTGGATATAATCATATTAAATGAATATATTTATCAGTTGATTATTCTTTCGTGTTTGTCATATAAATTGGAAAGAGGAAAATAACTTTCTCTGTTTGAGCATAAAACAAATTAGACATAATGGCACATAAAAAGCAAACCATAATCACACTCTTGAAAATGAATGCATTTTACAGGATATGTAGCCATTAAGGCAGTCACAACATTTTAAACCTACTCAGTTCAACACACCTGCAATCTATTCACTTTCTGATGGCAGCATTTTGTGAAGCTGGCACTGATAATTAAATAAATTGTAGGTGGAAATCCTAAACTCATCTTGCATGGAAACCTGCCAGATTTATCTTTCTTTGTCTTTAGTTTTGCACTGAACATTTTCTGGTTCACTCTATAGTTTTTTGATGGCATTTCCTTTAGAGATTGGGAGCATTTTTTTTTTGTTCTGAACACAATATTAGCAGATGAATTCAGGGATAATCCATGGATGAGATAGATATTATACTGTAGTTTAGCCAAGGGGCCAGGTGGCAAAGGTGAGAATGACCAATATAAGATGCTATGGTTCAATGCCAAGAAAACTATTACTTCATGTCATTCTTCCAGAAATACTCATTTTGTTAGATCAATTCACAGAAAAATACTGGAAAGCCTTTCCCTGACAATTTCTTACAGCCTTGCAGCTTCATTTAAACAGTCTAAGGGCAAAAATCTTGTTTCTTCCTCCATTTACCTTCCAATACCAAAGAGCACACTTTCACATCACCTCTAGACATATCAGGATAGCTCTTAGCCACCATAAATGACTTCTCATTCAGCTGATTACAGTCTGGGAGTAAAGAAGAGATTTCCATTAATGCTCATTCTGCAAAATCAAAGATAAAACTTTGTTTCTGAAAGATCATGGTCACTTTTATCTTCTGGAGCTCACAGATTCATTTTCACTTCTTAAGCCCATGGCCAAATGATTTGCAAAAGAAGTAAATGTGCCCCCCCAAGGGTGAAAATAGAGCACCACAGGTCAAGTCAGATGCCACTTAAGAAGGGTCAGACTGCACTCCAGCTAAACAGATATAAAGTTTTATTCTAAAACTCTTACATTTTGGAAACTCTGCAAAGCATGACTGTGCTTATGGTTTTGGTGTCTTAAAATCCTTTTTAGGATTAGAGATTTTTAAGAGTTTTAATTACTGTACATGACTTCAGTGGAATCTGTATTTATCTATGGGGAATTCAGTCTCCACACATGATGCTCCTAGTGATTGAAGAATTCCTCTAACAAAATGTTCACCTAAATTCAGCAAGGATGGAGGAGAACCATGAGATAGACAGATGGTTAATGTTTAGTGGGATATGTATGAAGTTACAGTTGCACACTAAAATTAATTTTTTTAAAAAAAATTATATAATTTTTTAAAAAGTAAAAAAAAAAAAAATAAAAAAATAGAAAGTGACCATAGAACATAGAAAATGGATGGACCCTGCATAGTAAAGAACAGGGAAATCAAAATTGCACTCAAAATCGTAGTCAAACATTCTCTCCTCAGCACACTGGGAGTAGCATACCAGCAAAGAAGGGCTTCAAAATCCTTCTGATGTTATGGTTAGCAGATATTTTTCATGTTATTTGGTTTAAAGGTGACCACCTCCAGATAAAGCGATGTTACAGAACCTCTGCTGGTGGTGCAGATGGCTCAGAGTCTCTATATGGGATTTTGGTAATCTCCTTATCTGATAAAAGATACAGAGAAAATCCTTCAAGCCTGAATAAAAAGAAATTTCAGAAATATGAAGATAAAGTGCTTTCTATCTTTCTCTATCTCAACTCAGGGAAATATTATTTGATAAAGAAGGGGTTTTTTTCTGAAAAAGCAGATGGAACTGCCCTTTATTTATTTCCTCATAAGTTTACCATTAAATGTCAAGATAAAATCAGCCTTTTTCAGGAGGTAAAATTCACAGGTCATCTTGAGGAGAAGATTAAAAATGACAGTGTAGAACTCACTGACAACTTCGACTCATGCATCACTAATGATCGACTGTGAAATTTTTACTTTGTTGATATTACTGAGTCATCAAGGGTGTTTAAAAAAAATCTCTCAATAATGGGTGCTCAGAGAATGAAATTTAAGACTAGTAGTCTGTAGGCTACACATTGCCACTGGTGCTCTAGAGTTTTTCAGTTGTCAATCATTTTGAATAATCTACCATTAACATTTTCCTTCTGACCTCTCTTGTAAAAACAGAGACAGATAATAAAAGGGCTAAACAGCAGGGCTGGAACCATGTGCTGTGTAACTGGCATTATCTCCTGCTGTACGTGGTGGTGTGTGCCTGAAACCCAGCTCACAGAGCCTGAGGGTGGGCTCAGCCAGCAGGACCTTGGTGTGACTCTGATGAGCACACCTGGGCCACGTGGATGGTGAAAAAACTGGCCAGCCACCCCCCAAAAGGTGCCCTTGGGGCCTGCTTAGGTTTTGGTATTTTGCACCACTGAAACCAATGGAAATTTGATCACAAATATTAATGCAGTCGGAGTATCAGGCCCCAACTTTTAAGTACTAGTGGTGGAAAAATATCTTGCAAGCTCAGTTTATGCTCAGTTTTTTCTGAATCACTTGTCAGAAAGAACAAGATTGATAAGCCTGGAAGTCAGTTTGTCATTACAAATAAAAAAAGAGATTATTTCCACCGATATATTTTCTCATTAAGAATTATTCATCTACTTTTGATGAATCAGCACTTACAATTTTCTACAGTCATTTGGCCACAATTTTTATTTTATTTCCTTTCCCTATTTTGTACTTTGATTAGCCTAAAACTTTTTCAATTGTTGTATTTGTTCAACTATTTTAACCAACCATTGCAGGCAGTGTTAGGTTACCACTCAATCTTCTGCAAAGGCAGTTCAGCTCTGGTCCAGCTCCCCCACTGCACTTAAATACAGCAGGGACAATGGGATGTTTTACAGTGGATTTTCTACTTAATTCTCTGTAGTATTTTCTGCTCTCTATTGATTCTCCTTTTCAGCCTGACAAAGGAGATATTCAAATGTTCCAACAGAGGCTCCCATTCCTGAGCCCAAGCACATCTCCCTGCACTCTTGGACCATACACATGAACCTAAGTTTCCCAGGGCAGCAGCCAAAGACCAAAACAGCTACTTTGCTTCCAGAAGTGGCATTTTTAAAGTGGTATTCAGTTAGAGGTGTATTAACTTTGAAATCCTTACACAGCTTGAAATACCAAATTTTAGCTAAATATGTTTCCTTTGCTATTAGCTTAGTTCTTTATGATGAGTGTTGCAATAGCAACTAGTAATAAGTAACTAACATTTCTTGGGAAAATATCTTCCATAAACTTAAAGAGATATGGCCCTAAGCTCCCCGTGGGATCAGCAGAAGACAATCACCTCCAGACCACACTTCAAAATCAGTCCTAAAATATGGCTGAACTTGACTAAAAAACCAGTATGAGACTGCTTTCCCAAACTGGGCAGTGAAAATTCAGGATAATGGAGTGAAATTACTTTAAATGTTGTGCTTTTAACCCAGAAAGAAAGGCTAAACAAAAATCTACCCAGCTGGCAACTGACAAGTCTAGACAGAGGAAAAACAAGATTAGATTTCAGAATATACTTGCCTCTAGACAAAGGAAGACAAATAGCACAATTTCTGCATCATAAGGATACTAAAGAAGTTATTCCAACTCAAGTCTAGACAGTCTAGGAAAGTCAACACTGTAAAGTTTTGAGCTGTCTTTTACTGAAGCCTGTCGTTATCACTGGCCTGAGCTCCAGAAGAACACCTTTCATTTCCAAAATAAAGAAGCTGGGGGTAATCATATGACCACATTTCTATTGCCCTGAGAGAGGACACTATTTAGGCTTCACACTTTATATCAGCTGCAGAAACATAGACAACACTTGGTCCATTATAAACATCTCCAGAACAAAGCCACATTTTAACAAATATCTAAGACAGCATATTACAGTATTTACACTTTGTGTAGTCTGCACAATAGTATTTTCATCCTGCTCCTGAAGTCCTAATGCCTTTGTGACCAAAGCACAGTCTAACAATTCTAAACTGTGCCAGTTAATCACACAGTAGCACATCAACAGAGTCCCATGATTTCAATATACTGATAAAATTTCCATTTGCAGGCAAACATCAAAAAATGACCATAGGATTGTCTTTAAGCCTGAAAGACATCTGAAAAAAATGTGTAAAATATTAACTCTATTATCCTCTATGTCATATGGAGAAGGAAAGCACATCTTTGCTGAAGAGGGATGACAGCTTCTTCAGAAGTGGTTGGTGTTCAGTCTGTGTTCAGCACCAGGAGCCAGCCCACAATGAGAACAGTCAGCCACTGGAACAACCTCTCCAGGAAAGGGATAGGTTTGTCAATCCTGTGAGCAGAGACATGGTCTCAGAGAGCCCACATACAGGGTTTATATGTCTGCACACAGCTACAGAGAAGGGCACAGGAAAAGTCATAACACAGGCTTATTTTTGAGTAGAGCTCTGGTTTTAGATGCTACAGCAACTCCAGATCAGAACTCCAAGATTCACTGCAAGAAAAAGAAACTGATTCAGCTTTATAATAAAAAATATATAATAATATATATAATATAATATAATAAAAATATAATAAAAAGCAGCTTCATTACTTTCATTAGTGGAGTTACATTTCCAATAGAATTTTATCACATCTCTTGCCAAAGAAGCTTGCATTCACAGTTGGAGCTCTTTTTCCAGCACTTCAGCTTATAATTTCCCTCTGTCATTTGCACATACAGGTAAACAAGGGACCTGCTAGGGGCTGCTCACATAGAAATGCCTGGAGCAAAAATTCCTAGAATATTTATTCTGTTTGCAAAAGACAGCTCAAATGCTTCCCCCAGCTGAACTCATTTTACAGATATCTCATCCTTTCAACAGCTAGATTGAAAGGACATGGGTAGGAAAACACAACATTGGTTTCAGAAGTCCAAATGCAATTTTTGTGATGTCTCACTTCAGATATGCAGCTGCCCATACCTGCAGTCTGCCCTGCACACATTGACCTTCAGCCAAATTGCTTCAGTGTTTCTGATATGACTCTGCTGCTAGAAAGGCACCTGCAATCACAACAGTGCTGTTGGACAATGTTCATCTAACTCAGAAAACAGCCAGACTCCCATTCTGCACACGTATTGCTAGATTAGATGGAAAGATACACTTGGGATATGATATACTGAGAGCTGACATCTCTGTTTTTTTCTTGCAGCAGAAGCAAGAACGCATAAAACTCGACATTATAATAGAAAATTAAATAGGGGCACTGCCATTTAAAGTAATAAAAGCCTAGTTTGTTTGGGGTTTTCTAAGAGACCCTGGGGAGAAACTGATAAATTAATTTCTACAAAGTTATTTGCTAAGAAATAAACACCTGAAAATGGCTGGATATTCTTTTTCTGAACAGCAGTGCAAGATGGCAAAAGCCCCATGCAGTCGTCTCAGGAAGAAAAAAACATTAATTGGGGATTTGGGATTTTTTGTTTGATTCCCTAATCCCTCCCAATAATATATATATATATGTATATATATATATATATATATATATATATATATATGTATATATATGTATATATATATATATATGTACTTAGCAGTATAAGAGAAGTATTCAGATATTTAGATTGCCTTCTGAGTTATATATGCATGTATATTTATCTGGTGTATTGTATTATTTTGCATAACTGTTTTACAAAATCTCTTCACATTAGTCAGTTTACTTCTTTATTATTTTATTACTTGTTTTTCAGAAAGTGAGACAAGAAAACAAAGACAGAAATTTGTGGGTGTCGCTTTGGTTGGTTTTACTGTGAACAGTATGTGTTACTTTCAGGGAGTCTGAATTGAAAAACTGCATATTTTTGTGAATTATGAACCCTCATGCTCTGACTGTAACTGGATTCAGCTTTTGTCTCTCCTGGAGCAGCTGGTATCAACCTTTTCCTACAATGGGAGGGTGGGAAGTAGGGACCCTTATTATGAATCATCGAACCTTTGAAGTGAAGGTGAAGTCATTTTCTGTTGGAATCATTAATCTAGCTCTGGGATTCTTCTCTACAGCTTCTATCTTGTTGAGTAGTTTGACTTTGCAGAAGCTGTCCAGTTGAGTAAGGGTGGCTGGATTTTCTTCCCTGTTTGCATTCAAGTTTAATGCCACGCTATATCATAAGAATAGAGGGGTTAAGAGACATTTAGTGCTGCCCTTTAACTCTCTGGTTCCTTCAAAATCAGGAATATGTCAGTATCTTTTTGCCTTGGCACCTTCCCTTCATTTCTTAGACATATACTTCATGGCTATTTCCTAAATCATCTGCTCTGATTTCTCATACAATTTCAAGGCTGAATAATTTAGGGGATTTAGGGGTGGGGTTTTTTATCTGGAGGTTTTGTTTTCCCCTGTGCTGCGGCAAAGTATATTCAATTGACGTATCAATTCAAACACTCCTCTACAGACATCTAATTAAGATCATTGTAAAATCTACATAGTGTGGCAGCTCCCATATGGAGAAAAAATACTCCTCAGTTGTGCCACTTTACTATAGTTACTGTGTAATAATAGATTCCTTGCATATCATAAGCATAAAAGTTTTTGTGCATCAACTAAACCATTTTAAATCAATGGCATAACGTGAGTGTAGCATTGTTCCATCTGTTCAGGACGGAAATGTACATGCACTGAGCATTTTCACATTTATTTGTGTCTGCAACAACCTCCTTCAATTAAGTGCAATACTCAAAAAAATAGCAGAATGCAAAGGTAATAGATACTGAAACATTCAAAATGCAAAGGTAGCACCTGCAACACGTGATATCTGCATTCAGGCTTACAAAGGAGATTTTTAAATCTGAATTTTCTTTACACAAACTAAAGAATAGCACAACTTTTGGGTTCAGTGCTGATGTCAGAATTCAGCCAGCACTCACTCCAGTGAGATTCAGAAAGTCTTTTATTCAAAGAAACTTTTTCAACGAGACACTGATAAACTTTTAAATACATTAAAAAGAAAGATTAAAAATTCTTTAATGTTAAGAACAGCATTTGAGATTAATTTATCTTGCATATATCCTCAAAAATATGTGAATTTAAGGAACTTGAACCCTAAACACTAACCTTGGAAACACAAAACTGAGACACATTAAAATACGGAAAATTAATGATATTTTGACTGAACCTATCTTAATTCCAAAAATCAGAGACTTTCTCATACAGAAGAAGACACATTAGCCCTTGGAAACACAGATCTGTAAATAAAGAATGAACAAGGAAAAAGTCAGGAGGTAACAACTAATGAGCCTTTCCTAGTATATTAATTAAGTTTTTTTTAAAAAAATAAGTGTTAGATGACATGTTGCAGCAAAAACATTGTGCCATTGGGCCTCGACATGGTCAAATTCTCAGGGAAAGTCTGTCCCCTTCGCTGGTGACTCAGTCCTGGTGTGCAGCTGAGAGCTCTGGAATATGTGCCTGTATTTGCCCTGCAATAGTGCAAGCACACAAGGAAAGCCAATTGCTTTTAATTAATGCATGTGCTCTCTGTAAGTGTTTGCTCTTTCATAACCAATGACAGTCTGATAGGATAGGGTTTTCCTTTTCCTTGGCATGGCTATTTGGAGGAAAAAAACCCTTCCTTTATGGTACTAAACACACTTGACCTTCTATGTCTTAAATCAGAAAAAAATCAAGTATTATGCAAGGTCTTCAGGTAATTCTTTGCCTATTGTAGTAACAGGGGGAAAGGTGATGTGGGTGATACACAGGAACCTCTCCTGCTGGATTCTGGGAATGTGGAGGGGATAGACTCACCATGACAGCTGGAGGGCTGCAGTCTGGGATGTACAAGGAGAACCTGAGGGAAATGGGCTGGTTCCCATTTGAGCTCCCCCAAATGAGCTTTGGGAACAAAGAGGAAAAGAGAAATCCTGTCAGTGTTTCCAAAAAGCTGATGGCACTTACAAAGAATGTGGAGGTGGATGAAGGCAAAACAAAATGCTTCAGCTCAGGTTGAAATGTTTTATTTATTTGTTTAAGAGCTTCTACTATCTCTTGCTTTCATTGTTTTCTAAGTTAAATGAATAAATTACATTATCCTAAAGTGGTCTTGAGCTTCTTCCAGATTTTCTTAATCCGTGCAGTTCTTGCACTTTGTATCCTTCTGAGCAAAGCTTCTTTGATGCTTGCTACTACCAGGAAGTTCTCTCTTTCTATGAGCTCTTAATTGAGCCTAAATGTTCCTAAATGTTCACCAGTTTTGGTGTTCATCAGATCTCTTACTGAAGCATTCAGCTCACTGAAAATCCAATATAATTTTTTGGCCATGCATATGGATTAGCGAGTAAACTCACAGAGGGACCAGCAGGTGAGCTATTAGGTCTGCTTCAGCCTTCTTTCATGCATATATATTTTTTAAAAAGACAGCTCATATGAATTCTGGCCATAATTACTTGTGGTTTCATACCTTCTGCCACCATTCCCCATTTGCTGTTTTCACTCACAATTTGGTTTAACACAAACACTTCAGTTTTCTTGTTTTCACTGTCCTGCTGAATCTGTTACAGAGCCTTTAGTGTTCACTGCTGTTCAACATCAACAAGAACATCAGGAAACATGAACTGCTTGGAGTGAGATGAGACTGGCAGCAGAGGAGCTTGGCAGTGCTCTCTGGACCTGGGTAAACATTTCTCACCTCCTGGTGATGCTTTCATAGCTCAGCAAAGCCACCCTTGCAGGGTCATTGTGTCAATCTTTTTGCACTCAATTGCTATATATACAGATATTGCCTGCTGGCAATAGAAAGAAAGAAGCAAGATGAAGTGGGTAAAAATTTTGACTAGACAGGACATGCCTGATTCGACTCTGATGATGAAAGATTGACAGACCACACCAGGGATATAAGGCCACTTTATCCTGAAACCCACCTTCCCAAAAGTGTATATAGTCTTGTTTGGTAGAAAGCTCTATGTGAAACACAATGGTTTACTTTATTAGGTTGACTTCAAAATTGCAAATTCATAATACCATCCTAGAATTTTAGGATCAAACCATATTTTGACAAAAGAGGTTCTACCCAAGCAAGGGAATTCTAATAAACCATTTTTTTAACAGTGAGATACAATTAATGAGATTTTCATCTACATTTCTTTCATTTCTTACTGCAAATTTAAGATGTTCAGGTTTCCCAGAATATGACCAGTTTATTCTACAGGTTTACATGCAAGTGAGCATTGCTATTCTAAATTTTTACTGTAGAGTAATGCCATGCAGGGTCCTAAGGCCAGCTTCCTATCAGCAAGCCCTGCATGGAAATATTTTCACAGCAGTAAGGAAATTTCAATATTTGAATTGAAATGTAGAGAAAAGAGAGTGCACACATAGCAGGAGGAATTCAAGGCTGTGATTTCATGGTTATTAATATAGCAACCAGCAATGGAACTTTGATCCAGGTCAGGTGTGAACAAGGCTGCATTTTTGACCACTATGCTAGAAGATGCAGTATGGATTTCTTCTGGAAAGAAGGACAGATTAAAGTTATGTGGGAAGAAACCTGAGGGAATACAACAAACTAGATTTTCATTGTTCTTGTTACTTTTCTTCAGGTTCTGGGGCTTTTCTCTTTGCTTCAGAGGGGTTAAGGATGTTGAAGCAAAGACAAGGAGGGGAAATTAATCTGTATCAGTTTGCACTATGTCATCCTTTTGTATTCTGCATTTCATATGATTTTGGCATTTGAAAGCTGGATTTTCTGGAAAATCAGCCCGTGACTTCAGAGCACAAATACCACCTGCTGAAAAAGGGACTGTGCCTTTTGGTTATTAAAGAATGCCCCTCAGGCCACTGTACAAACCCTCATGCAGCGGGAACTACAGCATGAGCATTGTAAAACTGCCTGGCTCTCTATCACTGGAATAGGCATTGGTTGTACCCTGATTTAATTTTTAAAGCATATTATACAGTTGCTGTCCAGTGACATGATCCTGCACCCCATGAACAAGTGGCAAAGTCTCATCCACTCCAGGTAGAAATAACTCTGATTTCCTGATTCTTTATAGAAATCATTTCTCCTGATGATGTGATTTTAAAACTTTCTCACCAACAAACCTTTAAACTTTGTTCCTGCATTGCACTGTAAATGTAACAGAAGAACCAAAATTTACAAAGTGCCATAATCCTTATTCCAAAAATGGAATAAAGTTGCTCACCAATAAAAACGAACAGAATTATTAGTCAATGGGCATTGGCTACAGAACATGCAGTTTACAGACACTGCAATTCCATGAACTTGTCAATGCTCTAAGAACATGCCAGGAAGGCCCAGTATCTTGAAACTAAGCATGGTTTTTTTGGTGTGTGAAAAATTTAAAAAGGAGTCTTATATGCAGTCTGTTTCAAACAGGTGGAAGTATTAGGAAAACCGTTTTAAATTCATGTCTCCAAGCATTGTACAGTCCCTAAACCTCTAGATGGATACCTTTAATAAAGGGTGGGGAGTGGGGGATAGGAAGCATGTTTGAAGCAAAAAAAAAGCAGTAGCAGATAACAGAAACTTGGATGTCAATGCAAAAAGAAATAAAGAAGAAAGAAAATTCTGTGAAGTTTAACATATAATACACATTTTGGAAATTCCGTTAGGGATAAGCAGCAATATCCAGGGTCAAAAGTACAAAAGATATTGCTGTTTATTTGTATTTTAACTTTGTACCCTAATTTAGGTTTTGATTGGTAAATATTTCCTTTTCCTCCTTCTGTAGGAGCTTTACGTAAGTTTAATAGACTACCACAGCAATCCTGAATTACTGACACTGCATGAAAGCATCTCTTGCCCTTGTTAAGAAACATTTTTCTCTGTTTACCTGCCAGCCCTGCAGCCACTATGAATTTTTGTGGAAGCCTTGAGCATTCAGTTGAAAAAAATTAAATTTCTTCCCCTAGACAGACTTCCCTCACCTGAATATATGTGTGTGTGTGTATATATATATATATATATATATATATATATCAGTATAGACTGAGATGTCTTCAAACTAGGAAAAAAATTATGGTAGGATTGGGAATTGCTTTCAGAAAGCATTTGGCCTTTGCTTGCATTACTTCAAATAAAGTTCAGAAGAGTCATGTATCATTACAGAGGTCTACCATTAAATGAAGAGAATAGCAGGGTATTTTTAAAATGGGTGGTGAATCCTAGAGTGCCTACACATTATAATTTCATAAACTTCACATAAAATATTTAGTTCCAGTCATTAACAGAGAGACTATCAAACTAGAACAACTGTGCTATAGCTGTAGGGATACATGGAATTATCCAGGGATAAAAGAAACACAAAACCAGAGGTAACCACCTTTTAGCCCTTCTCATAATATGTTTCATTTCATCTACCACTGCGTTTACAAGGTTCTGCTGAAACTCTAAACAGAGATATTTATGTATCATCACCATTAAAAAGAAAAATAAATACGCCTTCAAAAGAGTAACATAAGTATTTTTTCTTGAGAGGTTCTGTAAGGCTTCAGTAAGCAGATAAAACCACTGCTTTGAACTAGGTTTTCCTATTTGAACCAAAAGTTGAAAAACACCCACAATAAAGACCCTCAGACTTGGTAGTTTATCATCCATAAATGTAGAAAGTTAAACTGGAAAGAGAGTGAACAAATATCTTTAATAAATGTCTACCTAAATTTAGTTCTATAAGCATGTGCAGAGTATCTAATTAATTGCTATATTTTCTAAGTTGCTGAGCAACAATCAGATGCTCTTAACTTCTGCATAAACCATTTAGACAAAGAGTGAAAACTTAATAACTTAATCTTTTTGTTTCTCAGAAAGTCTTTGTGGCTTTACATATGTTTCAAGTTTTTATAGAAACATTTAAAAATATGGCAATAAATATCGTTAACTAGTGTGACTTGCTGTGGTATCTAAAACTTGTTTGTTGTTTTTATACTATGCAAGAGGGAGAGAAACAGATCAAAAAGCAGCAGGAATCTCAGCTCTATCTTGCTTGAGGCTCTTACCTAATTTGCACCTGCTCACTGTTGGGTTTTTTTTCAGTGTTTCACCTCTTAATGTCCTCCAGATAGAGGCTGAGTTCCAGAGTTTGGGGGGTTTTTAATGTGTACAGAACAGAGGAATCCCACCTATTTAGACTTCATAATTCAGACCAACTCAGATGACTTGCTGTTGTCACTGCAAGGAGGTCTGTGATTAAAATATTCCCTTAAAATTGTTTCTTTTGTCTTGCTTCTGGCCCAAATACTGAGTTTTGAAGGAAAAATCATATGCCTCACTGGTGACTTTTTTGTCTCAATGGGAGTGGAATGCCCACTCTGTAAGTACTTTCAAATACAACAGATGTATATCTATTTAGATAAATTTGTTGGGCTCAGGAGTTGACAATCCCCATTACCAGTTAGTAAGATTTACAAAGCAGAAAATACAGCAGTACTGCTGTGTAAATTTGCAGCTAAATCTCTAGTGACAAGAACAGCCCTGGGAAGAACTGCATTGTGATTTACTATAGAATATCATCATTCCTGGCTGGTTTATTTTCTAATTATTATTCATATATACATTATGTGACATTATTTTAAAAGGACACATCTATGGTCTAATGCTCAAAAAATTTACACTTCACTGTGCAGAAGGCAGTATTCTTCACAAAGTCTGACTACTGGCAAATACTGAGGGGAACACGGCACAGAGCACACATTGTGGAAGGAAAACAGCATCACAGCCTCTGGAGGACTAGGGCTGACAGCATAAAAAGGAAAACTCCATCAGTTAATGGCTGCTGTGACTTCCTTTATGAATGATTCAACTGCATTTGTCCTCCATTGTATAAATTTTGTTGTGCAATCCCAGAAATCAATGCAAGGTAAGTGCAAGTTACGTAAGTGTTTAAAAAAAGAAAATTAAAAATTAAAAAAAATATATTAAATTTTGAGAAGGTTGGAACTGAAGAGGAAATTCAGCAGAAAAGTTCCAAAAATTTATTTCAAATTAACACACTTGCATTTTCTTGTTTCTCCTTTTTTTTCCCCATACCCTTTCCCCCTCTCCTCACCCTCTCCCTTTTTCTTGCCCTTCTACCTTTCACTTCCTCCTTCCACTTTTTTCTCTTTTTTTCTTTTCTCTTTTCTTTTCTTGAAGGTACTTTCTACAGAGTAAGTAAAACTTCAGTGAGCTCTCAGGAAGTCCATTTCCAAAATGACTGAACTAAAAGTGTAGACACAAATGAGAGAAAAGGAAAGGAAATGGAAAGGAGAGATCAGCAGCAAACAAGTGACATTAGAAACTTTGATATTGCCTTGCTTTGTCATGAGAAGAATTTGATCACTTAAATTCATTGTTGGCATGCCTGTAGGCTCAAGAATTTCTAAGCAGGTACTCTTTTCCCAGCTTTTCCTTTCTTCTCAGCATTTCTGGCTAGCTAGTATTTAAACCAAGGGTTTAAGCAACACTGATACATATTTAATGTCTGCCCACATACAGAAAAGCTTAATGTAATTTTAAAATTATATCCATTAGCCATGGCCACTAATAATCCACAAAGACTACAGCATCATCTTTTCAAGGTTTGTCCCATATCATGGTTCTTAGCAAAAAAAATCATGCTTGTAGGCCAGCCTCCCATGTCTTTTTCAACTCCTTCTATCTAGATTTGTCAATTAAGTTTTAAGATGACATTTAGGAATAGTCATTTGGAGTAGCACATCTGCCATATAGATGCTTACAGGACGCTTTTACTTTCGCAGAAGAAAAAAAAAATCAATTAGGTGGATTTGGATTAGCAGGAAGAGCTGTGGCTTACAGACATATTTTATGACACGTATGGGGTCCTTGTCCCCATATGCACCAGAAATTGAATAAGCTGTGTAAATAGCAGTTAACTAGCAATTAAAAATTACAGAAGTTCAGTGTGTTTTTCAATTATTTGATGAGTTCCCAAATCTCATGTATGGTAAAACAAGAAGTCATTCAGCACAGCTGTGCAAGCTGAAGCTAGTTATTAGCATCCAAATGGCTGTGATAGATCCATTTTACTTCTGAAATTCTTTTATGCAGCACTGCTCGAATGAGTAGATATTTCATTGATTTATTTATTTATAACCACATAAATAATTTAACTAATAATTGTAAGCCTCCATTTTCCTTTCTAAACCTCAAATACAATAAATTCCGTGGCTAATGGACAATTCTGAGATAATTCATCTATCCTAGAGAATATAATTATTATTCCTATTGTTATTCCTATTATTTAATCAGACTCTAAACATTTCCCAAAAAATAGGAGAGTGAATGAAAATTCAAATTACCATAATGCCATGATCACAGCAAAATTATATTGATATAGAGGGAAATGTATTTGTG
Source organism: Luscinia megarhynchos (assembly GCA_034336665.1). Lineage (NCBI taxonomy): Eukaryota > Metazoa > Chordata > Aves > Passeriformes > Muscicapidae > Luscinia > Luscinia megarhynchos. The sequence continues at coordinate 46,889,539 of CM067592.1, read as the reverse complement.
CATCCCTGGCTAAAATTGGTTTCTTACTGTTTGTTTAGAAAAAGGGTAAGGATTACATGACAGGAAAATTAAGGACATTTGACTTTCATTAATTTTTTTCGGTATGTTATGAATCAGGCTATAAAAGATATTAGAGAAAGGAACAGAAATGTAATATTCCATTCTAAATGTCTCTAGATGCCTTGGCAAACTATTTACAAGATTACTGTGTTCACAACGAGCTTTTTTGAGTTACCAGCGCAAAACATTTTGATTTACCATCACAAAACTCTTCATTTAAAATCTTGTTTCAGATGATTAGAGCTCTGCAATAAAGCATTAACTTTACTTCAAGAATCTTCCCAGTGTTGTCTTTCCCTAGAAAAAAAATTCTGTAACCTACATGCGTGCTTTAAGTTTGAGTCTAGTTTTCTAGTCCTCTGAAGGAGTATTGAAGTAAATTAAATAAATGGCAAATACACTCATGTCAATACTATTGGTGGAGAGATGGGACCACTCATTACAATGTCAAGCAAAGAGATAATGAAATGTGAAATCCAGCTCTCAATCTGCCCCACCAGTATACAAATGCAAAGAGCAAAACCACCAGAGGACCAGGCAGCCTGGCTCTCTCAGGGCACATTCCTGCAACTGTGGTGCCAGGGCTGGATGCAGCAAGGCAGTGGGTACCAGTCTCACTATTCCCCACCAGCCTCACACCGTGTATCACTCTTTTTTTCCAAGAAAGAGCAAGTGCCTTTCACCCACCCCTTGCACAGGCCAGTTCCAAAAATTCAGGACGCAGAAAACATTCATGCTGCTTGAAAATAAATGTGTGCCTGATAATCACTGATTGTGAAGGGAAGCTTCCAAAATAAAAGAAAACAAACTTTTTGTAATTATCAGGGAGATGGACAACAAGAGACCTGAAATGTGAGTTGGATCAGATGTGAGTAGAAGTGCTGTATTAGCTCTGTCCCACACAGAAGAGCAGCAATACACCATAGGAGCTCTCATTATGACATCCTGTGGAAAAAATCACTCATCTAATGGAAACCTCTGAATCCATAAGGCAAATGCAAGATATCAAACAAGGCTTAAATCTCACCCATTCTATGCAGTTTGTAGTCCACAGTGCTGACAAAGAGAAGTTTTAAATCACCTCTGATATAGCAATGGCAGACCCCTCAAGCTTCTTGAGACGAGTAAATCTTGTGCTAACACCCAGTATGTTATGTAAAGGCATAACATGTGGCTAACAGTGAAGGAATTGCTAACTAAATAACCATTACTAACTTAATAACCATTAATTTGTGTTTTATACCCAAAGGTAAAGCTGAAAGTACACTTTTCTCTCATTAAGAAAAACAAATTATCACGGAATTTAACAGATAAAAAATATATGGTTGTATCAACCACAGTTGAACTATCTTCCCAATCTGGTCATCTGTCAAACCCAAAATACCATGAAAACCATGATCAGCTAAAATGAAGTAAAACTATTTCTTTAAAAATTCATAATTAAAAACAAGGACAAGTAGCAACACAAAATTCACAGTAAACAGATTACACAGGAATTTTTCCTTTTAGTAGAAGAGCAGATCCAAAATACCATCATAGCAGGGAAATGTAAACATTTGTGGAACTGAAGAAAAATAAAGAATGTTCAGAACCAGTATGACTCAAACCACTGCAGGCACAGCTGGACACCAACAGACTCAGAACAAGAATCAGATAAGCCAGAAGACCTTGGGAAGCAAAAGCTGTGACAGGACAAATCCCCATACTGAGGCCAGGCAGGTAGTGTCAGACAAAAAAAGAAGACACATATGAGCAAGCACTGAATTCAAGGAGTGACTGGAAGACGAGATAAATGGATCTACATTGGAAACAGAAATTGAAGCAAGCACTGCAGTGATAAGAAAGTACCGTGTTTGGGAAAAGTGAAGCTCTGTGTGGAAATTTCAAAGGAAGAAATGGACCAGTCGAAAGCAGTGAGGGAAAAACTCTTACAAAGGCATGAAACCAAAAAGCCTCAAACCTCACCCTGTCAATAAAGCAGATAAGGCACAGAATTCTTGAGAAGCCTTCAACAAACACCACTCAGCATCAGACTCTGAGAAAATAAGGAACAGACTGTAGTTAACTTAATGATAACACGAATCCAGGAAAAAAATCAGAAGCACAGACTGCAAATGAACTGCTGAAAACAGAAAAGCAATAGACAGAAATGCACCAGCACCAGACGTATCAAAAAGCATTTTCTGTACCTCACTCATACTGAAAAAGCTGCTCAGAGAAGGGAAAAGAAATCTTTCCAAATGGTACCAGCTTTGAATCCTTATCAGAATATTCCAACAAGAACTTTGCAATTACTGCAGCAACTGCAAAAGTGGCTGCATCTTGTAAAGATTTTGTAAGGCAAAATTTCAAGGAAAAGCATAAAATGTAGATGCCAGGCTGAGAAAGTATACAGAGATCACAGCTAGGCCAGTTATCCACCTCAATGGTACAGCAGAACTGTGGAACACAGCTACCCCTTTACATCCTCAAGGATAATGACCCCAAAACTGTCATTTACAGCCTTCCCCAAATCTGTTTTGGAATATCGAATACCACAAAACCAGAGCATTCCTGAAGTCAAATATTTTCATTATTGTATGAATCAAATACATTTCATAAGCACAAGAAATAGAAAACAATTGCAGGAAACTTTAAAATTTAAATTTGCAAAACTGGACTCTGCTTCCAGGTTTCCTAAGTCATTTGATTTTGCTAGTCTAGTTTGCATCCAGTTTGTCATGACAGTCATTCTCAGGTAGCTGAGCTTTTTAGTGTGTAGTTATCTGCTTTATCACCAAACGAAAAGAAAAATACATCATATAAAATAGGCAAAGGTTGGCTATTACATGCACCAAACTTCATGGCAAAACTCTGAATATTCAGAAGTTAACTGACTTTGATTCTTACAATATCTATCAGAGGCTATCCTAGTATTAGGGTAGACCTTAAAGACAAGTACATATCACAAAACAGAGAAAACTACTTTGTGTACAACTTCACTATGTTCAGATACATCTCACAGTGCACTTCTGCATTTTTGTAAAGTAGAGAAAGATACAAAAAGACTGGTGAACTATCTAGCTGAAATCTATTGATGACATCCGATGACCACTGAAAATTTCCCTCCAGTCTCCATGCACATTGTACTTTAATTATATTCATTATTAAGGGGGAGTGAAAAATAAAAATTTATGTAAATTAACCTGATTACATCTTTTCATGAATATAGGTACCTGTTTTGAGTTTGCCAAACTAATACTGTAGAAAGATATTCTCTGCCTTTTCTAAGTATAATAACCACACATCTAATTTCTCTCTGGAGCTCTCATTCATACATTATAAGGTACTCACAGTGAGTATTGCAGTGGCTTGGAACAGAAAAAAAAGTCAATGAATCCTTTCCAAGCAAAGAAGCACTAATATGGACAAGCTGTAGGTCAGGAAATTAAGCAAAGAAATATGAATTACTGGTCCTCAGGCAGCTGAAGAAGTTACAATGCACCAAGGATCGACATCCAGCTCCTTTGAGCACGACTCTATCAACCTGGCTTCTAACACCCCCAGTCTTCTCCTTTATTTGAAGCACCTGACAGAAAACTGCTGGTCCTTGTTGGGTGACTGGCTGTCCTCATCGAGCCTGACATCTGCATTGAAAACTTAAATAAGGAGCTCACACTCATTCACAGAGTCCACATAAATGGCCAGCAGCTGCCAGAGGTTCCCAACCAGTACCAAAGAGGGACAGATTTGTAGCAATGAAGGACAAGTCTCTATATTGTGGTAGGAGTTTCCTAATCAGCTGCTTCCTGCACCAAAGTCCCATGCTCTGCAATACCACTGCACTTTATCTAGCTGCATTTTTCCTTCATGCAAAAATACCTGGGAGCACCTTTTTCCCAGTATTCAAAAACATACTACAACATTTTGAGAGGCCATGTACAAGAACACTTCTAATTGACATTATACTTAGTGCACACTTATAAAGGTGAAGCAAAATTCTAGATGGATTGAAGGTGGGGATAACTTTTCCCTTGCTGTATTCACTTGGTGCAGTAGGTATTCTGGTTAAATTCTGGTGTAAATATCCTTTCTGGTGTTTTTAATTTGAGTCTGACAAGAATGTGAGCTTTTGCTTATGTGTGTGCATGAATTATGTTTATGATAATTGTTTCCTTTCCTCACAAAATTGGAAAGCTGAATTAATATTCATTAGAAGGTAATAGGAACAAATAGAACAAAATATTTTAGAATGTTCATTTAATAAACATCTGCACATATGCTGCAAGTTTTTGTCCCTGATTGGTCCTTTGATTTCAAGTTCAAAATTCTTTGAAATAGGAAAGAACAGTTCCACAAAAGCAGTAATATTCACTTTGCCTATTGCAAGACCTTGATTTGTGTGTGCCATCCTGTCAAGATGTAGCCCATTGAAAGAAATACAACACAGCAGACCTTGGTGGAAGCTCAGAAAGGACTTTGTCATTATCTATCAAGGTAAAATGAACAAATGTACCATAACCTCTGATTAGCTTTTTTATTATTATTAAATTGTAATTAACTGGGTAAAAGATGGGGTCATATTTTTGAAGGCAATGAATTTTCTTATTACTTTCTGTGTTATATAAGTTAAGATTCATCAGGGAATCCCTAGCTAATGGAAAGATGAAAAAAAGGGGCAAAATAGATTTATTTTATATTAGCAGACATGCACACATACACACCAGTTTCATGACCTGTTTTTATTTTCCTGAACACTTGGCAAGCATCATAATACAAAGATAGTAGCCCAAGGCTTTTATTTTGAGTGGAAAAAAAGTTGCACAGCTAAATTTTACAAAACAAAAAAAAAATTTCCCTTTATCATTTTATCCAATACTGATGCTTGGGTTAAAATTTTTGGTGCAGAGCTGAAACAGGCAGTCGTGCACACTGATCAGAACAAGGGAGCTCTGACTAGGCACAGCCATCTGTGTGGCTTTGGTGCATTATCAAGGAGAAACAAGCTATGAATGCCATCTGCTGGAGAAGGGCTTGCCAGGCCAAGCGTCGATGGTGCCTCTCAGCAGCTTTGGGCTGGGTAAATATCTGAGACTGCTCATCACAGCAATTTCTTCCATCAGCTCTGTCAGCAGAAGCAAGGGTTGGTGCTTATTTTGTGGGAATTAGTCCATTCCCCTTCCTTCCAGCACTTTTCTTCAAATTCAGTATTATGCAAGGAAAGTTCAACATCTCTGCTTTTGTGCAATGGGAGTGGACCGGGTGAATAATAAGAAGGGAAAAGAAAATCCAACAAAATGTGTTCTGTTGGTTGTGGTTGGGATATGAAGATACAAACAACTCCTCTATTCATCACTGTACGTTTCTGTTGACATAGGCTGGTCATCACAGCGAGGTGAGACCTCTGAGGAGAACAAGTCTCTCTGCACCAACTTTGTTAGAGCTATCCAGGATGCAATGAGTTCAGTATTCTGTAAAAAACACTTTAGGACTTGCTGCTTTCTTTAGGACTGGAATGAAGGACACCACGCTGAAAGTTTCCAGGAGTTATGAATTAGCTTGATCTAGTCAGCCAGAGTCCTTTAAAATTAGTAGAGAAATCAGGCTTTTGCAGAGAAAGATAAATTCAAATATCTGTCATGGGATGAGACAAACAGCCCTGTAGGATATTGACTAAAGAAAGTGTCCGTTATGTAAGTTGCTCAGCTGACTTCAGCTACCCAGTTAGTACTTTAAAACAAATCCTACTCTACCAATCATTCTCTCTTTAAAATCAGCATGAATTTTGTGGAGTTAACTGTAAGTCTTATAACATTATTTGACTAGCCTAAAAGGTATCGTTAAGTATTCTTACTTCATTACTACTTTATTCATTTCATCTTCCTAAAGATACTTTGCTGTCTCAAAGGATGATGGCAAAGGACTCAGCAGCCAGTTATAGGGATAGTTATGGTCATCACAGTCAATGTAGGAATTTGAGGTCCCTGCTTACCCTTGCTGCTTTGGTCAAAGAACAGTAGATTTGGACATGGATGCATTCTCTTAGCAGCAAATTCATATTCATTCAGTGAGAGGAAAGAGAAAAAATCCAGGCACTTTGCTGGGTTAAGAAAGGTTCAGGCTTACATCTCATCTCTGAATTCAGCAGACCTAGGCCTTAGTGCTCTTCCTGTTTTGTGTTTCACATCTCCCCACACAAGAACTTTGACTCCTCGTACCCTAAATCCAGTCTGCATCATTCAAATCAACCAACTAACATGATTCAGCTAAAAACCATTGAAGCATTCCTCTTTCCCTTCATATAACTACAGACAAAAGGCTAACTAGCCCAAAGTAGCTGAGTTTTGGTGATTTTAGCACTGGTCCTATACACGGATTTGAAAACAGGAATATAAAGGACTCTCTCGATCTAAGCACACAGTGAGAGAGGAGAAGAAGGAGTGATCAGTACATTTCTGCTGTTTTCTGAGGAGCAGCAGAGTCTGAATCTCCTCCTGATTTGCTGTGGTGATTGCTTCCTCAGCAGGAGGTCTCAAGAGCTATATAGGATATATAAGATACCATGAAGCCCCCAGACAGAGGGGAAAGTCAGCCTCCCTTGAATTAATAGTGGAAAAAGAGTGGGTTATAACAGCTCTACCAATAATGGGGAGGAAGAAAAAAAAGAAAAGAAAAGAAAAGAAAAGAAAAGAAAAGAAAAGAAAAGAAAAGAAAAGAAAAGAAAAGAAAAGAAAAGAAAAGAAAAGAAAAGAAAAGAAAAGAAAAGAAAAGAAAAGAAAAGAAAAGAAAAGAAAAGAAAAGAAAAGAAAAGAGAAAAGAGCTCTGAAGGACCAAGAAGATAGATGAAAAATGAGAGGAAAGGTCAGATTACCTGTCTTGGGGATATGAAGCAGTATATTAATCTTAGCTAAGCTAAGTCAGCACAGACAACTTGTTCAGCCTACAAATTAGCCTCAGGTTTGGTCTGATGATTGATGCAGCTCTGCTGCTATCCCAATCAACTATCCAACATCTGCATCCCATCTCCCATTTAGGTTAGTTTGAGCTTTCTAGTACAGATACTGTTATGCAGCAAGACAGTCCTAAAATGAAGCTGTCCAAGGGTAAAATGAGATTATTGAAGGTTTTTTCAGACATACAGATTCACTGAAAGAAACCAGTTATGTTTCTTTACATATTTAAGAGAGCTACAAACAGAGAAGCTGCCTAAGGCCCTTAGCACATCAGAACTAGGTCATGCAGAGGTAGACGTATTTCATTTATTGTAAGAAGACACACCAAACTCTGAGTTTTATGGCATATGTATTTTAGCTAAGAAAAAGTAGGAAGCAAGAGTTACAAATCCAGTACTTGAAGGTAGCATTTACTTCCTTCTAGACAACCATTTGGATTAAAGGGAAAAGATGTTATTTGCTTCTGCTGTGACAAAAAGGAAAGTTTCATATATGATTTAGTAATTACACAGAAATAAAAAGAAAATCTACACACAATTTTCATATGATTGTCATTGTAGTGGAACCAAAGAACTCTGTTTGGCCTCATGTCATGTAGCAACTATCCCCTTTCATTATCAAAAATTGCATTAAGAATTTTAAAAATCATAGGAGATCAAGTGCAAACTATGTAATATTATTATTTGTTTAGAGCAGTTTTTGTTAACAAGAGTCCAGATTTTTAATAGCTCTACAGCTGAGTGAAAAACAGACACATTGGTGAGGGATAACTTTAAAATATTTTTATGTAAGCTTTATTTTAATGCTTTACCAAATCCATCCTTTCTGTCCCAGAAATGGGGAAAAGACTTCTAAAATTTTGCAGAGGTTTGAGATAACAAACGTGGAGAGACCACTCATATCTTCTTACTGTGCACATGATTAAGTGGTTAGCATTCTCCACCAGCCACTGCTTCTTAGCTGATCTATAGTTAGTAAATGAAGTCACAAAGTGTCTAATTAACTATCATGACACTTTGAATCAATATATATGTATGCACACACATATTTATGCCTCAATTTTTGTGCCAGCTGCTTATTTTGCTATTGGCTGTTTAATGATTGTGGTTCTCAGTTGAGATCTTTTCAGTCCCTCCTCTACAAAAGACATGTGTGAACTTAAACTATAAATTTTTCTTTCTCTGTTGCTACCTTAACTTACTCCTTTCCTGGTGAGATGCTTCTGTCAGCATGCTATGAACTGTCATAGAGGATTGGCACAAATTTTGGATGCAAAATTTTTGCAATGAGATGTGGCTGGATTATAGCCGATGAGAAACCAAGGTATCTAAAAACTCCAAACAGCAGAAGCTAAAAGAGAATATAAGTGTGAATTTACAACTGCTTACCTGAGAATGCTGCTGCTAATGATGCAGTTTGGTTGTTTCCTTTTTTTGGCCAGTGGTGCTTTGTTTCTAACTGCATGCAAGTCATTGAAAGTACCCAAAAGCAAGGCAAAAGCATGCCTTCAAATCAACATGAGCATTTACTTATTCATTTCAATGTAAGTAATATTAAAAGAAGATTCTTCATGCAGCAAGTTGGGGATCCTAACACCATAATCCAAAGGGCATCTAATTATGGACAGCTACCTTATATTAAATACAGCTGCACTTCTTGTCCAAGTAATTCCCATGATTGTCTCTTCCCTACCATTGTAGCATCTTTTGTTCTCTTTATAAATCTCTTACAAATTGTAAGTTTTTAAGCGTATATTAAGGTCTTTAAAAGACTAAAATTAATCCTTGTTTGTAAAAGAAAAAATTGTCTTTAAAAGCAGGAAAAAAAAAGACTTGACTGAGGAATTTAACAGAGACAATAACACAATTTTTTATCCTGCGGAATAATTTTAACACAGAAGTAGCATAATCGAGACTGTGAAGAACGTAAGAAAGTATGTAAAAAATGTAACAGGTTATCTCCTGACTAACACAAATGAGAAAAAGCCAGATGAAGTCAGAAGAGTCACTTACACCAGCTGAGTCTGCCACATTAGCCGCTATTATGAATGTCAGTGGGGTAATCATCGTTAAAGTAGTTGATACAAGAGTCCCTGGAATAAAGGAGCATCTGATCTTGAATAAAGTGTTGCAAAATGTTGCCTGAGGAACAAGAAACAACTGGGGTTTTGTTTGTGTGTTGCCTTGCGTGACAGCTAACATTCTCTCCCAAATGCATCATTAGCTGAAGTTCGCTTATGGCAAAAAGACATCTTCATTTTAAGAGCAGCACTAATTTTTAAAATGTTAATATGGAGGCTTGGTCTTACTTTGCTTGTATGTATTAGATTATACTTGTCCCAGACTGTGGAATACAAGTGAGGGTACCACAGAGAAGACAAACCTCCCCCGACGATGATTGCTCTGTGAGATACTTACAGTCTTCCAGAATGATACACATTTAGCCCTTGAAACGTAACATCCTTTCCAACACCACTTTGTAGCCACAGTACCACGATCCCACAGCTAAATCAGAGGCCAGCTGATTAAGATATTTATTTACTAATGAAAAAAACATTAGGAAACTGGTAGAGAAGTAAAAGAATAAATTATCTTGGCAATATAACAAGTATATAATAATGCAGACTATTATGCTTGACTATAAAGCTTTTAATTACAGCTCTTAAGTCTAATGAATCAAATACCTGAGCACTACTCAATCCCAGATCTGTTAATATGGAAAAACAAATCTATTTCCCTCTGCAACTCTGGACAGCATGTCTGTGGAGCAGGATGACCCTACCCTTCAGCATTCTGATGAGCCAAGGCATGCACGCCAGCATTACTGCTGTCTGCTGGCATCCACACTCCTGCTGAGTAAGTATCCATTTTTTATGCTTTTTTCCCCATGTATAGTCTTTAAATTTATTCCCTTTTTTTTCTGATCTCAGACTCACATTTTTGTTGTACTTCAATATTTGGTCTTCATCCAAGTTCTTCCTGACAGCATATTCCTATCTGTCTTTTCTTTATTTCCTTCAGATTTTCTGCAGTACCAAAAGCTGTTATTTCTAGCATCTTTTCCCAGACAACGTTGGCCTCCTGGACAGGATTACTTCAGTATGGCTGGGTTTGTGCTCAAAGTTCTCCCATCATTGTCCATCCCAGACTGACCAAATTTTGTGTGCCTTGTTGACTTACTGAACAAATATTTTAGCTTTAGTTTGAGCCCTGCCTAGATCCTGCTAAGAAGACCATACACACCAAGTGTTTGCATATCAGGGCAGCAGAATAGCTTGGTTTTCAGACCTCTGCCTCGGGCACACTTTTGCACTGGTCCTTGGGAGAGCCTTGACTGCTGTGCAGCTGCGTGTCCCGTGGAACACAAGTTTGGGTTTGGTCAGCTGCAGCAGCAGTGGCCCCCAGCCTTTAAAAGAAGCAAAAATCTCAGCATATTTCAGCCACTGCTGGCAAGAAAAAAGATTACCATGGACAAAACCCTGCACCTAACTCACGCCTTAATTGACACCTTTTCCAAGGCAAGCTCAGGGACTTTCCAGGATGTGAAGATGGTCTTGAAAGACTGAAGATATTGTTTTCACTTTGAAGCCTGTTCACACGACAGAATTTTTCTCTTTTCTCTCAAAAGAGGACACCAAATCAGTCTTTCTTCCACCAATATTTTAATATTTTCCTGGACCAGTAGCTTTTATAAGCATCCTTTACTGTAAATTTGGATGGTCAAATTTTGTTTGGTTTGGTTGAGGCTTTTATTTTCTGTTGAACTTACACTTTTTAAGAATACAGCCTTCTTTTTTTAAGATTTTAAAGTGCTTATTTCCCTAAGTCATCAGTAAATAACTGCTTTTCTCCATGGTCTGGTTTGCACAGATTGAGTTTTGTAGTTTGAAATTCCCTTATGCCTAAACAATCCCTGAATTTCACTTAGCAGGCTATTAAAGTTATCGCATAATTGTATAGAAGGGAACAAATATGGGGGTTTTTTGTTTGTTTGTTTGGGTTTTTTTTAAGAAAACAAATATCATTTGGCACAGCTTTTCTTTAAATTTAAGAGAACCTCCTGGTGGGCAAAACAAAACAATATAATTAAAGTGGTCCCCTTTCTTGTGCAAACTTGGTTTAGGGCTGGAACAAAATATTCATCTTGGAAATATGCATTATGTATTACATATTCTAACACACCAGATTTCTTCTTTTATCCTAAGTAATTGCATCACACATGTAATCTCTGGCAAAATTATGGTTTGTGTGTTTTCCAGCTTTGCTGTAGAAGTAAGATATCCCGCAGGTTTTGTATTGCAGAAATAAATTATCTGCTCTTCTTCCGAAAGTCCTGAATAACACAGACAGGACTTATCTTGCTCTTGCAGAGAAGAGCTTTGTGGTCACACCATGAATTTCACCATAGCTGCATCCCAGTGCCCACCTTTGCTCAAGCACGAGCTGTTGCTGGTGGCACTGGCTGTATTAAAGGGGATGCAGATTTCCAGAGCCCAAATCCAGAAGCATGTTTCACCTGTGTCCAAGGTATGAGGTGGAAGCTGCATGCTGCTGGTTTCTACTGAAAATACACAGGCTGCATGAGCCTGAACATGCTTTAGGAAGTCTTCAGTCTGAATCACTGGCAAAACTAAACCTGAAGGTGCATATAGTAAAAAGTTAGAACTAACTCTTCTTGTGTTAGAACAACGTTTCTGGTTCTTGTCTATCAGTTGGGATCATGTTAGCATGACAGGTCAGCCAGGGCTTTGAGATCAATCTAGCTAAATTATCCATCACAGCTTACTTCCCCCAGGTACAGGAGGCTTTCCAGTTCAGCCAGATTCTCTTAAAAAAATATTTAGGAAAATTCACCTTCTGAGGAAAAACCAAAATCATTCAGTCAGACAGAAGAAATCAAAAGTGTTCACACAGAACTCTTCTGCCAACATTTGCTCTTCATGAGCAGATCCTAGCTTATTCAGTAGATTTATTGCAGGTTTGATCTGGATCTCAATGGTCGCTGTATTCTGGTGCCTGGGATGTCCTTGTCCTTCCTGGTTGAGACCTCCATGGCCTTTAATCCTCTTCTTATCTCCAATAATCAGAAATTCTCCCTGGCTGGACAGGTTCAATTTGTTTCCCCTTGGAAGCCAGGTGTCCTTGACAGGAAGAGAATGACTTGGAGAAGAGTTCTTCTTCATTAAGTTGCATACAGTAAGTAAGCAGGCAAGAAGCAGACTTGAGACAGCACTGTTCAGACAGAAACCCATTTCAGGAACATTACTCTGTATGTATGCATTGTACTCTGTCATTTCCAAAAGGACTTCCTGTATGATCCAAAAATAAAAACTGTGGTGAAGATTAGGTTCAGAATGTTAAAAAGCACAGCTAAATTCAATTATTTATTTTATGGAGACCTCTACATTAACCCAGCATTTCAGTGGTCTGCCCCTCATAAACATGAATGTGTTCCTCAAGGAGTTCTTTCATCACCCAGGGACAGCACTGTAACCCAGCATAACCTATACTAACAATTCCTTTTTCCTAGCCAGTTCCGAACCACAGGGTTGGAATGACTAAGCAAACAGAAAGTTTGTTCCCTGGAGGAACAATTCCATGAAGTACAAGGAAAAGTCTTCATAAACATTTACCTTCTTCTACATACTGTGGAAGCATAATCCACTTCTAATTATCCTAAGATTTAAGCTTACTCAAAGACAGAGATTAGGAAAAATAAATATTTAACTTCCGGCCTAATGCAATTAAGATATGAAAGGCACACAGGTGCAAAATCAATGGATGAGAAACATATTTCACAGATTTACTAGAGCTGAGTCACCATCCCTGGAGGTGTTTAAAAGACGTGCAAATATGGCACTTAGGGACATGCTTGGCAGTGTTCCAGTAAGGATTTTTTGAGTAATACATCTGGTGCAGGTAGCTTGGTCTGCAAGCTGCAGCAGCCACTGTGCTCAAGTCTGAGACATGAGCTACCAGTCCTTTCCATAGCAAAGGGAATGAAGGCCAGTGTCACTGGCCAGGGGACCAGATAGGCAAAGACATGGCAGGAGCTGGAGACTCAGGAAGAAGGGGAAGACTTGAGCTTGCTTAGATTGTGAGGGTATAAAAGCCCAGGGGTTCCTTTTGTAGGGATCCCTCCTCGGAGGAACCAGCTCGAGCTGCTTGCACTGTAGATAAATTGGTTTACGGAATGAGATATCCAAGACTCTTTTAAGAGAAACCTGGTGTCAAGCCAGTAACGAAACCTTGTCTGAGCATGTGAGCATGGGGATGTATAGAGTGTCAAGAAGGGACCCTTTGGCACACCTGAGCTGTCCACTGCAAAGGGACTTTGGTCCAGCAGGTAAAATCTCTGGTAGTGGAATTGTGGCTGCCAAGAGTCTCCAGATTGGCCAGAATGCAGTTTCCTTAACAACCAGAGCTCAATTACCTTAATCATCTTTTCCAACCTAAATCATTCCATGATTTTATTAACTTAGTTACTGCAAAAGCTTCCAAATAAGGGGCAAGTGGAGCCTGACTCATGTCTTAAAAGCAAGAATTGCTCTCTTGCAAACATTGAAGTGAAAGGGAGTTCGTTAGGCTTTTCTCAGACTTGCCACCAAAACTTATTCTCTGAAAAGCAACACATTTAGAATTTTAGAGTTTGTGAAGTCTAGTTTTTGGGGGCTGGGGGGCATTGTTGTTTTGCTATTTGGGTTTTTCCCCCCCAGACACATAAGAATAATCATAATATGTAAGAATATATAAGAATACACATATGACTGAGAAGAAAAGGAGAAAAATGGATCATACCAGGAATTCTGTACAAGAAATAATTATATTTACTCTGTCTTTGGAGAAGCTACCTGAGTCAAAAGCAGCGAAAAATCTACAGCACTTTCTTGTGCTCTTATTTATGCTCTGAGTTTTATCCATTTATTGGTCCCCACCGTGGAAGCAAGGAACAGATATGAAGGGACAGTATAGCCTCAGGGCACCAAGGAGAACTACAGACAGATGGAGACATAACTTCTCAAGTTTTACCCTAACACCTGCTCTGCTTTCCAGCAGAGTTGCAGTAATTGGCCAGTCAGGAATTCACGAGAGCTGGCATCACAATGAACAAAAAGCCAGCACTGCTCTTCCATCCCCAAAGCTGCCTATAAACTATTATTCTTATTAAAATATTTTCTATACCCGTCGTAACACATTGCAACTGACATGAAAAGAAAGTGATCTCAGATAACACAAAGACAAAATACCACAATCACCAGCTGTAATAGCACTTGTAATAGCACCATTTTGAAGAAGAACAATTGTATAGAAAGACATTATATTTCCCCCTAATGTTGGCTTTCCTCTTCAGACAATATATACCTTCTGCATGTTAAGTATGAATAGAGGAACTATTGAGAAACATAAAGGTAGGTGACATGAATTGTTAATATCCAGTTTTGTTCTTCTGCCAGGAAGAAATCTAATCTCTAAAAGTTTGAGTAAAGACCCTTGGTGCTCATAATGGCTATTCCAGCACATTCTTTTGGAATTTATTCCTTTGCTTTTTTATGAAGTCTGTAAAAGAGAAAGAATAGGGTTCTTTGCATACTTATTAGGTATTTTCAACAACGGTGTAATTTCCAGTGAGAGATTAAGCTGATTAAAGACAAATAGAAGTAAGTAAACAAGGGGCAACTGGCAGAAACTGATGCACAGGAAGTTCCTCCTGAATATGAGGAAGAATTCCTTTATTATGTAGGTGACCAGGAAGTGGGACAGATTGCCCAGAGAGATTGTAGAGTCTCCATCACTGGAGATAATCAAGAACCATCTGGATGCAATCCTGTGCCAGGTGCTCTAGGAGCAGGGAGGTTGGACCAGATGACTGACTGTGGTCCTTTACAGCCTGAACCATTCTATCATGTTGTGATGGTGTTCCCCAATGTCACAGAAAACACTTGAATTGCACTGTTTTAATAGTCCTAATACCCTAGGTTTAGAATGGCTTCTCAGTCAGAAAAAAAAAACTCCAGTGTTGTCTAAGAGTTTTAAAGAACACATTGCAATTAGAAATTTTGAAATACAAAAAAGGTGCAAAAGCAGATGATAATATAAAAGTTTGAAACAAGCCTTTGTGTTCCTATCACAGTTAATGATCAAAACATGATTGAATTCACAGGTGTGGCATAAAAAAGAGAGCTCAGCTTCTAAAAGAGCAGATGGTGCACTAGAAGCGTGGCCCTGCTAGGATGCAAAAGAAAAAAGTAGCTAAGTGGATCTAGTCTAATGGACCCAAACAGTCTCTTCTCTTTGGGATTTCTATCTGCTTTTCTTCTGGGAAAAACATAAAGTGACTGGGTGATATTTGAGTACCTAAATTTTCAGATCCTCTCAGTGCAACTGTCTCAGAAACAACAAAACTTTCCTTGGAAAAAAATGAAGTTTATTTAAGCAATTTTTTAATAGAAATACAAACTTTGACAAAAATATCTGTGAGGGTGAAATTTATGAGAAAAAGTGAGCCATTTGCTTTTTACATGAGATGAATCAAGACAAATAAGAGAAGGGAATAGGACTTTAAATCCCATTGGTTAAGCATCAACAAAGCTTCAGTAAGGAGGAAAAAAGGTATCTTAGATGATTTTGATATTTTTCCAGTGAAAAATTTGGAGAAAAGTGTCTGTGGGATGCAGATCTGCTGTATGAAGTTCTGCCATCCACTCTGAAAGTATAAAATATTGAGCATAAACCCAGAAATTACTCCTATTTCATTCACTATGTTCTTATTCTCCTCATCTGTGTTTCCTGATTTCCTGTGTCCCAATTTCCTGTCACTTCTGCTCTGTCCCCTACTTTCCTTACTTTCCAGAGGAGCAGGGAGAGTAACTCATCTTTGGTCACCCATGCTTTCTCCAGAAATAAAAAAACCTCACTGTTTTACCATCTGATCTCTGAGTCCCCCACCAGGCAGGATTCATCATTATGGGAGAGAGTGGAGTGAGGAAATTTTAGCATTGGCTTTCAGGCTTTGCAGCTCTTAACACAATCCATAAATAATGGATGGATTAATTAATATTGGCGAAAGATTCAGATAGTGCAGTGATAAATGCTTGCAGAAAATCTCATTCATTAGGATGCATTCAGAGCCATTAATCCAGTTTTGGAGAGCAAAGTCTGCCCTGAAAGACAAACAGGAAACAAAATACATTTCCATAGGAGAAAGATAAGTAGTCAAAAAAAAAAAAAAAAGTTAATTTTTTTATCCTTTAAGCTTGCCTCAAAAGAAATTAGATCAAGTATTAAAAATTATTATATTATTATTTTTAATATATTTGGTATAAAAGTAGCAATCTTATCACCATCAGAGTTGTGATGGTTAAAAAGAATGAAGTGTGCTTCCAGTAGAATATTTGAGTAATTTGTAGTTAGCTGATGGTGTACTATTTTATTTATTGGCTAGAATGCTGATCAGATTCATTGCACTTAAGGTTTCAGGATTACATAATTCATTGCAGGGATGCTGAAAATATATAAAATGCAATTGAAAGATTTATTAGGAAATTTTCTCAGCTGCTGATTTTACAGTGAAATTTTCAAAACATCTTAAGAATCTGGGGAGAAAGCTGTCACTTTTGTAATACATGGTCAAGATGCAGCCACAAAGCAAAGATTTACCACCTATAGAAGCTATAAATCAGCACATGGATTTATATTTCTGAAGCAAAAACAGTCTGAGCATAATTAATGATCAAGCTAGTAAAATGTCAAAAATTATTAAGGGTTTAGATTTAGAATGTGTGAGCTTCGTATTCTTCTGTATTCCTCTATGCTTCTCTTAGATCCCTTTTTTAAGTATAAAAAATATCAATTACAGCGGATATAAGAGAAATTATAATATATAATTATAATATATATTATATTATATATATAATATATAATATATAATTACAATATAAACATAATTATTCATGTTATTAGAGTATTTATATGACCACTTATTGAAGAGCAGATTGAGAGACAAAATTATGCTTAAAGTATTAAGATACAACCTTAAAACGTCTACAGACAAAGAAATTTCTGAATAAACTCAGCCTTACATTATAGAACTATAGCGCACTCTCAGTTTTATCCAAGGTGGCAAAAGTTATGAGTTCAAAATCAGAGGAGTGTTCTTTTGAGTGTTTTATCTAGACACATGGTCTTTGCCATATCAACATGGAAAGAGACCTGCTTAAACAGGTAGACAATAGGATAAGGAAGAGTCTCCTTTTTCATGGTCACCCTTACAATGACACATGAAAAGTTAGAGAAATAAGAATCTAATAACTCTACCCAGCTGTGTATGACTTAGTGAAACAGAAATGCATTATGATACGAGTTGTTATGGAAGGATTTATCTTGTATGGGCTTTCCTCACAAACATAATTTACTGTCAATACAGCATTTTCTAAGAAGCTCGCAGAGTACAGCCAGGTAATTGTAAAATCCTTCTTTAAAAGGTAAGGATTTGGTAGTGTTAGTGGAAATGGTGATTCCCAGCTAATCTTTTCCCTTTTTTTGCAAGGCAAAACCCCACAGAATAAAGCATTCTCAAGAAAAACTGCTTTCCAATTCTATGTAGTGTTATTGATCTCTCCAAAATAAACTGAGACAGTCAAAAGTTCCTCTCTTTCCCTAAAAAGCAGATTTCTAACCACTGAAACACAGAAACCTGGGAGTGTCAAAAAGTCCAAGCTGACTACAGGATAAATATTTTGGGAATCATAGAAATATGTTAGTGCAAATACATGGGAAGGTCCCAATGACTATCTGTCTGGATCCCATGCAAGGATTCTGAGGTTTTAAGATGCATTCTGCTGATTCATAGAGATTCTTCCTCATGCCCATCCAGTTTTTTCTCAAAATATGCACTTGACAAAATGCACAAGGTGGCGGGCAGAGGTGAAGAAGGGTGGGAAAGCTGTGATGGAAAGGTCCTACTGCACAGCCTAACAGGGATGAACACCCTGCATCTGGAATTGTGCCTAGCATTTCACTCTTTGATTCACATCTGCCATACACCACTGAAGCATATTGGGTGGAGGAAAGCAAAATTTCCCCACAAAACCAACCATTTTTCTTTTGAAAAAGGGATCACAGTCAAGGACGGGTTAAAAAAAACCTTTTCTTATCAACATGCCTTCTGCTTTCTCATTGCTTATGCACTGTGTCATGCCTCTGGCAAGCCATCAATGGCTGCATTCATGGTTTGCACTTTGTCTGCATCTGAGGATGTACCAGGGAAATGTGAAGATTTAAATATCATCATCTCCACATCTGTCTTCCAAACTAAGTACTCCCCTTGATGCAGACCACTTGATGCCCTCTCACAATCACTGAAAACCCTGTGTTTAATGTCTTTCATCTGCTTGAATTGATCTTTTTCTATTGCAAGCTTAAGTTTCAATTTTTTGGTTGAGGGAAATCTTTTTGTTCTCATTAACAATGCTACTATTTAGGTTCAAAGTAAGCATGACCTTCCTGCCAGCTTCTACGTTTGCAGTGAGAAGCATTTGCAACACTTGGGGGCTCAAAGGGAGATTTCTTGGCCATACTATTGCTGGCTGTGAGAGATGGTGGATGGGGGAAGTGCAGTGCAGGAGATTATTCCTTCCCTGTCCCTCCTGGCTCACAAATAACCCTTTTAGTGACAATATGCAGCAAAGCTCCCAAAACACTCATATTTCTGCCAAATATGAAGAAATGCCCTTTTTTCACTCACATTTATATGTTGTGGCAATAGGAAGAGTTTTGTCTCTGTGGAAGTGACTCCTTCTTTTCCCCAGCGCTCAGGTCCATGGGCCCATCCAAGGTCTAGGAGAAGAAAACAGCCCTTTGCATTATGTTGTTCTTGTCTTTGCCTCAAAGGGCTTCAGTTCCATGCATCAGGCACTGCCTGGTTTTTGTGGTGTCACAGTCTGACATGCCAGACTGTCACACCCCAGGAATACCTCCTGGACACTACTGCAAAGCAAATGCCCTCAAATAATAGAACAAATTTTGTTTTCTCATGCCTCTGCCTGGGTTCTTCTTAGTCAGGACGACACAGGTTTTGATCTACTCAGAGATCACTTTCATGATTTGTACAACATTTCTGACGCCTGAAGGTGGCGTTATTTATATTTATATATTTAATATATAAAATTTCTGATAAAGCGTAAGTTCACTAGTTTAGGATAAAAATCTTTGAATGAAATTAATTAATTCATCAAAACAAAACAAAACAAAACAAAAAACCCAACTAGTTTTACTGGAACCATGGAAATTATAATTAATAATATTAATAATTTTTTTAATTTCAAAATGGAGATTACTTTCTGAAGGATGAGACCTAGTACAAATATAGGGATTAAAATAATATATAAGAAATTGGGTTCCCTACATAGACTATACAAAGATTAAAGATTCTTAAGAATTAATAGATGCTATGGATTTTCAGAAGGGCTTTGGCAAATACACTTTATGAGGTAGAAAATTAATAGCTAATGTGTGATAAATTGCGTTTAATAGGGCCCAAAACAGCCAAATACCTGCAGTCAAACAGAGAGTTTGGCTCAGGTTTACCTCAGACTTAAGCTAAAGCTTAAAATTTTATCTAAAGGCTTCAGGAACTTTTGCTCCATTTTTTGCAAAACCAGCTCAGCTTTTGGCAGTTTGTACATCACTGCCCACACTTACACAAATGGTCAGGTACTACTCCTTGAAGAAGTGCTGTTCCTGGCCCTGATCCAAGCTCAGACTACAGCCCTCTTCTACACCAGAACATGACCTAGGCAAGGACCATCATCTGCTGCCCAGCACACACTCGTGAGGAAGAAAACTAGAATGAACAGGGAAGGCAAAAGGCAAAAGGCTCCTATCAGGTTCTGGGAAGATTGGAAATAAGAATTAATGACATATCACAAAATATATCTGCCCCATTGAGTAAATCCAAAGGCATCTGTGGGTAGTCTCTGCAGTGGCAAGAGTCTAGATTGTAAAATTCATTTAAATATTTAAAAACATTTGAAAATTATGTTCTGATTTAATTTTGAAAATAGCCCTTTGCTATCCAACAATGTGCAAACTCCAAAAAACCTACTCCTAGTCAAAGCCCTTTTCTTTTTGCACGCTTTTCATTGCATGTTTGAAGAACAGTTAGAAACCACTGTTATCTCCCCTTCATGCTAACTGATCCCCTTGTCTACTCCAACCGTTTATTCTCAGAGTGTGTTTTGGGGAATAAATAAATTCGCTTCATTAGCTGTTTTTTAAAATTTATTTAGAATTGGCCAATGAATTTTAAAGCAGTATCAGCCAGAGGTGTATGTGTACACATTTTTTTTCAACATGTATGTTAAGTAATCACATGAGCTTAATTACTTTATCAAGCAAGTTTTATTTTTAGAATAAACTGAAGACTTCAGGAACAGGCAGTTGGCTTTGCACAATGAGGTTTTTCCATATCATATTTAATCACAAATTTCAATTTATTTTAAATTTAAGTGAATTTTAAGTATTTGTGAAGTGTTTATTTGAAAGGAGACAAATGTCCAGTTGTCATCCAGCAGTTGCATCTTTCCCCACCTTTAGTCTGCAAAGTTCACTTTTAAGTGATAAGTTAGATAGATCCAATTCCTTATTTTAGTTCTTGTTCCTCTAATGTTCTTGTCAGAGGAATAGAAATCAGTATATTTGGAGGAGCAGCTGCAAGATACTGCTGTGGGAAATATCTGCTTAATTTGTTGCTGCAAGCAGGTTCCATTATTTGATTAAAAATAAAGTGGTTATTCTTCATCCCCATGATTGACTGTTTTCTATAGACATTCTTTTGGCCCAACTTGGTAAGAGGAAAGAGAAAGCACTCATACAGTGGAAACAAATGTGGGAAACATTTGCAAACACTGCTTCTCTGTTTTGGGGGGTTTGGGGAGTTTTCGTTTGTTCATTTGCATAGATTATCTTAGCTTTTCCTATTTCACAGTTAGGTCACTGAATCTGCTTCAACTTATATTCTTGAATCATAAAGTCTCATGGAAAATGCTGTAGGGGATGGAGAAGAAGCTGGGTTGGAGTGGGCTGGTGCTTTAATCTGGGCATTTCTCAGGCATAGCGTCTTAGCCAGTATAGGGATGATACCTTCATTTCCTAGTGATCAATCACACTCCAGGCAGCCAGCACACAAGTCAGAACTGATGATATCCCTTCATGGCATATTGTTCTCTGCAGCAAAAGAGAACTCAGTTTTAAGTTCTCCTTTTCATCCATCAGAAGACAAAAATGGGAGCTCAGGAAGGAACCTAGCCCAAGCAATTTTTACAGCTGAGCAGACATCAATACTTATAGACCTACTCATGGTTTACAAACTCTGCACAGTAGGGCATCTCAAACAGGATTGGCTTAGGATCAAAACAGGTTATAAGATATAATTAGCCAGGAAAACCAATGTGTCTGGCAATATGGAATTACTCATAACATTGATCATTTTGAACACCGAGGGGTACACAGGTTGGCTTTGGAAACAGAGACAGAAACAAAGTCTCAGGAAACAGCATGTATTAAAGCCTCCTCTTACCACATCACCTGCACTTGCTGGGCAATAATTCTGGCTACAAGTGCATGTCCAGGCACGTGGTGTTTTGTTGCATTGGCTTTGCACACCTTCCTGCATCAGCCCTCCTCACCCTGGCAAAAGCCAGGCAGCCTTTGCAAAAGCCAGCCCAGACACTGGGGCCCAGCTTGCACAGGCAGGATGAAGAGTACAGACAAGAATACCTAACATCAGCATTCATGCCACAGACGTAATGCTTTCAGAAAATCTCCCTTTGAAGTTCTGTTTATACAGTAGTTAATGACAATAAACATACAGTCTGATACCACAACAGCATATTACTGAACCCACACGAGTGAGCAAAAGCATGCACAGCTCACGTCCTCAAGACTTGTGGTGAACCAGAGATGTACACACTGATGGAACACTATGCTGCCCAAACTCATGTCTCTCCTGTTTCTCCTATTCTTTTTGAGATTTTAGACCTCATTTTATCCCTCAATAACAGCATAAAGCCCACAGTTACTTTATTGCAGGACTCCTACAACATGGTGCCTTCTCTGGACCCACAGGTCACACACTTTCTGTCTTCCCATGATTGGTGCTGTCTTCCAGTAGTGATATCTGAAGACTGATGCCAGAAGTACATAGTGAGACTAGACTTATTTTACATGCCAGTAATCACTGAATGGATTGCAGTTTTATGTCTCTATGTCTCTTTTCTTTAAGGGTTCTAACACTGATTGACTAATAGAAGATAGTCTATAATGTTAAAAGCAGCTATTGTAACTGAAGCAACAGCATATTTTATTGGAGCAGATGTTCTGCGAATGAGCAGGGAATAAGGAGAGCAGTCGTTTTTTTGATGTTGTTTAAAGGGCAAAAGTGATGCCAATCATAATTACCATCTGCTATAGTACATAAAGTATCCATATGCTCTTTAGATGGCCCCAAAATTGATTTGAACTGCCATACTGAGATTTCTCATTTGAGGACAGGATAGTGCTATACACCCTTATTAGCTCCTGACTGACAAGAGTCTTCAGAGCAGTTCACAAAAAAGTCTCAAAATCCTGGCTAAAGTAGTCACAGATTAATGTTAGAGCAGTCCAACCTTTGCCATTCTTTCTTGGATCTCCTGCCATGATAACATTTACCATCTGAAGCCAGGCAGCTGTTCAAAAACATAAACCAAATCTACAAATCCTCCCTGCTATACTCTGCAGGGCTTGCAATGTTTCTCATTGTTCTAAAAATGCCCTGTTAGAGCCCACACTTTTCTGGGAATTGGCTCAGAAAACAACCCTGTAGTTAACCTTCCATCCTGCAGCTTCTAACTCAAAAGTGTGTCCTTTCAGTTGAGTGCATTTCCAGCAATAGTTAAAAGAAAGACCTTGCACATTTATCCAATATGCAGAGGAAAAAGTATTTTTAACCTTGCAAATCTATTCACCTCTTCATACTTTGCAACTATATTGTACATGAGCTTTCCAGCAAAATGTTATGTCAACTGGGTTAGTAAATGTTATCACAAATCCAAGAAAGAAGCTCAAATTCATCTATAATAGGATACTAAAATACTGTCTTAACTCAGACTACAGCTTGTATTTAGGTTTTTTTCCACTTGCATGGAAAATAATGAAACGTTATCAGCTATGGAGATAGAGTGACCATCCATTCATTCACACGTTTTCCCTACAGCATCCAAATAACAGATGTCTGAAAAAATGGTGCCATACCCTATATAAAATAGCAGTAGTTCAAATGGCATTTTATTTCTAAGCCCAGTCAGTTAGCAACAGGCCTAGGAGTTTAGCTTATATTCCCCCTCTTTTTCTTTTTTTAGCAGACATATTTTAATTATCATGTGATTATCTAGTTTTGGAAGCCATCAGTTGATTTAGTTGGCAGCAAAACTTATGGAATGAGGTTAAGACATATACATAACTGGATTTAAACACACCATCACAGATTAGGGTATCTCCTTGCTGCTGTGTTCATGATAATGCATGAAAATAAAAATTTTGAGAGTGGTAGGGGGTTTTTGTTATTGTAAAAGGTTTCAGGGGTTTTTTATTTCTTGCTATGAGGCTATAAGTAATTTATGGTATTTAGTAATTTCTGAGATGCATACATTCCTTCAATTCATACTCAGGTTATAAGTGATCAGTTTAATAGCCAACAAGCATGAATTTGGATAATGTTTCTCCAATTTTTAATGACGTCTGAGAGACTCCATTAAGGTTTCCTGGGCACAGACACATCTCTGTGTTCTTCAGGTATTACTGGAATGACCTGGAGAGGCATAAGGATAGACACTTCAAAAGGAAACAACTCTCTTTAAATCAGGGATAAAAGACATGCCAAGGTCTTCTACAAACAGCAGTGGAGTTACCACACAACCTTCCACATTCTGCTCCAGTAGCAAAATGACACAACTCTTTAAACATGAACGTGCAGAAAAATATGTATGCTAATAGAGACTGCGAGAGAAAAAATCCTACAAATATAATAGTATTATAAACACAATTACTCTCCTTCAGGAAAGGATGAGATAAGAAATTATTCTCAGGTTGTTAGGCACATTACATAATGCTAGAGGGCATTCAGCAGCAATAGTGATCCAGTGATGGAGCTGGAAAAGAACTATTGCATAGAGTGTGGTGTTTTATATATGCCTTTAGTTGAAAGAAGTAAAACCCTAAATAGAAAATGTCAAGAGAACTATTACAACTCCCAAAACATGCAGCTCCTTTGTATCATCACTATACTTTGAAGGCACTCCATTTTGCTTGTTTATTTTGCTTTACTAACCTGTGAGCAACAAGCTACACGCTTATATATGAGAAGTTTTACAGAACCTATCTCATTTTATGTTAATAGGTATGCCTGTTGTTAGGATATTCCTCATTGTTAAATTTATCTGCAATATGCCTCACCAAAAACATAATTAATATTCTTTGCTTGTCTGGAATATTACATTATATTCTTCTTTATGCTGGATGCATCGAATTCTATCTGTAGCATAACTGTGACATAGAAGTTGTCTATAAGAGCTAGAAGGTAGTAACGATATATTGATGATTTACATTAATATTCATTAGCATTCTAAAAAGCAGCATATAGGCCATAGGGAGTTGTAGGGTTCATATTATTTCACTTTAATTATTTCAATTTACTGTAATTAAGATACTAAAAAAAAAAATCCAGTGAAAGAAAGCCGTAACACCCTTTCTATACCAGAAAAAGAACCACACTCTTGCATTTATAGGGTGTTATTAACTCTGCCCTGTGTGAGCAAGACAAAGACACAAAAGACACTGATATTAAGAAAATCACTCCTATATTTGCATAGGTATTTAGAGGAATAATTTTTAAAATATATTTGTGTCCCT
Organism: Luscinia megarhynchos; assembly: GCA_034336665.1. Taxonomy (NCBI): domain Eukaryota; kingdom Metazoa; phylum Chordata; class Aves; order Passeriformes; family Muscicapidae; genus Luscinia; species Luscinia megarhynchos. Next base: position 46,864,602 of record CM067592.1, on the reverse strand, counting down.
GCATTTTTTTCTTCTTTAAAGGTCATCACTAACATTAAAAGTCACGGTGTCAGAGACAGAATTGTTATGATTAACAACTTAAACTTTGTTAAGAAGGACTTTTTGCCCATTATGGCAAAACTCTATGGGGAAGCTATAACCACCAAAGCCCACCCTCCCTGAATGTGCCTCCTGAGGAAACTTTGGTGTGTTAAGCCACCTAAAGGAACTTGTGGTAAGGCAAGGATGACGCTATTGCCCAATTATCTCAGAATAGAAAGAAGTGGAAATGACTGAGGGAAAAGAATATATCCACAAGAAAGTCAAACACTCTTTCCTAGGAGTAAGCTCTGGTCGTGTTCAGGGTGGGGAAGCCACCACAGGGGTCCACAGCCCGTCTGCTGAGGCCAGTTCTGAACACACTCCCCCCAGCCAAGAGGAGGTTTTGGTGTGTGGTGTAACACCTGGTCAGAGGCAGCCCACACCCATCCTCCTTTACACAGGCTGCCTCAGCTGTAAACACCCCCACTCCTAGGAAGGCCACATCTGTGGGACACTCATATCAGGGGCAGCTGAGGAGGAGCCATAACCCATCAAACACCCCCAAGACTCATTCCTGAGTCCTCGCGCCAGGCAGCTGCATGTGGTGCAAAGTGATGCGACAGATACAGAGTTTTTGCAGAGACAGTGTCAAACTTGCCCTAGCCAGGGGAGGTATAAGGGCATTCCCACCTGGCCCAAATGTATATTAATCCATTGAACACTCTGTTTTATGGAACCCATACCACCAAGAAGACCAGATGGAGAGGATCAGTGGGATACTGTCAGGATCCACAGAGCGGTGATATTTTCTACTTAATCTGTCTCTGTCACTCTCCCCCCCTACCTCTTTTAATATTTCTTTCCCTCTCTCCCTCTCTCCTTCTCTCTTCCCCCTTCTCTCTCTCTCTTTCTCATATTTACTGTTAAATAAAGTGCATACTATTGACTTTGGCATATGGTCTTCTTTGAACCTTAATTCAGGCAGAGGCATAGCTCTAAGAATTTTAACAACTGAATCTTTAAAATGAGGCAAAACCCTGGATGAGATCTCAAGGGAGCTAGTTGTATTTAGTTGATTCACCATCAGTTTCCACTGTGCAATCAGGAGACTGTCCTGACCTCTTCTTGATATGCATGCATACACCTGAACATTCATCAACCAGCCAACACGTGTGGTGTATACTCATTTTCTCTTGCAGGCTCCACTTTTCTACAGGAAAAACATCAGTGTATGGCATGGTCCTGGTTTAGTAGCCACAGGACAGGCATTGAGCTATCTTTTATGCCCATGATGCAGCTCAATCCCAGAATGGCTCATGTGTTTAGTTGGCAACTAATCACTTAAAACAGTGCTAACAGGCTCACAAAGCTGTTGCTGATGCATCTTCAAAAGTTAAGCAGCCAAATGGAGAGAGAGAAAGGAAAAAGCACTTTTTTCCTTCTTTTTTTTTTTTTTAATTCATAAAAGACAATGAAATCCTTGGCTCTTATAGAATTGTTTCACATTGAATGACACCATTTTTTAAACTGCAGGATGGGTCTTGACCTTCTTGCCTCATATCAACAGCCCAGGAGTTACAGGAGAGCTTGGAAAGGTCAGGAATCATCAATTTTCTTGTTTTGAGAGGTGAAGGTGCACATGAGGAATTCAAGGGAGGGGACAGGAAAGGATGATTCCAGGATAAAACCTTCATTACTCAAACCTGGATGTTTCAAACCAGCTGCCTGAATTCTTTTGTCAAAAATAGCTCATGCATTTCTGAATACTCTTCAATCAAGTATCTTCTGCTACTGTACAAAATCCTTGGCAATTTGCCTCTGCTCTTGGCTTAAATTATTTCCAGCCCATTTGTCTCAGATGTTACATAACAAGTATTATGAATTTCTATATGATCCCAAAGTGCTATATGATCTTTGGTTGAAAACCACTAAATGAAAATATCATTCAATATAGTAAATAAACTAATATGTGAAATAAGGCTGAAAAAACCCTTTCATAATGTAAAACAGGATAAGGAAAAGAGAATGTCATTTTCTTGACAAGCCATGATTCTTTTTTAATGCATAATCACTGGTTTAGAAATAGAGCTCCCTTTTTATGAATGTCAAATTATGACAAGACAAGAAGAAAAGACCTAAAAGAGCAGGTCAGAAAGAGCAGGTCAGTTCAGGGTCTAAGTAGATGAGTGGCAGGGAAAAAATCCACTGAATTTAGGCAGTTTCTCAGCATTTAGAAGTCCTTTTGAAAATAGCTGGCCTGGCAGGTTCCAAGACTTACAACAAATTTTTCTGTGACCAGGACAGTTTAAGTTTCTAAATATTCACTGTAATCGCTGTAAGTGTCTGCACCTAATACTGCAGCTATAGGTGCCTAAGCAAATTTTATACAATATGTGTGTAGCACTGCAAAGTTGATTATAAATTGGTAGGAAAGAAATCCAGATTTATCTGGTTGGGCACTGAGATCAATTGTTTCTGTAAGATTTAGGACATGTCCACCACAAGTAAAAGCCATCATGCTGAAAGAAGTATCAGGGACAGGTTTGTGCCTTGGACAGGTGGATGAATTACTCTAAATCAAAACTTTTCGTATGTAAAGGGGAGATATTTTCTCCCCTTTTACTTATCTGTCCTTTTTACAACATAACAACCTACATCAAGCAGAGTGGGAATCCTTACTTTAGGGGAATCATGATGCGCTGAAGCAACACAAATGAAGGAAAATGATAAAACAACTTCTGTGTTTTACAGAAGTTTCCAGCTTGCAACATGCATGCCAGGAAAGGCACCTACAGAGCTGTAAGATGGCCTGGGAGCTGCCAGTCCTGCGAGGGTGGCTGGTACAGATCACCACACAGCAGTCTCCTGCTATTCTCCTCACTCAGTGCCCTTGTAGGTCAGACCCACAACAATTATGCCATCCAATGGGACCCTGGAAACCTATTTTATAGCACTGAGGCTTGTAAATCTCAGGGCCTGGATCTCTGGTACATCTATTTTCCAGTCACCTTCAGGGGAGACAAAACAATTGATAAGAAGCTAAAGTACAGATCGCTAATAAAAATAAGCACATTAAGAGTATTTAAATAGATTCATACCTTACATATCTGGACAGATGTACTTTCCTTGTAGCAGCAAGTAAATAGTCATTTAAGCCTATGCAACATTTCAGAAAATCTTCCTACAGACTCCTGCTGCAGATCACTATAAGCTTATGTGAAATTACAGAAGACGGAACATTAAAAGACCTGCAAAATCACAATTTGTTCTTTACAATTTAAATTTTTATTTCCAGAATTTTTATTTCCCATTAAAAACAGATTTTACAAAGCTGAAAAAAATTTTCTGTAGGTTTTTATTCTTCTTAAAGAAAAATCAATTTCATACATACATTCTTCCATTCATCAAAAAAAGTTATTAAACAGTGTAATACAAAGGATAGCATATCCAGTTTCTTATTCAAGTGGAATATCTCTTCTCCCAGTCTTTCTACCCATATGTTTTGTCAGCAGCTACCTCAAGAGTATCGAACATGCACAATCCCACCCAAATTAGCCCGAAATAAAGGCCACTGAGTTTCAAAAATCCTTCACATTCCTATTGAAAGAAAAGTCTTGGAGGCTGAGCAGGATGAAGTTCAAATAAAGGGATGTTCAAACTGGCACGTAAGGATGTCTTTGATACATCCAGGCTCGAGGTCACCTAAACACACCTCGCTCCCAACTGTCAGCACACAGTAGGTTTGGCATCAGCTGTTGAATAGCTGACCTTTATCTATTCAGCAGGACCAATATTTTGGCTTTATTTTACATACAATTACAAACTTATCCCACTTGTGATCCCTTGCTCAACATGACGTGCCTCCTGAATTATTCAAACCTATCTTCTGGGACACAGATTTTACTTGAATACTACGCAGGTAGAAAAAATACGTCCATGATGTTTGATAGCTATCAGCAAGACAGTAAAAGACTGCAAAGAAGAAAGAAAAAGTGATATAATGAGAAGTCTGTGTCTTTTCTCTGACAGGGTTTATGCCCTGTAATTACAGGAAAATGCTTTTTCTCTCTCTGCTATCTCCCATTTTTAATACCAGGAAGCTCATATTTCACATGTGAAAGAAATGAAAAAGATTTAATTAAATAGCAACATATCTTGGGAGTAAATATACCCTGAGATATTGATGTCTTATCTTTAGTGAGGCCAAATGGACTTTTGGTGGGGGAAATTGTTTGCATACTGTAATCCATCAGGCAGTGCTTAGAGAGTTTAGCACCACAGACCTGCTGCATATAACAGCTCATCACAAAATAGCAAACACCACAAAGCATGCTTTGAAGAGTGAATGAGACACAAAAATAAGATGCGGCCTGCTGAGTCTGTGGCAATGCATTTTAATAAGCTGAAGTCAATCTCTGTGTGATTGCTGAAATGCTTGGGAAAATAACTCATTTTTTTTATTCATTCCAAATTATTTTTCTTCCTGCTTCTGGTATGTACTGAACTTAATGTCTGAGACATTGGGAAAAGAGGGAGAGACTAGTTTATGTTTCACTTAATTTCAGTTTAAAACAGAAAGGTTTGCTATTACTATTCTTAAGGAAACTAGAATGGATTAAGCTTTTATGCTAGAATTCGAAGTCCCAAGTACAGATTTCTTTTTTTTGTTCTTTGGACAGACTCTAGCTGTAAGGTAACACTTCACAAGGCACTACCTCAAAGCAACCACCTTAAACTTTTATTAATCTCACATACAGATAAGGTGATGAATGGATGTGTTTACAAACATGCATATGCTCAGAAAGGACAAAAAAACTGATTGCCTGGCACTCTAACAGAAAGTAATTTGTGGAAAAACTGATAATCCGAAAAACACCTCTGACCCTGGGGAGACCATGGTCAGAATTTTCATCTGCCCAAGGAGTTGTGATGAAGCTGCTAAACTCTGCATGAAACTCTGTGCAAACTAGCTGAAATATTTGACATACTCCTTTTGAATTTATAGGATTGCTTTGGAGTATTTCTAATTGTTATTAATTCCACAATGAAATTATGTTTTATTTGTAGAGGAATTTTGAGAAATTAAAATAAAATATATCGTTTCAAGTTGTTTAAATGTCAATGAAAAATTATTTATTGAATATTATTTTTAAAAACACATTTTTATTAAGAATGGAATATAGAAGTATCTGCATATTTCTAAATCCTAAGAGAAATTATATACTGCTTCCATTCTAAAGGCTTAACAATGCACTTTCCAATATACATGCTAAATATATTCTCATTTATAATGGGTTTTGTTATAAGTTGAAGCAATTTAAACTTTGATTATAGTAGCAATTGTACATATATATGACATTTGAAAAGTTGTGGCTGTCAGGTGAAATCCCAGGTGACTGGAAAAGGGAAAACATTGTACTCATCTTTAAAAAGGGTAGAAAGGAGGATCCCTGGGACAACTGACCTGTGAGCATCACCTCTGTGGCTGGGAAGAGCATGGAGCAGATCCTTCTGGAAGCCGTGCTAAGGCACGTGGAGGACAGGGATGTGATTTGGGACAACCAGCACGGCTTTACCAAGGGCAAGTCCTGCCTGACCAACTTGCAGGCCTTTTATGATGGAGTGACTCCACCAGCAGACAAGGGAAGGGCAGCAGATATCATTTTTCAGGACTTTGACATGGTCCTCCACATCCTGGTCTCTAAATTTAGGTCTCGGTTTACAACAAAAAAACAGGTTAGAAACTCCAAACTTCCCCTCAGTTTTAACAACTGCCCTTTCCAATAAGGAGAGATGAGTCATTCCTCATGGAAGAGATGCTTCATCCCTCTGATTGACTTGTTGGCTTCTACCGCACTCACTCCACCAGGTCCATGTCCTTCCTGTGCTGCGACCCCAGCAGCAGGGGAGGGAGGGGATTCTGCCCCTCTGCTCTGCTCTGCTCTGTGAGACCCCAGCTGGAACCCTGCACCCCGCTCTGGGGTCCAGCACAGGAAGGACATGGAACTGCTGGAATGAGTCCAGAAGAAGCCACCGAGATTATCAGAGGATGAAGCACCTCTCTATGAGAGGTGTGCTCTTCTCTCGACTTGAGAGCATTGGAATTATTAAGTTTAGAGGAGGGAAGGCTTCAGAGTGACCCAACTGTGGCTTTCTCGTACCTAAAGGGATGGAGAGAGACCTTTTACAAGGGCATGCAATGATAAGAAAAGAAGGAATGGCTTCACACAAAAAGAGTAGGTTTAGATTAGGTATTAGGAAGAAGTTATTTTCTGTGAGGGTGATGAGGCACAGGAGCACATTGTCCAGAGAAGTAATGAATTAAATTAACAGTTATATACTAGGGGCTAGATTCTCCAGTTATACAGATATAATTTTTAAAATATCCCGCTTGCTCTAAGGTTGTTTTTTAATTTGGCATAAAATACATTTGTAGTCCCTTCAGGGTATCTTTAGCTTTCTGGAATGATGAGAGTTGATTTTGCATAAACGAAAACCAACCACCAAACTCATTACTGTACTTGGACTGAAGGCTTATCAGCAAAGCCAGTTTGCTATAGAATATACCAGTTCACAGTCTGTTACTCCTGTTCTCTGCATCTCCTTTCCTCTATATTTCCCCAAAATTTCAGCCCAGCCTCTGACAACTTCTTGACCCTCTACACACCAGCACTGTACCACAGCAATGAAATCTATGGGGCCATGGAAGAGGAAGCTGCAGAGCATCAAAACATAAGACAGAGACAGTGAAGAAAAATAATTGTTTAAAGAGAGTTCCTTCCCCTTGAGTAAATTTCAAGCTAAGGAAAGGTAGCCCAATATTAAATGTTCTAAAATTTTGATGACTAGAAATTGGAAATAAGTCAATAAGCTGCACATTTTCATTGACTACACGTGTGGCACATTTTTGTAACTATTCTGTTGCCTCCCTCCCATGCATCTGACACTACAGTGGCCTTAGATAGCCTTCTCTTCCAACATGTGTATATATATCTGTGTGTGTATATACATATATATACATGTGTGTGTATATATATATATATATATATATGTATGTATGTATGTATATGTGTATTTCTCTGATTCATGTGTGTATATGTCCAGAATGTGGCTCCTTATGGGCATTTTTTCTCTTTGAATTAGAAATCCCAGCATCTTCTGTATGTCAGAAGAATTTCATGCATGTGGCCCATTAACCAATGTCTGCATTAACTTCCTGAAAAATTTCATGATTTCAACTGAAAATATTTAACACGCATGACTCATTCTTTTCTCATCTTTTGCTTTATGTATCAAATTAATTGTTGAGCCTCAACACAGCATGTGTTGTCACTGTTCCACCTTCATTTGTATTCTTCCTACATTTTGCTGCATGAAAATTAGAGTTAACAAGAAGTGAAGCATTTGTTAATAATGGCAAACACTGACATAAGTAGTTATTTGGCCTATGGTTACATAGCCCAGGCTGTTTAGTTTGTGAAATGGCCCAAATCTACATTTATATAGTAATGATCCTCTTTCTGTCCATATACCTCACATTCTAAGCCACCTGTTTTGAATTACTGTGCTTACACTGGAAAAAACAAGGAATGTATATATTTAATGTATTTAAAATGGATAAGATAAATAGCTTATGCTATCTCTTTTAAAAACACAGATACACACTCCTGTGTGCCATGAAAATCCAAAGTTCTTCTTCCTAACTTATAAAAGGTAGAATTTGCATAAGAATAGGTCTGAAGTAATGCTCCATGGAGTGCCAGTGGGAAGGCAGTAGTGTTGAGGTAATACCTAGGCCTAACCAGAACTGCTGAGCAGGAGTACATATGTAGAAAAAAGGATTTAAATCTCCTTTTGCGCCTTTCAGCAAAATTGACTTCATCACGTCATTTTAGATGGATTTTTAACAAAAGTATGCTTAAAAAGGTAGATAGTTTCTGCTGGCTACAATATGGGCTTTAGAAAAATCCAGTTTTAAAGAAGCCTCTCACTAAAATACTTAAATAAGTGGTAGTTTGAGTTGTTGTAGGAGTAGAATATATTCCTTCTCTTTTTCTGTGGAAAAAAAAATACATATTTTTTGTTGGTTAAGCACATAGATCATTTGAGACAGTCCAAAAACTTTCCAATAATTCCATCATTAATTTCTAATTTGAACTTCTATTCACAGGACTTCATTTTGCTTTTGTCTGAGAGATTAGATTCCTCAAGTACTATTAATCTTCTCCCTGCAGAGATACTTCTCTATTGATGATACTTATCCAGCCCCCATTATCCAAGAAAGAATGTGCTCAAGATCACAAAGATAACTTTGATAAAGAAGGCAACTGCCAACTTCTGTGTAAAACGTTGACATCTGGATCACTCCTCATCTGTGGAGATCACCATTTTGCAACCAAATAAAACTATCACAAGAGGTAAAAACAGGGAAAAACAAATCATAAGATTCTTCCTGTATGATGTTTTATGCTGACTTTCTCAAAGGTACAGAGTTAGGCTGAGCCTTATTATGTCTCTCCTGTCCTGGACAGACACACACAGACAGAACCTTTACAGAAAATATTAATTTATTAAGGTGTTTTGAATAGGGTAGTATTTACATGGTAAACTGAAGCCCTCAAATATATGGGCCATTGGCTGTCCAGGTGTTGAAAGGAGGTTCCATTCTAAGCATCTGTGTGGCATCTTCAGCAGAATTAAACAGGGTGTACCAAATCGTGTTTCTGGACCATTTTATGACCCTAGGCAATTCCTTCAGCATACACATGACCATTTACTACAGATCATCTGCAGTCACATGGAGAAAACTGTCTTATGGGAACCTGTCTGATGAGCAGGGACAGTTTCTACTGAGTATTTAATATCTGCATACTACTAGTTCACAGCCGTCTTCCACAGCAGGAACAGCCTGGAGATATCCCTGCTGTAGATTGTCCCGGATATTCCCACTGAGATGACTAATCAATGCATATGAAAAGTGCCTAACAGGGAGCCTGAGCACAGTGGGGCTCCCCCAGGGTAGGGAGTGATTCAGGACTCTCATCAAGCTCCTTTACCATGTTTTCTGTTCCTCTGCTCTGAAGGTGTCTATGAAAAACTCCTTTGCCTCTTGTTGGCCTATCTTGAACCAGCCTACTGTGCAAACTACACAGAGAAGGACCAGGCAGAGCCCTGGTACATGGATACACCACAGCTTTAACTGTCAATCAAAACGGAATTTCAGTCTTATACCATGCTGTAGCTTCAATAGTACAGACAGTGACCCACCTGCCAAAATTCTTGTGATTTATTCCAAAAGAGGTTTTTTATTCCTTACACAAGCACTCACCGCAGATTAGCAAATATATTCCATTTTCACCTTAAAGAACAATTGACAGAATTCTTAAGACCAGTATTGTAACTGGAGGAATATTAATTATATGAGTGTAAAATGAGATATCATCTGCCTGGTTTCCCTCACTCTGAGATCCATCTGCCTAAAGTATAAAGTTCTCCTCTTTTCTGCTCATCATACCCAGAATCTGATTTCAAGGAAAGCCAACACCAAGAAACTAAGTGAGGATATTATGATAAAAAATATGATGTAAAGCAGGAGTTGAAAAACAAGGAACAAAGCAAATGTTTTATCTATCACTGCAGGAATGGACAAGACAACAAAAATGTCTTCCTGACACTGCTGGAGAGTGGAAGGGCTATGGGAGAACAACTAGTGAGCCAGGGAAAGTGAAAATGACACTATTTCAGCTGAGTGATTGAATAAAATACTGGAAAGAGTTGTACAGTCGATGTGAGTCTGTGACAAAGAGTTCAAAAGTGATATATCTCCCCTTACTTCAGGAATTTAAACTACTGTCCAATTCATCTTCCTTTACATGTAACAAAAAGAATTGTGCAGTTCCATGATGTGCTGCATCTTGCCTATTTCAGGTATTTTTTAGCATGTGATGAATTATCACTGTATATATATCATTCCCCCATCAGCAAAACATGCAGTACAGCAAGCACCACTGCTGTAGAGTACTATGGGCACCTATCCCATATTTGGCAAGGTAAACTCAATCTTCTGAAGCCAAGAATAGCAACATTTTCCTTCTGAGGGAGACACTATGGAGGAAAAAAACACTTAGTCCTTTTTGTAAAAATTGGATTCTTTGGTGGATTATTTTAATTATAGCAGACTGATCTAATTCTAATTTGCAGAAGTAGAAATTCAAGCCTAAGGACTTTAATCTTCACTCACCATAGTACTGTTATAAATAGCCACTGATTAAAAATTTGCAACACTACCTATAGGCAGTTAAACCATATCTTCACTTCTGCTGGGTTTCCTTCATACAAGTGAAATCTGCTGATTTACCAGGACTGATTTATAGCAGTCAGACATCCCCATTCTCAGCAAGAGCTTTAGCCAACATCATTGGCAAGATGTTATTTTAAATAGACAGCTGCTTCTTCCAGTATAACACCTTCATACTAGACTCAAATAGCCTTTGAAGGGAAAACGCATTGTCCTAATTCTAGTACACTGAATATTTTTATTTTCCTACTCATTGTCGGTCATCACATCATTTATAGCACAATAATTCTTCAAAAGGTCACTTGTAATTCTTATAAATTGAACTTTATTCCATAATTTATTCGTGCTGAGAATTGCTTCTTTTCTTATGAACTTCAAAACAATGAGCTAAACAGATTCATGCAGAAGGTACTGCCTTTCTAACACCTGTATCCAAGAAAATGCAGTAGTCTAGGAAGAGATGCAACTGTAGCTATTGGTTTGAAGCTGGTAATTCAATAAAAATCTACAAAAAAGCTTTTTAAACCTTTTTAAGCCTAACTCATAAATATACTAAAGGATCTCTCATGTTATTTTCATATGAAAGCTTGTGTTATCAAGTTTGATTTGAGCCCTGTGGAGTTTTCTGCTTATTGTTGGTAATATTCAGCTTCTTTAGTTGGTTGAAAGTTTCTCTCATGTTCTTTTTGCAGCTAACAGTTACATTCAGCAAACTGTTGTGCAATATGCAATATGTCCATTCTGTTGTTATCTTTTAGGGAAGAAGGTCACTAGAAGAAATATAAACAAATACTTATGCAACCTACATCAAGCTATCATATTGGGCTGCCTTGAATCTTGCTGCATCTGAGCTCCATCTCTTAAAAGCTGTTGTATGAAAAATCCTCAAACAAGCAGTGGTAAAAATGCTGAAAAAAGGGAAGATGGAAAATTATAATTGAGGTTAAATTGAGAGAAACTTTATAGCATGGTGGAGGCTGTTATGAACATTAAGTCTTTCAGTATATTAATAAAAAGAAATCCCTCCTCTCAACTAAACTATTTGGATGGCAAAACATGGAAGAGGGTGGAAAAAAATAGGACTCAGTATTAGCAGTAATTTTTCAGTGCCCCTGGTAGAAAATATGCACTACTCTAGCTAATTTTAGATAGGTCTGGCACACAGTAGCTGAAGAACTACCTTTCACCCCACCAATTCTGACTTTTTGCACTATATTCTCTATTTTTTAAATGCTTTTAAAGCAACCAGTCTATCTGTGGATTTAGGTATTGATCTAGGCTCAGTGGTGCTGAGACATCAATTTACTAATCAGTGTCTGCTATGCTTTATATTACTTTTCATTGCTCCCTCTATGCAGCAAAAATAGCTCAATGATTTCAGAAGCAGTACAGCAGGTGATGTTATTCTGTATGGTGGCAGAATGAATTGCTGCCTCCAAGGTGTTTAACAGCAATCATTTTCTCAAGCACTTTATTATGTGCAAATTTTTCCTTTTCAGCAAGATTTTCAAAGCGGGAATATGTTGAGTACAGAGGAAGGAGGGCCCAGTTAGAACTGCTTGCCAGACCTCTGGGGACAGGAAAGGCTGAGAGATAAAGCTTGGAAAATTCACACACATCTCTAAATTAGCAAAACATTTTTGGATGGCTGCCCCTCTCTGCTTACCTGGCGTTCAGCTGGCACTCCTCCAGCAGCACTGCAGCACTTCTCTGCAGAGCTGCAGCTGAGGGTTACTGCTTTGGGCTTCTACAATAGGGCTGTAGCAGGAACAAAAAGAGAAAGATCAGAGCCAATGCAGCAAGAAGGAAGAGAAGGAAAGGTCTTGCAGTGGTGGAACTTGTCTGATTTTGATCATCTAAGTAGCAGGACAAGCCCTCTGTAGAGCCTGCTGTGATTTTGAGTAAGTCACTAGTCCCAAGGTTTCCCTCTCTCTTATGCAGGCCAAGGCGTGAGAATAAGTCACATTGAAATTTACTGAATTTCCTCATAAACTTCTTTCAAAAACAGAGTTATTTTGAATTTACTCTAAAATCCTCTTATTCCTCTCCCTCTTCCTTCTTTTCTATAACTTAATTTAAAGCACAAACTCACCAAAATTAAGTACAGATAGAAAATGCTGTCGATTTCAAGATTTTTTTCCTCAATATTTAATGAAAATAGAATTAACATTTAATTTCAAAAATGCAAAAATCAAATACATATTGGTTTTCTTCCTCATTTTCCTCTCATCTGCTGTCATAGAGGCCATTCAAAGATTAAAAACTGTTTCAGAAACTCAAGAGAGATGCACTCCTGTGCATAAGTTAAGCACCTCAGCCTGTCACTTGACTTAAACTAACTGGTTTCTATCTCTCCTGAGGGATGAAAATGAGAGAAAGAGGAGACAGAGAAGTGTGGCTAAGGCAATCATTTCAGAGGGAGAAGTACTTCTGTTGAACAGAAAAGAAAGGAAGTGATGCTGTGTCTCTTGGTATATGAGAATAGGAGGAACAAACGTAAAGTCAAACTGTAAATTAATAAGGGTAGAAGTTTAGTAGGTGCAGGGAGAATTTGTTTTCCTCTCTAGTAATTCTAATTTCACTGTGTGCTGAAGAAGCATGTCAAAACCTAATGTGCACCTGTTAAGGGTTGTCTGCATCTTGCTCTAAACTGGCATAGATTTCCTATGAGAATAGAATGGTTCAAATAATTGCCTTCACCAGCTGTACCTTGGAACATCAGAGTAGCAATGCCCCAGACACAGGCTATGCTCAGTCATCTGAGATGAGAACAGGAAGGTGGGAATGGCAAAATGAAGAATCTGTTGATGCCAGGGTATGATCCTTTGCAAATAGACGGTAACAAAAAATTTTCCTCATTCTGAGCACTCAAGGAACAGACAAGAGAGGGGACCTCCAGCCAACTCTATTCAGATTCAGCAGTTTCAGAAAAACAGCTCAGCCTGTTAAGGAATTTGTTTCTTACTTTTATATGCTAATGTTGAAAATTAATGGCAGAAGATCATATTCTGGGGAATCACAACCCACCTCCAAATATTCACTCACTTGCTAGAATACTTGGAAGGAGAGTCAAACAGACCTCTGATAGCCTAACATAGACCTACATGATGAATTCTTAAAAACAGAAATGTGGAGATCTATTAACGAAATGAAAAAAAATAAGTACAATATATCCATTTGGATAAAGAAAAGGCAAAACACTGTCCAAATTCAAGTTGTATTCAACAATACCAGTACAACTCACTAAGTTTCCCTATCATCTCCAGATAATATTGAAGAACATTCAGTGCAGGCAGCTCAGTGCAGCTGTGCTGGGAGCTGCAGGTTCAGTTCTGGGTGGGAGCCCGAGACAAGAGGCAGGAGCTGCCACCCCTTGGCACAGGAAAGGGCACAGGGACCAGCCTGGGGGCCAGACACAGACTCAGCAGGAGATGAGGGCTCAGGAGGAACAGCAATAGCTTTCCCCTGGACTGTGAGGGTATGAAAGCCCAGGGGCTCCTTTGTTGGGGGTCCCTCCTCGGAGGCACCAGCTCGACCTATTTCTGTGTTACTGCACCCTGAACAAATTGTTTAATGGAAACTGAGGCATCTGAGGCTCTTCTAAGGGAAACCTGGTGCTGAGCTGGTAAGGAGACCTTGTCTGACCATGTGAGAGGGAGGTGTGTGGGGGTGCCTTTTTCAAAGGGACTTCAGTCTCAGCCGTTGAAGTCTCTGGTAGTGGAAGTGTGACTGCCAGAGTGCTCCTGAATACTCAGATGGGGAAGTTTCCTTAGCACTGGCACCTGGCAAATGTCCCTTGTATTTAAGGAGATCCATTAAATTCCATGTTACGTGTGACTTATATGTCATTTACCAGGTTGGATATTCCATGTTTCCATATTTTAATTCACATATATTCAACAGATTTAGAGCTACTATACCAGCAGGTCGGTCCTTAAATCAGAGGGGAAACAGCAGTTCAGATTGCTGAGGACATTGAAAAATAATCTTCTTATTTGTTTCGGGCTTCAGTATGACTCTTCCAGCAGATTTGTTTCCCATCCCTCATTACATGTTAAGCAAACAAAAACTCGATATTTAAACTATACCAGGTAATGAGGGGTGATGATTTGCACACTGGAGAGTACGATTGATCCTTCGACCATTTACATATCAATTACCTGAAGTATTATTTAACCGCATTCAGAAGATCCTTAAAGGTCAGAAGCAACAGAAATACAGCAAAAGACAATAAGGATCTGTAGAGAAGATTTCTGACAAAAACCATCAGCCACACCAGATGCTTGCACAACCTTTTACTTTTCATTGCTCTAATACACACACACAAAAGAAGACTCAGTTGTCATTGCAGAACTCAAGAATAATAAGATTCAGGAGAGGACTCCTATGTTTAGCATGCTGTGCTATATCTATGAAACACTCAGAAGCAAAAGTAGTTTCCACTGAATTTTTCAAGAAGCATTGAAGTGAGTTTTCTTCTCACTGTCCTTTTTTCTAACTCTGAAACCATTGGAATAATATGAGAAAGCTTTCTCCAAAGCATATGCTCTCCTGGATCTTTTCACCACATCTCTAATTTCAGCCTTAATAAAGTGTACAAGACGTAAAAGTGTTGCAAATTTATGTAACTCACCAGCTGACCATCTACAGCATTAAAATATATCTTTTGTACCTCAACCATTTAAACACAAGTCCTCTAGAAGGCGGAAGTGTACTATTTCCCATAATAAATGGGAGAAGCAGCATGACATGCAAGTTGGTCAGGCCATCTGTAAATTTTTTCCAGAATATCTATTGTCAGCCCCATTTAATAATTATTATTGATCTGAACAAGGGAATCCAATGCACCCTCAGTCGATCTGTGATGACACCAAGTTGGGCAGGAGTCACTGATGTGCTGTAGGCTCTGAACAGAGATCTGAACAAACTAGATTGATCCACTGATGTCAGTTCTACGATGCTCAAAGAAGGAATGTGCCACGTCCTGTCCTCAGGTCACAACAACACAGTGCTACAGGCCAGGGGAGAAGTGTCTGGAAATCTACCCAAAGGAAAAGGACCTAGAAATGCTGGTTGACAGAAGCTGAACATGAGCCACAAGTGCCCAGGTGACCAGGAAGGCCAATGGCATCCAGGCCTGCATTAGCAGCAATGTGGCCAGCAGCACCAGAAGGATGATCATCCCCCTGTACTCAATACTGTGGAGGGAGGCAGAGTAGCAGGTACCAGACTTTGAATGCTTATGGCTAAGAATTAAGAGGAAGGCCAACAAGGCTGACATCGTACTGTGAGTCTGTTATTGTACACCCAACCAGGGAGGAGAGGTGCACAACTTACTCTACAAGCAGCTGGAGAATGCTTCAGGATTACCAGCCCTTGTAGGTGGTTTTAACCTACCAGACATCTGCTGGGAATTTAATACAGCCAAAAAGAGACAGTCCTGGAAGTTCTTAGAGTGTGTGGAACACAACTTTTTGATGTAGATGGTGAGTGAGTCCACCAAGAGACGGACTATGTTAGACCTGTTGGTAGCAAATAGAGATGGGCTGGTGAGAGATAGGGTGCTTGGAGGCCACTTGGGGCATAGTGATCATGAAATTATAGAGTTCTTGATATTTGGTGAAATCAGGACAAACATCAATAAGACTTTTACATTGGATTTCCGTAGAAAGTCATATTTAATGAATTTCTAGTGTGGGAGAAAATGGCGGCATTGCTCACAAAACCAAATGTTTGAAAAATAGTGATGCAATAATCAAGATGAGCATATTCCAAGTCCAGTAAAGCCAGACACTAGTTTTTAACTTAGCTCATGATATATTTTATACATGCAGAACATTTAGTTTAAAAATAGAACACACTGTTTAAATATAGTTTCAACTAAATTTCAAACAAGAAAAGTAAGGTGGAAAATAGAAGCTCCATGCAGCAGAACCGAGGACATACTCCTGATCCTTCCAGCACAGACATGATTCCACCCAAACTTTCAAACAGTCTGTATCCACCCAAATATAAAAGTCCTCTGAACTACACACACAGACTTGGAGCTTACAAATCTGATTGTCTGACAAACACATCCTGCTCGCATCAGATTACTGTAAAAAATGCAACAAGTATTGCAGTTTCTTTCAAAGATCTTGAAAAAGGTTAAAGGAAAGGTCACAGTGGAAGGAAGATTTTATTATCTTTCACTGTAGGATATATTTTCTCTTTTCTTGCTCCTGTCCAGTGGTAGCACTCAGATCTGTATGTAATCATTGGTGGCAGAAAACAAGCCTACTTCTTTTTAGCCTTGGCAAGCCATTAAAACAGATTGGTTTAGAATAACAAGAGAATATACTCTTAAACGCTTCCTGAGCCCCCTGGACAAAAACACTTATTGCTGCAATTAAGGCCAAGAATAAAAGCTATAACCCTGCTCATAGTTGTGTTAGACTGTGGGACTGACTCAAATTTAAAAAGGCACTAGATGAACTATGGTTCAGGCAGTGACTGTAAGGAACACTTTTTTAGCCACCTGCTTTTCTTTTCCTATGTTCAGCAACATTTCTTCCAAATTTGGAGCTTTAGCTGTCATGGCTGAAGCTTAGTCTCAGACAGCTACCCTTGCTACTGCAACCCCTCCATTCTGAACTGCTACAATTTAGAAGGTGGAAGTAAAATAGAAAGTTTTCTCTTTCTACTCAGAGCACTGTGTACATGGTGACAAAATATTTCCTACACCAAAGCAGTCAGAATATCCAATGCCCTGTTTAGTATCATTTCTTCAGAGGAATGCCATCATCTTCAAAACCCCTGGAATGAATGCAGACTGTGAAGAGAACAAACAAACTGTTGTCTTCTTTAAAATAGACAATATTCACTATTTTCACTCACATCACAAAATATCTGAACAAATAAAGTTCAAAAAACAAGATCATTTGCTTTGAATAGTTTGTATTGACTGTTTGGAATTCAATTAAGCCTATCCAGTCACAATGAATATCTCAGGCTCCTTTTCTCAATCCCCACAAACACATATATCACAGCCTGGAAGATACTGACCGAAACAGTTTTTCCCAGAGAGTCTTGGAAAAGAGGAGCTTCTTCTTATTTGTAATCCATAAAACAAGAATTACATATTTATCATATCTGGACACAAATAAAACTTTGTCTCAACACTCTTTGTCAAAGAGCTCTGCCACGGGACTTGACCTTGTCTGAAAAGTTAATTCAAGCAGTAGTGACTATTTTTTTGTCACTGTACCTTCTTAGATACAAATCAGATTAACACACATCTGTTTTCTAGCTCTGAGGCAGATCATTAGCCAAATTCTTTTTCCAGAAAGTTTTATAATATCCAGACAGAGCCGTTCATAAAGCTGCTCATTGCACCAGGGACTTCTTCATTAACAGTTATTATGCAAACCAGCATGCTACATAAGAGACTGAGACTACCAGGTGGATAGCCAGCAATGCAGGGATGAAACTCCTAATTTCTGGAAACTGGTTAACATTCTGCTTCTGGCTTAGAAAAAAATAATAGATTTACAGTTATCCTTGCCTTAATTATTGTCTATTTTCATAATCAAATAATCACATAAGGGCTACAGCAGATATTCCAAATTTTAGATCTCCCTACATCTCTATAAATTATTCCAGCACACACTATAGTTCAGTTTCCCTTTTTTAATTACTGTGTCAAATTGCACTATATGATATTACTCATTGTATATAAGAACTAATCGAGATAGATTCCTTAGACAGATAATCATGCTGGCCCTTTCATTGTAATAGGCAGCAATTCACAAATACTTATATGTGAAAACAGTCTTCATTAAAATCTGGCTCAATTTTGAAAGCCCCCACCAGCAGCCCTGCATTTAGCAAGTAAACCATGGATGGTGCTTGCATTCTCTGGTGTTCCTGAATCACATTCAGGAATTCAGGCTGTGGCACAATGTGCTGGTTTCACATGGAGGGGGGAGGGCTGGAGCTGCCTGAGGGAAGCAGCACGAGGCCGGGGAGCAGGAGGGGCTGTCCCATTTCTTGGGGTTCCCTTGTGCGCTGCACGGACCAATCAGAGAGCTGGTTTAGCGGTGGACAGCTCAGGAAAACAATTAAAAGTTATTTCACTTTCACAAATCACATTGGATAAAGTTACCTAGCCTCTTTTGGCTTCCGGCCAGGGAGGCAAGCAGCAGCTGCTCAGCTCGGCTCGGCTGGGCTCTCCTCTCCACACGGCGTGGCCAAGCGGGGGGATGGGGCAGCCGCCAAAGGCTTTCCCTTCCCCCCTCACCGTTCTTAGAAGAGAGGTCCCAGATAATCCACGTGGCTCAGAGTTTTTCCAGCAATGGCCTGGCCTGGCTTCTTCATGTCTTGGATGCAACTTTAACCCTTTTAATGCCTGGATAAGATTCTCGATCTCCTGAGCTCCCCTGAATGAGAGGAATGAAGCAGAAGTCTACTGAAGTCAGTGAAGTGAAAGCTAAGTTTCCAGATGGGAAGAGATTGAAGAGTTGCCACTGTTAAGAAGCTGAAAACCATTTTTGTGGGGCTATAAGGGGACTGTGACTACACTAAAATTCCTCTAAACTGTGAAATATGCTTGGGGAGGTTTAAGTGCTTGAAAAGAAGACCTTTTTGCTTTGAGAAAATGGGGCTCTCTGTTTTGGGACTGGAAATATTGGGACAGAGACATTTAATTGAAAAAGAGATGAAGAGAATTTTGTCTTTCAGCAGCTTGCCTTTTAATGTGGTACCCCAAGTGTGTAACATAACCCATAGCACAGCTCTGGAAGGACTGTGGAGATGAGAGGAGCGTCATAATCTGCAATGTTTCCCTGGGGGATGTAGATTGTGAGAGTGAGACACCCCCTAAGCCTAAACCAAAGGCGGAACTTTTTTTCTCTAGAGTGAACTGAAATGATTATTTAAGTAGATAACTGACTGAAATGTTTTCTGTGTGTTGTTGTTAAGAAATGTGGAATGAGGAGAGGGGGAGGAGGGAATAATCTAGAAATCTTATTCTGAATTCTTTTTGTGTTATTAATAAATTTCTTCTTCCCTTTTAAGTTTTAAGCCTGCCTTGTCTCTGCTCGTAAATCCTATCTCTAAAAGAAATTAAATATATTAAAATTGGCAAAACCCAAGTCACACCGTGACACACAACATCTCCAGGTCAGCTTCCAAACACTTTTGTCAATGACTTATGGTTCTGTGCTGATTTTGGACCAAGAGTTCAGCACTGTGGGCATATCTGCACCCTGTCCAGTGGAAAGCCTAGGGTCTCTCACAAATGGTTCTGATCTGGATTTAGAAAGAATTTGGTCTACCTCTCCATGGAAATTTCCCCTTCTCAGGGAATGGGGGAGAGAAGCTATTTGTATGAAAAATTTAGAAAATAAATGCCTGCATACATAGCTTGTAAAAACTAGCTTTACTTAAGTCATCTGGAATCAATTTAGCAAATGAGCAAAGATTCAAATAGTCTTCTAGAGACCTCAAGTTGGTGGTAGTCTTTGTTGAAAACAGAGCTTAATTTTACAGAATATTACCTGACACAGCTACCCCACTTCTCTGCAGAGCAACATCCGGTGCAAAGGCATCACAGTTTGATCTAAATTAATTTTAGAAAAGCAAAAATTCATATATTTTCATTCTCTTCCAAGACACAGCAGTCAAGAAGAGATATGCAGAAAAACAGAGACTTGTAGAAAAGATCACAGGCATGTATTCCAGATGTGGTTTTGAGCTTTGCTTCTTCCTGAGGAAAACGGGCAAAAGTGACAAAAAGGATGGAAACAGTCCTATCAGTGATAAAAAGTAGTAAGAAATATCTGTAGGCAGAAGTCACATAAAATGCTAATAGCATTTTTTTTACCTCCCTCAGGCAACAATGTTACTACACTGAAGTAATGATTCTGCTACTGACTTACTGAAAACTGAATTTTATTTTTTTGATTGGTTGTTTTAGAAACTGGATTTTGGGTTCAGACCTCAAGCTGTATAATCTGCTCAAGAATATCACATTACAAAAGTTACAGTGAACTTATGGTTTCTGAAGTCATCAGGAAATGTAAATAAGACATAAAGATCACTTTTAAGAAAAGCTTTAAGAGGTAGCAAAGTAAATGCAATTATGACAGCCTGTGGGAGATGATTTCAGTGTTTTTGCAGCAGTTGATGCCATAAATCTTCCACCATGAATGTTCAAAAAAATGCTTCAGCCAGGTGCCCTTTTGCCTTTTTATATTGTGAAATACTTTGGTAGATGGAACTACTTGCTCAGATAAACAGAATTTTCCATTTCTTTTCCCCTCTTAGGACATCAAGAACTTGTGTTATCTATTTCAAAAGCAAGATTCATTTTAATTTATTGCTCCAATCAAGGTCATGGATGTAATGCCATATTCTTGACAAATCTTGTTTAGAAGTCTGTGTTTCATTCTGTGTGCTCTCATCATATGTAACCTCATTGTTCAAAAGCCCAGCATCAACACAACCACAAGAAAAGGCTTCTTCCAATCTGGTATAATAGCACAGCACAATTGCTTGTGTAAATATTTACAGCTTGTTTACAAGCTATTAACACATAATTTCTATTTTCATTACTTCTAGACAGATTAAATACATAATCCCAACCAAATGGATAAAAAACGACTTGTCTTAATATACACCAAGAAATAACCATGAAAAAGTGTATTTCAGCACCTGATGCCTTATCTTTTTCTCTGATTTATCTGTTTCTGTATACACAGCAGTGGATTACAGCTGGAAACTTTTCACTTCTATGAATCCTACATTCCCAAGGCCTTTCAGATAGGTAGATAGACTGAAAAATTATTGCAAATTTTTAGAGAGAAGGATTCCTAATACATATTTCCAAGTCATTCTTGAAATCCAAAGACACACCAATGCTTCCAGAAACATTGACCAAGGTTATAATAGAATTATTAGTAAATTTTATTTAGACTTTTGTATTTCATATTCAATTGCATATTTAACTGCAAAATGATATATGAAGACCTTTTTTGAGAGCACAATGAAGGTGAAAAGCAAACAATGCTGCTATTAACTTTCTCTGCTATGACAAGGTAGCTAGTTGTTTGCTGAAAGTATAACCAGTGAAACAATCTGCATGGACTGTGTAATTATCACTGTTTATGTCAGTGTAACATTATGGTGCTTCAGAATCATAAAAACACAGCCTTTTTTCTGTAGCTTTATACAAAATTTTCCAGAAATAAAATGCTGAAAAACAAACCAGCTGATGATGGATGTTGATCTCTTACCTCGATAAGCTGAATTCAATAAATGCCTCTTAAATAAGTAGTCTCATGCAGCCATGTTAATTTTCCCCACCACAAAGCACTAAAAAAATCACAAAGCAGAACATTACTTTGCCTCTGGGTCTCTTGGTTGGTCTGGTTGTTGTTGCTGTTTCAAAGTCCAGGGCCTACAACAGGAAAATTTTGTTCTCTCGTGTTTTGATATAATGATATGTCTCCCAGACAGTTTGTCTGGTTGTGTTAGCTGAAC
Organism: Luscinia megarhynchos; assembly: GCA_034336665.1. Classification (NCBI taxonomy): domain Eukaryota; kingdom Metazoa; phylum Chordata; class Aves; order Passeriformes; family Muscicapidae; genus Luscinia; species Luscinia megarhynchos. The sequence goes on along the minus strand of CM067592.1, from coordinate 46,842,764 downwards.
TCAAACACTGTAAAACCACATCTGGAGACATTCAGCACCATAAAAAGCAGCTCTAAACTGCTTAGAGTCTGCTGTGCAGACCTCATGCCTTAGTGGATCTTTAATCATGTCAAACAACACACAGCAAGATGAAAATACAAAACCAAAGAAAACAGCAGTAAAAGTGACTGTTGAAAAACAAGAGGCAGAGGAGGGGAACAGGCAGAAGTGAATACAGCTGGAAAAAAAGAAAAAAACACTGAGAGCTTCACTGGGAGGTTTTTAGAACACATAACACTGCACTGAGTTGCATTAGAAGGTAGCATGGTTTGTCATCTCCGTGGGTACTAGTCTTATTTCTTCACCAAGGAGTAATCCTCCACAGGTCCCCAGGATGTTGAACTCTCCCTGTTCACCCTGAAATATTGAACTTAAAAAATATATCCTTAAATTTCCCTTTTATTTTCTGTATATTTAAGTCCTTTTCCATTTCATTTATATGAAAATGCCACAGGTTAGTAGTGATGTGGCTAATTTTCCACTTGCTTTGCTACTGCTTCATTGTCTCTGTTCTTTCTATTTAATTAAATCATTTTGTTGCCTTGTCTCTTTTTCTTTTTAAGTAGATCTACTTCAAATATTTGGTAAACAAATTCTACAATTAAACAGTTGGGATTTTTTCATGTAGATTGAATTCATATAATATTCATAATGCATTACCTATTGCTCATGTGTAACACAGCGCTGTAATTGAATTATTTTCCAAAATTAACTTTGGTTATGTAGTAGCTGGAATGCAAGATCTAATTTAATATTAGATTAGTGAAACATCTCCTCCAGGGATAGATGTTAGAAAGCTAACAGAACTCCTTCACTGTACTTACAAACGCTGTGAGGATTGGCACGCTTCACTGACTGCAGCAGGCAGCAGTCAAACTACTTGGTTCCTTGTTCACAGTCCCAGAAATTGAAAAACAAGGAAAAGAGATATCCTCTGGAGTAAAAAGTGTGAAAATGTATCCTTATATACCAAATAAAACAGGGGAAAAGCCAGAAGTCATGGCTTTTTTGCAAATCCAAGGTTTGTAGTGAGTGCACAAATATTTTTATAGCCAATGCATTTGAAGCAATTTTCCCCATTTTCCTCACCGGCATATCCCTCACATTTGGGTCAGATCATAAAACCCAAAAGGTGCTGGGAGCATCACAAGAGCAGATCAAGCTGGAAAAAGTACCAGTGCCTACCTCAAAGGGAATGGAGACACGGGAGCTTGACAGTGCCCAGCTGGTGTGTATGGTGGTGACTGGAGTGAATGCAAACCTGCGATTGACCGCAGGTGGTGATCCACAGAGGGAGAGAAATGGATGTCTTCCACTAGAACAGACAACACTGAAGATTTTTAAAGCCTCGCAAATATGACTCCACAGTAATAAAAGCTGCCACTTAATGTTCTGCAACCATATCATATCCAGCCAATGAAAATACTAGCAGAATACTAATATAATAAGGATTTCCATGAGCCACTGCTATACTGAGGTAAAATTGCTGTCACGGTGTGACTTGGGTTTGCCAATTTTAATATATTTAATTTCTTTTAGAGATAGGATTTACGAGCAGAGACAAAGCAGGTTTAAAACTTAAAAGGGTAGAAGAAGAAATTTATTAATAACACAAAAAGAATTCAGAATAAGATTTCTAGATTATTCCCTCCTCCTCCTTCCTTCCTTCCACATTTCTTAACAACAACATACAGAAAACACTTCAGTCAGTTATCTACTTAATCAATCATTTCAGTTCACTCTAGAGAGAAAAGTCCCATTTTTGATTTAGTCTTAGGGGGTGTCTCACTCTCACAATCTACATCTGCCCAGAAAATATTGCCGATAATGACTCTCCTCCCCTCTCCACAGTCCCAGAACTGTGCTATGGGTTATGCTACACACTTGGGGTACCACTTTTAAAGGCAAGCCTCTGAAATACAAAATTCTCTTCATCTCTTTTACTATTAAATGTGTCTGTCCCAATATTTCCAGTCCCAAAACAGAGAGCCCCATTTTCTCAAAGCAAAATGGTCTTCTTTTCAAGCACTTAAACCTCCCCAAGCATATTTCACAGTTTAGAGGAATTTTAGTGTAGTCACCGTCCCCTTATAGCCTCACAAAAATGGTTTTCAGCTACTTATCAGCTGCATCTTTTCAATCTCTTCCCTTCAGGAACTTTATCTTCATTCTGCTGACTTCTTTAGATTCCATGCTTTATTTCTTCTCATTTCGGGGAGCTCAGGAGATCGAGAATCTTATCCAGGCATTAAAAGGGTTAAAGTTGCATCCAGGACATGAAGAAGCCAGGCCAGGCCACTGCTGGAAAAACTCTGAGCCACGTGGATTATCTGGGGCCTCTTCTCTCAGAACAGGGAGGGTGGGGAAGGAGAGCCTTGATGGCTGTCCCCATCCCAGCTACACGTGAGGAGGAGGAGGGAGAGGAGGAGGAGGAGGGAGAGGAGGAGGAGGAGGAGAGGAGGAGGGAGGAGAGGAGAGGAGGAGGAGAGGAGGAGGAGAGGAGGAGGGAGGAGGAGGAGAGGAGGAGGAGGAGAGGGAGGAGGGAGAGGAGAGGAGAGGAGAGGAGGAGGAGAGGAGGAGGAGAGGAGAGGAGAGGAGGGAGGAGGGAGGAGGAGGAGGAGGAGGAGAGGGAGGAGGAGGGAGGAGGAGAGGGAGGAGGAGGGAGAGGAGAGGAGAGGAGGAGGAGGGAGAGGGAGGGAGAGGAGAGGAGAGAGGAGAGGAGAGAGGAGAGAGAGGAGAGGAGAGAGGGAGGAGAGAGGAGAGGAGAGGAGAGGAGAGGAGAGGAGAGGAGAGGAGAGGAGAGGAGAGGAGAGGAGAGGGAGAGGAGGAGAGGAGAGGAGGGAGAGGAGGAGAGGGAGGAGAGGAGAGGGAGAGGAGAGGAGAGGGAGAGGAGGAGGAGAGGGAGAGGAGAGGGAGGAGGGAGGAGGGAGAGGAGAGGAGAGCCGAGCCGAGCCGAGGCGAGCCGAGCAGGCGAGAGCAGAGGCAGAGACAGAGCAGGCAAAGCGACCGAGCTGAGCAGCTTGAGCAGGCAAAGCGAGCCGAGGCCGAGCCGAGAGCCGAGCGAGCCGAGACAGCCGAGCACGAGCCGAGCCGAGCAGGCTGACAGCTCAGGAAAGCACGCAAGCGGCAGTAGCCACAGAGCAGGGAGTCCACCAGGGACCAGGACCAGGACCAAGCCCAGAGCCGGGGAGCCGAGCCGTGGGCGGGCCAGAGAGCTCCTCGCAGAGCGAGGCGAGGTGCCGAGGGAGCCATGCGGGGCCAAGGCCGTGCAGCCAGGAGCCATGAGGAGGCTGGGGCTGGGGGCCCTGGCAAGAGCCACTCTACCTCGGAGAGGCTGGAAGCTCAAAGAGGGCGGCCCACCCCCCACCAATGTGATTTATGAAAAAGAAACAACACTCTCAATGACCACCTGGGATGCCAACCACCAAATCACCCTCCGACTGTTCCCCGCATCCCACAGGGGACGCTCCCAGAGGGCGGACAGCCCCTCTGTTCCCTGCTGCTCCGCCCCCCACCCTTCCATGTGGAACCAGCACAATTGCAAGAAAATGTTCCTGTGTAAGCAGTTGATATTGCAAACCAAAATGACCTGCCTATTTCCAAGTGCTGCACAGATATTTTAACATTAGAACACAAGTAAACATACTAAAAATAGATTAAAAAAAAGAAACCTAAACTCTTTATAAACAACAAAATCCAGCTAGGAATTAATTTCTTATTGAGACAGGTACTTCCACTGCGCTTAAAGTGTGAATGATAAATATGACTCTCACTGAAGTGCATAAAAAATGAAACCCTGGGACAAAAGGGAAGAGGCATGCTGCTTCCCTTTTAAGTTTTCAGAATCATTTCGAGAAACCCCTTCTGCCAAAGTTTCATTCTCTCAAACATTTTTGTGTTATTAAGTGTGGAAAGCTGTCTCTCGCTAAATTTCTCTAAATATGTCATTTCTGTGCTCCACATCATTGCATTATGTGTCAGTAAAGGACTCTCACAATATATATTATTATGATAGCTTCTGTGCTTTTCTTTCAGGGTAAATTTTAAGGTGTCACACGTTCATACTTCTGTTTACTCATGATGAGAATATTTTATCAACACTCATACAGTACTGAAGTACTCCCAGGGTATGAGAATAATTTTGGCTGCAGTGCTAAAGTAAATTACACAGGAGTCAGTGTGTTTTTTGAATAGCAGTTGAATATCCAAGATCTGAATTTTTAATGCTTTTTCAACTCATTCTCGTTCATTCTAGGGAAAAATAAATAACAATTTTTGAAGTAGTTGTTTTAGTTGCATAACTCTTTATGTGTCTCCACTTAGTGTCAGATGATTGTTGCAGATGGCAGAGTGCATTGTCTCCATAGTGCAAGTCATCCCTTTAGGAAAGAGATGCACTCTCCTTTATGGAATCGTATATGTGAATTCACGTGCATACATATTTGCACACGGATCTACTGTTGTAATCTGCAGAAATGCTCCCTTTTGGCTGCACTATACAGAAACCTTACAAAAGGATGTAAATTGCCCTTCTGCTAAATGAAGGTTCAATGTAATCTTCTGACTTGGAGAGTTTTGTGTTCCTTGATGCATGGAAAATTTCTTCTGTGAGCTATCAACTGAACAGCTGAGCAAAATTCCCTCTGGATGCACAAACCAGATAATACTACAGCTTCATTCTGGGGCAACAAAAGTGTCAGGCAGACCCCACTGCATAATTAGGATTGCTATAGGGTATGACAAAATAGAGGCAAGCATATGCTTCTAAAATTTAGGTCCAGAAGGCACTCATGTAATGTGCTGTGTCAGACCTTTTATTTAGTACAGTTGCTCTTCTGCATTTTGAGGTGTGCCAACATTTAGAACTATCCCCAGATGATTTACAGGTATAGATACATTTCCAGGATGTACAGATTTGTTGATCTGATAGTCATCACCACTCTGAGCTGTCTATCTAATGTTCAGAGTAGAAATAAAGTAGAGTTGCTAGCATTACTTGGAATATAAATGAGGCAGAAGTTCATTTTTACCTCCATCTCCAGCTACAGGAAGAAAATAGATCTTCACAGAATAGTCCATTCTTATAAACTGAATTATAATATAACTCAGAAAACCCAGTTTCAGCATTCTCTGCTTTTTGATAGCTGGCTGCCTAATTTTCTGTTTTGACATTTGAAGAAAATGATGAAGCACTATATATAGTGAATTAAAAGTAATGATAAAAATCTTTGCTGAGAGACACACCCACATTGACAACTTGCTGTTGAATGTGCCATTTGAATACCAGAAAAAATTCAGGATGCTCAGAAACCAGGCAAAGGAGTACTGTATGACAAAACTCCCCCTTTTTTACCCTCTGGGAAGATTTCTGGTCCTACTATTGAGAAAGACCAAACAGATTGCATCCAATGGTTATCGCAAAGTGATGAAATAAATGCCTACAGCTAAAAGCCCAAGACCTTTCAATTGTTTTGACCCACAAAGCCAAAGAAGCATTACTTGCAATTTATTGCCTAAGGTACTCCATGCTAGGCACAAAAAACTATCCTGTTTGTGTAAATCTACTGTTTAAAAAGGAGTCAGTCAACAAATAAGATGAAAAATAAACAACTTGAAGAAACATGCATTGTCTCTTCTCTCCGGTGCCTATTACTTCATTTTGCACTACTTTTAACAGAAACAAAATGTTAAAATTGTGGCAAGCTGTGGTATTTTATTGCCTAGAACACCATACCAACATAGATATAGTGGAAAACCTCAATTCCAATTTCTCATATGTGTTTAGTTTCATTCCTTGCTGCTGCTTGTACACAGGGAATTTACTTTGCACTTAAAATGAGCAATCCACTGCTTAAGGTGCATCAGATCCTTTGAAATCTCTGAATCCATGACAGTCTAAGAGCCTCACTAAGATCCATCTTTATTTCTGTAGTTGCAGATAGGGAATCTGAATTTACATACAGGTTTCTTCTGCTTTCTGCTGTAGGTACTTGTGCTTTCTACTGTCTTTTAAGACATTATGATTGTAGTTCTTGATTTTATTAATCAGCCATGATGCCTCAGATCTACAGAATTTTGATGCTACAAAACAATTTTCACTTCAGAGACCTAAGGACTTCAGAAGCTCCAGAGTTTTATATTTTCCTCTATAAAAGGAGTTGCTAGCATCTTCTTCCAGTGTGTGCTGTTCTAATCTTGTTTGGGCTTTTCAATTAACATATACTTTTTAGTGTCTGCATAGGCATGTGGAACAGATACATTATTTGAGGGGCTCACAAACAGTTACCAGTAAAATAAGTCATAGTAGGATGTATACATGTCCTGTATAATTCACTTAATGCACCACTGGCCATGTTGCTTAGGTGTGGAACCTCAGGTAGCCAAAGTATTATGCCAAAATTCAGGGTGCCAAAATTAAGGGAACTAACAATAATTCTTGAAGGTAGAAAAAAGTAGTGCGGCAGCCATGTAACACAGATACACAAGGAAAGGATTGAGCTGAAATTTTTCTAGTGCCACTTCCAAGATTCCTACCTCTTCTACTGACTTTTGTCAACAGCACTCACAAGATCAACAGAGCTGTCTTCCAACCTGAGAAATGGAAGATCATTAGCCACCCCAAATCATCATCAGCAAACTCTCCATTTTCCTAGATCATGTTCCTACTTAATTTCCTAACTATGGAAAGAGGCAAAAGTGTATAAACACGACAACAGGACAGCATATGAAAACAAAGTGCCATTTTAATTTCCTAAAACCACACCAAAAAACTCATTTGCAAAATCAGAAGCAGGAAATTTCTAACACACACACATCCCTGAGAAGTATGTTGCTTTGCTAATGACTGTTGAAGATCCTTGGAGTGGTTCACACTGACAGAAAATACAGTCAGCAGAAGACCACAGGTACTTACAGTTGACTGTTCAGGGTACAATCAAACTTTCTCTAGTCTCAGAAGTAATTTCTTCACAGTGGCCTCTAGTGATTTTCAAACACAGTGCTTACCAACATCAAAAGTTGTACCAAAAGAACTTAAAGTTCAAGGATTTCCAGAGCCAGACGTAATTTCGTAGTAGTACATAGTAGACACAGCAGAGTTTTCTTACATGAACTTGTCCTGTCTCCTCCTATACCATGCAAGCCCAGAAAATCCCATAGCAAGATATACAAAACTCCATATCCACAACAACACATCCACTTATGTCTTGAAAAGTCACCTCCTTTTCTTTCTTTTGAACCTGTCTCCTACTGACTTCACATGATGCCTACCATAATGTGAAAGTGGTGGGCCAAGAGCCCCCGTGGAGGTAAGGATGCCACTGAGAAGTAGTTCTGTGACTACCTTTTTTTATTTTCTGAGTGTTTTCTCCACAATTTTTATTCCTGGTCATTATCACCAATTCAAACACAGTAGAAAAGCTCTGCATTAAAGTAGTTTGATTTAACACTAAGAAACTAGGATGTAAACTGATAAGTGTATAAAGTCTTTGCAAAAATAATATCAGAAGGATGTTCATCTTAGAATTTCCAAAGGTCATTTTCCAAAATAACAAATCTATAGCTAAAATGCGTCCCTATAAAGTTCCAGAAATACCATTCATTCCTCGACTGAAGCTTAACTGGGGCTTAAGTTGCAATGTGTCTCGAGTTTCCTTCTGTATTATATATTAATTTGCATTGTTTATGCAGTTGCCAAAAAAGAAGTAAAAATATTAATATGTAAACATTTGTACATCACGTTCCTGACTGGGTAGAGCACAGTCTCAAGTATATTAAAGTTATACAAGACAACAATATTAAACTGAGTACTCTAGTACTCACAATGCTTTAAGGCTGTCCTCCTTTCACCCCAGAAAATGCAAGCATTGTTCACTCAAACAGTTAATCATTTTACTGTAAAATAGTTATGTGTTTCACAGTTAAACAATTAACATTCTGTGCCAGTTTGGGCTGAAGTAGAACTAGCTAGTCAGCTGTGGGAGTCAGCCTGGCCTGTGTCCCAGGCCAGGCCACCATTATGGAGGAAGACCTGCACCCCAGCCATAGGCCTTGGCAGGTATTGCCACTCCCAGCCCCTAGAACATTCTTCCTTCTTTGTATTCCCATTGGCCTTCACTTGATGCAGTGTCCCACCCAGCCTACCCCATTGACCCTACCTCCCCTCACTCCACCTCTGCACCACCTTCCCCAATACCCACTGGCCCTAACCTCGACTCCACCCCTTTCCTGCCCCACATTTACACCCCGGACCTTCCTCCATCTTGGAGTTCCACCTTTGACTCCTACTCTGGTTGCTGTTTGGTTTTTGGGCCTCGTCCCACATTTGTTTTCCCTGTTATTAAAGTATTTTTATGTTGCAAGCCGAGGTCATCGCACCGCTCTTCTTTATTTCGCCACCGTAGCCCTAATATCATCAGAACCCTAAAAAGTGTTGTTGGGGACCGCCCTCACCCCCGACAATTAGCTACTTATTAGTGGCTAGTGAATTTGTGCTGAACCCAGGGTTGATAATACAGTGATGTTTTAACTAATGCTGAGCATGGTTTACAAAGAGACAAGGCGTTTCCAGCTTTTCATCCTGCCATGCTGGCCAGGGTACTGGGGGTGCATGGAAAACTGGGAGGAGACACAGCCAGGACAGGTGACCTAAACAGACCAAAGGGATGTTCCAGATCGTTCGATATCATGCTCAGTATTTAAAGTAGAGGGAATGGGGAGGGAGGACAGCTGGAGTTGTGGTGCTGGTCTTCCCAAATAACTGTTACACATGATGGAGCCCTGCTTTCTTGGGGATGGCTGAACACCTGCTGTGCATGGGAAGTGGTGAGAGGTTTCCTTGTTTTGTTCTGCTGTAGGCATGGCTTTTGCTTTTCTCATTAAACTGCATCTCAACCCACCAGTCTTTTACTCTTCCAATTCTCTCCCCCATCCTGCTGGTGCAGAAGTGATAACAGAAAAGGAGACCTTACTGAAACCCTAAAGCAAAAGCCAATAGAAGAAAGATAATTATTAGGATGTTAACCAAGGCAATACTAGCACTTTACCTTTAAAGGTGGGTGGAGACTATTCACTTTCTTTCTGGATTTATTTAAGATGCATATCTGGACTTTGGATAGTGCTGCTGTGAGGATCTGCATATCCAGTTGAATTAAATCATATATAAATTTCAAATAGGCTGATATTATGCCATGTTTTTCTACTGTTAATTTTGTTTGCCTGCATATGAATTGTGTAAATTTATACATACATAAAATTTTCTAATTCTTCTACCATATTACAGAACAGATGAAAAACTAAAAAGAAAAAACACCAGACTTCAAACACATTCATATCTGAGTCTCCTGGGATACCTATACACTTTTGCTGAGTGTTCCATGTTCAGAGCTCCAGAAAATGGATTACTTGTACATATATAGTATATATTTAAAGCTTATTTGCAAGAAGGAAACAAAGTTGCAAGTTTAAAAAAATCATTAAATAGAAAAATGCTTTCCTTATTTGAATTCCTGGTCAGCTGGAAACAAACGTCATGTTGAAACAGCAGTGTTACAAAATATCACCATGCTCTTCCAATTTTATCTGACATTCTTCTAGGAAAAATATATTTATATAAGATTATTATTAATTTTGTAATTTTTTTATTAATTGCATACAATGGCAATATGGCAGTTTTAAATCTCCCCCAGGAGAAACAAAACCCAGTCTTTTTATAAAGCAACAAAGGCATGAAATCAAAATGATGATAGATAAGTGCAGCCCAGTAAGAATTAGGAACATTCCAAAAGCTATAATTTTTGTATTTGTGGTAAGAAACATCCATTTTAAAATCTTTAATTAAATTTAAAAAGTAGCTGAGATTACTTCCTTTCTACTCAACACACACACACACATCCATTACTATGACAAAGTTTGAAACACAGTTAAAATTTTAAAAAAACCAACATAGATGTCCCTGCAGAGACAATATTTCAAACTTATTGTCCTGATTCCACCAATCCAATTAGATTATTTGAAGTGATAGCTCGTAAATTGTTAATATATTGCTCTGAAAGTGAAAAAAAAAACTTATCTCATTTTTCCAGCTTGCTGGCTCAGTTTCTGCACTTTACAATAATTTGTTACAAAATTTTCATTTTTCCATTACTTTTTATTGTTAGTTCAGAAATAAAATCCTATTAACAAAGGATTTATGATGACAAGATAACTATAGTGTGGATAACTACAGGAGCGGAGAGGGTGTGAGTTTAATGACACACAAATAAAGTTTAATGAAATATTATGAAATGGAAATAAAATAGAGTCTGAATAAATCTCACTGGTAACTATGTATTATAACTGTAGGATAAGAAAATTCATAAAAGAAAAGGCTATAAATATAAAGAAAAACAGTACATTAAGCAAAGAGCAGAAAAACCCAATATCATAGCACTATTCAGACTTTAATTCTTAAAGATTTCCTCAAAAAATTCTTGAACTCTGTATTTCTATCCCAGGCTCTGTTTTTTCTCTCAGTTTGCAGAAGGGTATCTGCCAATTAAAAGGAAGTTAATTCATAAAATATTGTCATGGTGTGACTTGGGTTTGCCAACCTTAATTTATTTAATTTCTTTTTGAGACAGGACCCAGGAGCAGAGACAAGGCAGGCTCAAAACTTAAAAAGGTACAACAAGAAATTTATTAATAATACAAAAAAAAAAAAACCAAAAAAACAAAAAAACAAATTAGAATTCAGGATAAAATTCCTAGATTGTCCTCTCCTCCCCTTCTTTCCACATTTCTTACCAACCAACATACAGAGAGAACACTTCACTGAGTTATACACTCAAATAATCAGTTCAGTTTATTTCAGAGAGAAAAGTCCCTTTTCTGGTTATGGCTTAGGGGGTGTCTTCACCTTCACAGTCTGTGTCCGCCCAAAAACCACAGAACTATGAATTTTCCTCTCATTTACACAGAGCCTTGTTATGGGTTACGATGCATACATCGGGTACCACCTCTAAAGGGAGGCTGCTAAAAAACAGAATTCTCTTCATCGTCTTATCTATCAAATGTCTCTGTTCATATTCCAGTTCCAGAACAGAGATCCCCATTCCCTCGGGGCAAAGGATTCTTTTCTCAAATATTTCAATCCCCCATGTATTTTCCACAGTTTAAAGGAACTTTAGTAAAGTCACAATCCCCACAGCCCACAAAAAAGGTTTTCAGCTACTTGCATCTTTTCAATCTCTTCCCACCAGGAACTTTATCTTCATCCCGCTGACTTCTGTAGTCTCCATGCTTCATTTCTTCTCATTCAAGGGGACTTAGGAGATCCAGGATTCCATCCAGGCATAAAGAAGTTACAATTGGCTCCAGATTGTGAAGAAACAAACGTGGGCAGCTGGAGTTCTTCTCTGCCACGTGGAAAGGCGAGCCGAGCCCGGCCAGCAGGGCCGGGGCCATGTGGCCGGTGCTGGGGCCATGCGGAGCCCGGGGCCCCCAAGCCGGGGGCTCCCTGCAGAGCCGGTGCCGGGCCGGACCCCAGACCGAGCCCGGAGCCCAGGCTGGAGCCCCCAGCCAGGGACCCCCACACCTCCGGAGACCAGAAACTGAAAGAGCACAGTTAACTCGATCCAATTGTGATTTGTGAAAGCGAAATAACTTTTTCATTGGTTTCCCGAGCTGTCCATCACCAAATCAGCTCTCTGATTGGTGCCAGCAGCTCACAGGGGAAGCTCCTAGAGACGGGAGAGTGCTTCCCACTCCCCAGCCTCATGGAGCCATCCCTGAGGTGAAACCACCCATCCCCCACACGATGTGTAACCAGCACAAATATCAATACATCTAAATGATACAGATTATATATTCAAACCTATGCAAAACAGAAAGTGCCAAGGAGATGGGATATTGCAATTAACCATGCAATAATGGAATCAAATGGTGTATCAAATGTTCCATTCAAATATTTGACTTACTTTAAACCATCACTAAAATTTTCTAGTGAAAGAAATCCCACACTCTTTTGAAGAAATGAACATAAAAGTGCCTTGGTTGGAGTGGATTATCAGCACACCTAATGTAAATCACAAGGTGTATGGTAAGTTCCATCTTAAGGAGGAGAGGGCATGAAACCCAAAGTTTGGGAAAGATAAAGGTAAGTTAAAGAACAGCATAAAACATTGTTATGAAGAATTTCTGTCTAATTAATGGCTAGTTAATAACTTTCACTCTCTTTTTTAATGCAGTCCTCCAAAAGAATATTTCTAGCAAATCTATTCCACAACCTGCATATCCCATTTGTCTTTCTATGAATGTCTCTACAAGATCATTTGTTCCAAGTCATCTAAAGACAGCGTTGCAAGTACAAGCCTATTGCCAAAGTTGACTCTGTTTGGGGTTTGGAGGGAGCTGCAGCTGTTGTTCATATATTCATATCTCTGTCCTAACATTTTAGTCTCATTTGTTACATTGTGTTGCTGCAAATCATTTTCTACTCTGCAGAGAAATTACCTCTAAGATGCCTCTCCTGCCCATATTAAAACTCAGACATTGTATACAGATTAAATCAAATACATTGTTTGATTCATAGAAAATTGCATACAAGCTCTGATAATTATAAATTCCTAGGTGACCAGAGTTATTTGCAAATGCTTCAGCTAGAAAATTTATAGAGAAGAGACAACTCACCTAATAATTAGTTCAATTATTCATTATAAACTTTTAACTATGTGCTATGTAACCACATCTTACATATACATCCCGCTTTGGAGGCAGCAAATTAAGCTTACTTTGAATTTGGCAAAACAAAATAATTTCTATAGATAAAAATCAGGTAATCATACTTCAATTCACTGAGAAGACTTGAGACAAAGAACACTACCAAATGTAGTCATAGATCAGTATGCCCATTTTTGTAGAAATTGTTTGTTGCATTGAATTGTCCATTCCATAGGGAAATTATAAGTTTACTTATATATATCTATCAACAAAATTTTCAAAACTGATCTATTATTTCTGTTTGTCAAAGAAGGAATATCATTCCTCCTTTAGAAGGGTGGCAGTGTGTGAATTATTACTGTTGATCAATATTGGTTAATAAGATAGAACCAGTATGTTTTTGAGCATGCTATTCTAGCAGTAATATTATCATCTCTTTTAATAGAAGATAATTTTAAAATATTTATGCCATTTATTTCTGAAGATAACAAGGCTCATAAGTTTTGGAAAAATGACATTTAGGTTTCTCCTAGGTCTTTTGCAGCTACCCTCAGTATTTTTGAAACACGATGAAAGATTAATGAGAGTCTTACATCAGGAAATCTGTGGCTTCCTGTTGCCCTTCCACTTCCTCTAATGCTTTCTAATTTTTCATCTAAAAAGGTCTCCAATCTAAAGCCCTGATACAATCTTCATAATTTTAAGAATTTTTTCTTATTTATTTAACTTTTGGGTTGCAATCCAAAAGGAGGCTTACAACAGAAACAAACTTCACTAAGACAAAACCAGGACTTTTATTTTTTGGCCTTGAACTAAAAAAAAAAACTTACGTCAATTAAGTAAATTCAATATACTGGAAATGTGTGAACATACTGGAAGATTTTGAAACAGTCAAGTTCATAAGAGCAATGCTATTCATAATATATGTTTCACTGTCCTGAAAGCTTTGGACAAGACTATGCACTGAAAGGCATCCTGGAAAGAGAAGGATATCTAGAAAGATAAAGGGAAAACTATTGAGAATTACCAAGGAGTGAAAACAAAGAGTGAAAAAATATTTCTCTTTCTAGTATATGGAATCAGAATATGAAACTATATCACCAGATGAAACAGATGCCAAAACTGAATACGTTCAAAAAAGCAAGCAGAAGAGTTTGCAAAAGAAAATCCCTTCCAGAGTTAGGAGTCCAAAGGTATCCCCCAATTTTGAAAGCAATTTGCTAAAATCTATTTTGTTACCTGTTAAATGTTAGATTTAGAAGGGAAGTTAATTCTATTGCATCTTTTTTATTTTTTTTATCTTTCCACCCCCTCTTTTTCTAATAAGAATACTTTTCATATCCTTCCCTTTAAAAGTAACTCATATTTTTAAAATTTTCCCTGGTTTTTTTTTGGCATTATGTCAGGGTTTAGGAATGGTATTGTCCAGTTCAGCAATTCCACTAAAAAGAAAACTACAAACCACTCCCTTCCCCACTCCAGCAAGAGACATAAGAGGCAGAGATCACTGATGGAAATAAAAACAATTTACCACAAACAAGCAATAAAATAAGAAAACAAGCACTAACAACAACAATGTTGGCAACAGCAGTGTACAAAAGAGAGGGTGATTTGCATGCAAAATACTCATGAAGCCCAGGAAAATGGAAAACAATGACAGAGAGTACCTCTGTGTGGCTCATGGCTTTTTCCCAGACCATAAGCCACACCCACCTTCTTCACAGAAGTGGGAATCCCTTTTACTTTTGCCGCTGGTGGTGACCTAAATGGTACAGAAAAACAACCTTGACACACTTACATAGCTCCAGGCTCCACTTTCTCGTGGCTGCTGTGAGAAAAATAATACTGTCCTGGCCGAAACCAGACAATTGCCTCTGTTCTTATACTGAAAATATCTTTATTTTTTCTGTTTCAGATTTTATGGGAGCAGTTGGAAATGTTTTTTTCCTATGGTCAATAATTTTGCTTGACAGAATGTTTAATTGCCAATTAAGTGCTTTTTCTTTATATTTTTCTTCCACTGTACCCAACATTTTCCCCCTCTAAATCAGTAAGAAAATACCTGTGTCTGTAATCCATTGAGAAGCCACTGTTCGTGAAGAGATGCGTTTTGTATGTTTCTTCCCCACCCAACATTCATTGTGGCACCAGCCTATTTATGAAAGCCTTGGCTAAATTCCTGCTATTTCTCAGTTGTCCACAGGAAGGTCTACCCCTGGAGAGCAGGAATGCTGAAGCATAGTTCACTGGGAAGACTCATTTCAAACAGCTTTTAGTTCACTCAGACCCTGGAGCATCTGCCAATGTGCACAGTGAGTTAATCCTCTTTGGCAGGCAGCTGGGCTATGAAGCAATCCTTTTTTTGCCATGAAGGGCTGCTCATTTTGTGGAACTGTACAGTTTTCCCCTTAAGCTGAAGGACCTGCCATCATGCAAAAATAAAATTTAATAAAAACTAGTGCAAATTCTTCCACTGTTATAAAATGTTTCTGCACTTCTGCTTATCTTTTATGTTTAAATGTATGCAAAAATTCGTGGAGTCTGTGTGAATGGTCATCCCTGCTCCTGTTAGTATTTGATTACCTGCAATGTAAGAAATCTAGTTCCTGTTTGAATCAACAGATTCCAAATCTCAGCTGAAATCAATAATTCTTACAGTGCCTTTACAGAGCTGGTTTGGGATTAGAAGGAGATGGGTAGGGGAACTGGGTCTTATTTAGACATAAACAAATATACTGCCCTAGTGTAAATGATTATAACACTATGAAGAAAAAAGGAAGGAGAAGCTTATTTTCAGATGGAGGCTTCAATACAATTTTTACTTAGTTCAAGTTGTCTTTTGAGAGTGAGTACAAAGAAGAAAGGATAAAAAGGAAAACAGGAATTATGAAAGAGTGACATAGTTATTTACAAATCTGCATGTGTAGATCCTAACTTCAGTTTCTACCTGTTAAGAACAGAAGTGCCCATATTTTTTTTTTTTTCTATTGTAATTAAAAGTGAATCTTATCACCCTCAAAAGTTCCATTGTGATGACAAAAGTACCTTGGATGGGAGGAATCTTTACTCAAATTTGAATTAATCTATTCATAACTTTTCAAAGCCTATTGAAAGAAGAAGAGTGGAGTGTGCAGGGAGACTTGTATAGCTTTGTGTAACTTGCAGCATTTTTTCTGTTACACTTTTCAGGAATATCTTCTTTTCCTATTAAAAATATTTGGTATGAGAAATACCAATTAGCTGATGGTCATAGGTTTTACACAGCTCATGCATATGAAGTTCTGTGTATTCTGTGTATTCTGTGATACTCAGTTCAGCCTCCTCTGAACTCTCATATTCTTAGTAATCTGTTTTCGGCTGTCATATGAGTGAAAATTAATTGATAATCGATTTTTTTTTCATGCAATAGAAGCTGTGAAGTTAGGCATTATTCCTGCTGCTCAGTAAATATGGGGATAATTCCTTACTAGTTTACAATAAGAAAATGAAAGGGCTTTGCAGAAATACCTTTCTGCTTCCTGAGAGCAGATATCTGTAAGTTCTGACCCCATTGTCTTTGTGGCTAGTCAAACATTTCCCGTGGACTCACACAATCAAACTTTTATTAAGAACGTTTAGAAAGAGGCTTGAGACATTTCTAGAGTCATAAATCAGATACTGCTCATTTATCACAATCTCTGCAAGTCAGGAGCTCAAATAGCAAAACCCAGATTTCAGCTGTTGCTGTTAAAGTTGTCCCGTTTGAAATTATGTCATTACCAACATTTTCAGAAAGAAATTGCAGTCATTATATTCTTTCTGCATGCCCAAGTGTTATCAATTTCAGCTTTCTGAGGCATCCTTTGGTCTTCAAGAAAAAAATTGTCCTTTATTTCTTCATCTTGATAATGTTCTGCTCCACATTTAAGATGTGAGCTTCATACTCTCCTTGCAAAAGGTCAAGCCACAACAGCTTAAACAAGCAAACAAGAAAATCTGCTGCTTAACAGAATTTACTAACTAACATTTTGCAGCAGAGACTTTAATTTATATTTTTTTTTAGTATTGTATTTCTTTCTTCTTATGGCTCTAGTCTTTTTAAGATGCCACTAGGAGCTGTCTCCATTGGAAGAGCAAGACAGCCAACATATGAAAAGTAGATATATGAGAAAAGGACTGCACATATTGTGTTCCCATTTCACAGGATCCCCTGCTATTCCTAGCTTTTCCAGGCCAAATTTTTTAACCATTGCCTTTGCCCTTGCCTGTTGGCATCTGCTGTGTGTCTGTTATTCCCCACTGACAAACACATTGTGAACAAACACAGTGGCTGACACACACTCACTCCTGACTGACAGTGGACCACTCAGACAGAAGCATAAGTGTGCTTCTGTTACACATGTGCTCTAAGTATAATATTTAAGTATATTCAAGTACAATAACCATAATTTAAAGTGCTGATTAAGCTTAATGACAATAAATTGTCTTTTCACAGTTCTGTTCTTATCTTCTATTGCATTAAACAGATGTTTGGCAAGAAAGCATGCTTCAAAATTATCTTTTTTTTAAATCCATACTGAATGGCTGGGGCTTTTCAAATATAGAAAACACATAATCCAGAATTTAAAAACTATGGGCTTCTTTGAATGTGTTACACTTCAATACCTACTGCTTTTGCACTTCTAGAAATGTCCAAGAGAAACATACTGCACTGAGATGCAGGATTTACTGAGATACAACCAAGACAAATCTGGCTCATAGGAAGGAATGATCCATGACACTCACATTAAGATTCACTATTTTTGTAAATAATGTTATGTAGCCCCTGTTTCAAAAGCACTGCTAAGCATTTCAGCAGGAAATATTTCATCTCTGTAGCATACCACAGGATTTTGATTTTGACATAACTGTTCTCAAGCTCATTGACTGTGTGAGACATATTTTTTCCTTAAGTTTGACTATTAACATATATTTTAAAATTTGAGGTTTTAGTTATATGCCAACCTCCACAATTTACAACATCCAAAGTGAAGACTGACTGTGTTAAAATTTGGGGATATCCTGTTCCAAAAGATGTCCTACTTACAGGTATTCTGATAAGAAATCACACTTCCCAAATGTAAGTCTTCAAGGCTTCACCCTCAAATATTTCAAAGATCAGAAATGACATACAGCTGCCTTCATTCAAGTTTTCTGCATTGCTGCTACAAAGCAAATATATCTTATTATTTGTGCTGCAGGAGCATCTGGGTAAACCAGAAATTCATTAACAAGTTATGAATTTTTAGGAATTTTAGGACTTAGCTTGATTCAGCAGGAGATTAAAAAATATCTATCTCTACAGTGATAGAGCATACAGAGATGTAGGGGGATTACTTGGGGTTTTGCTATTTTGACACTGGATTTGCAGTTCTGTACGGGCAGTGGCCACTGACTGGGAAAGGACAGCACATACACTTAGCCTTACAGTCCGATAGCTGCTCTGTAGGTCACTGGTGTTCTGACCTGCTGGTGCTAAGGCTCAGCTTAGAAGGCATTTGACACTGCCATGGCCATGACTCCAGAAAGGATATATTTCACATGGCACACATGGACCCAGACTCAGACCCTGCACATGCCTCCTCCCCTGCCATGGTGTTTTGGGCCTCTGTGGGGTCCCTGAGAGCTCATGGTCTCTTCCTAGTGTGTCACGTTACTCCTGCTCTCCTACTCCATCATCTTTCTCCCCCACAGCTCACTCCCATCACCACTGTCCCAGTGCAATAACCCTGTTATCCCAGCCACAAGAAAGAGATTCCACTCATCACACGCCCAACTCAGACGTCCCACTTTCACTTTTTCTCATGGGTCTGCCTGTGAGGAAACTATGGTCATTAATCAGAAAACATGCATGAGATTGCTGGTTCATGCAGCATGTAATATGTAAAATCTTAGCTAACACAAAAACATTTCTAGATTATTTTTTTCAATAAAAGACTTGCAGTTTTCCAGAAATGCAAAGAACAGCAACATTTTCATCAAATTTTGGCAATTTGATTACATGTTTATGAAAATATGAATGTAAATAAGTCTCTATTCTAACAGAAATAAAGAAAAGACATCCTTATGATGAGTTAAATAAGTCAGAAATGGGGTTTAAGTGAAGCAACACATCAAAATTAACTGAAGATTAAAAAAAGAAAATAAAAAGTCATGGAAAAATCACAAAACCATGCAGAAAAGGGCAGACTTTGAGTTTAGAGACAAAGCAGAGAAATACAACAGCACAAACTATCTGACAGAACAAAACAAAACAAAACAAAAAAAGACATTTAAAATACCCTTTTTAAAAGACTTAGAAATTAAGGAGTCAAATCATCCCTTACCTTATGAAATGTCATCCTCAAGAACACAGTTATTCAGGCACCAGAAAAACGGGCACAGCTGCAGGTTCTACCCATACCTAAACAAATGTCTCAAAAGTAACAGAGCAGTTACTCTCTGAAAGCTTTCTGAAGAGACTGGATGAGTTTACACATTCCTGTAAGTATGGTTTTTCTAAAGGAGAAGCTCAATTTATATTCCTAACACAAAGACTTAAGAACTGATGGTAACATTCTTGTGTGCTTTGGTGAGTTAGGAGTCAGCCTTCACATAGGAGAGGTGCTTGACGATGAGTTGCACCCAGTAGAGTGTGCAAAGTTCAGTGTTTTGTACAGGACTGTGCTTTCACACAGAGGGGACTATGGCATGCAAGTGTAGGTCACTACACTTGGTTTGGTTAGCACTATAAATATTTAGTCCTCATCTGTGTTCAAAGGAAACCCAGCTGCCATATCTAAAGGAACATCATTAGATCTTGCTGTAAAACGTGTGAATTCTTTATTCTCTTTAAAGTAAAACTGCTCTCCAAACCTTAACATGAATGAAGCATATATGTCTGTATCACTGGACAAAGAAGATATGATCAAGTTATGTGATATTTTAAACAGTCACTTTATCACATTACACTGATAAATGCAATGTGTAAAACTATCTCAATAGTGTTATGATTACATCACCTGCTGTATTTGATCACTTAGGTGTAATTCATGTAGAGGTAGTCTTTAGCTATGTGAAACCTAGAATCATAACTCATAGAATGGATCAGAGTGGATTGCAAAGATCATCTGCTTCCAAATCCACTGACATGGGCAGGGAACCTTCCACTAGACCTGGTTGTTCGTTGGATTGCTGACAAGAGGCTTAACTTTACCAAAAACTAAACAAACCAAAGTTGTTGTCCTGATTAAGAAGTCCTTTTTTTTTCTTTTTTTTTCTGATTATTTCTAATTATTGGACACCTGTAGCTCCATTTTATACACTCCAACTGACCAGTGAACTAATGGGCCTTACTTCACAGTCATTGAAAATTATAAAGGCAATTCTAAATAAATCACAAACATTTAGAATAATTAATGAACTGTTTTAATTTATTAGTTATGCTGCTATTTTAGTATAAAAATATTCTTATTTTCATAATTTTCCTCAGAAAAATATTACAAATTCAGCACAAAGATAAAAAATAAGGTAATCTTACGAATAGAAAGTGAAGAAGCTAAAAGTATTCAGGAGAGTTGTCAGATTATAAAGGGTACTATCAGAAAGCAGGACAAAAGTCTCTCTCAAAGAAGTGAAAGACAAAAAATGACAAGATACAGCTATGACTAAATTTTAAAGACGTTTCTGAAAATCAAAACATAACGCACAAAAATAGTGAAAAAGAATAGTGCAGCAGTATATGACTAGAAACCATAAGGATGGAGGTACGAGTTAAAACTGGCCAGACACTCAGCATATGAACAGAAACACTATGCTGCATTTACACAGTCAGAAAAGAGTAAATGGAAAGTATAGGCTCATTGACTGTAAGCAAGAGAGAAAACAAGCATTGAATTAGAAAGTTATGAAATATTAAAATGCCTTACTACTAGAGTTTTAGAAACAGAACTAATTTCACAATTGAGTTTAACACGGATTAGAAGCATGAAAAAGGAATGTTGAGCAGAGTCCAACTCAGTTTAAAAAACAAATCAATTAATTATCTTACTATAAGGATATTCAAATGTAGTGGAGTTAACTGAGAACGAGCTCATAAAAATGTATGGAAAAGAGGCAGCTGTTAATCATTGTGGACTGGTTTCTTGTTGGTTCAACCCATGAATAAGGTCAAAGTATTAATTCCATCAGGCAGAACTGAGAAACTGGAGATAGTTTCATAAGCAATTAACTTTTTAAGCATGTTATCAGTACTTTTCGAACACTTTGAAAGGACACACAAGTGGCTTTCTTAGACATAATCAATCTTTCTGCTTATGATTTGAGTGATACAACACTCTAAGCAGTAATATTAGGAAGGTTTATATGTTTCAGAGCTAATGCAGAAAACAGTCAAAAATCCTCATATGTCAACCAGAAAGTGTCAAATGGGAAAAAGGAAAATCAAAATAAGTAGATATGAAAAGGATAATTCTTGGCAATAATAATGCTGTGAAAGAAGCCATTCCAGTTTATACTAGCCAGCAAACTGATTCTAAGTTAATTATGGTGCTTCATGAAAAGCAGACCTCAGTCAAGACAATCTTAGTCACGTCTTACTGTCAGCTGTATTTTCTGGAAAACATGGGAGATAACCATTCAGCCATACAGAGCAGTGTCAAAGCACTGGATGAAGTGCTGCTTCAGGCTTTGTCCCTGTGATTAAAAGGGGGAGAAAATGCAGCAAACAAGTTACAACAAAGGTCTTGAACTGTGGGAAAAAATGACAGCTTTATTTTGTCAGTGTTGGTTTCACGTGGTAAGGGGGAGGGGTGGATTCACCTCAGGGACGGCTCCATGAGGCTGGGGAGTGGGCGGGGCTCTCCCGTCTCTGGGAGCTTCCCCTGTGAGCTCCTGGCACCAATCAGAGAGCTGATTTGGTGATGGACAGCTCGGGAAACCAATGAAAAAAAGTTATCTCGCTTTCACAAATCACACTGTGCTCTTTCAGTTTCCAGTCTCCGGAGGTGTGGGGGTCCCTGGCTGGGGGCTCCGGCCCGGTTCTGGGCTCGATTTGGGGTCCGGCCCGGCAACCCGGCCCCGGCTCTGTGGGGGGCCCGGCCCGGCACCGCCTCTGCGGGGAGCCCCCGGCTTGGGGGCCCCGGGCTCCGCATGGCCCCAGCACCGGCCACATGGCCCCGGCCCTGCCGGCTGGGCATGGCTTGCCTTTCCACGAGGCAGAGAAGAACTCCAGCTGCCCACGTTTGTTTCTTCACAACCTGGATACAATTGTAACTTCTTTATGCCTGGATGGAATCCTGGATCTCCTGAGCTTCCCTTGAATGAGAAGAAATGAAGCATGGAGACTAGAGAGGTCAGCGGGATGAAGATCAAGTTCCTGGTGGGAAGAGATTGAAAAGATGCAAGTAGCTGAAAACCTTTTTTGTGGGCTGTGGGGATTGTGACTTCACTAAAGTTCCTTTAAACTGTGGAAAATACATGGGGGGTTGAAACATTTGAGAAAAGGATCCTTTGCCCCGAGGGAATGAGGGTTTCTGTTCTGGAACTGGAATATGAACAGAGACATTTGATAGAGAAGACAATGAAGAGAATTCTGTTTTTTAGCAGCCTGCCTTTAGAGGTGGTACCCCATGTATGCATTGTAACCCATAGCACGGCTCTGGAAGGACTGTGTAAATGAGAGGAAAATTCATAGTTCTGTGGGTATCGGGTGGACGCAGACTGTGAAGGTGAAAACACCCCCTAAGCCATAACCAGAAAAGGGACTTTTCTCTCTGAAGTAAACCGAACTGATTATTTGAGTGTATAACTGACTGAAGTGTTCTCTCTGTATGTTGGTTGGTAAGAAATGTGGAATGAAGGGGAGGGAACAATCTAGGAATTCTATCCTGAATTCTAATTTGCTTTTTTTTTGTATTATTAATCAATTTCTTCTTGTACCTTTTTAAGTTTTGAGCCTGTCTTGTCTCTGCTCCTGGGTCCTGTCTCAAAAAGAAATTAAATATATTAAGGTTGGCAAACCCCAGTCACACCGTGACAGTCAGCAAAAGAGAACTGTGATATTGGTAATGCTAACTCTGTAATAGTTCTGCTGTAATAAAGGGATGAGAAATCATTATTTTACCATTTGAAGTGGATAGCTGAACAGTTAGCTCTAACTGCAAAAAAAACCCAGGGTGGATAAGGAAAAAAAGAAACAAGCAATAGCAAAGAAATTAGCACCATATATATGGTCAGAAGATCAAGTAATTTCGTCTGTTTTCATTATTGAATATTCTATTCAGAAAGCAAAAATGCAGTTCCAGAATTACCCTGCTACTTCTATAGACTCAAAAAAATTTGATAAAAATCTGCACATATGAGGTGGAGAGTATATTCCTAATTCACAACTGCCTTAGCAATGTAACTTTCTATTTGTAATGATTAAAATAAACAACCATAACCTGCCTTTTGCAAGGTAAAAATTACCTGTACATAGTGTATAATCCTTAAACTGAAATTAATATACTAACATTTATTTGTTTTGTGTTTATTTTGCCAACATGCTTTAATACTACCTAATATGTAAAAATTTGGATTTTTAGTTTCTAGATGATTCACTTTTGAGAAACACTTTAGCAACAACCATTGCACAACAGCCATTCATTGTAAGCCTAATTGAGAAAAACATTGCACAGATTTCCAACAAGTGGGGAACATTTACGTCAGGGGCAGCAATTCTCTGAGACAAACCAAGAGCAAAAGCAGAATAAAATAGGAAGAAATATAATTCCAAAGACAAATATTTATATATGAAATATTTCTATTATTAAAGTAACTCTGTTCTATTTTCTAGCAAACTCTACAACCCTCTCATCCATAGTGATAAATTTACCCATAATGAGGTAATACATGAAAGTAATCTCCTGATGCAAAATTTTTATTAATACACTAATTCTTTCTAAAGTCATTAAAGCTGGTGTTTCCTCTCTACAATTAAGGAACAGCTTCTTATTTATTTAATACATTCATACAATTCTGCTTAGCCCAGCTAAGTAAAAGTGTTGCTCAAGCAAACTTCAAGCTCATTGATCATTATGGAGAAAATAATATAGTCTCTCCCAACTGCATTTCTTACCATAGACAACATTTTGCTTGAAAGCAAAGTTCTATTATGGTAGAAAATGCAATAGAGAAGGAATGGATGCCTGATAAAAGAATAACAATAATAAAAAAGGAAGATAATCTGGGATAACTCTGAAAAACAACATGAGCCTCCACTTACTGAGCATATTAATCAAGTTTCAAAGATCCAGCAATGGGTAGATAAAATCTGCTATAGTTGCTATGTCTGTGCTGTCTGCTGTGCAGACATGCTTTAGGGAGTTATAGAATAGCAAATATCAAAGCAGGCTCTGAATTAGTTAAGTATTAGGCTTTTTTGGTTATTTCAGGGCTTTCTAAATTAATTACTTGGGAGTTCTTTATATAAATTCACATAATTTTGGGGAAAAGACAAAAAAATTGGGTCATTTAGCTTACAGGGGATAGAGTCTCTAGTAGAGGTACAGTACAGGAAGTGAGAGAGGAAGGCAAAGGGGAGAAAGAAACCCCATCCCCAAACATTTTTGTGGGGTACCCAAAGGAGACTACAGCCATCCCAGCCCTGTTCCTCTGATGTAAGTGAAGAAATTCTAAGTGACTCTAAGTGACTGAGGATTACTGGCCTGACTTGTGTAAAACTGCTAGCTATATCTAGATTTCAGACTAATCTGAGGAGTAAATTAGACAAATCAACAGACAAAATTCCTGTAAGTTTCCTGCTTTTGCTCAAAAAAGACAACCAAGAGAGTAAGGTTGTCCACCAACAGTTTTGGTGACATGATGAGTCTTTAAATAGCCAAAAAAAGTTATGATGTGTGATGTATTTTAGAATTAAAATGCCTCCGTTCAGTTCTGTTGAAGGGGCAGCAAATTGGCATAATTTTAAAATCTCAAGTTTTTAAAAACATCTTAAAAACATGTCTTAACCACAAAATAATTATCATTTTCTTCTGAAGCATACTTCACATAGCATCTTCTCAATTCTGGAAGACATAATGTGAATGTATGTGTTTGGTCAGATTTTAGTTCAGGCATTATGGCATTGTAAATGAAGGAACAAATAATGTCCTAGCACATACACATCAGTATATTTTGGGTTGCAGCTTCCTTCAAAGACAGCTTTCTGTCAAACCAATAATGCTAATAAAAGACAAATAGCAATCGAAGCTCATGAAAATATCTCTGTAGATTAGGATCTCATTTAACTTTGGTAAGAAATGGCACATAAAGTTTGCTTAAGTAATAAGGTTGGCAGATATCATTTGAAAAATGATGTATTGGATGAAAAAATGAAATATTGGATGAAGAAAGAACAATATGCACAATTTTGGGAAGCTAGCTGGATTACAACTTTGAAAAATGTTTCATGATTAGGGCTTGATATCCTTTCAACAGGAAAAAATATTAATGGAGCATATGATATAGATGGTAAGATTAATTTACCCAGTAAAAGATAATAATGGTTAAGAGAACAGTGGGAAACTGGATGATGTCCAAGATATATAAATGCACTTGAAGGGATTAAAAACTGAGTTAAAAACTGAAGTTACAGAACCAGTAAGAAGACCACTTAAGCATTCTGTGGAAGTATAGATGAGGGATTTTGCATTCAAATCCCAAAGAGATTTTGTGTTGTTATAGTATCATAGGATTATTTAGATTAGAAAAGACCTTTAAAACCATCAAGTCCAACCATTAACCCAGAATTCCCAAGTCTACCCCTAAAGCATATCTCTAAGTGGCACATCTACTAATCTTTTAAATACCTCTGGGATGGTGACTCAACCACTGCCCAAGACAGACATTCTAATGCTGAACAACATTTTCAGTGGAGAAATTTCCTAAAACCTGATCCAAACCTCCTCTGGGTGTGATGCTTTCTCTTGCTGTATTACCTGTTACTTGCAAGAAGAGACTGACATCCACCTCAACACAACTCCTTTGAAGTACCAATAGAGAGGGATGAGGTCTCCTGTTCTCCAGGGTAAACAACCCAGTTTCTCAGCTTTTCCTTATAAAACTTGTGCTGCAGACACTTCACTGCATCACTGCTCTGCTTTCAACACGCTCCTGCCCCTCAGTACCCCAGGGTCCCTTTCTACTGAGCCACTTTCCAGCCATTCTGCCCCAAGCCTGCAGAGATGCACAGGGTTACTGCTGAATTTCATATCATTTGCCATGGCCTGTCAATCCAGCCTGTCCTGGTCCCTCTGTAGAGCCTTCCTACTCTCCAGCAGATCAACAATCCTGCCCAACTTAGTGTCAGTGCAAAGTGGCTGAGGATGCATTCAGTTCTCTCCTCCAGATCACCAACAAAGATATTAAACACGACTGGCTCCAAAACTGAGCCCTGGGGAGCCCCACTAATGACCAGTCAAAAGCTGGTTGTGCCATGATTCACCACCTCTTTCTGGGCTCACCCACCCAGACAGGTTTTTACCCAGAGCACACCTGCCCAAGCCATGAGCAGCTATTTGTGATACAATAGGTACTACAGCACCCAACCAAGACCAGTGTTGTCTGACCTTCCACTGAACAAAGACTTATTGCCTCCTCCAGGATATTGGCAACTTGGAGTAAAATCTGTTTTGTGAATAAATAATTCAGACAGATCATCAGAGCCATCAAGACATCCACTCTTCTGGGTCTCCTGCTGCTATTTCTGTATTCTTCTGCTTTCTCATATCCATACCGCCTGAACAATAAGACCCTTCATTTTAGGGAAATTCTTGCTACACTGCAATTATTTCTGTCTTCCCTCCATCACAAGAGTTCACTGAGTAGGAACAAATTAAGCAAGTGTTAATTAAAACAGATATGAACCAGCAACATTTTAAACACTGTAGGACCACATTTTTTTATTTTTTTTTTAGAATTGCCATACACTGTTCTAGAGAGTAGAGGCACATAACACAAATTCCTCTGCTCCTTCTATGCCAATACAAAATGTTACCATAGAAATTAATTAATTAATCAACAGTCCTCAGTGCACATCAGTGTGGCCTGGCAGCCGGGAGGGCCACCTGTGTCCTGGGGAGCATCAGGCACAGCATCACAGCCGGGCAAGGGAGGGGATTGTCCTGCTCTGCTCTGAGCTGGGGCAGCCTCACCTCCAGTGCTGGGGGCAGAAATGGGTGACACAATGGGAAAAAAACATTGGGTTGTTAGAGAGCATCCAAAGGGAGGCAACAAAGATGGTGAAGGGCCTTAAGGCAAAGGCATATGAGGGGTGGCTGAGGTGCCTTGGTCTGTTCAGCCTGGAGAAGACTGAGGGGAGCTCTCACTGCAGTTACAGCTTCTTGTGAGGGGAACAGGAGGGACAGGCACTGATCTCTGCTCTGTGGTGACAGTGACAGGACCCGGGGCAGTGGCCTGAATTTGTCTCAGGGGAGGTTTTGGTTGCATGTCAAGAAGAGGTTCTTCACCCAGAGGGTGCTTGGGCACTGGAACAGCTCCCCAGGGAAGTGGTCACAGCACCAAGGCTGACAGAGTTCAAGAAGCATTTGGACAATGCTCCCAGGGACATGGTGTGATTTCTGGGGCCTGTACAGGGCCAGGAGCTGGACTTTGACTATCCTTGTGGATCCCTTATAACTCAGCATATTCTGTGATTCTGTGAAAACAATAATTTCTGCCAAATTATTCCTGTTTCTAATTCATAAACTGCCAATTTCTCCTAAATGGATAACATTTGTAGATAGTGGTCAATGAACCATACACAAATAATGAGAAATTATATGTTCTTCCAGAACTGTTTCTTTCATTCTGTCCACTAAATGCTTCAAAGCACATAAACATTACCTAAATGAACAGTTCATTCCCGAAACATTAAATTCTCTATTACAGTGGAACAAAAATTACTCTGTCTTCCCTTTTCAAGTCAGGCATTTAGGCATCTTTGTTTAAACTGAGCCTCTATTACCTCAATTGTATGGCCTCCTTTCAGTCAGGGGAGCAGTCATGCATATTAACAACAGATGCTGGTGTAAAGAAAAGTATAAGGTGAGTTAAAAGAAGATAGAAATAAAATACCCCTCATTTTTTTTTCTCAACAGATCCTTCCAAACCTAAAGAAAGACATAATAATTTAATAGATAAGTCATCCTAAGACTTTACTCATTTAAATCTAATGACAAATAACTAGTTATGCATTAACCTTCCAGTCTGAGCTAAGTAACCTTCCTGTTTGGGTTAAGTATTGCAATTCTGGTATAATTCTGTACAGGGTACATGAGCTACTCTGCTGATGTACCAGACTACTTTAAGAAGTAGGAGGGCAAAAATCTAGTGGAAAACTGTGCTTAGAGCAGCTGTGCTCACTCTAGGAACTACTGGCTTTAATGTTGTGGATATCCAACTACTGTTTTATCTGTGTGTAGCAGTTTAGAACAACCCTGATGAACCCGTATGGCTTCAAGCTCTGCTGCTTTACAACTACTGCAAACAAAATTAACTCTGTCCTGGCAAAAAACTCTCTCTACTTTTGTGGTTTTAATTACAATTGGTCAAGATGCTTATCTTCAGTATCTCAGTAGCTGCTTTACATACATACAGATTGCAATATATAAATTGCAGATGAGACCACCAGCATCACTTGCTTGAAGGAAAATATAACAATGGGACTGCTACTTGCTCTAAGATAACATCTCAGAGTTTAGATAATAGAGCTTCACAGCTTTCTGAGTTGGGTTTTACAGCTGGTTTACATTGTCCAATAGCTACTAGTGCATCTACCTTCCAGTCTCTCTTCTGTGGACCTTTTGAACAACAGCTAGAAATGCAATTTGTAAGGATGACATGAGGTAAAGTAATATCCATTTACTTATTTTAAACTAGCAATTCAATGAGTTTATTGGATATTTTATGAAGGTGCAGTATCACAAGAAATAATAGATCATCACCTCTTGTATTGAGAGATTTAAAGCCTCTAAAATTTTTAGCTAAATAAAAGAAAGATGCCATATGTTTGAGTGAACAAAAAAAAGGTTTGTGAGAGGGACAATGCAACCCCAGTATATAATGACACCACATCTCAGAATAGATATTGAAGTTATTTTTGGATGCTTTTTCACCTTCCTAGATCTAACATGCAGTGGCAGCCCACCAAAAAAAATTGCCTTCAAAAAAGCAGATACTGAGACCAACACAAGGTTGTAATTTTTCTGTTATAACCACATATTTATTATAGTCAGATATTGTGCTTGAGTATTGTCAATAAAAAGAAGCAGCTGTCTTAAAATTAACACCAGGAAAGGACGACATCATTTGCTTCAGCAGCAAGTCTGACACAGATGACAATAAGTTTTCTAAAACAGAAAAGTGACAAAACATTTAGGAACCATAGTTAACTGTATTCGTTTTTCCTCAAAGAAACAAAAATACAAGATAAGAGCAAGGTATTCACTGAAAATAGCAGATCATCCTTAAATACACAGAAATGCTCCTTTCTACAGAGGATTGCAAAATTTGAGATGTTGAACCACAAGATCTCTAGAGGGAGTCAGAATTTGAAGGTTCAGAAGGGAATTTAGACAGTTTCATTAATTGTCCCTTAAATGGATATATAAAAAAAAAAAAGAAGGCTAGATAGATATCTGTTACACAACATCTGTGTACACAATATCTTTTATGCAACAACTGTAAATGCAGAATGGCAAGTGTACTGACCAGGGAAATTGGCTCTTTTGTCCCATTTGGTGAAGCCACATTGTTGCTCTCCACAAACTACCGAATATCAGATTCAGCAGATATTCCTTGGGCAATGGTCTGTTTAAGTGCATGAGGAACATCTCTTTCACCTCTCTCTTTTAGTGTGAGCTGTCACCAGATAATTGTAAAATTAAGAGTTGTCCACAAGTGAACAAGAGCTGTGGGGGAAAAAAAAAGGTAGGAGACAAAAGATTATTTAATTACTAGTTACACAGAGGAAAATTGGAAAAAGACTAAAATAATTTCTAAAAAATAAAAATATAAAAAAATATAGATGCAGAAAGCAGGAAGAGTCAGTGGAAAGATTTGCTGTTTTCAAAACTGAAGCAGTCCAGTCGTAATCAACAGGGTTTTGCGGATTTGGGGGGGAGGGTGATGGTTAATGAGAAAAAGGAGCATTCAAAAATTAATTAAACTGGTTACAACTACTCTAAAAAAATACATACTCTTGACAAAAACACTGTCATCATTGTCAGAAGAATCTCATCCACAGAATTGCTGCTTTCAGCTAGGCCTACAAAAGTACAACTGTCAAAACACGGCAAATCTCACTTTTGGTTGTCAGCTTTCATTTCCAGTTACTCAGGGCCAGTATGACTTCAAATATTGTTGATGGAACAAATATTGGCTTTGAGATATATTGTATGATTTGATTATTATACAATATATTCTCAACTCCTCAGTTTAATAATTAAAAAAATCTTTTCTCAAAAAATAAAAGTTTTCTACCAAATTTATTTGCCTCCAAAAAGTTCTAGCCTCATGCATTTAAGCTGACCAAGTTCATTCATTGAAAGTTAAATGAGAGACAGTCAAAGTAAACAGTTTTTGAATTGTCTGTAAAATAACCTCTGCTAGTTGGCAAATACACAGCAATAGTAAAACACATTTCCAGAAATTAATGCCTTTCCCTCATGGATTTAATGGGGCTCAACAGACATTGTTCATGTGGGCAAAGCTTGTGAATCTCTAGGAGCAGAGAACAAGGAGCTGGCTCCTTCATGAGTATTGTCTGCAATGAATTATTCAGTCAACTGTATTTATGACCACCTGTGATGAAAATGTGCTACTAACTCCAATCAGTATTAAATTGCCTTCCCTCCCTATCCCCACTGATGGTCAGAGAATATTGGTGAAATCATCTACTGCAGCATTTAATGTTTATTTAATTAACAAGTGCTCTGCTTGCTAATTGCAGGTTTCCTTCATGAATCAAGATATGAGCATTCACTGTTTAAATCCCATGGAGATTGGTAATTTCTCAGGTTCACTTTCAATGCACATTCACCAAAATGAGCCAACTCCATCCCAACAGTGCAACTATTCTCTCAAAGAACCCAGTTAAATGAAGAATGTGACAAGTAACTAAAAGAGTCCATGGAGCATTTGACTGTATTTATGAACAAGTGTCACACATGGACAGAAATGGGATTCAGTAAACTGACAGAATTTTGGCCTACAACTTATAGCTCATGTCCTCAGCAAGCAAAGACATACTCAAAAAGAGGAAAGATTACTGTGCTAGCTATTAGTAAGAAAATATGATTTTTTTACAAGCCCAAAATGGGTAGGATTTTAGGTGTGAGTAATCCAAAAGTAGAAATCGTGGCTTTTGGAGTGGAGAAGTAAGGAAAAAGAAAAATCCAAAGATCCTCAGTTTTGCAGCCTAGTCATCTAAAAAAAAAACCTTTGGGAAGTAACTAAATCAAAATGTGAGACACAACTGGAAAAACATATGGGGGAAACCTTTGCACGTTTTGGTTTATTTTTATAGGGGTTTTCTTTCTTATATTAGATTTTTAAAGACTTTAAAAGGTATCTGCTTAGTTTTGCTATTAGAAACTTCAGCTTTTCTGAGTTTTCCAGTGGAAATGATGTTACCCAATTAACAGAAAGCACCCAGGAGGCCACTACATGTAGGCGTAGAGAGACAAGCTTCCCATGTTCCTTTGACCTTGTCGCAGATATCTCAAAAGGGTTAGTCAGCCAACCACTCACCCAGCATGTGCTTTATTCTCCAGTCAGAAAGAATAAAGTAACAGTGGATGAGATGAGGGAAAGAAATCGGGTGAAACCAAAGTCCTCAGCTCAGTCTTATGTCAGAGACTGTTTCCACAGGGATGGTATTTTGTCAAAGTGAAATGCAAGGTGTAATAAGGATGCAAAACTGATTGGACAGCAAAGCATAAACAGAAAGTCACAACCTGGAAACCACCAGCTGGAGACCACTTCAGCTGATGGCTTAAGGTGGCAAGTTTCAGAGTTAATTAAATCCCTTATATTTCAATTGCACTGCAGGGTCACAAGCACTGTCATCAGCTTTCATAGGCACCGCATAAGATCAATTCTCTACTGAGTATGGCTCAGACAAATAGACATTTTGGAATTATAAACTGAGGGTTAGGGTCTGACCAGGTGAACACAGAATGTAATAAAAAGACTCATTAGATTTCCCTGGGGTGTATAAACACCAGGATGGAAAGTCTGGAGCTGGTACTGTTGCCTGCCCCTCTGCAACAGGCATCCTTCTCTTCAGAGCACAGGAGGTAATAAAGCAATCCAGGACCAAAACAGCTCCACATTACAGTCAAACTGCTCTAATTGTCTGGAGGGCTAAGCTGCAGACTAGAGGGTCCCACTATTTAGTTTTCCTGTCAGCACAGAGTAGAAATCTGTATTGCAGTTAGAAGAACCAGGATAGCAACCTCTATGTGCAAGCCTGCATACATAAAGTCAGCAAAGTATTTCAAGCCCATCAAGACAAAAGCTGTTAGCCTGGGAGGAAAATACGTGACGTTGTAAACTTACTTCTACTGTGCAAAAGGGCTGTGAGGGCACTAAAGGACAAGATGTCTTATAAATAGTATGCCACAGACGCATACGCTGGAATTTTTAAATGCAGGCTGCAAGATAAACAAGGTTTGTACCACGAGTTTTAAATTTGTTTTGACTAATGAGGCATATAGATTCAGATTGGCTGGATTGCCTGAGAATTTAAAACAAATTCCCAATGCATTTGCTGTGAAGCTTTCAGTAATTTCTTTCATGCGCAATCAAATCTAGGGACTCCCTTCAACTACTCACTCAAAACAAAAAAAGAATAAGAAGCAGGCAAGTGAAGCAATGTTGTAGTTAAATGCACCATCAGCTGTCCACAGGGACATCCAGGTCAGCTGCACACAAGCATATCATTTGAGCTTTTGAATCTGTTCTACTGATTACTTCAGCTTTGGCAAAGGCAGCCAGAAAACTGATGCTGTGTAACTCCACAAGTCAAGGAAAGCCATTGTTTCTGCTCTTTGCTGTTGCTTAATATCTGCAGTAAACAAACCAGAAAAATAACAAATGGGACTATTGCCTTTATTTCCAGACAGAAGAAACAGGCAGACAGCTTCTATTTATCAAGGGATATCTTACCAATATTAGGTGAATTTTAAAGAAATGCAACAAATTTGAAATAATGAATTGCATTCTGTGTACCTGATGCATGCATTTGGCTGCAAAGCATTTCTTGGTCTCTTTTCTTCCTCGTGGCAAGTACCCATCTCCCAAAACAGAAAGGCAGATTTTCCAAGAGAAGATTTTAAGTTACATCACACTTGAAGTAAAAGTTTGTACGCTCTCAGTCCAGATGGATTCAAATTTCATTCATCATGGAGTCCTCATGCAACACAATGGCCCTGATTTCAGGACCAATGCTAGCAATCCTAGCCACTTTAAAAACACCTGCAAACTAGTAAAAGCCCTTCCACACTGTCTCATAGGTGCTGTCATGGAGGTGTGGATCCCTTTTTGATGTTTCTCCAAAGATGCGCCATAGTGACTGAGAGTTTCATCCCAAAGTATTCAGTACTTCATCTCTATGCACTGAAAATGTATAGTTGTCAGCCAGGTAAAGCAATTTTTGTTCCATCATAAAAATGTTTGGGCATCCCATAATAATGCAAACAACCAGGCTGCTGCATAGATGTGACAACTCTCACCCTTGGGACACACGTTTGGATAGCCACACAATCTGTGCAAGATTAGCCTGGCACACCACTGACTGACTCCTGAAGAAAAGCTCCTCTCCTGTTACTAGAAACCTAAGTTGCAAAATAACTGATTTAGCATTAAAGATTTAAATTAGATTATTATTTCTATCTTCCTAATGACTATATATTTTAAGCTCTAATTTTCTGTAAAATGCTTTGATGTCAAAACCAACAAGCCAGTAAAAAGCCATATGCTATGTACCCTACACTGGATTCTCTTGAAGCTCTCTGCTATTTGCTGATACTGTGACGCTTCTGGTCTCCACAGTACTGAGCAGATCTAGGATTTGGTGATTCAGTCAAGAGCTATTGCAACCTTACAATGTTGTTTGCCTTTCATGAGGGAAATGTATTAAAACAAAATTATAAATTAGAAACCTAGGGAATTTTCCCTCATGGCAATTTTTTTCCCATTACTGTACTGTTTCTTTGCAGTTTAGTGCTGCAGCTGTCCCAAGGCCACCAAACTTTAGGTGTCTTGAATTTGATGAAAGTGCATAGATATATTGGCCAAGTCTCTCATGCATTATTATTTTATTTATCAGATGCAGGAAATAATTCTTAAGTAAATAAATATCCCGATTTCTGCTGAATTGTTTACAGTTCATGATAGCATCTGTTATTACCAGGATCCTTCAACTGACCAAAAATGAAATAATCATTCATCAGATCAGAAAACTTCAGCACTTTTAAGTCACTGAAAAGTGCTATTCAGCTTGAGATAGTTCCTCTATTCACACTTAACCCAATGTGGGATTTAAACCAACTGCCTAAGAAAAGACTGTAATGTTTGTTTCCATTTCTTTTTTGAATTGCTCTTCTTCACAAAAAATGAGATTATGAATATGATGAAAAGATATTCCACTTTGTGGTTTCAGATAAAATATCAGAGTGTGTTGCATTTCACCTCGTAAGTACAAGAATATTTATTTGGGGAAATCTGGCTGGCAAGTATAAAATCATTCTTAGCAGACCATACAGGCATTTGTGAAGAAATGGTGTATAGCACAGAGGAGGGAGCAGAGGAATGCACAAAGGCTTTTAGTCCAATTCCTTTACCTCCTGTACCTGTCAAACCATCCCTTCTCTCCAGCCTTGCCAATGTTAAATCACATGCATATCAGAGCACAAAGCACTTGATATTTGTATGCTTCCACTGTATACAGCTTAGCTCAATCATAACCAAAATCTGCCACATTTTAATGCTCTTTTCTGAAATGTTTCCAGCACTGTTCTTCCAGATGAAAGAACATTTCTTTATTAGTGCTGTTCAAAGAAACAAGCAATTTCAGATGAGAAGGGCATCAACTGGAAATAAATGGAAGCAAATTATTGCTATTTGATTTGCTGACCGGAAAGATTAAAATGGAGACAGAGGGGTTTCACAGAACAAATGCATTTTATTTCAGTTTGAAATTATGTCTGATCCTGATTAAATATGGCTTGAGGTAGGAATGGGAAATGTAACCCACTTAACTGTGATGTTGTGGAAGAAGGTTAAACATTACAAAGGAAGACACCTTTCCCGACTTTCCTTAAAAACTGTTCTGCCTTAACAGGCGCAATTTTGAGAATGCAATTTTATGTCAAATAAAGCTATTTCTGGCTTACACAATATTTGCACAGAAAAGTGAACTGTACTTTTAAAGGCCAGAAACTAAAGTAGAGAAGTATCAGGAAAATTCTTCCCTTAATGTAACGCACCTTTCAGAAGGTAATTTCACCCCTGCCTACGCATTGTCTTGAATTAAAGCAGTATTCAAGACCATAGCAAAGTGAGGGAACCTACTTTGCTCCTTATTATTCATTCTTTTGTAAGGACAGAATCAAATTTACTCTTTTATGTGCAGTGTTACCACACCATGGCGCAGTTCTGTAAGTCCACATCCTACAATCCAAACCACAGGTTTATGCACCCCAGCATAGGCTCATGACTTACAGTGAAACTCTGAAAGGCTCAAATCAGACACACTGAGAGATCATTTGGGTAACTGGGACTGCTCATTCTACATCTTGTATGAAATTTTGTGTACTCATATGAAAAACAAACCACTGAGTGAGGAAGCTAAGGCAAATTTTAATAGCTGAAAGCTCTTCTCTTTTTTTCTTTTTTTTCCCCCAGTTTTAAAATGCTGCAACTGTAAAGAAAGCATATTTAAAAGGAAAAAAAACCCAAACAAAAATGCCTGCAATTGCATTAATTCTTAAAGATTGTGCAAAGAATTATCTGACAAATAACTTTGGTGCTCAAGAACAGAACAGCTGGTGAGGACTGATCACACAGGCTGAACTCTGTCAGTTTCCTCACAATGCACTTGAGGCACTTTCTGCAATTTAGCGTGGGACTTCAGGTAGAGTGCAAAACATCACCTGTCATTTTGACAACCAGGTATTTTCATGGATTTCTACAGCATCCAAGCACTCCAGAAATAAAAGAAAGTTTGGTCATGCCCTAAGACACCTCCCAGATCTCTGCCTAAATGCTGCTGCCGGTAAAATGTTTGTATATTGAGCCTTCTCAATGCACTCTGAAAAAGGGCAGCAGGGAAGGAGAGGGTAATACTGTCTCCTTTTTTATCATCATCCAGTGATGGTACTTTCATTGCTAATTTGCATTTCCTTAACATTAACACTATTCCCAATCTCTTGCATTGCCTGTTTAAAATATCAGACACATGCTGCATATCTGAGACAATATAAGACCAGCTTCCAAGTTAGACTTCCTGACATTTGCAGATATCAGTCTTACTAAACAAGCTCTCTGTCGTCTGCCACAAGATCATGTTCCTTTGCTCCCCAGTAAAATCTCATCTTAATTAGCTTTTGATAAATCAAATGCCATCATTAACAAAATGTAATAACTGACTGAATATTTCATATGCTCTTGTTGGCAGTTGTATAGATTAAGGAACAGAAATGACAAAAACTTTGACATTTAGGCCATTAAAGGTCTGGTATCCATGGAAATGAAATACAATTGAAGGTACAAGTATTCTATATATACTCTCTCTCTCCCTCCCTCTCCCTTCATAGATAGATATATATATCATATATATATATTATATAAAAGTTATATATACATATATTTTATAAATATTTGGGGGTTTATGCATAATATATGTGTATATATGTGTGTATATATGCATATATATAAAAGTTTTTTTTAACAGTTCCTTTCTTAGGTATCTATATAACTGGGTAATCACTGTATGTTGACATGATACCGAATTTTTTAGCGGTTACCTAAAACATGATGTGTCCTTGGATGTTTCACTGGACCATTGAGTGAAGTTTTCTGTGCATATTTATCTTACATGGCAACTCTGGGCCATACCCATTTTATATATCCATTCCAAGGATGGTGACTAGGGGCACAAAAGAAAGGACTCATCACAGTCCAACCCGAACCCGCACAGTCTGGCAGTGATGTGATGTAACTCGGCATCGGGGGCACATTGCCTCAAGGTCAGTCATCTGAACTGGCTGAGTGACTGATTTGGGGCATCCACATGTGCCATTTCTTTGGTCAGGTTTGGTGCCTGTTCCCATTTAGCAGAGTGCCTCAGGCATTTGTCTCTGGGCTTCCTGTGCTCAGTGCTGGTCCATGGCAAGGCACACAGTCACTGGCTAATCCCAGGCTTGGCCACCACAGCTTCTGCCCAGAGAGCTGCTGCAAAAGCAAGGATCTTATGAGGTCTGGAGCAAACACATATCCAGTGACTCACTTCCCTGACAAGAGGAAACACTTGACACTTAAATTTTCTCCTTTGGCTTCTAGAGCAGTATCCACCGTGTTCAGTGAACTTTCTTTCTGCATCACCAGATAGCAAGCCTCTGGGACAGCTGTCACAGTTACAGACTAGCACATGGCCCAAAACATCTGAGAGACTGTTTACTTCTTCTGCAGATCAATTTCTTAACACAGTTGTCATTACATTAATTTCTCACAGTAACTGCAGGGAAAACCAGTAACCACTAGCTGTGGGGTGTCCTGAGCAACCCACTCTAAATAAAAGTGAAAATAGCTTCCTACCCAAACGTAAAATGCAGAGATCCCTTTTCAAAGACAGCATTTGACCCAAATTGTACTAGAGGCATTTTCACAAAATGTCAGCTGTCAGGGAGCCATCAGCTTCAAATCCCAGGGCTAAACCTGTCATGCCCTAGCCCATTTGAAGAAGAGCTGTGAGTCCTCAGCACAGGCCTGACCCCATGTCCATCGCAGCCTTCTCTGCACAGATGCCTCCTGTCCACAGAAAATGCCCAACACAACAGAGCTGGAAACCTAAAGCAGCTAAATACCATCACACACAAGAATAATTAATCTCATTATCACCAGCTCAGCTGGCTGTAATTGTCAATATATTGTTTTATGAGCTTCCATTGGCAGGAAATGAATGATTTCTACCTCACAAAAATGAAACAACTCCCTGGGTAGGGTACAGGGATTATTTATATAGAAAAGAATAAATCATGATGAAAGTGGCAGGAAATAAATAACAGGGAAATTCTGTTGGCTGAGTGTCTGGAGTTGAAAATTCTATTTGAGGAAGGTCCCAGGGATTTTCTATATTACTTTATTTATTTAACTCTAGCTCCAGTTTTAATGGATACTGATTTTTGTTTTGTTCAGATATATTATTCGGATATATTAAGAGCATTTGTGCCTTCAGAATGCAATTATATATCTCATTTGGAGAGGGGAAAAATCAAATAAATCTAGGAACTGCTATAATCTTCCAGTAAAATATAAAGTTATCAAGAAAACATCTCGTCATTCTGCACTGTCAAAGTTGCCCATTAGCAGCACCCCTCTGCAGGGATGTAGGTACAAAGTCAAAAGTAAAGCTAAGTATGTTCAGAAACTATTTATCTGCTACTGTGTGCTATTCACTTGTTTTATGTTACAATGTAAGATGTAACCAAAAGTATGTACGCTATCACCATCTCTTAAAACTAGGTGGGGCAGTTTTCTTTATCTTCTTCAGGACCCATCCTTCCTCCAGGGAGATATCTTCTGTTAATGGGCCACTGCATGACTGATAAAATTACATCACCCCATTGGGAGATGCTCCACCCAGTGGGGAGAGACAAGCATTTACTATCTAGATAAAATCTGAGATTTGGAACACTACAGGCAGCGTTATCCCTGAATTCCCAGAGGACAAGAGCTCCATAATCACCACTGGACCTTAGAGGAAGATCAAGCCCTTCACAGGATCACTGCTTCAGCAGAACCACAGCCATCATTTCAACAAGACTCCAGCCACCATTTAATCAGACTGCTACCACCACCCTGACCAACAGGGTGCCAGGTTGTATTCTGTTTCTGTATTATTCCATTTATTTTAACTTTCCTATTACATTGTAGCTCTGACTCAGGATCTCCCACTGGCTGGCTTTCAAACTAGTACATCACTTTAAAAATTGAAATGATCAGGTAGAATGGCACGATGAAATAAGATTCACCATAGGAGGAAAAATAAGATTTGGAGCTGAAACTATCAGGAGTGCTGAATGAGTAAGCATCTGTGGAAGAGCAAAATTTTTACTATTTGCTTTGTCTCCTTTCACAGATAAAAGCAACTGTACCATCACTTTCCATATAAGCTTTTTATTTTTGTATAGTGTCCATTTTAGCAGATATAATGGAAATAGAAAACAATATGGCTGGGCACAAATGCGTCATGTCAGCTTTCCCTTAACCAACAGAACTGGCATTTGTTTTTCTTCTGACTTTCTCACATGCAAATAGATTTATTCAATATTTTGACAGGAAACCGAGAGTATATTTAAGTACTCTTTTCCCGTAATTCTGTTGGCTAACGAGCTCATTCCACAACTTTTCAGTGTTGCATCAAGACATCAACTCCATGTTACCTCAGAGCAGTTAGAGTTTATTCTGTGATTTTGAGTCACAACAGGCATTCTGTCAACACTGTGACACTAGCTGGAGACCAAATGTCAAAACAGATTCAAGGTTTGTCTTATAAAGGGAGCAACCTTTTGAAAGCCTTCAATCAAGTTGTGTGAGCTGATAGATTTGTGATGTATATCTACTAGATAACTATGGAAGTTCTGAAGGCTTCTTCCTCTGAGTAGCTACTCGTGCACTGTCTCAAAGAGTCCACATGGATTTCACCAGAGGAAATAAGGCTAAACCAGGAATTCAATCAGTAAAAATATTGCTGCATACACTTGTTGGAGTCAGTGAGTCAGGGGTCTCTCTGAATTCTTCAGAGAGAAATCAGAGTGCAGGGATTGAATTAAAGCCTTCGGATGGATTGAAGTACGGTAAGCCACTCGCACATAAAGTAGATGTTTAAGTAGAAGTAAGTTAGTAAGTTTTAGGGTGAGCTCTAATGCTTTTAGTAAGTAAAAGGTCTAGATTCCACAGTAGCAGAGCGAGTTCTAGTGAAGGTTGAAACATACTGATATTTTCAAAAGAGGCTCCAGGCCCACAGTTGTAGACAGGACTTAGTCATAATAGAGCTTTAGTAAGAATATTGCTTACGTTTTTTAGATAGAAAAAGATAGGTTGTATGCATAGTCTATACGTAACCTGGTGTGCTAAGAAACTAGAATTCCAATAGGTTAAGGAGTGGTGGTCCGAGTTTGCATCCTAGTTTGTTGGAAAATCCTATATAAGAGTTTGTGTTGGGGAGAGTTGTTGCTTTTAGCCGTTAGCTTTTAGCCATTCGGCTTTTAGCCATTTGCTTATTGCCATTGCATTTGCCATTGCTTTGCTATTGCTTTGCCATTGCTTGTCTGAGTGCCTCTTGAGACTGATGTGCTTTGTAATAAATAACCTCTTTAACTATTAGCTGCTTTGCTTATTTAAGATAACGCGACAAAGTAGAAGCCAAGAGCTCCGGAGGTCGAGAACCTCACATACATTAAAAATGGCATTAGTTGATTTCACTGTTTAAAGTGATAAAGCAAGCTTTTACCTTTGGGTGAAAACACTGTCAACAGCAAGGCAGGAACAAAAGCCAGAAACCCAAAGAACAGTTTCCTGCCCTGATGGAGCAACTGAAGACTTTAGGTTTCCTTTTGGCCTTCTCCTATGCAAATGTTGAAACTCATCTCTAGAAATACACTCTCCTAACCTACCACACATTCTTGAGGAGCAGCCATATGGTCTGGAAGGGAAAAAGCAGTCTGCATGGTGCATGCTGCATAACTATTCAGAGATATATGTGGTGGTTTGATGACTGGCACAGCCTGCCTGCTCTCCTCTGTCTTTATAATTAAAGCATTATTTTAAACTATATAGTATGAATTCATCCTCTTGTGTCCTCAGTTCCTCCTTATAGTCTTTCCCTCTCTTAAATTTAATATATTTTCCCTTTTCTTTCCCTTTACAGACAAGAACTGCAGCAATTCATTTCACAGCAATCCCTTCTTGCTGCTTTGCTAATACCCATGTGCATTAAAACCTCATCCATCATTGTTTTCAGAGAGTCAGCTTTTTAATCAGATCTGTATGTATATTGGTTTGAGCATGTGGCAGTTTAATTACCCTCTTGAATATGTGAAACACATCTTTGTCATATCTACTTATATCTGAAGAGAGCCATCCTATAACACTAATTAAAGAGGGATGATGACAATTTTTCCATACTCAAATTATGTCCCATCTGTCTAGTCATCCTCCTGTTCACTCTCTGGATTAATTAAGGGTGGGGAAAGGTTGTCTCCCTGGAGTTTTGCCTAGTGCAGGATGAAAAGTCTGTTTTAACAGAGAAACATACCAAATTCCTTTCCTCTTATCCCAGAGTAAGACACATAGCAGAGAACAGAGCCCTTTGTTTAGCTGCACTCTGATCAGCTAGTCATATGTTGCATGGCATCATGAGCCCAGTGCATGCAAGTTTGCTGAATCTAGAGCTGGTCTGAAGGGAGATGCAGCAAGGCCAGCAAGTCACAGCTAGATACTGTCCTCTGATACCTGGACCCACAGTTGAAATCAATTTTATACTGGTATGAATAAAGGAGACCATAGTACCAAAGAGGTGTGGTGTGAAGGCACAGCAGCTTTTCAGCATTGCCTTTTATCTGCATGAGAGTACTTCACCCATAGCCATTTTCTTTAGATATTTGAGGCATCTGGGTAAATTGCAAAATCTTCTGATCTTGCTTAGTCAGAAAGAATTTATTCTTATTAACAAGACTGGGTTTGCTTCTTCCTAAATGTACCTGCACAGATCCTGTTGTACATTTCAATCAGACCTCCCAGATGGCTAAGCCATTAATCTTCATGTAAACAGCAACCTAAAAAGCTTTTAGTGCTGGGAAGGATGAAAAGCCCTGAAGAGTCAGGACTGTGTATCAGGAAGGAAGGGATGCTACTTGTACTAGATGCTGTCATACTCCCACACTACCCTCAGAGGACACGTGCCAGCTGACATCACATGCCAAAAAGTGAAAAATGAGGCAGGGGAAGAGGTGTCAGCAAGGCCTGGGCTTCCCAGGCCCTCATTATGGTAGCGGGCTGAGCAGGAGAATCATTTTGATCCTCTCCCACTTCATAAGCTTTTTCCTGTTGCTGGTGCTGGTGTGGGGGTTTTTGGCTTTGATTTTTGCTTGTGTGTTTTGGGTTTTGATTGTGTTTTTCTTCTCTCCTGATGACAGCATCCTTCACTCATAAGAATGCACTGTCACCAGAGATTTTATCAGCTCAGAGTGACAGTGCTTTTACTACTCTGATTCACCAGTTTATACAAGGCACTGCAAATATACTCTATGAAATTAATTTGTAGAAATGACTACATGGTATTAATTTAAGGTCATCAATTGCTTAGCCTATTCTGATCCTTTGGTAAGGCCAGGAGATAATAAGGCTATAAATTTGCATAAAACAGGGCTGCTAAATATTAAAACTGCTAAAATATATTTCTTTAATAGCCATCATATTTCATTGTCATTTTTCATATACACTATATAAACCCAGTTTTAATTTCAATATTTCTTCATGCCTACTGTACATTTTTCCTTTCCCCCCCGCCACCGCTGGCCTAAAGCAAAACTAAACAAGATGCTTATGAGCACTTCACTTTTTGTTTGTCTGTCCCATGCTGATCTGTTTTCCAAATTACATGATAAAAGAAAATACAGCTCACCATATATAAAAGATTATTTACGTGTACTTTTTTCTAATGGAATGCTGAAGCTCATCATTTTATAACTTTAAAATAAAATTTTTTGGGGGAGATAATAAATTTAAACATGCTGAATTAGACAGGTAGCCTGTGGCTAGATATTTTAGCAGTTGCTGTGACATGAGGTTAAAATGTTTTACAATCTCAAAATTTCATTGTGGGGAGTTTTTTCA
The DNA here is from genome assembly GCA_034336665.1 of Luscinia megarhynchos. Classification (NCBI taxonomy): domain Eukaryota; kingdom Metazoa; phylum Chordata; class Aves; order Passeriformes; family Muscicapidae; genus Luscinia; species Luscinia megarhynchos. The sequence goes on along the minus strand of CM067592.1, from coordinate 46,799,873 downwards.
CCACAAATTATTAACAGTATTGAACGACTATAATTACTGAGACACAAAGATTAAAAAAAAACCTTCTGTTTTCTTTTTTTTTTCCTTTTACTTTGTATAGTTGTTGCTACTGTATTCACACTACTGCATTACTCCCTTCTCTCACCATTTTCTCCTCAGTTAGAGCCCAACAGCTGCTGGTTCTTCTCCCTATTTTATTCTCATTTTATCTTTTTGTGGTCTTTAACAAAACATTTAACAAACTCTTACAGTGTTTTCAATCTAGACCAAACTGCCCTGGAAAGAAAATGAACTCTTCTTTAAATGAAACTATAGATGTTCTCTCACATAAACATTCCAGCTTACTCCTGCATGAAAATCCTATGCAGAGCAGGGAGGAACCACACAAAACAAAACGAAGCCATCAGGTTTTTTTACTTCTGTCAGCCAAGGAACATTCTCCAAGTATTTTAAATAACATTTCCAGACGTCCTAAAATCTGCTACCTTTTCTACTTGCACATGGTTTTGAGCCACTTGCACAGTAACTCTTGCCTAAAATTTGGAATGCTGTTTTCTCCCACGCAGCTCTGCAAGTTATCAGCATAAAGTTCCACACTTAGATTCATTGTAGAATTCTATAGGCTCCTAGGGATTTTGCACCTGGCTCATAGAGTAAGCACACGTTCTTTAAGACATGAAAAACTTCTGGACACAAGTATACCTGAATTTAAGCAATTAATTGGTATTTCAGTCCTGAGACAAATATTCTTTCACTAAGCACTGAGAAAAAAGGAGACCATTTAATAATGGATCCTATTTGTAATAATTTTTTATACCTCCAACCCTGCTTTATAACATTAGCAGCAAAAGGTTGAGTAGCAAAAGGGCACAGTTAAAGAGAGATTTTTTTTTTTTTGCCTTAGTCATGTATAATCACAAGAAAATAGGCTAACAGAATAGTATGGAATAGTGTGACCATTTTGTCCATGCACAGAGGTTGAAATTGTATTCTCCCACTCCAGACAGCCTCAATAAAATCTTCAAATGTGATTGTCTCATCCTATTTTTCTGCAAAATACAAAATATAGTCTTTTAGAAATATATTAAATTTTTTCATAATGTGTTAGTATGTTTCCTATAATATTGTAATTTTAGTACTCAATTTCTCCCCTTGCCTCCCCACTGCTAAGCTGGTTAATTGGTAATCCTTTTCCCCCTGTTTTGGACATCTTACTCATTATGTTTAAAAGTAGTGTTTACAAGATTTTACCTATAAATACAATGTCATAGTAAAATCTGAGCCTTTGCTTTGAAAGTGATAGCAGCACAGTCAATACTAAAAAAGAAATACAGGGAGGAGTGGCTTCCCTTGCAAACTCTTTTAACTAGTCCATCATTATAAGAATTTCTACAAATTTTTAAAAAGTACCAATATTCTGAACTTAATGTAATAAATGAAGGGTGGTCATATTACCCAGTTTTAAAAATTACTTTACATAATATAATCACTTACTTGCTTTAATTTAATTTCACTTTACATCATTTAATAAATGAATGCTGATCATTTGACATAATTGAATAAGTAGTTCAGCTCATTCTCTGTACTTCTTAGGTCAAAAATTATTTGAGTCATCTTCCAGGACTGCATTGTGGTATTTTACAGTCAGGTTTCCTTTCTTCTCTCAGCTTCTTTATTACCCTGTGTAATTCCACCATGTAGGAAAGAGCCAAACCTAGCTATGCATGCTGAATTTTTCAAGAAAATACATAGTGTAACTCTACAACCTCCTGCTACTCCACGCCAGACTACAAAAGCCATAATCTCAACTAAAGTGTAATTTTGACTGATATAACCATACCCATGTGAGGTAGGCAGGGACTGTCTTCAATCACCTTCTAGCAAAGCCCAGATTTTCTACTTTGTGTTTGTGAGACAGAATTTAATTTTGAACTGAAGAGACAAGAGGTTTGATGAAGAACAACTCATAATTCAGAAGCTGAATTATGTTCTACTCAGAGTTAAATCAAGCCATCATTCACAATAAAGGAAAAAGGAAAAAAAAATACAGAGTTCTTGGAAAAAAAGAAAGATAGTTGAAAAAAGCTGCAATAATGCTTTTTACATTTCAGAAAAAATTCTGCCTTTCTGATTGTTGTCTTCTACAAAAGGTATCATAGTATTATCACCAGCTCATGCATGGAATATACGGGTTATCTCTTTCTCTCTATATATGTATGTGTGTGTGTGTATATACACAAGAGTAATCACAAATACATCTCCAGCTTTGCACTGGACATCAGTTTTTCCCCTTCAAATCCATAGCAACACAGTGTTCAGAAATGTTAACTGTAAGTCATCTGTTGCCTTCCTATACAGCTGCTAATTTTTTTAGATTATGGAAAACAGCTGGTAATCCTTTCAGGATGAAGAATACAAAATGCATAGAATGCACCCAAGGATTTCTGTGTCTTACAATACAGAAACTAAGTGCACTTGCTTAGAAATAGCACCATTTTTATTTCAGAAGAAGTTATTCCTGTCCAGAAGTAAGTACTCATAATCAAACTGCCAAACGTCAAAGGGGTAATAAATCTATTGTTTTGTCTTCCACTCTACTATCAACCATTTATAGCTGGAGTATGTCTGCTTCATGCATCCTCACATTTATTACAAGTTTTAAGATGTGCTCCTCTACAGAGAGGAATATGCAAGGGAAAAAATAACTACTAAAAGCCATTTCATTTATTTAATGTCCAGTTAATTCATTTCATATTTATCTTTGCATTTTCTTAGCACAGTAAGAGTAGAGGGAGTAAGGCATGAGCTTAACTTTTAGCAGATAAGAGAATAGACAAGGATATCCATGTAAGTAACTCTTTCATCATCTTGAAATAATTACTTTCTGCTTAGTGATGAAAAATATAGGCATTTTCTTCTAAGAAACTCTGCCTCAGAAACTGTGAAGGAAGTTGAAAGGTATAATATTTGAGAAGAAGAATAACCCTCTTAATAAAGGCAAATGGTAAAAAGGTACATTATCCACTCTATTCTTCCACTTTTCTTTCTCCAACAAACTCTTTCTCCCTGGGCCTGTTGCACTTCATTTTCACTTCACTGCATCTTTTAATGTCATAGCAATAATTTGCATTACAAAGCATTTATGTGCTGGGTACGACAAGGTCCCCATTGTGGTGCTTAACTAGACAAACTTCATTCATTGCCACACACACCTGATATCAAGCAACATAAAAGAAATGTTTCCTTCTATTATGTTTCTCAGAGTCATAACCATTTCCTTTATTTACTTTGGAGCATTCACTCTTTTTTTAAGAGCTACTGATGTCTAATGGATTAGTTATTTTCCTTTATCTAAAGCTTTCCTTTATTTTCCTTATCCTTAGTTGTTTGAGGTAGGTTTGGAGGTGTTTGGATTGTGGTGGGATTTTTTGTTTGTGTTTTTGTTTGATTTGGGGTGGGTTTCTTTTTCACTGGAGCTTTGCAATGTATTTCATGATTGGTCCTCATATGGCTAATAATAACATGCAAGAAACTGACCTAACATCCTCTGGTTTTTTTCCTTTCTGCCCATGAAAAAAAATCAGTATCTGCTGATTTAGGGTCTGAAATTTGCAGCAATGTAGCCAAATGTACCTAATGTTTGGTAGAAAATTTAGAGCAATAATGATTGAACTGACTATTACTTCAAGTGCTAAGGGAGTTGCCAGGTCCAGCAGTTTTTGCAACCCGGACCTCTTCCTCATTTCCAGACCAGCAAAACCTAACACAGGCCCTGGAGATCCTCTACACACACTTACCACTGGAGTGCCCATTCCCAGGTCAGCATGAAGGCTTAAGACACTTTCCAAACAGACACATATTTATAAGCATACACTGCTCAGTTCAGTGCAGCTAGACCAGAGCCTTAGCCAGCACCTCTCCAAACACCAATAGCACTGACATAAACAAGAATATGAGTACCCCACATGCTAACTTAGTCCCTTTCAGCACATGCAGGCTGGAGAGAGACTGAAAAAGGAGTGGGTGTTTTTTTTTAAAAAAAAAAGCAATTTATTGCTGATATAATTCAAGCATGCATGTGACCCCACATCACTTTTATGGAAAAAATAATTGACTCATTTCTTGCCCTGTCATGAGATAGATGAATTAATACAGACAGACTTTCTTGCTCTATTAGGGAATTGTTCCTGTGCAACTCCCAAGACTGCTTTACCTCCTGGTGCACATCATCGTATTTGTTACTCTGTTGCTGTCAAACCTACTTAGATTGTACCCTCATTCCACTTCAAAAACTGATATGGATTTTCACTAAATAAGTTGCTTCTTAAACCAGCATTTGAGCAAGAAAAAGAAAAATAAGTATTAAACTTTACCCAAAGGGTATCTTACAGAAAAACGAAAGCTTTCAATACAATATGAGTTTGGAAGTGGAAGAATCTGCACATTAATTGCTCTCCAAGATTCTACTGCAGTTAAGATTCAGTCCAAAAGTTCAGATCATGACCTCATAACAAGTTACCCTGAGCCAGATATGCCTTGTCTTACTGCTTCCCCTGCACTCACACACAGCAATTTAGTGTCCACACATGCTAAAGACCCCTCCCCAGAAGATTTTCAGATACAGAATACTTACTGGAAACAAACAAACAAAAATCTGTGGGAGAACTGATTTAATATCATGACATTAAAGAAAAGTAATCCAGCAGTGATCAGCTAGTTTGATTTACATGCAAATTATTTTTGAATTGTGTTCCAATACAAAAACGAAGTAGTACGAAGATGCAGCAGGTCCAGGAAAGCAGGTAGCATCTATAGCCCCATCAGAAGGTGTATGAATCCAGAATACAGAGTTCATGGAATGGCTGATGTCTCATGAGGAAGCCATTGCTGACAGCAGCCAAAAGCTCCAAGACACTTAGCACAGTACAACTCCAAAAAATGTACAGCATGGCAAAACACAACTGGTCTTCCAGTTTCTTTAGACAGCCTTCATCAGAAAACTGCTCCACATGGCCTAAGTCTCCCCTGCAGTGAGAATGCTTCACCTTACAGCAGCTTTCAGGAACACAAGCTGAATGATGCCAAGAAGATGATGTCTTTAGCCAGTCTGTGTAATTGCGGACCCCACAACACTGCAGCTTCCTCTGTATCACATCCATAGAACTATTTCCAGGATCCTGGGAGCACGTCCAATTGTGCTGGTGAACCAGGTAACCCATAGCACTTTCCAGCTGAGAAGCTGTCTTAACAGAGTAGGAGAATGCCAGAGCTGCTGAAGACATTTCTAGGCAAAGAAGGAGCACCAGCAAGTACATGAGAGTCCCTTGCTGATTGCGGGAACACTTAACAGAAATAGAAACAGCCAAAAGTCCAGTAGGCAGCAATGTAAGTGCAGTTGCAAGAGCCAACCAACCAGGGAGGGACAAGTAAGATTCCTGAAATAAATATCTGTAGTTCTTGAACATCAGGATCACTGAGACTCCACCAAACACCTGTACTGTAGCAGTACCCCAGAAGATGAAGCCCAGGAACCTCAGCACAGATTGAGCAAAGGACCTGAGGTTGGCTTCTTCATAGCACCACAAAGGTGGCAGACCAATCACAGGCATAATCCTCCCCATCCTGCTCAGTCCCCCTAACCCTCATAACCAGCTTTTAAGAGGCTTCCACCTCACTTACACAGGTGCAGCAGATGACATCTCCACCTAAAAACAATTTGCAAGAGAGCAACTCTGATGAGGCTCCTTAGGACAAAGACTATCCCCTGCATCAGGTTAACCATGTGCTGCTGCAGCTTGTTCAGCACAGCCTGCAGGAACCAGCCAGGAAGGTATGTGCTCAGCTTGCTGTGGAGGGTCCCTTGCACTGCTGTCACTGGAGACACTTGCGCTTGAAGGAGTGCAGCTGAGGACAGCTGAAAGAAGGCTGCACCCTTTTCTATGTGTGGAAGACCTAAATGCAGCAGAATAGTCAAAGCTATAAGATACCAAGAATATATACATATATAAGTTGTTAAGAATAGTCATAGCAAAATAGTCAAACACTGCTTGTTCAGTTTACTTGGACTGCCCAATTCTCTATCAGTAGCCAGGATGGCAACAAATGTGCAAGTCAGAGCCATCAACAAATGAATGGTTTAAGCAGAGCTATTCAATAGCAATCTCCACAGGTGATACTCACCTAGACTCATTATCCCACTCAACACCTTTATCATTCATTCAATGTTATAAGGGCCATAATGATGTTAATAATATTCTGCCCTTTTTTGCTCAGCAAGGCTTCTCTGTAGACAGCTTCAATTATTCAAAACACCTGGATGAGAAATCCCTGCCATTTCACACTTGTACCTCTCAGCTTGCCTTACGAGTGATTTGACTGACTGCTGTAAAAACTGAATACAAGAGGCAGTAAGTGCTGTATTAACTTTTCCTTGTGTGTGAAGAAACTGAATTACAGACCAGCTAAATCACTTCACAACAATAACAAAGGGAATTGACGCCACTTATCAGCATTATCAGAAGGATGTTATTGCTCAAACTTGTGGTACACATGAGCTATGCAGGATTGGAAACCTGCATAAATCTTGCCACAGGTGCCAGGAAGGCAGATCCCAAGCTCAGCAGTGATTCTGTAATTATCCTGATGAGGTCCCTTAAGGTCTGTTCAGTTTCCTGAGACATAGAGCAAGATTAATGCACCATACATACGTAAGGGAGAATACACAGAGATGATCCTCATTTTCAGAAACATGAGCACCTGCAAGCCTGACAAAAAAATCAGAATAATTCTGTGCTCAGATCCCTGGAACCCTGTTAAAGTCTCAGCAAAGCTGATGATCCCACATCTGTCAGACATCTTACAAGAACCTATTGCTGATATATACACTCTGCATACACAGATGTTGGGCGGATTCCCATCAAAATCTCTTTCTATATGCTGTACAAACAAGTTATTAAGGCTAATTATTTTGGAATGAGATAAGCTGCTTTTATTATTTCTAATCTTTTCATTAACAGTAATTAGCATGCCGTGATTAACTTGTTAAATCTTAACAAAATCCTTCTTTCAAAGCTGCTGCTGGATGTGTCCTCCTGCTCTGGTGTCTGCGTCTGCTCTCTCTCCTGTTCTGCCTGCTCCTAGCCCCCAGCCCTCACGCTGTGTTAGTTTTGCTGCCATTCACTTATTCTCTTGAATGCTTTTTGCTCTGATTTCTGTCTTCTTCATCAGAGAGACAGAGAAGCACAGCAACAGAATTCCCCCTCACATCTTTACATACATGGATGCTACATTCCACAATGCAGAAAAAATTATCAGAAAAGTGTGAGGAAACATCACAGAAATGCAGAAATATCCTCAGAAACACATCAGAAAATACTATGAGGAGTACAAACTGCTTTTTTTTTTTTTGCTTGCAAGCTTTGTGGAAAAATAGCATGTGAGCCTGTCTCTTTCTTTCTGTCCTTTCCCATGCCCATAAATCTAAATGAGATATTAAGAAATTGGTTATAACATTATTTACTTCTAGGTTATTCTACATCTGTCTTTGTGGAAGAAGAAATGGGCCAGAGATCATACCTGACCACCAGTTCAACACGAGAATCAGAAGCACCAACACTGCACATTGACTGGTGAGAGGTCTTAGTGTCCTTGGGAGAGTAGAGCACAATCAACACCATGGAAAAGGAAACTGCAGCAGTGGGGATTAATATTGGCAGAGTTATCTAAACCCCCTCACTCTCTTTTTGCTATGAAATGCATAGGCACTCAGGAAATAAAAGCTTCTGCTCAAAATGTAAGATGAAGGACAAGGAAAACAGAATTGGTGCCTGTAGCAACCAAAAGACTAACTGGCACCCTCAATAGCACTGCCTTTGTGATAAGTCATTTTACCTGTGTGTGTGGACAAAAGCTTGAAAAAGCAAGGAGCAGAGCAATCCATCAGGAGACTGCAATGTGACAAAGAGAATATAGGTATGACAGAATAGGAATGCTGCTCTGTTTTCTTTCCAGTGGTAAACAGCACAACATGATAAATGCCATCCCTGTTTCCTCTGAAGTTGTTTCTGCTTATGAACTGATGAGTATTGAAATTCAAATGTGGGTATAACAGATAATACACCATAGATAAACTATTTTCTGGAATGTTACTGAAAGTATAATCCTTCAAGTTAATAAAATGTCAACAGTGTACTTTTTTTTGCATTCACTGCTCTAGAAAGCAGTAACTGACATTGAGCAGCTCTGATGTGCCCAGAAGGTCAAAGAGGTTCATTCCATCTGGCTCCAGGAGTGGGACCAGAGAGCCATCAAGTCAACCTTGTGTTTGTGCAGTGTAGGCAGATGACTAAACTCATTCTGGATGACAAGGCTGTCATACATACAGGCTGCCATACAGATTGATCAGGGAGCACACCTGACCTGTAAGGGGCAACAGTTCAAATCAAGATGGCCAGCTAGTCTGTTCAGACTTGTGTGAACAAGACAAAGCCTAGAGGTGGCCAGGGCATCAGGATATATCTACACAAGCCCATCTTAGAATTATAGAATCAGAGTTGCATAATGGTTTGGGTTGGAAGGAAATTTACAGATTATCTAGTTCCAGCTCCCCTGCCACAGACAAGAAACCCTCCACTAGACCAGACTAGACAGTCGTCTAGGCTCCATACAGGCCTCCTATAAAAAGAGACAATATCTCATCCCACACCTTCAGGAACTGCTGTAAGTGTCCCAGTGGCATAGACAAACCCCAAAGCTGCCTCAGTAAAACAGCTGCTATTTCCCCTGTAACCCATGTACAGATGAAGATGTAGACAGTGAAATTAAAGCAGTCAGAAGGTTGGTTTTGAGAGTTTTGAACATTTTTAAAGGCCTAGTTAGATTAAGGCATATTTACATAGTAAGTTATGCCTTTTAAAACATTCTAAAACACAAGGCTTTTTGTTGGTTTCCTCTAGATCACTTTTACATTAAGCTTCCTCACTACTACACACCATCTTAACACTTCCACTGGGTGGAAGCTGATGTGTGATCCAGCTGGTTCTGGCAAATCCAGAAAAAGTGTAAATGGGTATCATTGGTATCGCTCCTCCTTTCACTGGTCCCAATCCTGTCTGCTGGTGTTGGCAGTACATCTTCCCAAGCCAAAGAGAATTCAATGTTTAAGAGGCATCCACCTCACTTATCCAGGTGCAGCAGGCCTTTTCCAGTTTCAATGCAAAAGCCCTGACTGCATGTAAAGTGGCAAAAATTAAATAGCAATATTTGGGGGGAGGAGAGAAGGAAGCCAAAACCAACCTTTGATTCTTCTCAATCAGGTCATTCAAGCTATGACAGGTACTCAAAACTCCACAGAGCAGAAGGACTGGGTACCAGCTGGAAAGCTATTTCTAAAACACTGAAATCTGCAAAGCCTATTGCCTCTTTGAGAATAAAGAACATTGTTTTATGCAACGCCTCATATTACAAGATCTTTCAGGCAGCCCAAATGGAAAAAGATAAAAAGCCTGGCTGGACCCAGAGCTTACAGCCGCAGCCGTGCACGACCAGTTTCCATAGAAACCAAAATGAGATGATGCTGCCTTGCATGAGACTGATACCTCCCATGGAAAGCTTGAAGGAGGCAGAGGTACGGCTACCAGCTCCTACTCATGGTGAAAACACACCCCACTCGAAACTGATGCACCATTAGGGACGCGTTTCAATTCAGCTCCGTCTGTTGTGCACCCTTAGCTCTGTTTGCCCAACCAAAAGGGGCCTTCTTTGTGAAGAAGCACATCAAGTGTTTTCAGGCTTTTATTTGGTTTTGCTTTTAATATCCCATATATTTATTGGTGCTGAAAATATTCAAAATCAAATGTCAAGGGTTTGGTGTTTTTCATGCATTTCCGTCTTTCTTTCCCTTTATGAATTGAACAATAAAAAAAATGCAGACTAAACGCTTTTTTTTTCTTGTTAAATTTTATTTTTCCCTTCCTACTATTGTTTGCCAGTCTGGAATTTCTATGAAATGCCTTGTGACTGGATGAATAAAGAGGGGAAAAAAACATCACTTTCTGTATTTCTGTCACTTTGGAAGTTGGAGAACATTTTAAAAGACACAGAATGGCAAAAGAAAAGAGAAATTAAAATTAAAAGGGAACTTCTGTTCTTTTGATTGCCTTTATTGCAGTCGGTATTTAAAATAGGTTTCAAGAAATGTACTTTATAAAACCTTCAAAAATTAAGAAAGCACTGAACACATGAAATTCAAGTCACCTTGACATTTAAAGTATTTTGTGACTTGGTTTTCATTGTTTTCACCCATCACTAACTAAAATATTACAAATGTAAATGCAGTGCTCTCATTTATTTTTGAAAACATATGCAAGATATCTGGGCATTTTATGAAGTTATAAAAATAATTTTATTATGAGGTACAGGCCCTTTAATCATTAACTCATAAAAATAGCTAACAGATTTCTCTTTAGGAAGGGAGGAGTGCCTGCATACATTATCTGGAAGTTATTGAAGACCTGACAAGAAGTTTACACTTGTCAGAACTTCTTACGAGTAAAGTTTGTTCTTTGTTGTGTCTCCTCAGAAACTGGAATGCTTGTAGAGTGTTTTTTTTTCAAAAGAAGGGAAGACTTTCATGCAACATTGGGCTGGAGCCCGTCTGGGCCAGTTTTCTCCATTGTCTTGCTGTGAAAACTCAGGCAGACCTTACCAACTTCGGACCTTTTGAATGAATCTAACTGCACAGCCATAAAGCAGCAAGATGTGCATAAAAAATTAGAATTCTTTTTTTTACATTGATGTTATCAAATTGATATACAGTACCTGATACACATATTTCAAATTAATTTTCTGATAAAATTAAGATCAGTCACCCTCAGCATCCTAAATTACTTTTAAGAGGTACTTTTACAAATGTTACCTTTGGATACTCTGTTTACCAGAGAATGTAGGTCTATTAATGCTCTTTGAGCTCCAAAACTTTCAATTCTAAATCAGGGTTTATTTCAATATGGAAACTTGGATCCCAGTATTTATCTTACAAGGTAAATCTAGACTCAGTATCTATTTGTTCTTGTGAGCACTGCAGCAGTGATGTACTCGTTTGAGTGCTATTGGTTCCTGTAATTTCCCAAACCAGGCTGTAGAGGAGAGATTCAACATGATCACATGCAAAAAAATTCCTGATTACATTTTCACTTGAGCTGCAACTTAGGAGTAAAACAAACCCCAATGTAACAGCAATGATGCTATGAGCATAGGACTACTTCTGAAGAACTTGTTCTCTTGAGAGACACACACAGCAACTTCTTTAAAATGAGAGCATTGGATTATCTTGGTGTGAGCAGCTTGCAGACCTCTTTAGACCTGTAATGGGATCTCACAACAGAAGAGAATTGGTGCAACTTGTGCTTCATGAACTCATTGGTAGTATTTGACGTGGTGTAGGTCCTTCTCATGAATTACTGAATCTTTCTTCAGCTCATTGACTGGGGGGAAAAAAAATCAATTAAAATATCCATTTTGGTTTAATCTGAATAATTGTTAAAAGGTCACCTTTTCCGCCAAGAAAGATATTAGCAAAGAATGTTTTCAGCCTACAAGACAGATGAAAATGTAGCCAAGTGAAAGTAAAAGGAGTACTTGATGGGGTCCTTGTCTCTTTTTACTGGCATAGTAGTAAGTATATCTGTATCAAATGTAATGTTCATCTCATACTAGGTTTTATAGCGACTATGCAAGAGAATTTATTTTTATTACCTTTTGTAAGTCATGATATGAGCATATAAAATGTCAACTTTTTAGAATTAGTCTTACGGCACATTTCAAAGAAGTGGAACCAATTTTAATGGGATTTTTATGGATCTCCATTCAGATGATATGCAGGTTGTAGAGGGAAAAAATCAAAACCAAAGATATATGCAATTTATTTCCATGCTTTATTTCTATCTCAAATCTCTCCACCAAACAATTGTCTTCAAGAGGTATTCTGCATTTAAATGGAGATGCTGTCATTGACATGGAAAAGATCTATTATGTTTAAAATCATATAAGCATCTAAATAAAAAAAATTTTAAAAAAGAAAGAAAATAAATGAAAATATATTTGAACATGGAGTATAACACATTTAAGGGAGAAAATGAAAATGCATTCCAGTACCAGGGATGATATCTTGGCTAAATTCCAGACTAATGACAATAGAATAACTTGACATTGTCTAGGTAGGAGTAATTTTATTTTATTTCAGAATGTAGGTACTCATCAAAACTTTCAAGTCCAACTGCTGGGAACCTTTTCAGAGGTTCCCATAGTGTTGAAATCCAGCTAGGTCTATACCAAAAATATTCCAGTACTCTAGAAACATCTTACCCTTTCCCACAGCATCTTGATGGGTGTGGTAATTGTTACCCAAGCACCTTCTTCAGCACCTTCCAGCAGAACAGGGCTCTGGGATATGTTCTGAATGAGAAAGCCCAGGAGAGATTGCATTCTTGCCTACAGCACAGTCTGAGGCAATTTTCCTCACTACAGCTAATGGTCCTGAGCAGTACTTGCTCCAGCATGAATATCCATGGTGATATAAAGAAGACACATAAGTATTCCCTTTGTCAACAGTCAGATAAAAATCAGAGACTCAGTGAGAAGCTGAGAGGTGACAAGGGAGAAAAGAATTTGTAGGAAAAACTGAGGGTAGGTTTAGACAAATGCTGCTACCTATGAAAAAGACAGTGAGGAAGAGCATAGTTGCTGAATCAGGATAAAAGCTACTAGAAAATACTCAAGAAAAAAAAAGCATTGACTGGATTTTTCTTCTTTAATCCCTTTCCAAAATTGGTTTGGGTGCTCTCCATAACGAAACAAGATAATTTCCATTTTTCTGTTGGGTGTTTTGGGAACAATCACTCAGGACTGAATAGAAAATTGCTCCTTAAGCTTGGTGGTAACTGTGGTCTTCTTTTTGCAGAGAATCCAGTGCCAGATCAGTCAGGGCTACCCTGAGCTTTCATCCAAAATAAAACAGCCAGGTATTACCTAATCTTTCATTCTCACCACCACCCACTCATTGTGCACAATGTGGTGCAATGCCCATGACATTCAGGCAAACTCGTGTTTCATGCTAATAGGAAGGTAACTTTGCAACTCCTGGTATGCTTTTCTCCTCCCCCAATATTCATTTGTAGGTGGAGCACTGTAGGAATTTCAGAGTGGTACAAGCAAAAGAAGCATCAGAGGTGAAAATACATTACTTTAGGGAATTGAACAGCCATTTTTGACAAATGATCAGGTACTAGTAGACAGACAAAATAGGTAGGCAAAAATGTTTATTAGGAATCCCAGTTGTGGAGAATTTTCACAGTAGCAGTAGTGTGAATTTTAGGCAGACAGTGTTTCAGAAGTATCTGCTCTACTCTAAAATCCTCAGTGTGTGGGCCAGAGCATTCAAAGGGAGGTGAACACTGCAATTTCGCTTCACTGGCAGCCAGGTGGGCCTCCCACACACAAAGGCACACAAAAGGGCAGGAACTCCTCTCAACAGCAGCCCCCAGAGCCTTGGAGGGAGGCAGAACCTCAGGAGCAAGACAAGGGTTCTCCCTGTGCCCTGAGGGCTCCACCAGGGTGAAGGTGATCAGAAGAGCATCATTTCCTCCACATGCCATGCTGACATATTTCACCACCAATACGTAGAAACAAAGTGGTATTTACAGACCTGTCAGCAAGTGGAAAGAAGAAATAAGAAATTTATTGCAGGCACTTAATAAGAGCTCCAGTTTCCAGAACACATGGGATTCAAAGGGACTGAAGCCAACAGAAGTTTCTGCAAAGACATTTTCCAGTGAAGGGAAGGGGCAACAGCTGAAACCATGGACCTTCCTAGATTGGTTTTGGCACAGATTTGCTCTCAGTGTCTTCCCTTTTCCTGTGTACAGAGGCTATGCAAAACACTTTCTTCCTGTGCAAAATGATCAAAGGAATCTAGATAGGACATACTATGGGGGAAAGTGGAACCAAATTCCTGTCTGTTCATTGCATTCCTAATAGGAACAAGCCGTTCTTAATTCAAATATTCAAGGCTTTCTCTGCCCTGGCTGTTTGCATAGGTTTTGCCAAGTGACAGGCACATTCATTTCAACATAAAAATGTAGTGTGGTTCAACTTGTCTTTAACAAGTGCCACTTTGACAAATGCTTTTGATAAGCCTTAAAAAATAGTGAAATAGCACATGGAATGATGACAGAGCCCATCGCTCTAACCAGCATTGTAACAACCACTGTTGAAAATCACAGTGTTTCTTTAGATTTATAAGCACTAAAATAAAGGTAAAACCTACTAAATGCACATGCATTCTAGATGTGTATAGGTTCAGTCCAGATAATTACCTGCTTTATTTGTAACAAAGGCTTATACACTATATCAGGCAGGAAAATCTTCTGTTTAATTAAAAATATCTTCAATATTACACAGATTGGTTCCCAGAAGAATGGCAACTGTGGGTTTGGGTTCACCATGTTTCACTATTATTCTTTCAAATAGTAATGGTGAAATGTTTTCTAGTGGCTAGTAGTAAAACTTTTTATGAAAATGGAGTGTCCTTGCAAACAAGTAGATCTCAGATACCATGATCCACGCCTCAGTTTCACACTGCCCCTCTGGACAAATCTGCAGGTAGCTGTAAAGAGTAGAACTCAATTGAACAAAAAATTCAGGTGCCACAGAGATGAAAGCAGCAGGAATACAAGGCAATAAAATGAGCTTTGATAAATGAAAAAGCCTGCACTCAGAGAGAAATACGAACAAGCACCTGAGGACACAGAGATAACCCAGCAGCCAAAACTGGCACATTAAAACAGACCTACTGTTTTTCTCAGTCATGTCCTCGTACTTGCAAGTGACTCCGAGAAGGCTGATTGTAGAAAAAGATACAGATGAAAAGTCAAAGTAAACTGGAATACTACCTGGGATTTCAGAGTTGGTAAAAGGGGCCCAGGCTAAGATTCTTTGCCCTATGAAAGAAATTCTTTATGAAAAATAAAATTTGAAGGCAATCAGTTATTAAACATAATAAATATTAGGAATTTTTCAGCCTAGAAAGTGAATATTTTCATGAATTTAAGTAGACTTGAAATCATAGCCTAGAATTTCAGATTTCAGGGGGGCAATCAATATACATATATATTACATAAAAAAGGTTATTTTGTACTTACTTTACTGGCAGATTTTCATTTAAAAAGTACATTTGATTTCAAAGGTCTCTTTTAAAGTACTTACTTCATGTATTATGATATAATTCAAAACAATGTTTTTTAGGGACTGGAACAGTTTTCCACAACAGTCTTTCTAGAGAAATTCAAGGTATATTGCACAATTTTTTCTTTTTCCTGAATCAAAATGAGACCAGATTTTAAAAAAATAAATAAATTTAAAAAAAAAAAAAAAACAGAGTGGAGAGTACACTGGCAGGGGAAAAAGGGTATTAAAATCTTCATAATTTTAAGGGAGAAAAAGGAGATTTCTATGCACGTTTCCCTCTTCTGACTCAGGTCTCATCCTGCCTCACTTCTACAAAACCTCCTACACTCTTTAAGAATGGAGAAAGTGGTTCCAGCATTAGGCTGAATTCCTCTTATTTTCAAGGTAAATGCACCTGAATTTTTTGAACCCTTTCTGTTCTTTCTGTAGACAGAAACATGTATCTTAAACAGATGTGTACAAACAAATTCAGAACCCTTTCCTAGAGAATAAGTGCATAGAAGAACTAACAGTTACCCACATTAATGAATTTTAACACTTTTCATACCCAGTAATCCTGCCATATGAACCTATACAAAAGACAGTCTCTTCCCAGTGGTCTTTTGTATAAGGAAGAAAAAATCCTAAAAACCTTTCATTATCAGTGAAATTGACTGAATAACTCTACAATAAAGTCTGAAGAAAAGTGGAAAGACAGCTTTTCAAGCCCCTGCTAGGTAATTAAATATAAGCTTGATTATAAAACAACTATTCTGGAGCTGAAATGACACAAAATTCTATTAAATCAAAATAAGAACTACCCTGCACATGTTTATTTAAAACACCTCACATCAGGTAAATTTAAAATGCCTAATCTCAGAATATATGTACTACCATTTCAGATATTAAACTGCTAAATAGTCCACACTGACAAAGCTGGAAAAAATATAAAAGGGACTAAAAGCCTGAACAATATTAAACCATTCGTTTATCAGCAAGGATGTAAGAAATGAATATTCATGCTATAGATAATATTTTTATGAATAGATTAACAGGTGCAGATAGGTGCTCAGTTTTGAATTTAATTTTCATTCTTTCTTAAATGAAAGAATAAATCATATCAATGCAGACTGCTTAGAATGGATTTTTCTTGAATTTGAATAGCTGCAAAAATTGACATATTAAGTAAGGTTCGTTTTATAGAATGGGTAATTGAATATTAAAGGAACCTTGAATTTGAAATTTAACCTTTTTAAAAATATATATTATAAAAGTAATTTAGGGCAATACCTTAGCTTAGGTTGTGTGCTGTTTGTCTAGGAGTCTTTTCTTGGAGGATTTTTCTTTTCTATTTTCCCTCAGTTATTTGTAGAACATTAATAAAATTAGTATAATATTAGTAATATCAATAAAAATATGCAATCAAGTCACAAAAGGTAATCCAGGGTCCATCCTTGGAAGTTTTCCTAAATTTGCAGCTACCTTTTCTGTATTTTTAAATTATTCTTGGGTGACAGAAGCAGGAAAAGCTGCATATAGAGGAGATAAGAAATGTTACCACATAGTCTGCTCCAGCATACTGTCATCATAGTGAATAAAGAGAAAAAGAAATGAAGGTTTGTTTTTCTGACTTCTTAAATTTATAGTTAATGCATCAGGACCACAATAAACCAAATACTTATAAACAGGGGATGACTGGATTTAAGCTATAGATTTTTTTAACATGTACCTACCTGTTTAGGTAAATAATCTCACTGAAGTTCTGGCATAAGGTGACCTGCTAATCACAAAGAATATAAATAAGAGTTAAATAACTTTTTAATAAGAGTTAAATATCTCAGGTAGGGTAGGGAAAAGAGGATGGGACTCAGTAACTGAAACAAGAGAATGGATCCTGCAGATGTGTGAATCAGCCATGGGAAGATTATCTGCAAAACTTGAGTACATTCTTAAGCTTTAGGAAGGACAAACTACAAGAAAAAACCCTTTGCTGCTTTCTTAACTGCTCTGAGATTTCTATAAATAGAATGATAAGAACTAAGTTATTCTGTTAATGACACCCTGTACATTATGGCAAATAAGGAATAAAAGGCTGATCCGTGTTAACATTATTCCACTTCCAAACCTTGTGTGCCTTTAAGACCATATATTTTCATGCCAGATATTTCTTTTCAAATTTCATGGCACTGTGCTCAATGGGCTTTAAGTTCACTTGACTTCTTAGGTGAACATCACAGCCCTGGTCATCTGGTATGTGTCTGCACCAATGTTCTGATTTGCCCTCACAAGAAACCTAAATGTGGGAAAAATAAAAGCTCTGCTAAGCCTCACCAGTAACCTGTTTGCAGGACTATGGCTGCAAAGATCATTGCCAATGACACAATCACTTGGGATTTTGGTCCTGCTGTGTTACTATTGAACAAATATTGCTATGCAAGTAAAATAAAAATAATCAAACTTTTTCCAAGGAGCTTACTTTCTTTGCACGTCAACCTCATACTAAAACACTTGTGATTGTGTGCAAGATTAGGCTGAGTCACATCCTCTTTATGCATGGGTTGACATTTAACTCACTGACATTTATCTGAGCAATGGCTGCCCCACTCATAAAAGAAACAATTCTTGAATATTTGTGGCTTTCTACTCTTGTAAGAACAGGCCACTCTCAGAAGAAGTCTGTTCCTGATTATGCTTTGTCTTCACTTGCAAGACGTCAGTTTTCATGCTTCATGAGCTAAACTTTATTTAAAATATGCCATGGTAGTTTTTCCTGATCTAATCCTATCTTTCAGATATCACATCCTCTAGTGGGCTTTCTTTCTAAAATAGTCACTTATATGTGTAACATGAAAGATAATTACCTACATCTTCATCTCTTCTGTTAGTTATACCTTACACCAGCACAGAGTTTGGGATCCTTGTTCATATGCTCTTTTATATGTGTACCTACATCATTTTTTGAGACTCTCAATTCATTTTGTCTTGGACCACTTCATTGCCTGCAATGCCTGGCTTTTGAGGGCAGACGAGGGATATGTTATTTTTTTTGTCGAGTATCAACTTTGCTCTTCTAACTGCATCATGAGAAGGAGCTTTGCAATCATTATCAGTAGTCATAACTGCTGTAGAAAAGCACTGGAACCCTTCAAGCAAGAGAAAAATTTTACTGCAGGAGTCTGACCCTAAATCTTTCTGAATTACCAGCACTGCATTTACCCTGCCTACAGTTCCCACAGACACCATCCAGTTCCTTTTGGGAGAATTGAGCCAGACACACACCTCCCACTAAGCTCCTCCACAAGGAAGAAAAGACAATATTCTTCTATTACAGATATCCTGTCTTGAAATTAAATCTTAGATGAAGGACAAAAAAGGGCACTAGGCTTTGAGAAAGTTGTAAATTCAGGTCATGTTGAGAACTGAAAGAAATTTAAAGGCCATGTTCAACTATCTCTAAATCTGGGAATATTTTTAGCTTTCAAGGTCATAACTTTAATAAAGAAGCACTTGAGAAAACACAAGGACAATATATGATGCAAAATTAGGTATACCACTGAGACCAGCAGAAATATTTCAGAGATGGGAACAGAAATCCCAGTGCTAAAACAGAATCATTTAACTCTCCTCTTCTGTGCTTGCTTATTGCACCTAAGTCCTGCACCTTGTCTTCAAGCAGTATTTTGCCTTCACTCTTTCGTACCAGCCTCTTGCACAATCGGCAGGCCAATAAATTGGGGAACCAGAGCATGGGTCTTGAACCAATACCTTGAGATCTGCATTCCCCTCAGGCCACGTGCCTGTTTCCCCCCATACAGATCCAAAAGAATCCACCACTGCTTACAACCTCAGACTTGCAAGCTTAGCTTTCTTTAATTATGTAAGTGAAGTCATATTTCCCACTGGAGAAGGGAGAGACATCTACAATCTTGTGACAGCCTGTCTATCTGAGATTACTTCTGACTTCAGTTCTCCAGTTTTCAGCCACAGCCACCCTTCGGTGCTGCAGCCCTTGCATGGGGACATCCCCATAGATATTAAGAATAAATAGCTGCTCAGTGAACCACATCATTCTAATGACAATCTACCAACAAGATCAAATATATTATACATGTTCAGAACAAGCAAAACTGTAGGAGCCACATAGCAAATCAAATTACCTTATCAATTCGCCTGTTATCTGAAGACATACACTAAGAGGATAGCTGGGTTGTGCTATTATTCTTAGATTTACAACTAACATGGATAAATTAATGGCAATTTCACATAACATAATGCAGAATAGCTCTTTGCATGAAGTAACAGCCGTGTAAATAGTCTGCACTAGCCATTAAGTCTGATAAGATACAAGCTTCTTTTGCTACTGCTCAGTCCTCACAGCTAACCTGAGATACAGCATGCAAATATTAATTAAGGGACATACATTTGCCCAGGACCTGCAGCAGAGACTGCTGAATCCACAGCAGTGGACCTAGAAAAATCTTACAATGACAGTGCAAAATATCAGCCAGCTTTATTTACAAGAGTTTTTACTCATGCATTACCTCCTCAAGGTAATATTAAATAATAGATCTTTAATGCAAACAAGGCCACAAATTCTTACTGCAAGCAAAACAGAGAACAGATAGACACAGCTGAGTGAACCTGCAAGCCAAGAGATGGCCATTACTAGAGGAAATTGGAAAAGAAAAATAAGTTTAACTCCTTTTCCCCTGTCAAGACCATTGTCTGACAGTGTGACATACCAAAAAATCTGATAACACAAACAAGACATGAAGGTGCATTTTATGTACAACCAATCCAGAAGAAGAATTGATACTGTCACCTGCTTCATGCATTTCTGGCAAAATGTGGTCATAATTTCTGTAAAGCACAGCATTATTTTGAGCCCTACAAAAATTTTAATAATCTCCTCAAAATCTGATCTGCTACTTCCAAAATACTAGACCACTGCAAAGTGGATCAATGTTATGTAGGAGTGTTGAAATTTTGTTCTTTAAGTGATGTTAATTAGAATCCCAGATAGAGCTGTCTTGCAACAAAATACTTTTATGCCTTTGAAAGTATTTTGGAGCATATTATTAAATTATGAAGTGTAACTTAAATTGCTTGAGAAAATCCTAAAATTCAAGATGAATTTGGCCTGAAATTAAGCTAGGCTTTGCTAGGTCTGCTTATATGCTCTGTGACAGACAAACTGTAGTACGAAGTTCTTTAATTTCATCTGTCTATAAGCTTCAATGAACACACAGCTTCTTATAGTCACAAAATTTAAAGAAATGTTTTACAAACACAGACCTTAAGCAGTTTCAGCCTAGTCATCATTTAATGTGGCTGATACCTAGAAAACATTGATTTGAGTGTCTCTTATTTCTGTCAAAAAATGATAGTTAGTCCTTTAAACCGTCTGATTTTTTTCATTTGAAAGCTTTTATGAAAATTTATATTTTATATTAAAAAACACCAGAGATTTTCTCTCTGCAGAGAACCTCAAGGAGAGGTGTTCACCACACTGTTCACTGATGCCAGAATCAAATGATGAATAAAATTTGTATCACAAATGACAGAGCCATTCACATTAATTTGCCTTATGCTAGGAATATCTGCCTGAATTTGCATTTTCAAATTAATGTGCTATTGTTTGTACATCATTTGTTATTGATGGTATCTCGTAAAACATAATAGTGATTCTCAGATAGGACAAAAGCAGATGTACTGTACTTCATTTTTAATTCTACTTACACACTCTAAAATTCAGTGTCAATGCAGGTTAACCTTATATATTTCACAATGAAATTTTACACTAAACCAAGAAATACATCCTCACAGATGAAAAAAGTAGTGGGTTAGAGATGTACTCATAAATCAGGACTGGGTTCACATTAGCAGTGCAGAAGAGTGCCTGAGAAATGCGACATGGCCACCTGAGTTACTTGCACAGTTTGTTAAAAGGCAGCCTCAAGCACACACCTGAAGTCACTATGCTGAAAAGGAAGCCAACACTTAAGGCTCTCTTGGCAGTTAATCAAACCAGGGAGAGAAGGGGAATAGGTAAAAGACTGGACACCAAGGAAAGAGCAGACTGGAAGACAAAGACATTGAAGAGGACTTGCCTGCTGTTAACCCAGGTTGGTTACAGTCTCATTCCTCTCTCCAGTCACACTGCCTTTATGCCTTCCTAAACAATGAGAAAAATTAAGATGGTCATGCTTCAATAATTCTTTGATGAAGGAATTCCACTTCTGAAATAAAAAAGCAATTAGTAAAATTAAGAAAAATAAAATCTTTGGGTTTTTTTCTTTATTTCTCACACTTTTTCATTCCTGCAAAATTCCATAAAAGCATAGAGCATGGTTTCATGGGTTGTTCAAAACCTGAAGGGAGCATTGAAATTACGTAATCCCACACAGACTATGCAGTGGGGAATGCATAAAAAAGAGGTCAGTAGGAAAAATAAGACAGGATCCTCACTTGGTACCAAACTGAGCTGCTTTGAGGATTTAAGCTAATCAAAACTAGTCATAGGATCATAAAATCATAGAACACTTTGGGTTGGAAGAGACTCCCTATTATTATCTAGTTCCAAGCCATGAACATGGGACTTTCCACTTAGACCAGGTTTCTCAAAGACCCATCCAGGCTGGCCTTGAACCATCCATGGGATCTGGTTTTTAAAAACGGTCTCCTGTGTGCAGCACTGAATGCAATGGGAGTGGAAGCTCCTTAACTATTGTTTTAACCCTATATCCCTGTAATCCATCCCTTCAAGAAGCGTTCCAGGAGGTCTAGTCTGAAATTGTGACAGCCCACCTTTGGTCAGTACCTCAAGGGACCCACACTTAAAGAGAGGCATGAGTGGCCTGGAGCCTATGGAGGGTGAGGGGGTGTGTGCAATTGTGTGTGCACACATACCTGTGGCTGCACCAGTGGGGTTAGATTAGACATTCCTGGAATTTACCATAGAAGGGTCTTTGCAAATCCGTATGTGTTTCTGGTTTTATCAGGTTTTATAAGTGTTTGTTATTGTAGTTCATCTGTTGTGTTTCTGCTATCGGTCCTCAGTGTACAGATCACTAACATGCTAATTAATTATGTCCCACTAATACATCAATAAACCACAGCAACCCTGACTTAGCATTTTTTCCATGTGATGCTACAGTGCCATTATGTTAACTGATCACAATGGACGGTTTTATTCTTTGCCAGGATAAAGAATGAGAAATTCTAATATCTGGTTCTTTGCCATTTTCAGCATATGAAACAAAACAGAAATAAAAACCAAAAATGTTTATATATTAATTGACAAATAACAGTTCTAGACATCACTCATACAAATAAACCCTAATCATTAACAGACAGCTGATAATCTGAACAGAACAAAGACTACACATCTGCTCTCACTAGTTCTCAAGACACTTGTGTATTCAGAGATGAGAGGCCTAGGATTTCCTTGGGTATTGTTCTCCAGTAAATATTTTTAAATATTCATAACATAAGAATAAGAAAAATAATTCTGTATTATTTTTATGGATTTACAGTTACTTTTTCAGGAGAAAAAATCTCCCCTCCTCCAAATCAGACAAGGCTAGAAGTCCTGTAATTCTCTTCCCTTGACTGCTTCACAGAATAAGCGGTGGTTTATGTGTTGATGAAGTTTCACAAGCTGGAATGAGCTTTCTGACCCAGCCCAAAAAAAATTTGTGAAAGGGCAATGCTTCACAGGAACTCTCAAAGGATAACATCTGCTTCCACATGTGACTTCAATATGCATGTCATTACCATTTCTCTTTTTAACAGCACTCGTAATAATTCTGAAATTAGTGTTTTTAAGCTCCATTTTTAGACATCCACTATTGCCATCTATCTAGCAAACTTCTTTCCGTATCATCACTATTTACAGTCCTTCTGGACTGCTGGTGATTACACAGCTGTATTCAAACTGCATCTTTCTACATAGCGTAAGAGGTCTCAAAAGAGCATGAAGGAAAGATTTTGAAAGAGTAAAATAATAACTGGAAGGAGTTTCAGAAGGTGCAGAAGGAAATGAAAGTGAAATTGTAAAGACAGCACAATCATCTGAATCCAGAAACCATGAGCCGTGGGACATTTTCAACTGGTGTACCAGACCAGATTTTACTGCAGTTGGGTCAAAAGTAATATTTAAACAAGCAAACCTGAAAATAATACAGAAACATGTAATAAAAAAGCTATGAAGACTTGGTGAACATTCTCCAAGACTACTTTTTTCCAGAATTTTCCAACACTAAGAAATTCCTTTCCTGCTGCAAGATAGAAAGTCATTGAGGAAGATGTTAAAGCTTTCTAATTGACATCCCCCTGACTGCTGATTTCTAAACCTTCTGCCATTTAGGAATACATGGAGTAAGCAGCAGAAAAAGCAGAGGGATAGCCCTGCTATCATCCTTGCTGATATTG
Source organism: Luscinia megarhynchos (assembly GCA_034336665.1). NCBI lineage: Eukaryota > Metazoa > Chordata > Aves > Passeriformes > Muscicapidae > Luscinia > Luscinia megarhynchos. Next base: position 46,776,218 of record CM067592.1, on the reverse strand, counting down.
TTTTCAACCAGCTCCTTTTGTGAAGATTCCAGGTAGTATATACAATTCACATTTTCTGTGACAAAGAACATCATATTCTTTTCAGTGCTGCAATGCTCACCCTCAAAAAAATAAAACTAACTTTTCTAAAGACTCTAGGCTGGTTTTTGACCTCTTTCTTCCTCATCGCTTTTATTACACTCTGACCTTCACTGGGCCTTCACTGGCTTCAGTGTGACAACAGTTAAGCAACAAAAAAGGAATGCAAGGGGGTGGGGGAGGCTGGAGGGAACTGGAGGCACAAAATGAGATCGGGGTAGAGAAAACAGCAATTAATTTCAAACAGAAATAAGAAAAAGCCTGACCCAACTCGCAGCCAGCGGCCCTCCACTCCAACCACCTGCCATGCTTGCTCTGCCGTGAGGAGCACGAGGAAGAGAAAACTGAAGAGCTATAGGCTCCCACCACACACCAAGCAACCCTTGATGGTAAAGAGGCTATGGTTTCATTCAGGTGAGCACCCCTGACACAAGGAAAAAAGTTGCACTCTTGCAATTCAGTGAACCCCTGATTGTTTGAAACATGACCAAACAAGTCCTCTCTTTCAACAAATCTGGGCATGAGGACATGGTCTGGGGGCAGAGACAAGCTAGGCTCTTTTCCAGTGGTGGAGGAAATCTACCCAGCTCCCACTCACTATGGATGAGAGGCCAGGAAGTCATGTCATCTGCTGCCATCACCAGACTTCATGGCCTGGAGGATGGCTGATGTTCTTGCCTTTTGATCACAGCTCCAAGGGTTGAGCCCAGCTGCATTTTCAGAGCGCACTGCAGGTGCTTTGACTGCACAGCACAGCACTCAAGTCCCCAGATATGCTCTCCTTTAAAGGCCAGAGATTTGCAGCAATGTGTTTCACATCCTCTGGAGATATTCTTTTTTTTCATGGAGTGGCAAAAGCAGTTGTCAGGACTACCTTCCCCTGGGATAGCCATCCAGGTTCCCAGCCCCATCTCTTTCCTTGTTCCTACATATCAAACAAAAAGTCAGCATTCTCCATTGGTTCCCAATCTAACACATCACTTCTTCCTGCAGATAGAGTAGCTATTTTTGATTTTTGCATAATGATGAGCTAATTCAGCAGTTTCAGCTGTACTTTACATTTGCGACTGTCTGACCTCCATCCCATCTGCTGTTACTCCTTTGAATTTCTACAGTTTTATAAACCCTTTCATTTGTTCTCACTATATTGTCCTTTTCCTTTTTAGTCACCACCTTTTTCTGTGTTGCTGTAGATCTAAAATTTCTCTCTGGGCTGCTAAGTGACCTAGTCTTTCTAATGAATAGGCCAATTTTAGGGACTTTTGTTAATCCATTCTGATTCCAGCCACTGATCTTTCTGATGTTCAGCACAAACAAGAACAAAATATTTCAGCAGACTCCCACAATAATCCTAATAATAACAGGCATTCATCCTTAGGTTTCACTTCATAACACCTGCAATATTCTGAGAACCTCTATAATATATTATCCATTGCTCTGTGAAATAAATGGGCACTCTTCTTTCACAGGGAAGTGCCTAAAAACCCATTTGTTTTCTACAGAATAACCATACCTTTTTAACATTCCCATTTTCTATCTCCCCTGCATAAAGCCTGTTTCTTTTGTTCTACTCTTAAATGCTGCATATAATAATATTCACAACCAGTCATATAAACTGCTGAGTATTTCTGCAAATCCAAGAGTATGAATGATTGCTTCATGGAAGAAAAAGGACCCAGAAAACCTGGTTTATACCTGCTGTTCTCTACTCTCCAGTAGGATTTCATTAAAATTAAAATAATGAGGTGACTTTTAGGGAGACATGAGTCAGGACAAGAGTTTCTATTTGGCATGTGTCTATTTGACCTATAAATGCATTAAAAGAAGAAACCATAAAATTGCTCTTCTCTGTTTTCATCTGGTAATTGTTTTTCCATTCTTACCTAGATAATCCATCCATTTCTTTTAAGGATTAAAAGACAAATTTTTAAAAAAAAAAACAAATGATGAGATACCTAAATATCTAAGCTATTTATTATAACTCATTCTCATATAAGTCATTCACAGCTAGCAAACTAGTGCCATAAGCAGGAGGCCAGCCTTTCAGGGGAATACCACTGGCCCAGGGACTGCTCCTTCGTGCTCCCCAGTGACTTTTCCTACACAATTCTTGCCTTGTTATAGCTTCCCAGATCCATATTTCCATATTTAACACTTTTGCCTTTGCACCTTTTTTTCTCCTGCAAACTGTTTCATACTTGTAATGATTGGTTTTGAGGTGGGTGTTGTTTCCTTTAAATCTTTATCAGTCAAGATGGTTAAAAGAACATCCCAACAGAGAGATTGCCTGATTATTTTTACATGGACATGACCAGCTCACCAAGTCATTGCCAGAAATAGTAACTCACATTCTGGGGGAATTTACCAGAGAAAATTAGGACTTCAGGCAGCAGAAGAATAAGAAGAATAAGAAGAATACAGAAGAAGAATTTATCCCCTAAATTTTGATCTACATGTAGTCAAGGCATCATTTCAATTACGAGTTCTGTCCCACTCTTTTTGCATTGCTGGCCATTAAGCTTCAGGAACTCAAAGTGCTAAATTCTCTCATGTTTGTATGACATCAACATAAGGTAAAAACTTGCCTGAAAATCAGCAGAAATTTGCAAGAAGTCTTGTTTTTCCACTACATTAACACTGTTTTAGATGGACAAACCAAGGCAAGAAGGTAGAAAATTCAGATTATTTTTCTTAGAGGGTATTGCAAATTATCTCTTATTCCAATTTCTGCTACAGACACCTGGAAGTGTCCTAATGCATTTAGAAAAGAAGATAATATCAAGACATCTGTGTAATTAAGAGTGATGGTCTTATACTGCAGGAGAGCTACTATCCCAGCCAGTTTGCTAAAGACAGGATTGGGAGTGCAGCTCTGTGTTTGTTTACCCAAAGAACAGCTGCACAGAAATCTGATATCATGGGTTGCCAGGAATTCTTACTGGAAAGGAGCTGAAATATTTAGCAGTTTGATCAGTCTGTTTCTCTGCCCCAAGGAGTGTGTCAGTTCTTGTTATTTCAGCCACAGTACTTGTATATTCTTATCTAGGTGCTGATTTGGCAGTTCAGATAAACCCCTAATAGCCTACATAAGTTGCTGATTTGGCAGTTTAGACAAACTCATACATATCTTAAATGGGACCCTGAGAATCTTCTTGTTTTCTCAAAGAGTAAGGGCAAGTAGTTTAGGCAAAAGCGCTTGTCCACAAAACCCAGTGGCAATGTTGCCACAGAATTTAATCAAGAGAGAACTGACAACTCTCTTTGGACATTTATATTTCTGTGTGCCCTTCCATTATCTAGATCAGTGGTGATTGTTTCTGATTTAGGTCACTGATAAGGGTCTGCATATATCAAAAGGTTGTTTGCTTATTCAAATTTTTGGTAAATTTTTGGTAAATTTTTGGTAGATGAACCCAGATTAAGCACTTTTAGCTTCTTTGTTTTACTCAAAACCAAAGAATAATTTGGACCTTTGGAGACAAATTTTATGCATGTATCTGTGCATGTATCTGCATTGAAATCTTGACTAGCAAGTCACTCTATCTGAATATATCTCAGAAGAAATCTCCTAAGGTTATAGGTAGGATTACCACAACGACATTCGGTCAAGAAAGTAGATCATATAACCAGAAGTGCTGGGTGTGGGCCTGGATCCACTCCTGCTGTCAGCACGTGGGTCCTGGGCCACTCAAAATGACTCAAGACTGTGGAAAAAGGTATCCTTGGGCTGAGGAAACAGCAAGCTAGCAATCCTAGGAGACAAGCAATGCAGAATGACCCTTATTTTATATACTAATGATGTGGCTTCCCTGCAATGTCCTGACTGTAGTTATTCCTCTCTGTTGGCAGTTTCCTCATTCCTGAAATCTGAAACTCTCCTTCCTTCCTTCCTTCCTTCCTTCCTTCCTTCCTTCCTTCCTTCCTTCCTTCCTTCCTTCCTTCCTTCCTTCCTTCCTGGAATCCTTCCTTCCTTCCTTCCTTCCTTCCTTCCTTCCTTCCTTCCTTCCTTCCTTCCTTCCTGGAATCCTTCCTGGAATCCTTCCTGGAATCCTTCCTGGAATCCTTCCTGGAATCCTTCCTTCCTTCCTTCCTTCCCCCTCCCCAAAATATTCATCTCTGATCCAAAAAATTGCACAGTTTGAAACTTCCAGCTAAAAATTAGGCTTTTCAGTGAGTCAGAACAATGCCTGCTGATACAGCTTCAGGGCTAAAAGTGGTCAAGTGCTCACCAAACATCAACTTGCTCAAGACCTGCGCAAACACTTGAAAATGTTCTATGTTTCTGAGCAGAGCAAGGTTTATGCCTTCTTAAGAGGCTTTGTTAAAGAAGCTGAAATTGTTTCAGATGGATAACTTGGTACAGATATAGCTCCTCTCTTCATTTTTCCAGGTTTGGACACCAGTGTCTGCACTAAGTCTGTGACATGGCTGTCCATTTGCTCTGACATAGAAAATATCCTGCGTTCAAAATGATTCATACTGCTAAACAAACTACTGCATAAGGTGCTACAGGAGGTGATCCTCACAGAGCAGAGATAACAAGATGATTTAGTGTGGAAAGTAAGTCACATCCCTTCCCTTTCAGTGCTGTAGAAAAACACACACACACACAGAGTCAAAGATCTGCTTTAGACTTAAGCTTACTTAAGACTTCCATCTACAGGCTTTAAGGAAATGGAATGTTATTCTTGTCTTTGACCAAAACCCCCTCACTTGGGATCATGACCATTTCCCACTTCTGCTGTAGAAGCAGATCCTTCCTGGGCTCCCCAATACCAATTACAGTCTCTCAGTTTTGCGGACAGATCAGCAACAGTCAAGAATTACAAATCTCTTAACTGTCTGCAACAGCAGTCTCCAGACCCTCCTTTTCTCTTTAAATGCACAAACATGAAATCTAATGGAGAGAGGGTGGTGAAATTGCTGTGTCGTTTGCAGCTTACTATTGTATCTGAAAATGTCTTTTGCCCTTTATGTACCTTTTTATAAATCAGTGTAAGTACTCTCCAGCGAGGAATGTATGTGTGCTATCACAAAACACAGATATTGTCAGAGGAAAGAGAAATGGGGTAAAATAGTTGCATTTTTCCTTTTTATGGATCTTTTTCTTGCCTATCTTGAGGTCATTTCTTTCCAATCTGGAATACGTAAGTATTAAGGAAAAAAAACAAACAAAAAAAAAAAAAAAAAAAAAAGAAAAGAGGAAAGGAAAAAAGAAGAAACATGTAAAATTGATTCTTAGAACTCATCCCCGAAATACAGATGTCTTGCAGAAAAAGTCCTCTCCTTTGTCTTTCAGGAAAAGGAAGGTAGTAAGTACACTATGCCTTTCTGCTTCCTTACACTATGGAAAAATCTATAACTGAAAGCAGTCAAAAAGGTGGTTAAACTGTGGAGAAAATCTGGCCAGGAACAGGCTTCTATATTTTCAAAGATTGCTTGAAGACCTTTCTCACCCTCCACACTTCTAAACAGAGCAGAGAAAGTCATCTGCTTCAAATCCTGCACCATAGGTACCTGAATACTCAAGATCCCAGCTGAGACTCGTTCTGCACTCTGTATTTGTACATTCTTACTGAATCATAGCAAGGGTTTCCCATATTTGAATAAGAATATGACTTCTCAGCACATTTCTGCCACATGTGAAATCTAAACTACTGTGAATGCTGAAGAATTTGTATCAATTTAATTTTATTCATCACACATACAATATGTAGATCGCAGACATGTCACAATTCTGGACAGCTTTAGAAATTAAGAACCTCAAACCCTGAGATCAGAGTTTTCTAGCAAGAGAGGCAAGCAAGTCCTTGCACTGTTCCTCACTGGCTTCAGCAAGTGAAATCTGCAGGAGTGGATATGTCTCCATCTCTGGATGAATGGTGTGAAAGACCACCATCACACTACAGCACTGAGCAGTGAGCATTCCTGGTCACCCCTTCACTATTTCACCTCTGCCCTGCCATTTCCCCGTGGTGTAAGTCTGTGTAGATCCTCTGGGGTTTTTTTGCACCAGCTCTGAGTCCGGCCCAGGCTTTGTGTTAGGACTTGATGAGGTAAGTAGAAGTAAAAAAGACAAATAGTAGGAGTATCAGACAAATTTATCTCCAGAAAGCACAACAATCTTCACCTTTTCAGACAGATACCAGGAGGACATGTGTAACTGTGCAGGATTTGTGAGTATTTCTTCTGTTCCTCATGTGCAACATCACATTGTCTCTTTTCTAATGAATCAAAGCTGTTGCTAAAGTGAGAATGATCATTTTGGAAACTGTAAATGTTTACAATTCCTACTTGCTTTGAACAGAACGAGGAAACTTTCCAGATTCCACACTGGTTGGAAAATGTGCTGTCCTTAAATCTCATAAACCATGTAAGAACTGTTAGATTCAAGGTAGACAGTTATGTGAAACTTCTAAAATAGATGGAGCCAAATTGCTCCCAGTGATAATGAATATAATTATATTGACTTCAAAGATACTTACACTAGCTGAGCATTTTGCTCTACACTAATCTTGGTAATAAATTTTTAAGGTTCTGTAAAGCAATTAAAAAAGCAATTTTTTAAAAATCTCATCACAAACCTTCTAAGTTTAAAACAAAATGTTGATGATAATGGAAAAACTAATCCTAGGGATGGTGTGCAGGTTACCAGGATTCCACATCAGCCCAACAAATCTGTTTCCAACCTAACTTGAATAGGGATCACTGGAACTTATATCACTGGGCAACTTATCAAAATATTTTCATAAATTTTAGTTTCCAACTATTTGATTCTATTCAAGTCAGAGACTTTCCCTCTTTCAGATTATCCATCTTGTTTAGAGTAGTGGAAGGGAGTGACTGGAGGAGAGGTGGTGCCACCTGGAAGAGAAAATACTGATCAGTGAACCCTGCCTTTCTCTGGGAGGTTGGTGCTGACCTATCTGTGTCAGAAACACCTCTGAGACCCACAGAGCCATCAGGATGTTAGTGCATTATTAGAAATTAAAATATTCCATCTTGCTATTTCATCTTGATTCTGACTTTAATTTTAAATTACTTTGTCTCTTGTGCCCTGTTAAATTGATTTGTTATGCTAAATTTGTGCCAAATAAATAATGAGCTTCCTAATTAGCTTATGTTGAAGCAAGGCAAGGATGAAATTATATCCAACTGTCTTACTGTCTGGGGCCCTATGAAAAAAAACACTGAAGATACTAGAAACTGAGCAACTCCTCAAGACATTAGCTGCTAGCATGCTGATTCCCAGTGCTTTGATGCTGCAGGGAAGTAGTTGCTTTGAATGCTTCTAAGAACACAGAGCTTAGCTCTCATCACAGCAGTCTCACAGATAGCTACAACCTAAGATGAAAATTCCAGTAAGCAACAGAAGAAAAATGTGCATTCACATGAGTCTCCTGAACAAATAACTGACACAACCCTCTGAACTAACAATTATTGCTTTATCTTATTTTACTTTAACTAATCTACAGCCTAAGCAAACAGACATAAATAACCCAGGAAACCTGGCACACTTTCAAGATTTTAAAGGGATCTGAGCTCCTAGCTCATCTTTGATATAAGGTCTCAGCCTTGTGCAGCAGAAAAATGCAGTAGAAAATTTTGACTAAAAAAAATCAAGAGGGAGTCTCTGCCTCCACTTAAGACAATGGCAAAATCCTTGTTAGTCACAGTCTAATACAGCCTGAGCTGAAGATCCACATATCCCCTGAGACAGGAAAGACTTAAAACTAAAACTCTGGTATGTCTGTCTGCTGTCCTACACAAAAGTGTGCCTGGGACACACTCAGTTATTAATGTTATCACTAGGACTATTAGAATTACAATTTTTCACTATTACTTTTACTTCCAAAATAGCTAATATTACTGTTGCTCTTGACTTTCTGAAGAATTATTATGCTGCCCAGACAATTTTTTGGTATTTTTACATGGCAATATTTCTGACCAGATGTACATATATCTTCTGCTGCTCTTTTCAAGCATTGCATTTAATGAGAAATCCATGAACAACATTAATTTTTGTCAGGATTTACACCCTGAAAATAATGTAGATGAGGCAGAATAAGTACCAACAACTTTAATAGCTAACCAGGAGATCACACCTAATCCATCAGCCATGACAAATATTTTCTTTCTGCATGGGAGAAGTCTCATAAAAATACATTATGAAATGTAATTAGACACATGCAATAACTCTTTTGTCAAGAAACAGAAATACTTTTTTAGCTGCTAGAATTCACCATAAGGTGGATAACCATATGGCATTGTTACCTAAAGGCTGAATCATAAAAAGGGAAGCTGTTCACCAAATTTAGCTAGAAGCTGGTGATGTCTAACCAGCAGAAAGAAGAATGCATATCTAAACAGCATCTCTGTTTGCACCAGATGAAAACAAAAGAGAAGCATGAATTTTTTACCTAGATAGCAAACATTTTAGCATAAGCTTATAAACCTATGATGCAATATTTGTCTTAAAGGCCCAGAACAAAAATCCACCTAGTTCAGTGGAACTAGAGTACAACATAAGCCAGAAATAGGCAGTGAAGTAAAGACTGAAAGGATGAAGGCATGAATTTTATACAGAATACAGGAAAAACTTCTTCATTTAAAGCTGTATTAAGAATTGGAGTAAACTGCTCAAAGAAGTAGTTGACTTACCTGTAGCATCAATTTTCCTAATGGATGGTGTTGTTGTTGTCATTATTAGTATTACCATTCCTAACAGCAATATGTGTAGGTGATCAAATTAGTGTTCTCAAAAAAGACAAAAGAAATGGGAGAAAACAGGTATCCTCATAAAAATATACATCACATCACAACAAATATTCCACCTGTGATCTTGAGAGCTTAAATTATTCCAGGAGTACTAACACTGAGACCTCAAGTTTAGTCTCGAAAAATGAACTTCAAAGCTATATAAAATAATTTTGTTTAATTCAACGCAAGTCCATATATTTTCTGTAATGATAATATATAATATGAAACAAAATTGTCATCATTTACAAGTGGATATGATCTAGGCTGATGATTTTGCAGTTACCAACCTGATGTAGGAGGAATCCACTTCTTTCAAGGAATTTGGTCACAGTAAAGTCATAGTTTTTACTATAATTGGTTGAGTTTTTTTCTTTCTCCATTTGGACAGTATTTGGACAATTTGGAGAAGTGCCAAAATAGAGGAACACAGGAACAGTAGTCCAGATTGAAGAATTTGGTGTACAGAAATCAGAGTTACAATAAGATTCAGTTGCAGCGTGCTGAGCTGTTCGGCTGATAGACAAGTTCTGAGTAACAGGAGGGATGGTTGTAGGTGTAACAGAGAGGTTTCTTCATTTACACACTTAAACACTGCCAGGAAGAGTTGCATTTCAGCTCTGGTGTCTATATCAGAGTTCCTGCGTAACACAAGACAAGTTACTCAATACTTTACAAATCTCTGTGTCTATGACACATTTTTTCAAGTGCCATTGAGCAGGGGGGAATGCAGAACAGCTAAGCTCTCAGTGTTGCCACTGAAGGCAATGGCAACAGATCTTTGTCATCTTCCTGTGGCATATGACAGTGAACCACTTTGTAACATCAAAAATTGTACCACAACTGCAATAGTTGCTGTTAAAATCATCCTCCCATCAGTGGAACAGATTCAAATGCTCCTTTTAATTCACAGAAATATATGAAGTTTTATGTTTAAAACACCTAGAAAGAGTTACCCACTTACAGACACCTTTAAAAAGCCTGTGAAGAAATTAATTATTCTGTCTTCACAGTAGAGTTTGAAGTGTGTGCAATAAAGAAGATAAAATAAATGACAAATAACTGCTCCTGTAACCAAGCACCAACCAGTCACGGGTCACTTTGAAGAAAAACAAGTGTACACGTAATTACAGTATCAGAAGATATAAAGTGGCAGCTGAAATGAGATTGGAGACATAATTCTCACACTCTGTGCTGTTTAAGTGTTTGGCCTTGGAACCCCCTAATCACATTCTTTTATCACTTAGGGTAAAGTGAATTCATTTTTTAAATCAACAGAAAGCCACTATTTAAAACAAGGCTACTGCTTGTCATTGATTAGACATAAAAGTGCCTTACTCTCAGGACATATTCATGAAGCTCTTCAGCTGCCTTGCATATAATCTGAAAACACTTCATAATGACACCAGGGTGATTAAACACCTCACCCAAGCTCAGAGGCCAGATTGTCTAAGAAATTTTGTAAATGTCCCTGTTGCTTGTATGAATTTTGTGAATAAATGAAGACTTCTGCCTGCACCAGGGTGCTCCCAGAATCATAGTGTCTCATGTGCAGGGCTGTATTTTAAAATAAAATATTAGCAACCTGGTAAGCTACTGGCTTCACTCTGTCAAAAGCTTAGTTTGTTTCTGGGATACAGTTTAGGTTAAGACATATAAGCAGGTATGAAAGATATTTGGCCCTCTTTTCAAAGCTCTGTGCTCCTTTGTCTCCCTCTTCCAACTCTTTTGGAAGCACCAAGAAATGTTTTCAGAAGTGAAATGCACCATTTGAATATGCCATGGGCAAGGCAGAACTGTTGATATTCCACTCAATCTCAGGTCAGCCCCCATCTCCAGGCAGGATAAGAGAAACTTTTTGAGAAACTTTTGGAGCTGATACTGAGAGAGCTGACACCAGTGCATCCCCAGATACCACCTGTCACAGTCCTTGCTGCAGGACCAGACTTTGCACAGGCTGTTCTTCAGCCAGTTCACTGTCACCATTGCTCCCACTCTCAGCTGACAAAGGCTGGTCCCATCTCAGCTGAAAGTGCTCAGATCACCTGGAGAGGGGGATGCTGGTTTGGAGAGGCTGCGGATGGGTGAGGGTTCTATTTTCTGGCTGTTTAGGGTCCTTAAATAAATAAATACTGAAGCTTATTAGGGGGTGTCTAACTGTAACAGCAGAACAGCTGCAGAATTTAAGCCAATTCTTCCTCTCCTCCTCATTTCTTATTAAATTACTTTCATTCATTGAGAAAGCCATTGGCTTTTCCTCCTCCAACACAAAGTCTACAGAAATTCTTAGGTCAAAAGGCTGGGGCAGGGGAGCAGATGGAGCAGCCAGCCCTCTAGGACACGATCCTTGTAATTTTTCCATGAACTATGTCATTTTTGTGTCTGCTGTCACATTGTTGTGTCAGGAGAGCCATGATGTCTGAAGTGATCAGTATCAGCTTAAGGTAAAAAAAATGAAGACTCAGACCTAAGGGCTATTGCATGGACATTTACATACAGCCAGTTGAAGAGCAAAACAAATTTACTGAGATCTGGCAGGAGGTAATGTTCACTCGGGGAATCAAATCTTCCAAATAAGGTGGTAGCCTGTTTTCTGGATGGTGTGAGCTACCTCTGCAGCAAGAGCCCTTGCAGCAGCATCTTGAGCTGGGTGGGGTGAGATCACTCATACCTCTGCCCTTCTTAGTCCCTATAGCCCAGCTGGCCACACTCCCATGGGACCACTCAAGCACAAGCACAATCCATCACTGTGTATTTTAGAAACCAAATAGAAAATGTCTTAAATAGTTTAATACAAAAGGCTGCCCTGCATGACTTCTTCTGTGCAAATAGCTTTACAAGGAGTTTAGCTGCCCACTTATTCGATCAGCTCTGCAACCAGGACCACCTTTGGAAGGAAAGGTCCCACCAGGATATTGAGTGGTACTTTTAAGCATATGGGCTAGACAAAAGGTTATACCAGGAGGGTTCCTGTGTCCTATAGTTTAATACCAAATTGTGAAGGTGGCCAGAAGGTGAGTCTCCCACTTGGTTCCCAGAGGCTCCATCATCTGCAGCCAGTCCATTGTCTCCCTTCTGATGACAGTTAGTTGGCAAGCTCCTGGGTTATCCTCAAACTCAGGAGAACTGGGGTCACACGCACTCACAGTTCTGGCTCCCAGCTGCACTGTGGTAGTTGGGTAGATGGACGGATTTATTTGCTTTATCTCCAGAAAAATGCAAGGTCTGGATGCCAGCCTCATTTAAAAATATCCATACCCCACATTAAAGGCAAAGCTCTTGAGAAGCTTCTGATTATCTGCAGCATTATACCCTTCGTGGACTACATACTTTTTACCATCTTTTTTGTGGACCTTCAGGTTATAAAACAAGTTTTATTACTGCCCATAGCAGAGTATTGTGAGCACTCTGGGCAGACATAGACACAGACTGTGGGAATTAATTGGTTTACACCAGGGCTGATGTTGAAAATGCAGAAGAAGGCTTAGTTGAAGTCTGCTGCTCCACTGTCTCAAAACACCTGCTGTCCTCTTAGTAGAAAGCAGCAGGAATGGGGTTTTGCAAGAGGAAAAAATCACATTGGGGTTTGTGAAAACTTACACTACTGCCAAGACAAGACTACTCTAAATTATTTGCACCAGAAGACAGATCAACAATTCCTAAGAGAAGTTTTACCCTGACATGAGAAATTAAATTTCAAAACATGCTCTTCCTGAAGACTGAAGTCAGCTTTTGTAAACCAAAAGACATCACACAGTAACAGTCCACATACAGAGCACACAACAAAGGAAAGCAGATGTTTTACACCCAGTCTCTGGGTAATTTCTAACATTCAGCTTTGAAGCAAAAGTTGAGTATTGAGCACAATTGCTGCCTAGTGGTGAGAAACCAAATGAACCACTCTTAGCCAGGAGTCATAATTGCTCATTATTCAAGAAACATAATTGCTAATTAGTTCTGGGCCAGCAGTATGACTGACTAAAAGTCTGTCAGTCATGTCTTCTTCTTGCCACAGGACCATGAATTAGGACTCTGCAAAACTTTGCTTGCGTTGATAAATTTTCTTCAAACAAGCTTTGTTGTTTAGTCATTTGCTGTCATTTGCAAAGCTTCAGGAAATAAAAACCTACTAGGCTACAGATTGGAGTAAAGAGGAAGCTAATAAAGGTGATAGAAGGCAGAAAGCATAATGTGTTTGCTTACTGCAGAGGCAGACTAAGGACCTTCTTCTAGATGAAGGTAAATAAATGGGTCTGACAGACATCGAGAAAATAATTAACATTGGTGCAGTGGGTATCATGAAATGAGACAAAGCAAGAGCTAGACAAGGTGAGGAAAAAGCAAAAGTATGTTGGCATACGTCTTCAACTCATTTGGCTTCAACAGACTACTTTTCAAGCAGGTTGTGATCTCTCCAGAGCTGGAAGAACAATCCTCATGAGCACTGCTGGTAACAGGTGTGGTGACAGTTTTGCAGGCATAACACGAGAGAGGCTGTAAGAATCCCCCATACCTGCCCCATCGTGGGTTTCTGCTTCCTGCAGAGCCTCACACAGATGCTGCACCAATGGGGACTCTTTCCTCTCTGGTCTTTGAACAACATTTTGTGAGATCAAATCTGAAGGTGTCAGAAGGATATGGATTTTTGGAAGGAAATGAAAGGTGGCATGTCCTTTCCCAAAGTAGTGGCAAAATGAATAGCCCAGAGTGGCCAGCACCAGAGGAGAAATCAGAGTATGATACTTGTTTGGTAAGTGAAATACCTGACAGACTAAACAGTTTCTTTAGGATACTGCAAAACATAGTATCTGCAAATCATAACCATTTCATACACGTCTGAGTTTCAGATCAGCTCTTCACTCCCAGGATCTCCTTAAAATGATAAAATCTGGCTGAGAGAAAACCTGTTTAAAAAACACATTTTGCAAATCCCTATTCCTCCTGCCTGCACTGTGAGAGAAACTCTTTCCAGAATCAGCACCTGGAATTTCCATGATTAGAGCTCACATGCAATGATAGTCATTAAAAAGGTCTAATAATTATGCTGACTGTATTCAGTAAGATGTGAGAGTTACCTGCTCCTGGAGTGTTTCCTCTCCAGTGATTACTTTTTTCTTTTCATTAAGTACTGCTATTATTTTATTTTCTTGGTCCCAGGGAAAAGGTGTACAGAATTAAAGTGTTAGATGAAAAGCTTTCAATCTGGTAAGTGCTTAAGGGGAAACTTGCATAAACACCAGGAGAAAATAGAAATAACTCATTTCCATTCCTTTTTTTCTGAGGAGTGACTGATTTCTCTGTCAAACAACTTAACAAGGCTGGAACAGAAGTTGTTTCTCAAGTGAATAATAATGAGAAAATAATTTGATTTGAGGTGCCTATTCAATTCTGACTTACGTATTGGCCTTTACCTTAGATCAAGTAGTTTTTACACTAAAATAAAAGAGAGACTTGGCTCAAACAAGTCAGTGGAAAAGCCCTAGCTTTGAGTCAGGCCTGAGAAGGACCAACATCTTACTGGGAACAGTGAAAGAAGGCTACTGGGATTCTTTTTTGTTTCATTAACTTTTTTTAAAATCACTATTTTCACTTTCAAGTTTTCTTCTGTCCTTCTAATAATTACTTTAAAGACCTCCAACACAGCTTTTGCAGCATATAAATAAATACACAACTTCACAGTACAATTGTGAAGTTTTATTTTCTGTTTCCATATTAACAACATTTCACCTCAAAGACACCTCCCAGGCCTACAGTCTGTAAGTAAAGAACTGTGATTCTGATCATAAGTAAGTGCAGAAATACGTAAGAGTTTATAGACCTAGGGTTGGTATGAATCCTGTTTCTGGCAGATGGGCCACAGACCATCTTCACTCCAGCAGAATAGCTAAAAGCTATTGTGATGTATCCCTTACACAACTTTTTTGCTCACTGGACCAACAGAAAAGGGTTATACACATGTATCATACATTTAAAACTAGAGAGAAGAGTCAGTGGACAGCAACTAGACCCAAGATTTAAAAGTAAAGCAAGCATGAACTGAGACAAAGCATCAGCATACTGTAAGCTGATGCTTCCTTTTGGATGTAAAACATCTGTCCAAAACACGTTTTGTTGTTACCAGCCAAGCAGTAGCCAAAAGATGCAGACACAGCCCCTTTTCCTTGTGCTTCAACTGGATACCACAACCAGACCACAGACATCTTGGCACTTGTGGGTGTAAGAGCTTGAAAGACCTGAAATCAAACTGCAAGATTTAGTATAATAAAAACAGTTTATTTTTTCCCTTAAAAATATGTAATAAATTTTGTGACAATTATCTTGCACTGAAGCCTGGATCGTGGAAGGGAAGAATCCACAACATGTAGAGGTGAAAGCCCCCAAGGGATTATAGTGATAATCTTACAATGGTTACCATAAATTACAGAAATTTTGAGACTCAAAATCACAGGCACAGGTAATTAGGGTAAAAAAACTATGGCACCAGCTGAAGTTGTCAGGGCCCTGGCCTCAGCATAAAAGCTAAAGTTTTATCCATCCAACAATATAAACCTGCAGGAGGCAAAGCAAGATAGGAAAAGAAGCTCTCACAATCACCCAGGTTGACAAAAAATGCGTGTAGTTTGCCTCAAACAGGAAAAGCTATTTGGCTGCAAACATGATGGGTGCCTGGAGGGCTTCCCCAGGTCAGTGGCCCCTCCTCTGAGTCTCAGAAAGGAGCTGCATCTCCTCCTTCTTCTGCAGGCCAGACTGCAACAACAGGACAATGGGAGGCATGGAAGCACAGAGAAGCTTTCCCCTGACTCTAGAGCTCAGTTAAAAAAAATAAAATCATAACAGCTCATCTGAAAGAAGAATAAGAGCTTATTTTTAACTATCTAACACTTGTTATATCATGCAAGGAAAAATGCCCAGCAAAAAGGGCATTAAATAACCATTAAGGATGCCAAACAGCAGACAGAAGTGACAGCTAATCTGGACCTGTGAAGTGACAATGCTGACCCTTTTCTGCTTTTGCTTAAAATGTCTTGAAATACTTCTTGTGAGCCGGGGAGTTTTGGCTGTTTTCTTTTGTTTTCCTTCAGTTATTTATTTTGCTATTAAATACATTATATATCTATTTGTTTATGGGTTTAGGTTTGTTTTTTACAACCCATTAGGTTTACAAACTCTCTTCTATACATCTGTTTCATTTATTTGAACTACAATAGATCAGACAGGATTAGTTGCTTAGCAACTTTTCAGTGGCAGAATCTATTTTGGAGAACTTGCAGTGCTCATACTAGAGGTCAGAAAATTTTATAACATCATAAGCAAACCAGAAAATATGTTTCAACAACAAGGATTTCTTCCAAAGCTTCTATTTCAATAAGAGAGGATTTCAGAATACCATGAGAATATTCTTCTGGAAAAGGGATAACATATATTTAAAATGCAGAAAGTAATAGGAAAATATGAGTAGGTTTGGATTAAGTAGTATTATACCTTTCTTAAGAGCATTTCATATCTTCCTGCAGTGCAGCTGTACTCTTTCCTCCTACTCAGGCTGCATTCTGGTATTTGAAGGAAGGATAAATAGAATAAAAACATCTAGCTTTATGAAAGTCTAGTAAATTTTGATTTCTACCTGCCAATAAGTACAAAAGAGGCTAACAAATAATGGTACAATTAAACAAATAGAATGTACTAAGGGAACAGAAGATATTTTACACAGTTGAGATGCTGTAGATTGGTTGAAAACAAATTCCTCAGACGGCAGATTAGATGGTGTCTCTTTTGTGATATTTTATGATTTACAAAACATTCTTGAGTTAGTTTTGCACAACACTTAGGCACTGTAACTTGGCACATAAAAGCCACATCCTCCTCTGGTGTTTCCCAGAGATATTTCTAAGTTTCCTCCGATTACAGCATGCAGTACATCACACCTGGATTCTCCAAACCTGGAGACAAAAGGCATCAATTCTGTGATGTTTGGGTAGCTTTATTGCTATTTTTGGGGTTTTTTTAATGCTTGCCTTAATGTTCTTGGGATCATTATGCTTAATATAATGAGTTAAAACTTAAGTTGGTCTCAGCAGCATCCAAGATGCAAGGGCATAACATAAATCCAAAATGCCTTTTGCACTGGCATTCAGCTTATAAAATAAACATTTTAGGAATGTGCTACTTCCATCCTGCTCTAAGTGTCCTTTGGGATGTGTACTTCTTCATTTTTAATACTCTGGAAAGGAACAGAATACCAAAATCGAAGTAAGGCAAGCTTTACTTTAACAGAAAATTTTCCCAAGTAAAAGGTACGAATCCTTCCCTAAAATTTTCAGTGGCCTTTTCTCCTGGATATATCAGTAGTCTGTATTCTGGACTCTTTTGGGATAACTCTGTTTGCCAAGTCCTTTTGCCTTTCTCTGGCAAAAACTGCTTATGCTGGGCCAGGGGAGGACACACATTAACCAAAAAGCTGAAAACCACGGGCAAAATTTAGCAAAATTGTTGTTAGTGAAACCACATATGCTCAGCAAACTTTCAAAGATAACAAGCCCTCAGCCACCTTTACACACACTGTTTATTTTTGACTGCCTCCTGCCTTATATAATCATTTCCCATGGGTCAGACAGCCTAGTGCATTTTTTGGACTATATGGATGACTACACAATACCTCAAGTAGGGAAGAAGACAATCAGCTCTTTCCTCTTGCTATTTCCAACATTACCTGAGAAACTTGTTTTAAAGAAAGAGAGGAAACCACTGCATTAATACAATGGTCACATCTAGCCACCAGGTGTTGTTTGTCTGCTAACAGGGTATTGAGTAGTAATAGAGAAAAATGAGGTTTAGAGATAATTAATTTCCAGAGACAGGACACTGTTTATGAATAATAGAATTTGCCCCATCTCTTTTAGGCAGCATCTTGGACTGAGATTTACATTATTCAAGGTTTTTTGAGGAAGAGTTCATAGTAATTTTTCAGTGAAAAAACTAATAATTTCTTCTATGTAATCACTCATAAGAATAAAACTGCACTTTGATGTTTCACCATTTTAAGTTTAGCTAAGTTTCTCACGACTATTTTAACAGAGTAAAATAATAGGACTGTTGCATGGTATTAGTTTGTTGGCTAGACAGCAAAACCTCTAGTTAATGTTCCAGTACAGTTTCACATCCTTAAAAATTAATGAAACATTCATCTTTGCAAGTGGAACTTTCCATGCAGAATGTCACAATTACAGTTTTTCGAAAAAACTGAGCCAATTTTCATCTACAGCTTTCAAGTTAGCTAAAGGTGACTCTTACCTTTCCCTTCATTACAGAAGAAAAATTCAAATACACTGCAGAGCTCTTAACACTCTAAGAGATGTGACTGCAGAGCTGCACTGCAGTTGCAGGCTTTGTTTGCTGGTGGAACAGGGCCTGGGGGAAACTTGAGGGGCATGGCAGGGAAATGGGAGGCTTTGCAGCCTCTCCAGCAGGCACTACAAGACAAAAATCTTCACTGTCACCTCAAAAACAGTTTGTCATGCCAATTCCACCTGCTGCAGCTGATGGAGAGCTCACTCTGCAGAGGCCCAGGTCTGGCAGAGGGTGAGCCAAGAGCTGCATTAAACCAATGAGCTTCAGTTATACCTGAGTAGAAAAGCTGCGCAGTAAAAAGCACTGAAACCAGCCTGAAATGATCTGCACAGGAGAAAATGACCCTTTTTCCACTGAGAGAAGTGGAGCTTCAGGATGCTGCATCACAAAACATATATTATGTCCTCAGGAACAGACAGGTTCATAAACTGGGAGCTGGAAATGGATCATGTGAGAGCTTCTTATTTTTACTCTAATGGCATGATTTACTTCAATCTCTTCAGTTCCTGTCCAATGCAATAAGTGTAAGTCCATAATGACAAAAATGCTTAGAAGGTGTCTTATGTGATTTCCCAGGCAAACAACTGGGATGTTTAATGGCTGATAGTGAACACTCCCTTTGCATTCAAACTGCACTGACTGAACAAATCTCACTTTCATGCTGTCTGCTAAACACCCTTGCTCAAAATGAGTGTGCAAACTGTTATTTCCCTTCATATATTTGTCAGAACCATCCAAAATTACCAACTAAAACAATAAATAAAATAAATCAAAAATTTTCCAGCTGGCACTTCTTCATCATATGCTTAAATCAAAACAAAAAATTTCAAAGACAGGCAAAGATCTCCTTGTATCCAACAATCTCAGCATTTGCCACACTCTTTGATTGTGATGTAAACCAGCACATTCAGACTTCCAGGACAGTGCCACACTGGAGCTACACAGTCATTTCCCCAGCTGGAGGCAGTTTCCTAACCACTGATTGATCTGGGAAAGAAACAACCATATACAACCACAATGAGAAAGAATCTTCTCCAGTAATATTCTCTGTTCAGTCCACTCATTGCCTCATTGCATTTCCAAAAGCATAGACAGTCCAGAAATCTGTCTCCCAAAACCTTTTCCAAGCACTGATTTAATTGTTTGGTTCATGTTTTGGCAACATCTAGCGAATTCAGCTCAACTTGGCAAAGATTTTTTCTCATATATTTTATCCATGTGGTGATTTACCAAAAAACTGGGCAGAAACATTAGCCAACCAAAATAAGAATAATGTGATTTTAAATGGATCAATAAAGAAGATAAAAATGTTTTGAGACTATCAGCTGTTATATATGTACATCAAGAGACTTTTTTCATTTTTCACAGCCATTCTTGTCTTATTCCAGAGAAGCAAAAACTTTTACCTTATTACTGTTCACTAGTCTGATGCAATATAAGTGTATGGAAGCAAGTGTCATAACATGTAGAGGCTGAGGAATCACTCACTGACTTCCCTCTAAACTGTAGAGACTTTCAGCTCTAAAATCTGATTGTGATGCCTGTATTCCTTAGTTACTAAAACTTTGTGTTCATGGAAGGCTTTAAAAATTGGACCACAATGAGTTAGAGGCACTTTAGGACAATATTAAGTCAATAAAAAGAACGCCTTTAACTGACATCAATTGCACTTGTCGCAAATGATAAAAAGCTGAAAGAAAGAAGACGCTGCAGGAAATTTGCAATAGTATGGCAATAGTTCTATCATTGCAAAAATCTGATCACATCTCAGTCCTACTCAACACATATATAGGTGTCCTGGTTCCCTGGTAGCGTTAATTTGCCCTCAGTAGCTGCTCCTCTGCTGTGTTTTGGATTCAGAATGAGAATGGTGTTGGTAACACACTGATGTTTTGGGTTTTGCAGAGTTGTTCCTAAATCAAGGAATTATTTTTTCCCTGTCTCATGCTCTGCCAGGGAGGGAGTGAAATGGTATGAAAACAAAATTGGGAGGGAGCATAGCTGGGAGGTGTCCTAAATTGATTGAAGGGCTATTCCACACCATGGGACATCGTGCCCACCATATAAACTGAGGGAGTTACCCAGAGGGTGGCCATTCTGGATTTGGGAATGGGGTCTGGCATCAGTCAGAGCAAGGAGAGCAATTGTCTTGTCCATCACTTATTTGGGTCTTTTCCTTTCCCAGTATTATTTTTATTACTTCATCTATTATTTACCCTTGTTGCTGTATTTTACTTTGGTTTCAACAATTAAATTGTTCTTATCTCAGCCTACAAGTTTTACTTTTGATTCTTCTCCCCATTCCACTGTGGGGTGGAGGTGATAGAAGTGGCTGAGCAAGAGGCAGCATGGTGCTTAGTTTTCCATCTGGGTTAAAAGCACAACAACAGGATCAAAGCATATTCCTTGACCCTCAGTACAAGCCTTTTTTGGATTGCTGAGGAAATGCATTAAACCCAGAGACACACACTTGCCCAAAGGCACACAGATGATCTTCACCAAGGGAGGTCAGATCCAGGGCTGCTCCTGGCATGGTCAGACTGTGTTTTGTGTTGTCTGCACAACATACAGCACCAGTCTGTGCCTCTCTACTGAGGCTGCAATATTAGTGCACAGGTCCCAGAAGCACCATCATCTGGTTAGTTTTCATCTTGCCTTCACTGAGGGAGACCAGGTTGACAGCTTTTCATCTCACCTGGCATTAGCTGATCTGTCAATAGATGTGAAGTCAGAATCTGTCCCCACAGACATTTAACTGAAATTAAGCTTTCACAGCGAACTTCAGATTTAACTTAGAGCTGCAATAACACCTGGATAATTCTTGAGCATACTGAAGACCATCTTAACAGCATTTTCATCCCACAGTTGCACTGTTTTGTTTAACTTCTTCAGCTGAACTGCTGCGAGGAAAAGGAGTAATTGCCAACAGTGAGATGCTGGCTCAAGAAGTGGTAAAATTCCAAGACTGCTGTAGACATCCTACAGTGTCTGGCCTTAGCCTCATCATTCATCAAAGCTATTGGTGAAAGAAGGTCCCTATTTCCCTTTTAAAGAAACATAATTAAGAAAGTGAGGCAGAAAAATAAATAAGAGACATCATTTTTAACATGGGGAAAGATGATGACAAGAAGAGGTGTGATCAAGACTGGCATTGCAAAGGAAAGCAGAATTTCACAGAATGAGGTCCTATGTCCTGCCTCCCTGGAGGGGAGAATTTGGTGTTATCCACCAAACTTTGTAAACCCTAGAGTGTTTGGGAATTTTTGTTTGTCTGGGAAATGCTGAAGCTGTAGGTAGATACTTGAGAATGGGTAACAGTTTATCCATTAGAGGATTGCACGCCTTGCCTTGCCTGTGAGTAGCACTGCTCTGCCCCTGGGGATTGTGGTGGGATGGACCCTGCACACCTGGAGCCACAGGGCTGAGTCAACTAAATGAGGAGACACGACAGCAGAACCTGATTTCCTGGCTGAGAGCAGAGCTTGTGTTAAGGTGAGAGTGTTAAACCAGAATCTAAAACTGGGCCACGGTTCAGCCACCTATGGCTTTTAATTTAACATATCTTTGCTTATAAGGTGTATTACGGTATTCATGTCTAAAAGGTTTTGGCAGTTATTCCTAACATATCTCCATTTCCATAAGTCTGCAGATCCCA
Organism: Luscinia megarhynchos; assembly: GCA_034336665.1. Taxonomy (NCBI): domain Eukaryota; kingdom Metazoa; phylum Chordata; class Aves; order Passeriformes; family Muscicapidae; genus Luscinia; species Luscinia megarhynchos. Next base: position 46,754,380 of record CM067592.1, on the reverse strand, counting down.
CTCAGACAAAATTTCCCACATAATCAATTTGAAGGGCATGTAATATTTGACCCAGTATAGATAAGTAAAAATAAATTCTCAAGTGTTTATTTTTATTCAGAGGTAGAAATTCTTTCTGTGTTTTTGCAGGAGCATTACTGAGATGAACACAGTTTGAAGTCAAGCACATTGTCACTAGAAAACTATCTTTGCTATGTTTTTAAGGAGATGGAACCAGTTCACTAATTATCAGCCATCTGTGATGGGAGCTAGGGACTCTCTCTCTCTCTTCCCTTCCTGCTTTTATATGTAGACAGATTCAGATCAGAATCCCTGGAGCATCAGCCAAGGGATAAAAGCACATGAAGTAGGTCCCTGTTGTGAGCTGATATGTGTCCCACAAGTGAACATCAAAAAAAGGATTGACTAATGTTTCTTTTGAATATTAAGGACAGTGAGAGCATGTGTCTTCCTGGCTGATCCTATGATGCATCCATTGAGCCATAGGCCAAATCCAGCAGCACTGAAACCCAGCTGACATTTGTAGGAGCCAGGGAGGCTTGTACCCTGACAGCCCTAGCCACTGGCAGGATGCTGGGATGCATTCAGGCTGTGCTCACAGAGGTTTCCAAAGCTTGTGTGCCCTGTGGAGGGCAGAGAGGGGCAGAGATGGGCCACAAACCTTGTCACCACAGCAGGGACTGTCATTCCTGGTAGATCAACAGGGATCAGGAGAAGAGGGTCAGCTGAACTTTCCTAGAAGCGAGACCATTCCTCTGCCAGACTCTGCTCTACTTAGGACCTCTTAATTTTTACAGATTCACGTAAGATAAAAATTGTCCCAGACTCATGAGTCAGACACTGCCTGGTAGAGCACTACCAGACAGAAAACTTTAAAATAAATTATCCTCTGGAAAATGTCAGACTCTGAGGCTACAGGGGTTAGGTAATGATATTTCAGTACCTGTAATCTTTGAGAGAGCAATCCTCATCTACACACTGTCTGTCTTTAGAACGAACTTGAGCAGATTTTTGAGATTATTGCTCGAACGCATATGGTCTTAGCACAAAGCTGTCTGTGACACACATTGCAAATTTCTCTCTTTTCCAGACCAAATGAGTTGAAAAGATAGTTTTTTTGACATGAAAAGGTAGAAATTATACTGGTAGTTTTATTGAAATATTTCCGAACTAGAATATCATCAAAGACTAAACACCCCAAAAGTTTTAAGCATTCACATTTTTCTGGGTGAAAAAAACATGCTGGTGATAGGCAATTTTAGGAAAGAATGATAACAGAAGAAATAAGAGAAAGATGTTTGTACTTGTTTCCAGAAAAAAAGATGCCTCAAGGAAATCATCAAAGAAGCAGAAAAAGTTTTTTGTATCTCAGCAGTATTATTGTGGTTTGAAGTCTGGGGAACTCAGCTCATTTTCAGATTGTGTGAACAGCCATCCCAAAGCAGATTTATCAGGGGACGTAAGGGAAGTTGGGGTACCCTATCCACCTGCTCCTCTACCAGCATCACCCACCACAGAAAAATCCTGTTTGAGGGTTAATACACACATAACAGCTCGCACTTCCTTCCGTTCTACCTGCTTCTACTCTGATCCTCAATTCCACTGGAACTCATGAGGATTTTACCAGGTAAGATTAGATCCACTGTATTCTGCAAGGCACATAGAATATCAAGTTCCAGGACACCATGTTTCAGAATTGTGATGCAAAACAAAAGTGAGGAATTTTCTTTTCCTATGAAGTGAAAAGAAAAATCAAGCTCCTAGCATTGCTGGAGCCTGAAAAATTATCTCTGGGAGTTGTGAAGGATGAAAAGAGATACAGATCTTCTCTATCTTTTTTCTAAGCTGATTCACTCCTCAGTGGTATAAATTTTCTTGGGATGTGCAACTGCTATCAATTAAATAGATCTTGCTCTGGATATAATAGGAAACTTTAACTTGCTTCTAAAAACATAATTATGGGTGCAAATTCACAGAGCAGCCTGCTATTGCAAACTGATAATGCTGTTCCCTGTCCCTACACTAGTGCTATGAATCAGAATTAACAACATTAAAATCAGTAAAGATTCAGTGATACAAAAGAAGTTGGAAGAGTATCAGGACCATTGCAGTTTGAGAGCCGTTACTTTATCAAGTGCTTAATTTTGGCATGGATTTTATTTTTTGTATTCATTTTTCTCTTGACGTTTTTCCTTCCAGTATGAAATTGTTTCTTATAAGAAGAGGAATCCATGTAAAGTTGCAAGCTGCCCCATTTCATGCTTTTCTTAGGCACACCATCATTCCAGTCCTGCCCAGAGTTCCAGTGTCACGGTGTGACTTGGGTTTTGCCAATTTAATATATTTAATTTCTTTTAGAGATAGGATTTAGGAGTAGAGACAAGGCAGGCTTAAAACTTAAAAGGATACAAGAAGAAATTTATTAATAACACAAAAAGAATTCAGAATAAGATTTCTAGATTCCTCCCCTTTCCTTCATTCCACATTCCTTAACAACAACATACAGAGAACACTTCAGTTAGTTATCTACTTAAACAATCATTTCAGTTCACTCAAGAGAGAAAAGTCCCATTTTTGATTTAGGCTTAGGGGGCGTCTTCACCTTCACGGTCTGCATCTGGCTGGGACCTACAGAACCATGAATTTTCTTCTCATTTACACATCCTTCCAGGGCCATGTTATGGGTTACGATTCACACTTGGGGTATCACTTTTAAAGGCAGGCTGCTGAAAAACAAAATTCTCTTCATCTCCTTCTCTATCAAATGTCTCTGTCCATATTCCAGACCCAGAACAGAGAGAGCTCAATTTCCCCAAGGCAAAAAGTCTTCTTCTCAAGCACCCCAAACCTCCCCAAGCATATTTCACAGTTTAAAGGAATTTTAGTGAAGTCACAATCCCCTCATAGCCCCACAAAAAAACATTTTCAGCTACTTATCAGCTGCATCTTTTCAATCTCTTCCCATCAGGAACGTTATCTTCATTCCGCTGACTTCTGTGGACTCCATGCTTTATTCTTTCTCATTCAGGGGAGCTCAGGAGATCGAGAATCTTATCCAGGCATGAAGAAGTTAAAATTGTATCCAGATCATGAAGAAAACCACATGGGCAGCTGGAGGCCTCTTCTGCCATGTGGAGAGGCGAGCTGAGCCGAGCCGGCAGGGCCGGGACCATGTGGCCAGGCCGTGCCAGGCCAGGCCCCCGCCGAGCCCGGAGCTGGACCGAGGCCAGTGCCCCGGCCAGAGCCACCTCACCCCCGGGAGCCGGAAACTGAAAGACCTTAGTTATCTTGATCCACTGCGATATGTGAAAGCAAAATAAATTTCATTGGTTTCCCGAGCTGTCCATCACCAAATCAGCTCTCTGATTGGTGCCAGCAGCTCACAGGGGAAGCTCCCAGAGACGGGAGAGTCTCTCCCACTCCGCAGCCTCATGGAGCTGTCCCTGAGGCGAATCCACCCCTCCTCCCTAGCACGTGAAACCAACACACCCAGGGAGGCAAGCTTACAATTTACTATGATGAAGTGGCTCTTGCTGAGACAGTCTTGTTGTAAAACACTGGGATTGCAGCAGACTGTTCCAACACTCAGCATAAGACAAGCCATGACTCAAAAAAAACCCAAAAAAAGACAACAACAACAACAACAACAACAAAAAACAACCAAAAAAAACCCCAAACCCTAACAAATGAAAAAAGAAACCGAAACTTTGAATTGCAAGTCATTAAAAGTAAACACCTCAACACACACCCAAATTCACTGAAATTCATCTTTGTGTAACAGTCACTCTGCTTTGGTAAATTAATGAGCAGGACAAAGAAGCCTCCTTAACTTCTGCCTCATTTCCCAAGAACTGATTTCTCAATTATTTACATTCTTGATTTTCTTTTGCTTACGTTTCTTGGAACTGCCTCTCCTCTGTTCGCCCTCTAAGAGTTTGTCATCCGTATTATTTTCCAAGGAAAAATTCTGTTCAACCAGAGGAGGCCAAGATTTTGTAACATGGGCCATGATTTCATCAGCCATCCTTATTAACCAAAACATGAAGGGTTGTATGGCAACATGGGAGAGATGAGTCCTGCCACTGCCTACCAGATAGTTCTGGTTCACTTGTCTAGTCTGCCCCAGCTTTCTGCCTGTAAAATAAGAATTATGACAAAATGGAAACCAGTGAAGAGAGGTTTTCAGAAATTTCTAGAGGCTTCACTCGGTGGAAAATAATGTCATAGAGTAAAGCTCAAAAAAGAGCTGTCTGGCTAAAATATTATTCATCCAGACCTTCTCTTCTTAAGTCAATAACTGTTCTGTGACAGTTTTAAAGGTAGTATTTCCTGAGCTTATGACTGTAGTAGGGACAGCAGTATACAGCTGAATCTGCAGACTTCTCAATGGATCTCTGAAAGGCTGTTGAAGAAATGTTTAAATTATTTAAACCAGTTTATACTTAGGCTAACCTTCCTATACCACATCTGAGAAATACAGACAGAAGATGTATTAAGGAAATTATCTTTTCCACAAAAATAGATTTTAAAATGCTAAGAAAGTATTTTATTGTGTGGGGCAAAATGACATAATGTCCCCTTGAATATTGGAAAGACCTCTGCTATATTTAGTTCTGGAAGATGGGATTTAAAACATGGTAATTTAGAAACCTACTAAGAAGTTTGTCTGTAGTCCTCTTTTCTGCATTTTACACATTTCACTCTCAATCTTCCCAAAAAGAGGTCAACGCCAAGCTGTCATCCATTGTGGTGGATGCAATGCTGTCCTCTTTCAATTAGCAGAATCCATGAAACTGTGCAAACTCAGTACCTTTTCAGGACAAATTTTGCCAGGCAGTAAAACAGCAAAGTGCCCTGGGGCAGACTGCAGACTGCAGAAGAGGCACACACAGACAAGGCTGGCACAGTCTTTTCCATGGGGAGCAGGGGCACAGCCACTCCAGACAGAGAGTATGTTAAGAATATACCAACACACCGAAGTATATAATGATATTCCAGGAGGGGCTTCCTGGGGAGGGGAGAGATCTCATTGCAGTGAGATGCCCTGCAGTCTCCTCCTCCCTGAGAGCACAACTCGTCAGATCTACCCAGTGCCTTTCTCCACCAGGAGGTACAACCATGGATGACTTCTGAAGCAGGGAAGTTATAAAAATATAATGGGGAAGCTGGAGAAAAGGAGAGGTGACAGCAATGTTAACACATCTTAATTGCAGAGAATTTTGCCCTCGAGCCTTCACATGCCTTTGCACATCACTGTCACTCTGAAGTGGGAATGATCTTGGGAATGATAGTGGGAATGAGAGTAGACACAAAGCTTTAAATGCGTGTATATATATATGTGTGTGTGTGAGCATGTATTTGTGTAAAATTATTAAAAATTCAACTGTGCCCCTCAGTATGAGAGTTTCAAAATATCCAATTTGTCTTCAGAGCAAACACAGAGGCACAGAGCAATGAACATCCCCTGCTGTTAGCTGTTTTTGAAAAGAGCCCCACTTAGCTTTCCAGACATCTCTTCCTCACAGCAGTATTGCCATGCAATTTCAAGTCATAAAACTAATACTGAGAGCAAGCTAGAGTAAATACAGCTGCCACACTTTGCTCCCACCCCTAGTCATTCCTCGTCTGTCTTTCTGGAGGGAGTCCCTTTAGAGGCTCACCCATGCATGCTTCATCTGTTTCCACCACAGCCTGACACAGCTGAGGGATTATTTTCCTCAGGCAGGGCTGCAGAGTGTTCAGAAGAGCTGGTGCATTACCTGCTTTGCTGGTTTCCCCCTCATGTCAATCACCTGGTTTTGTACATTGAAAAGGCAACGTAATGTCCCAGTTAAATGATGCTCTCACAGCAGATGCCTTTGGAAGATCATTAAGAAACATTACAATTGAGGAGGTGGGAGTGAAAAATCCATCAGGTTGGCTAGAGGGCCTGTATTAGCCCTTTCAAAAGAGCCCTATTGTGAAATCCAGGGAAGGAAAATCTGTATCACTGCCCAGATGCATCCTCTCAGAAGCAGGTAGGAAGAGTCAGGATTGCAGCTCTGTGTCTGCCTCTTCCCTCTGTCTCACACAGCTGCTAACACAGCAGCAATGCTGGAAAGACTATTACCTGGGTGAATCTATACCAGAACTCAGGGGACAAAGAGGAGAAAGTAGGAGAGATAGTGGTTTTATGCAGGTACAGAGCAGGACACTAAATCAGAAAGGAGGAAGCACCTTGCCCATCTGCCCCAAGCAAGTGGAAACCAGTGAAGGTGGATGCACCAAGAGGATGCACTGCACAGTCCCTGCAGCACAGCATCTGCTGGAGGTTTGTGCCACCAGCATCTCTGCTGCAAGTGCATACAGGTGGCCCTGACTTCCAGCACATCCTTAAAGGTGAGGGGACGTGCAAGGTGCTGGAATACAGTCTCCTCTGAAACAGACAAACCATGTCCAGCAAGACCACCTCAGGAGAGCACTACTTGAGGTTTCCCTATATCCACCAAGTACCACAGTCATTTGCATGGCCTCATCCCATTGTCAGAGCAATTCAAAGCATGGGGGTAAATCTTTGTCACTTGTTCAAGAGGAACTCAAAAATTTCTTGAATAGAAAAGGTACATTTATTGCAGGTTTTTCTCCATGCTAAGTATGAGTCAGCATCACTACAGATCTTTATAAAGAGCAGGACTTTTGTATTTCCTATTTCTGCGTTTTCTACAAAACACAGATATGTGAGGGCAGTAATCCAGCTGCCACCTGTATTAGGTGCTCAGTTTCTGCATTATTCATTAACTTATGCATTATTCAAAAACCCCCACTAAAAGGTAATAGAGCCTTGTGTGAGAATAAAGGAAGCTCAAGCAACAGGAATTATACCTAAAAGGAATTAACTGAACAAATCAATATATCAGATTAGAAAATGAATCTATATATCCAGAACAAGCAAAAGAGTTAAATTTCAGACATAGTCCCCTCTTTTTGAGTCCTATTGATTTTGTCCAATCCTTCCAAAAAAAATGATAGTAGAAATCAGCTTGACTAGGCAAAGACATGCTGACAGAAATCTCACTTGGAGCAGAAGGCTATACTGTGTACCTTCAGAGATTTCTTTCCACCACTCTGTGTTTTTATGAAAAGCACTGAAAGCTTCTCCCTAAAGAGGGTTGAATAAGCATCTTGAAATCTCATGGATTTGAGAACATTCAGCCTTCTTGATATCAGTCATGAAATTCAATTCTTATTTAACATAACCTTCTCAAAATATATCTAGTAGCAAAGCTGCCATTCTGCCCAACTACTGTTCACTAAAAATGCATGAAAACCAACTATCCTATTATATCACTAATCGTCTATATGCAAAAAAGTGACTCATGTGCTGATGCCCTTAAATTGCCACTTCCAGGAGGCTGATCAGTTCAGCAGAAAGCAGAGAAACACCTTTAAAAATGAACAATTATTTCTGAAATCAATACCTGTCAGTAATAAGCTGAGCACTCTCTAGATGCATAATTTAATCTCACAGTCCATTAACTTTCTCCCTTCTTAGCCTGCCGCTGGATTGTCGTTATCCTGTAATCTTTAATACAGTGTGGGAATACTGCAACCTTTAACCTTTAAGTATCTCATAATTTCTTTTCTAATACCTTGTGTTCTCTGTGTTTAAATAAAATAAAGCTAAAAAAATCAAACTCACCTATACTTTTTGGTTGACAGCCAAAAACCAAGATTTTTGAAAGAACGTTGAGAGCAGGAAGAAAATATTCTGTATGAAAGCCCATCAGTTTCCCAGAGAGACTCTAATGAAGTTGCAGTTCATAGAAACATAAGAATTGTCAAAATGTCTCCCACTAGGAACCTAACTCCTGTAAGAATCAAAGAATTCTGCTTCAGGGGAAGAGAAATATTATGCTACAACAAAATATGCACTTACATATACTATTATAACAAGGAATGCCCCTCATCTAACCACTGGTCAACACTCTTTTCCAAAAAATGACAATGAAACTAAGATATTCAAACAAATAAAAGGAAACTTTTAAGAAAGGAAATTTTAAGAATCTTTTTAGAAAATAATAATAGGAGAGGAAGAGAAGAGAAGAGAAGAGAAGAGAAGAGAAGAGAAGAGAAGAGAAGAGAAGAGAAGAGAAGAGAAGAGAAGAGAAGAGAAGAGAAGAGAAGAGAAGAGAAGAGAAGAGAAGAGAAGAGAAGAGAAGAGAAGAGAAGAGAAGAGAAGAGAAGAGAAGAGAAGAGAAGAGAAGAGAAGAGAAGAGAAGAGAAGAGAAGAGGAAAAGAAAAGAAAAGAAAAGAAAAGAAAAGAAAAGAAAAGAAAAGAAAAGAAAAGAAAAGAAAAGAAAAGAAAAGAAAAGAAAAGAAAAGAAAAGAAAAGAAAAGAAAAGAAAAGAAAAGAAAAGAAAAGAAAAGAAAAGAAAAAATTGTATTCAGTTTTTTGTTTCCAATATTATGGCCTGAACCAAGCATGTTTCTCATAACTGAAAATGTAGAATTGGGCATGGGTGTTTATCTCAGCCAAGAGTCTGATTGTCACAAGAAATACCACAACAATCCAAACCTGACTACAGTCTGAAGATATGCAGCTCCTTCCTTGACTTTTTGGGAGAAAATGGCCTCTGCAACTATTGGTTGGATAGCAACTATCAATCTTGTCCAGTTTTATGCTTGTCCAGGGATGTCTCCTTGATTTCTTCCCAGGAGTTTGACTTTTTCTGGTTTTTAAGAGGGCAATGAGAGGAGTCTAAAATATACATGTACCCAAAGCAGAAAATACATAGTGCAGAACATTGCTGCTGTGGTGTTCCCCAGCCTCAGTTTAAAGCTGTTCAACCGCTTATTAATTTCTGACTGATGCTGAAAATTGAGCAGACATCTTCATTGAGCTTCCACAATGCAAACCACAGCTTATTTTTACCCTGGGAGGTGACAACTAATTCAGAAGCCATCGATGTATATAAGGAGATTAATTTGTTCCATCTGATTTGTATTCCCTTGCAGCCAGCAACAATGAATGTAATTTACCATCGTGTTGCCAACTGTCTCAAGCTACTTGCAGTAGTCTTTTCATCAGCAGGTTAGGCCACTTTGCCATTCAAATCCCTTAATTTGGTGATAGCTTAAACCATGGCATAGTTAGGAAGGGTATTCTCCTCCAGGTAAATTAACACAGAGCTCCTGGTAGCAGCCTGTACATGAAATGGGGCATAGGAGATAAATTATTATGTGGACTGCATGCGGCATGATTATATATCTGTGCAAATGAAATTGACTCACTTCTTCACCATCAACACAGCAACATTTCTAAGGGGTGATGCTGTTATTTTCCTTTTCCTAGCTGTGGGGAGAGCAAACAGATTCTTCACTGCCTGAACATGCTGCTGCTATTCGGTGGAATTAACTATCAAGTGCTTGCTCTGAGCACGTGGAAGCCAGGAGCTGTTTCAGGCTCAAATAGATCTCAGTGAAAAAGGATCAATTTAATTCCAACTGACTCATGTTCATGGCCAGGAAGTTATTGTGGACAGGCACACATCCCACACCCTGACCAGCCCAGGGTGAATCAAGAAGTCAACAATGGAGCTCATAGCATGACTCAGACCTACAGCAGTTCTTCAAGTATTCTTCTGCTCAAAAAGGGAGTGAAAAGAGCCACTAGTCGATGAAGTGAGTGATATGAAGTACTCCTGGTACCTTTTGTAATCCATGTATTGTGTGGATACTCTGTCTTCAACAAGCTTAACCCCTTCTTCCCAGACCTGGACTGCATTAATAAATCCCACAAGGATTCATTGTTCAAGACTGTGCTAGTGTCACAGTCTCCATTAAAAAGGCTACACTTTCCAAAGGCATACAGATCATGATAGGTTGGACAGCAAGAATATGGAACACGTGAAAGCCTCAGAAGTCTGTCACGAGTGTGATTTGTAAGTTTGGTATTGCAATTATGTCAAAAAACATACAATCTGCCAATTTCATTTCAAAAAGTCAGCGAATTTCATAATCCTCTTAATTCCAACTTCCCTCTGCTTTTGTCCAGATTTATTGCAGCTTTTAAAACACTGTAGTCCAAGTCATTGCACAAGGATATAGAATTAATCAGGCAGTGAATGTCACTTTGAATTGACACTAGCAAGTTTCTCCCCAGAGATGCTGGGAGACCCCCAAAAGGAGTATGGCAAGGGACAGGCTGGATGCTGTTGTGGGGAGACTTACTGCTGTGGGAGGAACAAGAACAAAGAAAAGAGGAGAAGTGCTTTCAAACGGCTCTATGTCAATAGTGTCCCAAAACTTGACAAGAGAATTTCGTATTCATGGAGGCTGTCATTCAACTCACAGGCTGAAGACATATGTCCAAATGCCTGTAGCCACAGGTGATAGCTACAAGACCAGACTCTCTTTACTGCATGTCTTGCCAGTCTGTGTCTCAGTCCTGACTTAAAATTGTTACCTCTAGGTTTGTCAAGGTTACCTGCTCTGTGGCAGTAAGACATTATCTGCAATGTCTGCTTCACTTGATTTAAAGTGACAATGTCAGCTGACAGCAGAGATGTCTAGCACCTCCCCAAGAATTTTCTTCTAGGTAGAGAAGGATGGAGTTGCTCACTATTTTGTAGTGGCCAGCAGAACAGTGGACTAGCTCTGCATCTTTTGTACTCCCGTGTAATGATTCCAAGATGAGAGGCTCTGGATGATGAGAATTTATCAAACTACTCAAAGGGACTAGAAGTAACAAAAGGCTGACTGGGTGCAAAATATGTTTAAATTTGCAGGGACTGAAAGAAGAGTTGCTAAAATCTTTCCCAAGCATGAAACGGAGCAGGCACATACGACTTTACAGTAAAGCTCATTGTAAAATTTATCAAACTTGGTCTGCATTCGAAGTATCACCTTTCCTAATATGCACCAAAGAAACAAACATACAAATAAATAACCTATAAAAACAAAAGCAAAAAAGCTTTCCCAAGTGCAGTGCTCTTTTTGTGATACTCAGCACCAGGTGTGCAGATAACATTCAAGAAAAAAGAAGAAAGGGATTTCATGCTCTGTGAGATCTCTGGCTTTTATAGTCAATATAGGCTTCTATTTACCCTGTGCAGAAAAATTGCACATCCAGTCTCTCAGACCATGAGCAAGTTATGTAGTAATAGGGAAGAGGAAAAAAAAATGATTTCCCAAATCTTAAAAGGAATAGAGTCACTGTTGGAAAGAGGTCAGAGTGGTGAGGAACAGAGGAAGAGACACAGCCAGGTATGCTGCTATCACACACCATCACACCTTCAGGAATAAGCATCACAAACAGGTTTCCTAAACAACCTCACACTTGGAAAAGTAAAAACAATAGTCATAAAAAGATAAATCAGCAGGGCCAAATAAATTCAAGAGACAGAATAAGAACAGGCTGAAATAGAAACCTGAAGACTGAAACTCAGTTAATGCCAAGGAGTTCTCTAAGTTTTTTTTCACATTTATATTCTAAAGACATTAGTCTGAGGCTTCTAGCCCTGTGAAATGATGAATATCTGCAGGCAAGACAGAGAAGGCATGGCACTGCAGTGACAAACAGCATATACCTCTGAAGTATATATTTTTACCTCCTTTTAGCAGGGAGCTAAGGCTGGAGAGGCAGTGAACAGCTGTCAATCTGCCAGGGCTGCAGAAAGTTACACTATGAATGGGTTTTGCTTCCTGATGGAACCCAAAGTGCACTAAAAATTAAATAAAAAACTAAGGTTACTGTATGGGACAGAAGGGTTTAATGCAGGTAGGAATTCATTGATCACAGCCATGGTCTTATCAATCTGTTTAGAATGCAGCCACAGGGACAAGTCCTCCATGAATACCCAGTACAATACTAGACTGAGCCTGTGTGACCTGTCCATCAAAAAGTTTACAAGGGAGTTCATAGTAGTAGTCCAACCTGCCATAATTCTTTGGGTATCCTTGTGCTCCAGAAGAGACTAAGCAGGGCCATTTGACTATAAAGTGAGTGACATGAAGTACTCTGGGTACCTGGTAGCAAGCCACACTCCTCTTCTAGCAGACAGAGAGATCAAACAGATGACTTTTCTTGTCTCCAGTGCACCAGTCATCCCCATCCTTCAGTTTTCACAGTTTCTATTTAAAGTATCTGTGAGTTAATGCTGGCACAGTCGGTACTTGCACATGGACTTGTAGTGGAAGTAATGAAAGGAAGAGGATTAAGTCTGATGATATGAAGATTCAGTATACTTTTCAAGGACCAATTTTAAACACCCATAAGTTGAAAAATAAATGAGGCTTTCTAATACAGATAATTATTTACCCAGAAAAACTGTGCATCAATTTTCTAAAACCATGAGCAAGTTATATGTATCAACAGAGCAGAAACAAACTATACTGGCACCTGGGATATGTCTATGCAAAGAGTTCCTCCCTGTTCTCAGACTCTCAGACAAATTACTCTGTCCAATACCTGCATTCTCCTATTTTTTAGGTGAAATGCACATTTAAACAGAAACAGATGTTCATTAAAATTTTAGGACTGGTAAGGCTATGAATAGTTCAATGCACAGTTCTATCCTCTTCCTCAAGAGTACCAAGACTGTGGCTCCTTTTTTTCTTGTGTACAGAATGTTTTCCCCAGCCTGACAACCAAAGGCATATTGGTCTCAGTATGCTTTTCTCACTCCTATTTAAGATATTCTGCACAGTAATGATATAAATCCCTTAACACATCCAGATCCTGAAATGTTTTATGCAGTAAAGGAAGTAAGCACAATATCATTATTGAGGAAAATTACATAATACATTCTCCATAAATCATTTCAAAACCAATTGCCACAGTTCTGAACCTGTCTTAATTCTGTGGGTTAATCTTAATCTTGTATTACACGATCCATTCTTCAGCCTACAATACAATCTATCAGCAGTTATGTGACCTGAGCAGTACACTTAGCATTGCAAAGTACAATGTATAATTAGCTGGCTATGTGCACATGCAATAGACCAGTGTTGACCAAATTAAATACTGTGGTTTGCCCTTTAGTGTCTCATGAATATAGTAAGTAAAAATAATCAACACCCTGTTTTGACACAAAATTGATTTTCAAGGTATGCCATTTTCACACATAAAGTTGCATTCTGTATTACACTGAAACGTCTCCTCTCAATAGCTGCACAGCTTGAGATTGATTTATTTTGTACCTGGAAAAGACAAACTTAGAATGAGCAATTAAGGTTCTATCCCTTCAGAAAGACTCCACATCAGCAGTTGCTATTCTTGCTAACATGAAAGAAATCTACTCATAACCACACAGTTATAGAAATGCACTCCTGTGGAGGGAAGGGGGAAGGTGAAAACACACATATGAAATACAAGGTGGTTTTTTAAAGCAGTTGTGGTTAAAAGCTTTTTGTGAAGTGCAAGCAGATGTCAGAGTAACACGATTTTCCCAAGAAGTTTCCAACCCCTGAAAGAATTAATTGTCACAGTCTGATGCACTGAATACGGCACAGCTGGTCTAGGTAAAGCAGTTTCTCCTCAGCTGCTTGTCCCTCCTACAAATCACAGGCTACTGCCTCATCAGAGCTCCAGCATAATGTCCCACATGATCTTTCCCTATCTCACTTCACAAACAGGTTTGAACATTAGAAGAAGTACTTAGTAGCAGTGTCTTTCCAAACTGGTTTCACCAGCCTGGTCATAAGTTACACTGGAACAACAAGTTATTAGTACGTCAAAGCAGCCAGGCGCGATCCCTCTCACAACCCACAGCATGCATCAGTGTGGTTTGCAGCCACCTCCTAGAACTCTGAATTTTTGTGAACATTTTTTCCAGTGCTTCAGGAAATGTTAAGCCAGTGTCCAACACAGGGATCCTGCCATGTCACAGAGGGGTCCTTGAATGGAAGTGTAAGCCAAGATTCAGAGCCACAATCCAAAGTATCTTTTTCTGACACTATACTCACAAAAGGCAGAGGGGAATACAAAAAATAGGGGCTCTGTGGATTTTTTCCCTCAAAGACAAAAGGCTAATAATTTTAGGGCTTATACCTCCCCATTGCTACTCCTTTCTTCCTCCCTTCCAACAGAGGATCATAGGTCTGAGCAGGTGTGTCCTGGTTTGAAGGACAGATGTCTGCTGATAAAGGCAGAAGTTTTCCTTTGAAATAGAGACTTTAATTACATTCCCCCCAAGTATTATAAATGTTTGAACCAAGGACTCTGAGGCAGAGATAAGGGGCAGGAATAACAGCTCCTTTACTAATATATCTAACCGTACAAACAGAAACAACAGCAGTTGTTAAAACTGCCAACAGCACAGAACAGATAACTCGGTCCCAGTCCTTTTTTTAGCTGTGGGCACACTCTCTCTGCCCTCGGTCCCGGTGCTCCAGGTGGAACAAAGCCTGACGGCCGCAGAGAGGCGGCAGCGCGGGTGGGAGGGGCGGCAGCGGCCACGCCGGTCTCGGGTGGGAGCGGCTGGAGCGGCAGCTCCTCGCTCACCGCTGTGTCTGGGTGATCAGCTGTGTCCGCAGGGGCAGGAGCTGCAGCGGGGCGGATGCAGGGCAGGTGATCGCACAGGGTTTGGCTCTCCTGCCTTCAGCTGCATGGCTGGAGATGGGGCGTCCTCCTCCGAGCTCCCCGGAAACACGAGTCTCTCTGGAAACATGAGAACCCCTCCGCCAGCCCAGCTCCCACCTACACCCTTTGTCCAGAGTCATCAAAAGTCCTGGGCCAGCTCCATTGGCATGATAATGGGGAAAATTCTTTAAATTGACACAGTAATAGAAAAACACTCAACCCCCAAAAAGGTGTAAGCTCACCTTTTTGCAGAGGGCCCTCTTGTAGTCTCAAGTGCGAGCAAGCAAAACTGCTCACAGCCACAGTGACATGAGTTGGCTGCAGAATAAACATGCACAGTGAATTTTCAAATGTTTAAGATTTTTTTCACTAAGTTGTAGGATGTTTTCTCTTTTCTATTTTCCCACTAACATATAAGCATAAATTTAAAGCTGCTTCATGGGAAAACGTGAAAGGAAGGCATTAAGATTGACATCTGTGGAATAGCACCTCTCAGGTTTAGTACAGGAAAACATCAGGTTTGTGCACAGATTTTGGATTCCTAGCCTTCACAGGCCAGTCACAGCACAAACCAGTGTCCTCTGGGCACAGTCAAGGAGATGCAGAAGAGCTGCTGAGAGCATCAGCTTCAGGAACATGCCAGCTAGTCTGGTGTCTAATCCAGTGTATCTCACCCAATGCATCCCTCTTTCCTATGACCTTCTGCCCATTTACTCAGCGCGTGTTCATGCACCAGAATACAGAAGTGATCTATCTATTTACCTTCTAGACAGAGTTACACAGTCTGCCAAGGCCACAAGGGCTTGATGGGGTTACTAACAGGTCAGAGAAATTAAATCCGGCTTTTCAGCCCTTTACATATTTGGAATGAATGAGCAAATTCTGAACCGTAACTGTGGAATTTCATAAAATGTAACAGTTTCTTAAGATCTAGCAATGGAATTTTCTGTTATTGCTTTTGAAATAAAAGTCTTGTTGGTGCAAATCTTTCTGTATCTATCAGTGACATCAAAGTATTAGCATTCTGTGTAGTAGAATTTCCTTTGAATTAGCTACTGGGTGGGAAAATCATTGTGCTAGGAAGCAGGGAATTTTCCACAGATGTAAGCATTGTTCCCACTGAAATATTCCATAGATGTTCTCTGAAGTGGATGTAGGCAGCAATTTGAGACTAATACATTACCAATAGACAAGATGAACATGAAATAGACGGAACGTGGTTTCTGTGTTTTCCCACCCATGAAGTTGCTTTTGGAAAGGCAGCATTCACTATGGATATGTAACTAGCAGTACTTTTCTATGTCAGGGACTTTCTTGTGACAATTTTGCAATTCGCTGCTGAGGGCATTTCTAGAGACTCCATACAATATGGATTTCAGTGCATGTTTCAGTGTTAGTAAAGGTGAAGTTTTATTGAAAGATCCCCAAGGTCACTATGACAAGTTTCCAGCAACATGAAAGAAGATGTCCATTTCTGGACGACAGTGCCCACATTCCCATCATTTCATATGACACATCAGAGGAGATATCTCTCAATACTGCTCTCTTGTTCTCATTAACCCCTAGCTGCTTTATGAAAACTGAAGCCATCCCACTCTGTGCAGAGTGAGAAGTCTGCTCTGCTGCTTTCACAGAGAGCTCAGTGATATTTCTAGCCCAGGGGATGGGGGGAAATGCACCAGTGTCTCTCTCTGGGAGAGAATTTACCAGTTTGTGATTCACAGTATGGTGGCCATTCCACCCTCAGTCTGTTGAGCATTCCCATCATGTACATGAGTTTAACCACCATATGCCTCATGTTCTAAGTCTCTCACCTCACATGGCTCCCTGAAGCTCTCACTACACACACACAAACACACACCAAAAAAATAAAAAATAAAAAAAAAGCAGCGATCATTTCAGATAGGAAATTCCTTTTCCATCACTCCCAGGATACTGCTTTCTACAATTACAATGCCTAAATGAAAAGTTTTCACTACTCCCACTGCTACAAATGCATGAAAGTGTTTGGCTGGTGCTCAGTCATCATCTCCACCTTACCCAGCTTTCTTCCCAGCCTCTTTCTGATCTCAGAAACACAAAGACACTGAATAACAAAGCCATCAAACAAGCTGGATGGGAAGGGATCTCTGGAGTGCATCTGGTCAAGCTCCCTCAAAGCAACATCACTTTGGAGAAAGATCCTGGATAGGAGGAAAGGAGAGAGGGGAAGGGGAAAAGCTATGAAGGAAAAAAGTGTAAGGAGAGACAGGTTCAACAAATACAGAGAAAAACCTCACTTCCACTCCTACTCTTCTAAGAAATAAAAGGTTTAAACAGAAGAGCAAGAAAAATTTTAATATCACTAGACTTTTTGTTAGCTCAAATTTTCTGACAGTTACATAGAACCTCTGGCCTGACAACTAGTCAGGCAGAACCCTTCCAGTTCCCACAGCAGATGCTCTCCTTCTCTAACACACATTTAAGATTCTCAGTACCCCTTCTGCTTATACATGGACAGCTTGTGGAAAGCACCACTGACTTTCCCCAGCATTCCACTGTAGTTTTTTCCCTCTGGCAAGGCGTAACTTCATGGCTGCCTCTTGCATACCCTCTAACGCGTTCACTTGCAAAGGCAGCTGTGAAGCTCAAGTTTCTGTTTGCATGCTGAACTCATCACACGAAGCAGAAAAGAGCACCATATGCTCTTATTCGCACAGCAGAATGGGAAATCCAAGGTGAGAAAACCACTTAAAGTAGTGATGCCTTTTTCCACCTAGAAATGAAACAACACACACTTCTGAGATAATATTGGTATGGCATATATATATAAATATATAAATATATAAATATAAAACTGGGTCTTTATTGAAACCTCCAGGGCCAGTTATGGAAAAACGCCCACAAAAGCCCACCCCCTCACAGGAGTGCATACAATTTTATGTTTGGTAATTAGCATAATTGGCAGAAAAGCACGAATTAGGAGCACAAGTGATGATGAAATTCCCCCTCTGTCCAAGCCCTTTCTACATTCTGCCCCCTTAAATGGGACTGACTATACTTTGTTGATGAAAATGTGTCTCAAATAGATGTTTTTTGGCCCTGGTAGCCAGGGAGAACCAAGATAGAGCAGAGGTTTTGGATTATGTTTGGTCTTTCTGCCTAAGGAAAAGGCATGGAAAACCACTGGGAAATCTAGCCACTAATACAACAGGCTACAAATACATATGTAAAGAATACAGAGAATATATACTAAAGGTAGAAACCAGAACTGCATCATTTAACACAGACAGTTCAGCCTTGCAGGACTGACTGCCCTCCATGCAGAGGGCCAAAGCATGGGCTCTACTGAATTTGAATCAATCTCTTATGAACATACTAATAGCCTAATGAATTGAGAATTAGGTTAAACCTTGTGTTATTATGGGTTGCTATACTGCACTTGTCCCTGTAGGTACAATCTCCACTTAAAAGTTTGTTTTCTTGTTTTCTGTTTCTTAAGGAAGACATTTTCTTTGGTACCAGCATGCATCTGGCAACTCAAAAGTTCCTTAACAAGTCTAAGGTTTCTGGGGAAAGGATGGACAAAAAGCTCATTAGACCTATTTAGAGAAGAAAAAACAAACCACTTTAATCAAACTTATTTTGTCGTGTAAGTATAACGAAAAACTGCCTGAGATTAAATTGTTGCAACACAATGACTATTCAGACTGAAGACTTTCTCATCAATCCATTATCAATGTTAGTCTTTTATTGGAGAAATTCTGAGAAAAGTGTCTTCAGGCACAGCATGGCTCACACCTAGTCAGCTAGAAGTTCTTTATGACAACACTTCCTAGTGTGCCACGAAGTCCTCAGGCCTAGACAAGATCAGTAACTTACATTAACATCTTTTGATAAAACCCTTCATTAATCATGTTAATAATGGTAATTCTGTGGACAACATCATCTCTGGAAACACATTACAAATGTGGTAAGAATTTACCCTATTCAGATATGCCATGAAAAAAATAGTTTTCTTCCTGGTCCAGTTGCACTTCATGTGATTTAAGTTTATCTGGACATTTTTGTCAATATGAAATGTTTTTAAAAAGTTTGTAAATAAGAGGTGGTTATTTTTGCATGTAGAACCATTGGGTAAAACAAGAAATTAATTCATTTTTCCTAAAGACTTCTAAGAAGCATTTAACTTAATAAAAAGGCAACCTGGAATACAAAACATAAGCAGAAACAAAACCAAAAACAAACAAAAAAACCAACCAAAATAAAAAACCTGAAACAAAACAAAACAAAACCCAAAAATCTAAAAACTAAAAAAAACAAACAAAAAAAAATAAACCCACACATAAAACATCCAAACACAACTCATTGGAATGTTATTACCTCTTCATATTGTTTTACTTCAAAAAGAGCCTTCTAAATTAAAAAAAAAAAAAAAAACAACAAAGAATGTGAAGTTTAAAGATGTGGATATCCAAAGTTATTTTTTTAAAGGTTTATTTCTTTATATTTTTATAAAGAAACATAAGAACTGTGAGATAATAGGGATGCCAGACAAAGTCTGGGGATTAAGTTATTTTCCTTTCCCCTCTTACATGAATAAATATTAGCCATCTTCAGCAATTGCACTGTCAGTTGTTAATAGCAACATACCAATTAAAATACAAAGTCAATGGGAGACAAGAATCACCCCATGACTAGATTGTGAGGGACTGCAGGATCAGCAGGTTAATCTAGGTTTGGAGCTTTGATAGAGCCGAGTGCTGGGCAAGTTCAGATGACACATGAGATAATTAAAAAACGTTAGAAGGAGGGCTTCACATTTTTGCATTTTGCAAGAAGCCTTAATGACTCCCAGGGCATTAGAACATAGTATGTATCTTGTTGAGAGAATACAAACTCAGTGTTACAACAAAATTGTTTGATTAGACTGTGGAGATGGGTGAACAGACAGAAGGGGGATTAACATTCGTTTCGCATTTTCTGAATAGCCTAGGGGAAATATCATTCAGTTAGGTCTATGTATATTTTTGAAACACCATGTTCGTACTAAAGAAAATGTCTGCATTCCCAGGCAGTTAGGCAGGAAGGGTGCTGATCCTTGCTGTGCTTTCACCAAAATAAATAAATAAAAAACACCATAGAACTGATTTCCTAAAGGAAGCTGAGAACAGTCTGAATGGTGAATAGCAGTTGTAAATGCAAAATAATGAGGAGATAGCATCCTGGACTTAAATAATTTACAGGCAACGAGTGCAGGAAATTGATTACACTGGCTGAAATGCTTTGAGGTAATACTGAGAAGTGGGACTTCTTCTAGAAAATTTTACAAAGTGCTTTGTAAATGTATTGGTATGCATTTGCATGTAGATAATTATCTTCAAATTGGCACTGAGCCCCTGCTATAGGAGTAGCTAATGCCCGTGCTATTTTCTTCTCCTCACAGTAAAACACTTTGATGGGCTTAGCACCAGAATAATGCTGAGCACACAGCAGTGCCCTCATATCATCACAGCCTTTTGGAAAACCAGCCAAAAAGACAAAGGCTTGAATGCACAGGGTTAAAAATCCATGGATGCACATCCCTGTATATGCAGCTGTGTAAACCAAAGCTGCACCTGCCTTCAGGTGCCTCCACAGTAGCTAATAGGGACAGCTCCCTGGCCTTTCCAGGTAAGCCACAGAGACAAAGTCCTGCAGAGGATCTGGCTCTTTTTTGGGGGGAAAAAAAACATCTCTGAGACTGAGAGACCCTCCTATGAAAAAGTGGTGAAAATCATTAGAGAGAACCTGTTAATTACCTGAGAGGAAGTAATGGAAAGATGCTTAGGAAAGAAGGAAGGGTAGATGCTGAGGAAAAGGGGTTTTCATTTAAAAGCATGCACACACACACACGTGTACGTACGCATGAGAAAAATAAGACGATTGAGCTAAGAGGAGAAGGAGACAATGGCAATTATGTATTTGTGCACAGAAGGCAAATGAGGGAAGGAAAGTGTATGTTCACACGTCTGCTAAATATGTTTTGCCATGAATATTTTGGAAGGCATAAAATGTAATGAAAGTCTAGGACCACTTTACTGTTTTTGTTGGAAAAATGTTACAAATAATGTGTTAAAAACTAGAGTAAGCTCTTTTTCTGAATTTCTTCACTATTTGAAACAAATTGTTTCCTTTTTGCCACAATACCCTAAAGATAGGTGTGAAGGAACAGGGAACTGAGCAGCTTGCTTTGTTTATTCTGCAAAAACTTATAAATAGCCAACTCTTGGTGAACATGATGATCACAACTAAAATACATGTCCCTGTAGTCCTTGATCTAGGGGTGATGGCTCTGTATGCTTGTGCTGGTTTCACGTGCTCAGGGGGAGGGGTGGACTCGCCTCAGAGAGGGCTCCATGAGGCTGGGGAGTGGGAGGGGCTCTCCCGTCTCTGGGAGCTTCCCCTGTGAGCTGCTGGCACCAATCAGAGAGCTGATTTGGTGATGGACAGCTCAGGAAACCAATTCGCGGTTGTTTCACTTTCACAAATCACAGTGGATCGAGTTAACTGCCCTCTTTCGCCTTGGGGCCTCTGGAGGTGCGGTGGCCTCCGGCCAGGTGCACCAGCCGCCCGGTCCTGCCCCGGGCTCGGCGGGGGGCCCGGCCCGGCACCGGCTCTGCGGGGAGCCCCTGCCTTGGGGGCCCCGGGCTCCGCATGGCCCCAGCACCAGCCACATGGCCCCGGCCCTGCCGGCTGGGCTCGGCTCACCTTTCCACAGAAGAGGCAGAAGAGGCCTCCAGCTGCCCACGTTTGTTTCTTTGCAATCTGGATACAATTTTAACTTCTTTATGCCTGGATGAAGTCCTTGATCTCCTGAGTTCCCCTGAATGAGAAGAAATGAAGCATGGAGACTACAGAGGTCAACAGAATGAAGATAAAGTTCCTGATGGGAAGACATTGAAAAGATGCAAGTAGCTGTAAACCTTTTTTGTGGGCTGTCGGGATTGTGACTTCACTAAAGTTCCTTTAAACTGTGGAAAATACATGGGCGGTTGAAATATTTGAGAAAAGGATCCTTTGCCCCGAGGGAATGGGGATCTCTGTTCTGGAACACAGAGACATTTGATAGAGAAGACAATGAAGAGAATTTTGTTTTTTAGCAGCCTGCCTTTAGAGGTGGAACCCCATGTGTGCATCATAACCCATAATACGGCTCTGGAAGGACTAAATGTAAATGGGAGGAAAATTCATAGTCTGTGGGTCTCAGGCGGATGCAGACTGTGAAGGTGAAGATACCCCCTAAGCCATAACCAAAAAAGGGACTTTTCTCTCTGAAGTAAACTGAACTGATTATTTGAGTGTATAACTGACTGAAGTGTTCTCTCTGTATGTTGTTGGTAAGAAATGTGGAATGAAGGGGAGGAGGGAACAATCTAGGAATTTTATCCTGAATTCTAATTCTTTTTTTTTTTTTTGTATTATTAATCAATTTCTTCTTGTACCTTTTTAAGTTTTGAGCCTGCCTTGTCTCTACCCCTGGTTCCTGTCTCTAAAAAAAAATTAAATATATTAAGGTTGGCAAACCCAAGTCACACCATGACAATGCTTAGCCAAGCTCCCCGCCTTACCAGCTGTGGCAGCTCCTGGGATATCCTGGAGAATCCACTGAATGATGTTGATTATAAATGGACAAAAATTTAAACTTTTTTGACATCACTTGTTCAAGCTAATTCTCTATAGATTACTCTCACATTCACAAGTAAATGGAAACAAACAAATTTCTGCTGTATCAGGAAAATTGCCTTTGAGAGTGTTGTGAGACAATGAGTTCTGGTCCAGACTTATAGACAGGGCATTATTTATCTGGGCTAAAAAAGAAATTGATGATTCCGATGTCATACTATTTTGGGATGCTGCAGTGATGTGTCCTAGGTGTTTTCCACCTACTGCATCTGTGAATGGGCTGATATTCCTAGATGTAACAAAAAAAACCTATGAATTGTGTCTGGTTTCTATCTTTGCCCAGTTATATTTCAATAGCTAGAGAATCAGAATGAGAAAGCTGCAATTGTGGCTTCTTCTTGGTTTTGCTTCCACTGATCTCCCAGTTCATGGTATTTTTCTTCACAAACAGAACCAGTTATTTTTTACCTACTAAAACCCTGTATAAACACTGCAGTTGCTAATCCTCATGTTTATGAGAAGAAAGAAGCCATTTAAATCTCAGAGGTTAAGCCTACCCTTCCTGAACTTTTGCAGCTTATGGAAGGCACCATGGGGGATGCTTATCCCAATCCCACTTGTAGGCAGCTGGATACATGGTCGTTGAGTGTTTGACCCCAACAACTTGCATTGCAAAGTTCTGCCCTGTACTAGTGCTCTGAGATGATTAATGTTAGCTGATCAGAAAGCAAATTCCACTTCTAAATGCTTTGCAGTTCCCTGGAGATGACACTTGCTTTATTTTTGCCAGTCTTTCTTGTACTCCCACAGGATAAGAACAGCCTTACGGATAGCTGGGTCTTGATAGGAATAACACAGAGCAGACATGGTTTGTCCAAAAGAACCTGTGACATTTCCATGCCTTAACAATTAGCAATTTGAATTAGAGATTCAGACAAGGCGCCCCATTGTCTCCAGTCTAGAATTTATTTGCAACGAAGAGTCAAATTTTTTGAGTGAAGTATGTACAAAAATCTAGAAAGAAAATGGAGCAAAACAGGAATTTGACCAAGATGCAAATAAATTTATATATCAACTCCACTTTCCACAGCCTAAATGTATGTTTGTATGGCACATCAGGCCCCTGAAACACATTGACAGGCTGCAATGACCAGCTCATTAAGCTGCTTCAATTGTGTAGGAGGTGCATTTTCTCCCCTCTGGCAACTGCCTGCCCCTCAGCCCATCCTGGGATCTCCTTGATCACCTCCAGGAGGTGCAGCACATGCACTGCAGACAGCAGGTAATTCTGGCAATCATTTCACGAACAGAATTGTTGTTAGTCCCACTTCTGTCAAATTTAGGAGAAAAAGTGATGTTTTGGTTTTTTTTCCTAATGTATGTAAAATCCTCCTTCCCTTAAGGGAGAGCAGGAGAGTAGCAGGAGAGATAGACCAAATTTTTTGGCTCTTGTTCCAACCTCTTTCTCCCTGCAGGCAGCATAAAAATGGCTAAGAGCCTTCCACGTGGATAGAGCAAAATCTGTCATTTTGATTTCTCCTGGATGGGAAGCTCAAAATGCTCAGCAAAACACAGAGCTTCCCTGCAGCTAATCCCTCCCACCACTCTCCACCACTGAATAAAGGCTGCTGACATGCTTCCTGATGATGACAGATTTCTGGCCAAAGGAGAGATTGATCCCAGCATCACAGATAGCAGGGAACTAAGACAGGGGCAACCATACTGCCAGAGGTGATATTTTCAGAGTGGCAGAAGACAAGTAACTCCATCAGGGATGCTATATCATGCCACATCCACTATTATTTCAGGCTCTCCATATTCAGCAAAGGGCATCAGCACAACCCTGTGAGGAGACACAGACTCCTTAGAAGAGCCCTTCAGAGGAAGATTCTTTGAAAGATGACTTCATTGTTGTTTTTGCCTCTGCTATCACCCTGGCTGCTTCAGCACAGCTGGTTCTCACACAGTGGTTACATGGGAAAGTCAGCAAGCCAGACCCTCTGAGCCAGCACACCAAATCACGAGACCGTAGGAACCCAAGATTCTCCAGTCTCTCCTGGCTCAACACACAGAGGAGCAAATACATACCAGGTTCAGGGCCCACTCCCTGCATCACAGAACTGCCAAGGAAGATGTCTCTTACAGTCACTCATTTTCTAACTCAGGGGTGCACAGAAGGACCTCCCTTGAGACACACACAATCCTCACCACTGACAGATACTAATACTGTTTAACACACAGGTACAAGAGGAGAATGAACCTCTCAGTCTGTGTGATATTGGCTTCATACTGGGAGAATCTCATCCCATTCACCTTCCTGTACAAAACAGGCTCCAATATAAAGTACCAGGATATTTGTGTTCAGGTTTCACTTGAAACAATAGGTTTCAAAACAAATTGGATGCTGCATTACATCTATTTTCCACTGAGGAGGAGGGGAAGACAATAAATTTAGAAATAAACCAAGAGTAACCCAGAGCACAAAAGAAAATTAAATCAGAGGGAGAGCAGGGAAAGCTCATAATAAAAGCATATCCCTTTGAAGCCACCTTCGCATACATACTTACCCTCTAGCTGCAGCCATTTTGCAGAGCTTTATTAAAATAGCATCTCTGCAGAAGGACGACTTAAAAGAGAGAAATAATAGATTTTTCAGGACCAATGAAAACAGGCAAAGGGTGGTTTTCCTGGCCAGGCAGGAGTTCTTTAATTCCTTTCTAATCTGCATCATCACAGAGATGAGAGGGATCAAACTACAACAGAGGTCTGTGATGATGGTGTTGTCAGCTGTCTTGGGAATGCTCTGTCCAGTCTTAAACTAGTTAAACAACCAAAGATACTGCTGCTGATGTCCTGCAATCCAGAACCAGGTGGCAACAAATGTCTTTTTGTAATGGGGCCACACTGAAAAAGTGTTTCTGTCAAATTTTGTATTGCTGGTTTTGGGCAGCATTTCAGCACTTGAGCAGGAGAAAGAGTGGGAGGGTATGTGGTCTCTGTGGGCAGTTTGCTGTCTGTGGGAATGAAGCAGAGCAGATGCAACCCTTGTATGCAGCTGATCACACTTTCTGGCATGCTGAGATATTTAAATTGCAGATTTGTGGCTCTTCCTAATTTCTTGGGCTTTGTTGGTTGGTTGGTTTTTTTTTAAATTGAAGCATCCATTTCAAGGAGGCTTTTTTCCTATTTTTTGCATAAACTGTATAACAGTCACGAATGAAGTGCAATAATGCTGGAGTAAAATGGGAATACTCCCTCTGCTTCCAAACATCAGTGAAATCTACAATTAGTTAGTTAAAGGGTAACCTGTGCTGATTTCTTTGCTCTAGAAGGCTGGGTGAATGAATGAATTTTAGCTTGTTTCCAATGATTAAGTATTCCACCAGGTGTTGACAGCTGTGACCTTGGCTGTCCATAAACTAAATGCCTTCAAGACCTCTAGGAGCAATGAGACAATCTCAGAATAGATAAAAGGGGGTGTAATTAATTGTCTCTCAGTATTCGTGGTCTTTTTCTCAAAATAAATAGTTTTGTTTGGCAATTAGCAGTTTCCCTCAGCTTGATATCTGGTTGCCAGACACCAGGGCTGGCTGCTCTTCTCAATACCAAAATGGAGTCCTGACCCCTACAAGGAACCTTTACTCTTGGAAGCTGGGTCCAGTCCTGATCCCTGAGAGAAAACTCAGCCAGTCATATAAAATCCCGGATGTTTTCCTTCACAGTTAAAAAACTTGTAAGACCAAGTCCATTAGGTTCTTTAGGGCTCCACTGGGAAAAGGGATGGGCTGAGCTCAGGGGACACACGGTTTGGCAGGTTTGCAGGAACACTTGGAAGACCTCCTGTTCCTCTTCTTGGGCGTGTGAAGAGGGTGACCCTGAGTGAGACACCAGTCCTTGACAAACTTGTGCCACACGTACACTTTCAGGCATGGGAATGCACTGGCAATATCCAAGAAGATGGAAGGAATGTGGTAAGGCAATTCAGCATTTCATTTAGTACTGTCTAGGATTGTTTGAATGCAGCAGGGTCATCAGCCTTAACTTGCCCTGGGGATGGTAACAGATTCTTTTGCTCAGAAGCCTGGGGTTAGAAAGGACCCGTGGGTTTAGTGTTGACAAAGAGTATTCCTATCTGCAGAGCATTCTAAAAATATCCCAGATTAAAGGGCTTCTGACAAGCCTGACAATTTATTTAGAAACAAAAAGAAAAGGGGGAAGAAAAGAAAAAAAAAAAAAAAACCACGACACCTCCAGAGCATCCGTTCTGGACCAAGCTGAATAACAGTCATCAAAACTAAACTCTAAATCTGACATTAATGCTCAAGACAACATGAAAATATATTTGTATATGAAAATATATTTGTTGTTCTGCTAAACTGGGACACTGCATCTTTGAAAAAAATCTCTCTGTGTAGGAATTTCTGCATTCTGCAAGTACACTTTCTAAAATCTAGTTCATCCCAATATCCTTTGGTAAAAGATGAACGGATCAGAGAGCAAAACCATCACAACCTCTGTAATGTTATAACTAAATCCCTTTACCCTAAATAACAAGCTTTCTTCACTAAGCCTGGCTTTTTTGACTTCTGCTCCTGGAAGCTAGAATGTTGAGCTGTTTTAAATCTTTAAGCAGGAGAAAGCATATTATTCTTATATTTCCCCCCTATTTAATGCCTCCAGACAATGCCTGGGATAGCACATTACTGGCTTTCAGAAACACTGGTTTCAGACAGTTTAACCAGACAATTACTGATTTTCTTGCAGTTCCCTGGCTGACAGTACTCACTGCAGGCAGAAAACAAACTGGGGTGAACAGAGGGTTAGAAGAAGAAAGAAAGAAGGAAAGCAGATAATTTTTCTAGTTGTGTTTAATTGTTCCAGCTGCTTCTCTGAGTCTGCTTCTTTGCCACCTCCTTCCCTGTGCCATTAATGTCTGTGGCAAGCTAGAGATGATACAGCAGTACACTGGACCTAATTTTCATGCTTTTCCACTGAGAAGAATTCTGGGCTCAAATCTGAATGAATGGATCTGGTTTGCTCCTTATAGTAGATAGCAAACTGAAACCTCTTACAGGCACAGCTCTAATAAATACCAACCCTGACCAGGAATGGCAGTATTGTAGAAGCACTGTATGTAGCTGCAATTACATCTCTCTTATATTTGTGTATGCACCCAGTAAATTTATTTGTTTATGGATCAAGAAGAACATTGGTTCTTGCCTTTACCAAAATGAGCACTCTCAGCTGACACCAGGCAATAGTGTCACAGAAAGCTGAGCTCAGTTATTTGCCTGTGCAGAAATTGCCAGTCCAACACAACCATCTTACTTTGATGAGATCTGATTGGCTGCAACAGAAATAGTCCTGCCTTACAGGGGTGCAAGTGGTAATGATCCCCAGAATTTTCATACATGCAGATGATTTGAATTCTGGTTTTTGTGGTACATAGCTGGGACTGCATTATATCACAAGCTTTTTATTCTGCTTGAGTTACCTCTGGCAACCTAAAACTGCTCTGAATTGCCCAGACATGCATTTATTTACTAATATAATTTCTAAATTCCTAAATACCCAAACAGACATCAAAAAATGGTCTCATATAAAATATTTCTGTAAGACTTTACAAAAAATATTTATAATTAAAATAATAATACTGATTAAATAGTCTAATTAATGAATAAACATAAAACTGGAAAATTACTAAATAAAGTTCAGCAGCTTAACCTTAGCTTTGTTCTGGCCTTGTAGTTGTAATCTGCCTATCCTATGTATGGTGTCCTGTGAGAAGACATAATATGTAACACAAGCCCCATTGTACCAGGCTTGACCTTCTTATACCAAGCTGAGTTGTCAAAGCTGTCAGGAAGTATATGTAAAATTATGATTTTATTTATGTATGTGTGTGTGTATGTGTAAATAAATGACACAATGAGCTCAGAAACTTTGAAAGAACAGCTTGGCTTCCACACAACAGGCAATAGTACCCTTGAAAACTAAATTGCTTGCTTCAGTAGTTTAATGACTGGATGTCTTTACCTTCCTGTGATGCTTGCCCCCACATGAAGTGAGAATGGCTGTCGAATCCTGTCACACAAAAAAAAAAAAAAAATCACAGGCTTAATTAACACAAGAAAGCTTGTTAAGCTAAAGGGCTAAATATAAATTCCGCACAAATCACTCACACCTACACCCTCTCAGTGTCTTTCCCACCGGCTGAATAGTCCCTTCCAGCAGAAGCTGCTTTTGAGGCTGACACAAATCTGACAGTCAGCAAAACACAGTAGTGCAGTTGCTTGTTTTGTTGTACCCTTGCTACAGAAAAAGCTTTAACCTCCCCTGCCCACCCCCCTTAAAGGATTTCTTGATCTCTGAAGGGAAGGAAGAGGTGCATGACCCCACAGAATCAATGTGATGCATGGAAGGCTGCCCCCACCCATATCCAGTGAGTACAGAAAGTATGCCAAACCAGCATCCACACTGCTCTACACAGAGCAAAATATAGGAACGGAAAGGCTGAGATGAGTTAAGCTACAAGCTCCCCATTCCTGTCACTTCCAATTAGTGCCACCAATTTTCTGCAGCTTTTCTTTACTCTTTCATAAATAAGTCTTTCTAATTCCACAGGGTCTCAGATTCTTCAGTGATCAAAAGAGTTTTGTATTTAGAAAGTGTTGGTTCACTTTTTTTTTTAATTAACTTTTCTTCTCTTACTATGAGCACAAGGTATTTGCTGGCATCAAGGAACTTGTGTCCTGATGCCTTAGCAGAATTTAGGCACAGCAGGAACCCCCAAGCACCAAGGGAGCAAGGCCCATAAACAGTTGTACAGCATGGAAAACCCTCACTGAAAAATAAAGAGAAGAGCTGTGAACATCTGGCATCACAGGCAGCGCTCTGAATACTCTGCATTTATAATGTATATATGCACAGTGGTGATTACTTAACATCCTCCACTGCTTCCTGCCAAGTAAACACCCAAGAGCACTAGAGGGCTTTTGTTGGATCTTTCCAGGCTGGAGCACTTTTATAGGCAGCTTTTCATCCAGTAGCCCCACTGGTGGGGTCATTTTACTCTTCTGGTAAAAAATACCTCTGGAGCCCACTTTGGGAATGGAGAGGATCTGTAGAGAGGATGCAAAAAAACACTGCCATTTCAAGGCTCTTATCCTGCTGCTAGAACAGCAGAGAGGCATGTTAACAGCTGTCCCAGTTCCCCTCCCCAGCTCTGGCTCCCTGGTGTGTTGTTGGGTGCTCTCAGCTCATACCCAACAGGAGGAGATTCTGCCATCCCTGGCTAGACCAAACAAATGTGTGTTCAGGCTGGACATTACACCCAGCTGCCTCTCAGCTGCCTCCTGTGACTGCCACACATTCTGCCTGCAGACAAAATTATGGAAACAGCCCTGAGAGATAGCACCACAATGATTTCTATATACATATTTTACCTCTACATATATATATATATATATATGTGAAAATATGAAATACTAATATTCATTTAATGACAACAAGCACTGTGTGATATAGCCTGGATCCAAGAGTAGAGAGAGAGGAAGGAATCCACAAATGTTGTGGAGTCTTTCTTTCTTTATTTATTTGAAATTTCAACTGTTGTCGAAAATTCTCATGCACTTTGCCTTCAGCTGAACCTGTTTTGTATTTTTTATACATATTTTGCCATTGGTTTTCAAGTCTTGACTTCAGAGGCCTGTAAATATATGTTCAACAATAAATAAATATTTTGTTGTTGTTCATGTTACATGAAAATTAGTAGACCATCAGCTTGTTTCTCTGAGGTTCCACACCTGTATAAACACTTCAAGACACTGCAAGACAAAATCTAACTCCCAAAACTTTAGTGGTATGTAAGTTCTTTGTTTCTACTGATTTCTTTGAAAATAGTTCATTAATACTCAGGGAGATTGGTTCTTACTGTAATGATTTGAATCCAAATAATTTTCAAGTGATTTGTGTCATTCATTTTTTTAATTTTTTGTTGTGTTTGGTTTGGTTTTTTTTTAACTATAAGATACAGCTCAGGTGGAGTTTGAATGAATGAGAATCACAAATCTTGTTCAAATTTCTCAAATGTACCAAAGAGAACTTAGACATGTAATTTGTGCAGAATCTTTTGTCAGCTTCCAAGCAGGCCTTCAGTAACATAAGAACCCCTATATTCACCTCACAGTGTTCCTGTGTTGTTATCATACTCTTTATTGGACCCATTATAACTGAGTAATCCTAAAAAGCAGGTCAGAGAGGAGTCTACTTAAAAATAAATACTATGGCAGTTAGAAATAAGATATGTTGATGGTTATGAAGGAGTGCTAGATGTCGAAATAAAAATGCTATTTCAGTTTGAATGAATATCAGAATCCATATGCAAGAAAACACAACTGAGATTATATTAGAAATTCTATCTTTACATTGGTCTAAAAATTTTGTCAAATCCTTCATCACAGTGTGATCCTTTCTGTTTCTAGTAAGGATCAAAGTTCCACTTTCACTGGCCCTCATACAGTCATAAACACATCTGGAGAATTTGCAGCCTGGTAAAAAAAAAAAGAAAAGAAAAGAAAACCAACATAATTTTCTTTGCTTCCTTGGAACAACTCTTTGACATGAAACCATAATTTTTGGTAGACTGCCCACTGCCAAATTCACCTGTAGCCTTCCTTTGGCAATTGAATGAACTCTGGATCTGTGGCCCAGCAGTGCTGCCTCCTTCTGCCACCTTTGACAGACATTGTCACCTGCTTGGTGATGGCTGTTAGATGGCAACTGCCTCACAAAATCTACAGTCACTCAGCCTCTGCATCAAAGCCACAGCCACAATAAAATTTTAAACTGAAAAGTTACTTCTCCTCCAGAGATAGTGATTATTTTTGGGAGACCTTGAGGCATGTGTCTTAATTTAAAGACGTGCAATGCCCAGGGATTTGGAAGTGAGAGATATCAGTAATAAATCACAAGTCCAAACCCTTTTGCAGGTCTGTTGCCAGACTTGCATTGTGATCCAGTGAGTGTTTCACAACCAGGCAGATGCACACTGATGCTCCCAATGCACAAGCCAATGCTCAAAATGAAGGAGAGAAGTGACTGTTTGGTTTTCTTGCTGTGCAGGATGCTGCATCAGAACAGGCAGTTGTTGCCTACAATCTACACAGCTGTGCCTCACATCTAAAAAGAACAAAAACAAAGTAATCCAGTTTTTTTTTCCTCTTGGTTAAAAGGGTCTGTGTGATTCAGAGAAAGGATGACACTGTCTCTGTGCCAGACTATCTTCTTTGTCATGGGATGCATGAAGATGCAGCTTCTCTGCAGGGAAAAGCACTGATGGCAATGTATTATTGAAGAAAAGCATAGTGCTTTGGCTCAGATTTTGATTGCCATTATAAGGTAATGCTGTGACAATGTTCTGTTAATACAATGCATTTTGGCAGTGTTTTGCTTCATTGCCCTTTTTAATAAAATAGAGGGTAAAATAGTAATGATAGATCTGCTTAATGAGATAACTCAGGTGGCAGTCTTGTTTCTCATATCCAGACCACAAAAGAGCCCTCTTGACTGGACCCTGCACCTGCTTGTACTTTGTGACTTCTTCTGTTCCCTGACAGGCAATCTGATCTGCATTGCAGATGATTCTTTAATTCTCAGGTCCTACTGGAGCATATCGTTGCAAACAGCTGGCTTGAGAGCTACAGGCCACTCAGCATGATTTGAGGCTGTGAATGCACATCATCTCCTGGTTACAGGTGCATCTACAGGTTGCTGCCCCTTTGCCCCCCTCTCTCTGTGTCACTGCCTTCCCCCTCAAATGAAATCCTTAAACAGGAAAGTCACAGCTCAAAGCCACTCTAAAGAAAAATACCAGGTTGTATACTAGCAGTTGATTTCCTTACCCACTTTTTCTGCCTCAAACCAATTCATAAAGTCATTTGCTAAACCTAATTAGCTCTCCTAGCTCCGTATCCATCCCTAGTGCAAGGCTTTATTTAAAAATCAGACACACAGAGGCAAAAACAGCAGCAATTTATCAATCAGCTATCCTTCCAGAAAGAGAATGTAGGGCTTTGACTCTCCTCCAAGTTTTATGATCTTGTCTTTCGACTGAAATTGAGTTAGACCACTGAAGGTGAGGATTGCTTATCTTTGTCACATATCAGCCCTATTTTGCAGCCAGGCTGCTACTCTCCCTCACAGCCCTGAAAGCAGTACAGAAGAAGATTCTCATGTTTTTTGAGAAATCTTGCATATGAATGAAATTCATCCTCTGACTACCTGTTCTCTCACTCATGGTCAAAAAACAAGAGAAGGAAAATCAGCTCAGAGATTTTGCATGGGTCACTTAGCAACCAAGTAGTGAGCACAGAATCAGTTTCCACCTGGGACCAAACACCAGGTGTTGAAGAAGGAACATGTAGAGAAAGATGCTTTCAAATTTGTGGTAGTTTTGGTAAAAAAATCTTGCAGTGTTTTCCTGAGATGAATGAGGGAAGCTTCTTCTTTACTTTAAATTTGAGTTAGATTCTGAAATGAGACCCAGCAGAAAGAACAAGATGCTATCAGAGAAAGAGGTTTCTATACCAACAGGAAATTTCTGCTAGTTGCAATGGATGGGAAGTTTGGATTAAGGTCTTTTTTTCTAACAGTCGCAGCATTTGTTCTTAGTCTTGTCATTTTGGGCTCACAAGTGCAGCTTCTGATTGGAGAAAAAAAAAAAAAGAAAGAAAAAAACCAAAGGAAGCAAATATGGTTAGTAAGATGGATAGTAGAGAATAAGAAGTGAGAAATACTGTGCAAGAAAGACGTCAGTCAAAGGAGCTCCTGTGAGCTGCAAGAGATGCAGGTTCTCTTTATCCGTCCCTGACTCACTTCACTCCTGGTTTTGCAGTTAATTAACATCTCTGCCCACAGAATTTCCACCATTAGCAATGCACTTAATATCAAGTGAAGTGTGTGAGTGGCACTGCTGAGGTTGCTCAATCACAATGAAATGTTATTTTAATATGCTGCTCATTTACACTTCCTAAATTGCCTACAAATGGTTACAGCACGTGGACTCTGGCACTAGCATTTTGTGAGAGCCTGGATGAATCGGCCATCCATCAGTTCTGAAAAAAATGAGGTGCTATTTGCTGCAGTGACTCTTTAACTCACTGGATCCTTGAAGAAAGTCAATGCACGTGCTCTGATTCAAGTGCATGTCACCATTTTTGAAGATCCATGTATCTTTTACTCTGTTGAGAAACACGAGGATAGGCACTAAAAGACAAAATACACTTAATTCAATTTTACTAATATATCATCTTATTTTTTTATGCAGCTCTCTGAGTAGTTTCTTCCCTTTCATAATCTAAAAGCCTATTTTAATGCATGGATCCTTTAAGATTATTTCTCTTTAGGGAAAAACGTTTATTTTTCTCGGAAAAAACCAGAAAGGAACAATGTGGGTTTTTTTTCTAAAAGGAAAATCTGGTTTTCTTTTTTTTATCTGGTACTATGTTCAGCTATACTCTTCATCCTTAATACCCTTAATAAAACACTTATTTCTGAATTTATTAATACATTTCACTTGATACTTTGTTTAAAAAAGACTGAGACAAAAAATGTATTCAGAGAAATTAATCTTAAGGAAAGGCATTTAATTAATATTTTTCACCTTTAATGATACAGAGCCAGTTGAAATTCAGGTAGCAACAGAGAATTATATCGCCTCACATGATTACCTCCAAGCATAACTTTTATAATTGTGATTTCTGGGAGTATAATTATTAAATCCAAAGATCTCATCACCATATCTGAATGAATGTATTAGGCTGCCAACTTTAAATATTTTCAGTTTTATAATATCCTGCCAAAAATTCAGTTTCTGTAAATATGGTCAAACACCTCACAGACTATTTTGAGTTATAAAACCTGAAAAGACTTATAGGATTACTTGTCATTTATATCTAGCTTTTTCTAATTCTTACTTCAACGTTTTTCATGGATTACAGAAAAGTGTTTTTAATCAAACCACCAAATCTCACTTATTGAGAGATTTCTCCACCATTATCAGACCACTCAGGATCTACCCCAATTATTTTAAAATATAAATGTTTCCTTAAAATTAGTTTTAAGTAATTCTGCAGTGCCATAATTATCATGGATCCTCAAAAGGTATATAAAATATTCAACGTAGTATGCTGGCTGAAAAAGATCATTCATCATGACCAAATGCAAACTATTCAGCTCAGCCTTGAAGAGGAAAGTCAAAGGAAAGGTTTGCACTAGCTTTCCCTGAGCATTAGTTTAGGTGAAAGATGAAATTATAAACATCTGTAGGGTGCATCAGTTTACAAAAAGCACTTTTAAACACCACCTACGCCAGAACTACAATTCTCTGGAGCTGGAGTGATAACTTTTGTTATTTGTCAAATGTACCGAGTTTATTACCAGCTAAAAGTTCTTCTTGGAAGATATCTCTTGGCATCTTCAAGATATTAATTCCTTAACATTAAAACTTCCAAAGTGAGATGTCCTCATGTCTGCCCCACAGCAGAAAAGCTAACACACAGGTAGCAGAATTCTCCAGGAAACAATAAAATAAGCCACAGATGAGTCATTTTGACTGGGTTTTCCTCTTTTAAATAAAATCCAGCTATGTTTTGAAACCAGCACCTCTTCCAAAATGTCAGTTCCAAACACTGACTTTTCTATTCCTTTTCCAATTTTTTTTTTGCTTCCCCCATCTTCATCCACATAAAAGAAATTGACTCAGTTGAGATCCCTGCAAAACTGCTTCTCAGCCAAAGACAGCTGCCTGCAATTTTTTTGTGGTTCTTTACCAGATCACTCGTGAGCTTCATAGTGTTTCTCATTATCTCTCCCAACACAACTGCTTGCACAGTTCAGTAGAGAGAGATCATTCATTTCACACCTTTGTATAGAGAGTTTTATCTTATATCCAGTAAAGAAAGTGCTGGCAGATGATTTTAAATGGCAATCCAAATAAATCTCATCAGTTTCTGTTTGTTTGTGTATGTGCTCTCCCACACTTTTTCTCCTTGTAAATAGAGAAGGAACAATGCAATCTGGTTCAGGTAACTTTAGCCAGTCACTCTGAGCTAACTCCAGATGGTATTTCTTCTATTAAAAATGGATTGTTACTGAATTCAGCATCCCACAGGATCAACAATTAATCCAAAAGAAATACTTGCTAGGGGAGCAAGGAGTAAAATACTTTATTTGACAGAGGTGTGATCAAAAGGTCTGAGGCCAGGGTGGATAGTCAGGATCTCACGGTGGCCAATTCAGCTTCTTGTGCAGTCAAAACTCCTTTGTTCCTATATAGCCATGAGAAAACTAGGGTCCAGGATGACAAACAGATCTTTTCAAATACAGTGTTGCAGCTGAAAGTGCAGCTGCTGAACCTCGTGGTATTTTCTTTTCTGCCCCAATCCATTTCAAGGAGCCCAAGCAATTATTATCATGTAACAATGGCACTGAGATCAGTGGCACAACAGAGCTGAATTTGGCCCAGTGTAAAGCCCTGGAGAAGTCCTTTAAAACAATGCACAGATCCTATTCTATCAATGTTATCTTGCCCTTACAGGCACAACCTGAAGTCTTAAGTTTTCTGAGCTTGTGTTTATGATCTTTCCCTGCCTGGCTTTAAAGCAGTAATTTATGCAGCCTTCTTTGGCTGGGCTTGCAGGATGCCTTGTCGGATATCACCCCATCATCTAACGAGAGGCCACACATGAGAATGTCACACAACTCTGCACAGGAGGTGGCAAGCTGACTGGCAAGTCATCACCCAAAATGTATGGAGTGTTATGCCATCAAACAGACACTGAGGAGTTCAGCCTGCCTACTCTGCATTATGAATGCACAGGTCTGCAATTTTCAATACCAATAAAGACACAGCACCAGGTGAGAACCTTTTGCTGCTTGGACTGAGTCACAGCTGTAGCACTGGACATCCATTTGAAAGCCAAACAAGGAAGGGCTAACCTAAACACAGCACCCAAAAAGCATTTCTGGATGGATCCCTGAAGCAAGGTGGAGTCCTTTTTCTGCTCCTTGCTCATGTGCCTCAGTGCTGCTCAGCACCCTTCCAGGAGGGCTCCTCACTGCCTCTCAACCCAGTCACATTCATTACCTACCAAGACTAGTGCTCTAAGGGACCCACAGACTTCCTCTTTTCCACAGCAATGCCTCTCAAACATAATAGCACAACACACATAACACATGCAGCTATGCCTCCCATCCATGTTTCCTTTTCTCTCCCTCCTGATTTAACCAAGCTGAGCCCAGAGCCTTTTGTCATATGGGATCCCATCCCTGTGGACTGAAGATCTCAGAGGAAAGAAAGGAATATTTTTAACTTTAGTCCTCTGGCATCACACTTATAACTGTCATGAAATTTTTTGCTGTTAGAATAACAGGGCAGTGTTTTAATTTAGAACATTAGTCATACAGTTTAGGTGACAAAACAGTGAGCAAATTTTATTTTGCAGAAGAAATGAAGGGATTAGACAACTGCTACGAGTGATATAAATTCTAGCTATTATTTCCAGATATCAGATGTAACACAGGCAAGGAGGTCCTTGACCAATCACAGGTAAACTATTTTATCACTGTATCCCTGTAAAATGAAGAAGGTTTCTTGCTGCAAATAAATTCCCCATCTCAAAGCCTAACCAAACTGCATTACATTGGCAATGTAAGGAAACTGATCTCTGATTATCCATGACAATAATTTGGCTAATGGTAGCACTTTTAGGAGCCCTCCTGCAAACAGTTTGCCAGCTGCTGACATGCCATATGCACTGAGAAAATTAGCCTAATTGCTTTGTCTGCAGCTGACATAATTCCCAGTCAGTATATCTGGGTTTGTGGAATGCATGTGTAATTTGGACTACGAGGATAGCTGTGAGCACGAGTTTTCTATTTGGCCAGGCTGACACCTGAGGCTCTTCTGCAAACCAAGTCTGTTAACCTTGAGCCTGCTCCATTGCCCCAGCAAGACTCAAGGCTACGTGTGATCTAAAAGGCCTGGGCCTTTGTCACACTATGACCCATTTGGCAAAAAATCATACCTCCCCTGCAACAC
This sequence comes from Luscinia megarhynchos, assembly GCA_034336665.1. Taxonomy (NCBI): domain Eukaryota; kingdom Metazoa; phylum Chordata; class Aves; order Passeriformes; family Muscicapidae; genus Luscinia; species Luscinia megarhynchos. The sequence continues at coordinate 46,717,076 of CM067592.1, read as the reverse complement.
AAATTCTGCAGAGTTCACTCCAGATACTGTAGCAAGCCTGAAGGTGACCTTTCTTTCTTTTCCATTTACTGACTATGAATTTATTATACAAGGTATTGGTATGCGAGTGCAGGAAACTCTTCCTATGCACTGAGGAGCACAAGAGCTTTATTAACATTTTTCAAATAAAAATCTGTGTTGAAACACAGGACTTGGCATAGAAATATACAGAACAACGTGTACAGCGTCCAATATGTATTTTCTTGGTGAACAAATAAGAAATTATCAAGTACTTTGAAAGCATTACAAATGCTACAAGTGACCCTACAGGACCAGTGAATTTGCTTTTAAGGGATGCAGACTACTAATTGTGAATGGTCCCAGTCTCCCTTCAGACTGAGGATCTCTGTAAGAAAAGGTTCTGTCTTTTGACATTGCATAAACCTTCTCCTTCTTCTGACCTCTTTATTCAACCAGTGACTCAGCCTGATATCAGAGGGCAAACACTTACCTGATGAGACTGAAAGCTGAGGTCCAGACCTGCTGTGATAATTAAAGATCATCAAGCGCTTTTTGTAAGTGGAGGCTTGTTTCCTGGCTAAATTGCACTTCAGGTAATGGCACTCTCTACCAGCTTAAATCACCTCTCTGGCTCAAATGGAAGAGTTTCATCCCAGGCATAGTTTCAGCTGGAGACAGACACCTTCACTTTCTCTTCCGCTGGGATCATCAGCATATTCAGCCTTACAAAATGCAGAATTTCCCCTCAAAGGCTGCAGAATTTCAAGCCACCTGGCTCCAATCCCGTTTCACAGCTTGTGTATTAATTAATGAGACACTGTTACTCAGGCCAGACCCTGAAGGGTTGGGGTTGGCACTGTGGTGATCCAAAGCTGCATGGTCTGCAGGAAAGTTGAGTCAGGCTCTGAATTTCAGGCAACTGGGGAGATAATTTTTTTCTTCTTAAACAGACAGGAAATGGTGCTGTAATGACTACTTTAAACTAGCTTGGAAGGCTGCAGAGACAAAGCACATGCCAGAATAAGGTCAGACGGTTAGCTCTAACTTCCTGCCACTAGCTGCTGAGTGTTCTGGCAGGAAGGGAGTGTAGGATTTAATCTCATGGTCATTCACTTCCTACAGGAGCCCCAGTAGCTAGCCATGAGAAGGTCTGGAGAGTTATTGCCCATACTCACTTTTATAGAACACAAAGTGGTGTCTGTAGCAGGCTCTGCCATCAACATCAGCTGGCTGCTGTAAGACACCAGGGTGTTTAACTCCCTGTTGCTTGGCACAACAGGGAATCTGGGACTCTGAGGCTTTTTGCAGTCTCTAGCAATAAGCACTTTGCAACAGCTCAAAGCCATCACTACTTCTGTGCCACCAGACTGTCTGTTCATCTTAATTTCTGCCCCTTCTTTGTCTGGTATTTTTGTCTGTCTTCCCTGCCAATCTTCTGCTATGACAAACTTTTTCCTCAACAGCCCTAGGATTTTGTGCTTCTGATCATCCTCTGTCCCACATCTACTTCATTTATTTACTCAACATTAAGACTTCCATTAAGCAGACTAAATTTCTCACGGATGTTAGCATAGGAAGCACTTCAGAACACAAGGCATTACATCCACCTCTACAAAGACAGTTCCAGAGAATGTCCACAGCAGTAAGTGTGGTGTCCCAGTATGAATAGCAGAGAACAACTGCATTGACACCCACAGAGACGATGGATCCCAGTCATCCTCTTGTTGCAGAAAGCAAGTGAACCTACTCCTGAAGCTGGTGTCCAGGACCTCTCCTGGCAGACCTTACAGTCTGGAATGTGGAAATTATAGCCCTTTGTGTTGAGCTGCATTGGGTAGACCAGCACTGGGTCATAGGATACATAGGGCCCTCCCAGCTGCCCTGCTGGTACATAAAAGCCACAACCAACCATCACTTTATGCACACTCTTAGATATAATGGTGGCTCATTCTTAGCAGTGTTTGTCAGTCAAACGCTGAAATTGTGGTCTCACCACTGATTTTTAGCAGCAAAAGTGAGTGGCACTTTCAAAACAGTTTGGTGCCACATGAAATAAATCTAAACAATTTGTCCTTTCAATGTTACCTTCTTTTATTCATGTTGACTACTTTTAACTATCCTGCCACATGAAGCCCAGACAAAAGGATTACAGAATCACAGAATAAACTGAGATGAAAGGGACCCACAATCATCAAGTTCAACTCGTGACCCTCAGCAGGATCATCCTCAAGAGTCACACCGGTTGCCCAAGAGTATTTTCCAAGAATATGCAGAATTACTCCATTTGATCCTGCTCTCCCCATGCCACAGAATTACTTCATTTGCCAGTAGTCTGGAGTGCTTTGAGTCCAAAATCTCTGAAGGACAGCATCAGAGCAGTCTGCCATGGAAAACACACAGGTCATATGTCAAAATATCATGGGGAAATGTGAGACTTCAGCAGGAGAGAGCAGTGCTGCTCATTTTATAAGAGCCACATCTTATCACCTCATGTAAACAAAGCCAGCAAGGGTTTTCAGAAGGCAAACATACCTGTGTTTACTTCATGTAGGATGCAGGTGTTTTCCACTGAAGCCATACCTGCAGGAGCTTCTCTTATTTGGTGGAAGGGAACTAAACCCAAATGGTGCTCTAACTTTGAGATGCAGCATTTCTTTCATCTTGTCCCGAGTAACATTGCTTTCTGATTTATGTCCCATATATTAAATAATTTACAACCAAGGGACCTGCTGGGCTGGCTGACAGGCTCATTTTTTTTGCCAGGCTCATAGCACAGAATATTTTAGTTTCTTTTTTTCTTTCTATTAGTCTGAAGAGAAAGGGATTTGATCCAGTTAAAGAAGTGGTGTGGTTTCCTGCTTGTGCTTTCATTTGTTTGGGTACTTTTTTGGTTGTTTTTTTTTTGTTGTAATTAGAGTAACACAGTTTATATTGCCTTTAATCACAGCATATGCACTCTGTAATTACTCTGTAAATACATGCATACGAATTGTTTATATGTGTGGAGGTGGGAGAGCAAGAAAGTAGAGGTAATTATGTGTATAGGGAAATGTAATGATTAATTATCTGGAGTACATAATCTTACCAAGAGGCTTGATAAAGTGCAAGCGCAACTGTCTCTCCTGTGTGTTAATTACTTACAGAGAGTTTGATCCAGCTGTTTCTACTCATGGAAATTCCCATTCCAGTTTATCTGAAGGGGAGTCCATAGGCTGAAACCTGTGAGTGGTTTCCCGGAGCAAACAACTCACATCCATATACATTTGCCCTAAAATGTGTGAAGCTGCCATTAGGTCGTGGGGCTGGTCATGCATTTAGGCCAGTTTAACCTTTCAGTCTTGGGCCAACACGGAAGAATTGATGTGTATTATCACTGCAGTTCTTCAGGTTCAGGGGAAACAGAAGAGGACGTCTGAATCATCACAACATTTGTCATTGATCTCTGTAACAACCAGGCACATGAAAGAAATTTGCTTTTTGCATCAATGACAGAGGGGACAGAGATAGATTTTCACACCCTTCGTAAGGGTAATTTTCCAAAAAAACTCCACAAACGGTGACCTGTTGTAGGAAAAGCCTGCTTTTTTCTTCCAGAGTTCAATGCATTAGAAAATAGTACTTTGCCAGAAAATTGTAGGATGGCTTAAGTTTGGAAATTTTCAAGGGAAATGCCACTGTGTTGATGACCCAGACCTCACTTCTCTCAGGACCTTGTGGCCAGATGAACAGCATGACTTACCAAGGTGTGGATGTGCTGCTTTGCATCAGGGAACAGAGAAGAAGCAGACAAAGAACCCCTATAAACTCCCTGACTCTAATAAGTTTGTGCTAGTCAGGCATGGCACGGTGATACCAAACTGATTTATATGACTTCTTACTACACATACAAACTAATACAGATATTTCATTTTTGCCTAGCTAACTTTAGAACAAAAGTTTTTATTTTCTAGTGTTGTGGAAAACATATATCATTAGTCTCCAAATTAGGCTGTCAAGCAGCATTTCTCATTCTTGCTGTCTCCAGAGGCCTTGCTTTGCTACCAGATGTTGTGACAAGTAGAGTTGGTACAAGCATGCTCTGCTGTGAGCAGGGGAAGTCTCACCTTAGTGTATTGTATCATCACTTTCATAACTCCTGCTTCTGACTTTGGGGTCAAAAAATGCCCATTCATGATGGCCTCCAGATCTCCTCTCCAGGGGTACTGATCCCAACACACCTGCATACATCACAGCAAGCCTGCCCAGTCCACATGCACGTGCTTCCTCACACTTCTCTGTTTTTCCTCTTAGCAACCAAGCCTGTCTGTCATTTCTTGCATAAGCAGACTACATGGCAAAGTATATTTTAAAAGTTCCCTTTGGTTACTTCTAACCTAGATCTGTGGAGATGCAGGTGTGAACAGCGTATCCTTTCCTAATGCTCTGCTCCAAGATGTTCATCCAATGTTTCAAGAAAGTGAAATGGCCTAGCAGGAAAAAAATGTAATGGGACTTGTCTTGCTCGAGGCAGATGTAAGAACTGGAATGCTGCACCAAGGGCACGCTTCTGCATCGCTGCTTCACTGCAACAGTCTGGTTCAGTAAACGGGATATAGATACCCAGTTCAGAGACGAGTGTTTTTTATGAAGATGTCATTGCTTACTTTGTCTGACTGAATGCACTAATGATTTTACAGGAAGCTTATTTCAGTGGATTGCAATTATCCCATTCTGTTGATATACCACTCCATTTCCTTCTTAGAACATTCTGACCTGTGCTCTTACAGCTCATGTGCCAGGACACAGTGTAATCATTGTCTGCTTAAAACCATCTTGACATAAAACTGAGATTAAAATTGTCTTGTTTTTGTTACGAGCCCAAACATCAGTTAATTTCAGTCCAGAGATTAATGGACTGCAAAGAAGATATCCAGAGAAAATTTGTGAAACAGCATCAGGCTAACTACATCTGAAGTTACATTAATCCTTATAATTTCATTCAACTTCTAGATGAAAAGTAGCACTTCAATATCTCAGTCAAGCTGTACTGCAATATTGCCCTATCTTTTTATAATTTCAGGTCTTTCTTGTAGCACACAATAGGTAGGAAGTTATAGACTAAGGCTTCTGAAATTCTCAGTTGTTCTTCATTACATTGAAGGTAGTCTCTTTTTAAATGTTGCTTCCTTTTTTACAATCCATCCTTTAGGTCAATGATATGAACATTGGAAACATCAATAATTATTAAATATTTTAGAGCAATGCTAGTCCCCTTTTTTCACGGTGTTAGATAATTCTTTTATCTTAATCATGTCGACAGCATTCAGAAAAATCTCAATCAATAGGCAAAATCTAATTTCACAGCTCTCATCCTTCCACAGCCAGATTGTCTCAGCTGCAGTGACACCTATCAAAACAGCGTGAGGTCCCGCCCTCAATCAAATGCTGTTTTGATGAAATCAAGCAGAACACAACTTCTTCTTACTCCCACTTCCAAAGAGAGCTGCAGGAATGGGCACATCTCTGAAAAAAACCAGCACTATTGATACCAGACTCAATGTAAATCACTGAACTTTGTCTCAGCCTTGGAAATATTGGAAAAAAGTTGCTGTAAGTTCATGGTTTGATGCGGAAGTTGATGGCTCCATTACCTCACTCAGGCTAAGTACATGTCTTGACACTGCAAGGAACTGAGCACAGTAACTACCACATGCAAAATGCCCAAATGCCTGTGAAACAGACCATCCAAAAGACAGTGCTACAGACAAATATAGACTAAATTTTACGTCATTTTCCTGTAAAAATTAGCTGACCAGAATCCTTGCAAAATAGGTTATAATTCACAGTGTCTCTGTCATGACTTAAGTTACAGGACTCAAACAAAGTAGAATTGCTAAGGTATGAAAGATAGCAAAACTGCTTCCAGAAATGCAGATAACTGGTACAAACATGAGATCTTTCAAATTAAGTTTGACAAATCTAGCTTCATCAAGCACCTCCTTCCATTCCCAGAAGAGTACACTAGCTAAATATATGGTGATGGTCTGTAGATATGGCCCCCAATTTTCCAGGTTCCCCTTCCCCATCCAGAGAGCACAGGCAGATCAGCTCACAGGGTAAAGAGGTACTGGATACAAAAGTCTTTCTGGCTTTTTGGGACTGTGCAGAATTGCACTACACAAATCAAAGTATAAGCTTTAATTGTGTAAGCCCAAGTGAACGCTTGTTTAAAGAGGCATCATAAGAGTTCCAAATTCTTAAATAATCAGCAGGAACTTACTTGATATTAATAACCCATAGGTAAAAAATGACAAAATAACTTCATTTAAGTTGATGTCCTGGCTTCCAGCATTAATTACCTTGCATACTTTCAAGGGTAAGTCCAAGATACAGTGGTTCCTTACTGCCATTGCATTAACAATTAGCATCACTTTTTAAAGAAACGTGGGTTATTTGATGAATTCTGTACCTCCATCTGATTAGCAATAACTCCATACATCATTCAGTAAATGTCAGGAGAATTAATAGTACTGCAGAATTGTTGAGGATATCACAGTAGTCAGAGGCTCGCTAGATGCTTGCATAGACATCCAAGCTATGCATCATCCTGGGGAAAAAATAGAGGAGACCTCTAATGTGGAAAACCATGGAGACTCTTCTCCCACAGCTCCTTCAGTGGGCAAAAGGAATGCTGCTTAGTCCCAAAATTACAAAAACTGCTCATTAAGGAGCAACTGTAGCATTTTGGAGAGCCACGCCAATCTCTGGTGAAAAACCAGTCTTTTCAGAGTTACACCACCCAAATCTGCACACACCTACTTCTCCTAGTTATGGAACACTGCTCCATGTATAAGGTCAAAACTAAGACTTCCCACCTTCCCATTCCCACAATGTAGAATTTTACACATTGTTATCCCATTTAGTGATAAGGAATTATTTGGAAAATTAACCAGAATCAAAATATTTTGCAGTCAAAACTAATCTACTTCATGCCACATTGTGGTTGGGCCACTGTCTTTACAAGAAGCTGAGAGTAAATATTTTACCCAGTCACAATGGCAGCATCCTGCAGAAATCCTGCATCTCCTTTCCTCAAGAGTAAATGCTTACAGAAGGTGAGGGTAAGCAAGAACGATGCCTTAACACATCTCACAGTTCTGAGATATTTAGAAAGTGTTTCTATAAAATGCTCTTTTCCCACTGGTTTCACTGGGTTTGCACTGATAAACACCAATACACGTCCTGGCCATCTGTTCAAAAGAGAAAAGTACAAGAGTTTTACGATGCATTTTAATCTGCTGTATGATCATATTGTATTATTGAAACACCATAACCTGGAGAAAACATAAAACATAAAATAGAACAGAAGGCGAATAAGAATTGTGTTCCATTGCTGTGTAACTCAATTAGAATATACAAAAAAAAATCACATTTTCAGTTCCAAAAAGCAATTTGTTTTAATTCAGAAATGCAAGAAGTCCACCAATACCCAGTCCAGAATATTTGTAAATACTCTCACTTTTGAATAAATTAAAGGTACTAACATGTAAAATTATAAAGGAACAAATATTGAAATACAAAAAACTATGTAAAGGAAGGAGAAGCCCATTAAATAGAAATTATTAGAAGTACAGTTCCAAACCTTAAGTACTATTTTACAGAATTTTTTTCCTGTTTTGGAAAATGTATAGACATTGGAATAGGGAGGTGATGGAGTCCCCATGCCTGGAGATGTTTAAGATTTGGTGCTGGGGGATATGGTTTGGTGGTTCAGGGCTTGCACTGGCAGTGCCAGGTGAATGGCTGGATTGGATAATCTTAGAAGTCTCTTCTAACCTTGATTCTGTAGCCACAGCTTACTTTGGGATCCTTGCTATCTTTCAAATTTCTTTCATTCAGCTTTAAAGCATCCTTTGACTTTGGTGGGCTTTGAATTAAGCCTCACAAGCTGCAGGCACTGTAATTAAATGCCTCTACATTATAATTGGCATGACTATTAGTGAATCAAATGAAGTTATATCTGCAGAGCATGTCTGCACTAAAACAATTCTGAAGGAGCTCTTAGACTTCCACGAAACATCTCTGAAGTTGAAAAATTCCATGGATTTTTCTTTGATAAAAATCACTATAGGTATTCATGATGTTACACTTTTTCAGAATGTGAGTAACTGTGGTAATGACTGGACTAAAGCCTTGATTTAGTACTGCCCTCTGTTAATATTCTATTCCAAAGCTATCAGCACCAGGACCAGGAGGTTTACATTGCCAGCCTGAATTCTGGAAAGGGGAAATGAAGCAGACCAGGGCAGTTGTTGGTGCTTTTGGCAAAGGCAGTACTTTTTATCTGAAATCAGACACTTAAGCATCAATTAAACTCTGCAGTTATGGCCTATAGCTCAGCTTGAGGAGATTCACCCTTGACCTCTTTCTCAACCAGCTCCATCTGCTTTAGCAGCATAAGTGGAGAGAAACATACTGCAGCATTTCACCTCTTGTGTTTGGTACTCAGCTCTGCAGCCAGCACGCTGCTCTAGGTAAAGCACGAGATGCCTAAATGAGTTTTTGAGATGTTATGGGTGCTAGAGAAAAAAGAAAAAAAAAAAAAAGCATCTACTACAAGCTGTTGGTAAACATCTTGCTGCAATCTGCTCAGATTTGTCTCTCAGTGGAAACTTAAATAACAATTGTTGATGTACTTTGTGGAGTGACAGCCATGCTCTGCATGATCGTCACGCCCCACAGGTCCTCAGCAGCACAGCGTGCTACACATGCACAGGGAGAAGGCTCTGTGAGCAAAGTGAAAACACCACAGAAACAGAAATAGCTTTGAGGACAAAACATCTGATACAGACAAACAGGAAGGCCATGGAAATTTCAGTCAAACCCGGTGGGTCAGGAATCACAGGAGTCACAACACCAAAGCAGCAGAGCAAACAATCAGTGTCCATCCCTCTTGGCTGAGCTCTGGCTGTCTCTTCCCTGCTGTCCTTCCCAGCCTGTGGTTTGCTTCCCACACGGATGAGTAATCCAGCTGCAGTGGGGCTGGAGAGGTTGCTCACCCCAACACTCCTCATCCCAGTAACTAGGAAAGTGCAGTGACCTGCAGGAGAGAAATATCTAGACCCCACTTGCCGAGGAGAGGGCTTTCATTGCATAGTGAAAAAAAGTTATAGAAACTCCATATGGAAACACCATGGACAGGAACCTAGCACCAATCTTTAAAAACAGAGCCTGTATCTCAGGCTTATTTTCTACCTTAGAGGAAGGACATTTCTGTGAATTAGAGTGCATCCACACGTGAATGCAGCATTCTATGTGCAACTGCCAAAATTTAGAAAATATTTAATTATTCTCTAATGCCTCGCTCTTTTTTTATGTTCCTTTGCACAACAGTTGCTGCCTAAGCAAAAAGCTTGTTTGGGGGTTTTTAAGTGTGCTTTCTTTGGGGACAAGTCTCCAAAGCAACTTTCATGTGACAAAATTACTAGAACTGCCTGACAATCTTTGAATTCATGCCATTTCAATTAAAAAGGTTTTTAAAAAAACGTTGTTTTCACAGGAGCTTTGTTCATTGTAACCATGAGACAAAAGACAATATCCACCATGTTAATTAAATAGGAGAGAGGGAGAGAAAGTAGAAATTAGGAACTAATTAGCATAACATAGATAATGGAGGAAAGAACCCCTAAAAATACAAGACAGGAGAAAAGTAGGTTTTGCTAAGGACAGGATGGATAATAACTTTTTATTCCTTGCTAAAAATACATTTTGACCATTATCATATTTAGCCTTTTTCAAAAGTGAAAGGAAAATACAGATTTTTCAATTCCTTCATGGACTCTACAGGATTTTGGGGAAAAGATGAACTGGACTGCTAAGAGAGCTTTACAAGAAGTGAAATTTTAATAACTTTTTAAAAAATAAAAGCCTTCACATGCCAAATAAACAAATCTTACTCATCTTACATACATATATATACATATATACATATATACATATATATATATATGTATATATGTGTATATGTATATGTATATGTGTATATATATATATATGTATATACATATATAACTCAGCAACCATGAAATTACTGTTTGACCAAGGACCCTGGCTGGTTGGCTACCCACTACATAAGGGTGTGTTATTAGGGAATCTGTCCCAAACATACCCACAAACACTTTGTATCATTAGAGCAGAGAATCCCAAGCTGATGCCTTCAGGGAGGCTGTGCTGCACCTTCAGTGTCATTGGCATTGGTTTAACCAACAGCTTCTCTGGTCTAACTGTGTGACTGAACAGAGACTGTGGGCCCACTCTTCACAGCTGCTATTTTTTGTGTGTCTTTTATGTGATATTTCGTGCATGTTTATTCAATAGCTCATTTGGATGCTGGCCAATAACCTGCAGGTACACAGATTTTGATTTATTCTAAAGTGGGGCATTTGCTGGCACAGAAAGGTGCATTGCACACAATGTCGTGTTACTAATAAAACAAACACATCACTTAAATTTAATATATAGTTTTAGACACACTGTCATTTTTCCTGCATCTGTTTCTTCAGCAGTTTGTGGAGTTAACAGGCAAAGTAGGCTATAGAGCTTATCCCTCTGCTCAAAGGAGCAGAGTGCTTTGAATTGTTTTGACAATGGTTTGGTTCATTTTATTTCATCTCAGTAGGGAATAAAGTTCTCTGCAGAAGGGAAGACATAATAGGAAATCACAGCCAGGATTATAAGCATCAGTTTATGGAGGAGTAATGATTAATTCATTTCATTTCTGTTGAACTTACTTGTTTCTGAGATGTGGAGCAGGCTCTGAGTAGAAGCTGCATGGGATAGAGGCAGAAGCCATAGCCCCCAAAACCTGCATCAATTACAGCACGGCCCTTGATCAAAAAATATGAGTGTCCTGAGCAGTGATTTCCATTACATTTGCAGCTGACATTTTATGAGCTGTTCCTTCTTCAACTCAAGAATTAGCTTGAGAGTTGGCTGCATCCCACGGAGTAACATTTTAATCACCAGCACTGTAGCTACAACAAAGGGGACATTCACTGCCTTTAGCATACCAGTTGTCTCCACTGTGCTTCATTCATCAGGACCAGCGTCTTCTGATTAGCTGCAGGGAGGCCCCCTGGAGCCACATTAATCCTGTCAATTCAGGCAGTCTCTGCAGCTCTGCAGGATGTGGCTGCTAGCTGCAGGATCACAGAGATGCTCTTCTGCTTGTTTCAGTTCAGCGTGGGCCCCAAGGCAAAAGCTGCAAACACCTCCCCAGGTGTGCTCTGCCAGGAGGGCTGCACAGAGACCTGGCAGTGCCTTCACCCACACCAGCAGCACTCAGCAGGACAGAGGGGATGCTGCTCAGGGGTGCAATGATCACAGCAGAGCTCCCTCTCAGCAGCCTTCCAGCACTAGGAGCACTCCTGCAGCCTCCTCTCGCCCGGTCAGTGAGGTGGACAGCGGGCACACACACTGCCAAGGAGGACTGCAATTGCCAGGGGTGAGTGCTCGCAATAGCCACCCCAGGGAGGCCCCACCAGCAGTCCTGTGTGAAGGGAAGTGCTGTCTTCATCTCTTTGGGCACTCAAAGGAGACACTGCCCAGACACCCTCTCTGCCCATCCTGACCTGCTCTGAGAAGTGTGACTGCCTCGCAAGGAAGATGCACCAAGTGTCTAAGGATAAGCTCTTCTTTTCATCTCCACAGCTCTTGGGAGGCACTCCTAGACCACTGTGATAAATAAATAGATGGCTAAATGCCATCTGTTAAAGTATATTAACAAGAAACAACTAACAAGCTGGCTGGGTGGGAATGATTTCCTTGGCATTTTTCTGTTTTCGCTGCTGTTCAGCTGTGGGCAGTGTGAGCTGGGACTTGTATTGATTGTTGTGCTTGTAATTTAGCATAAATGCAAATGCAGGTTGAGACCCAGCATGTTCTGTTTAGTAGAAACCATGAAGAGAAAAGGAAATTGCCATAAATTAAATGTTCCTGTCTCTACAGGCATTGAGATGGGGATTCTGATTTATTTTAACAGTGGCAGAGAGAGGCAGTAACAACAAAACAACATTTATTTGAAGAAGAAAGATTGAAGAAGATTGACTAGGAGCCTGCATCAGTAGCAAAAGTTTTTTATCTCAGTAAGTTAAATAAGAGATTTCAGAATATTGTCAACAGATAACAGCATAGAAAACACTTGCAAACATAAAATATGAGAGAAGCCATACACTTCAGACCAAAGGTTCCTCTACTTCAGGACCCTGACTCCAGCCTGACTGCAAGCTGAACCCCAGAAAAGACTGAGCGCAAGGCAAGTACACCTAGCACTTTCCTCAAAAACTGTACCACACCTTCATTTGCAGCACTGGACTCTTTCTGAGCCTACTGCAGATACATCTTTTATATACCTTTGTTGGCCTGATGGTTTCCACACATCTGAGATCAAACATCACAAGTGGTTTCAGCCGCCTGCCAGCCCAGCACTTCTGATTCAAGCAGTTCTTTCAAAGAAAGCTCAGATTTATTCAAGGTAGAAGGGTTGTCTCTTCTCCATAAATTACTTACAGCAGTGATCTCAGCTCTCTCCATGTTTGATAGATTAGTACCTAAACAAACACTACAGACTGCAAAATGCCATTCAGAGAGGAACTGGGAGCATTTTTTTAACTTAGATGCATGACTTTAAAATCCATTCCTACCCTTGAAAAGGTATTATGTGGATGTTCAATCCTTTACGTTTGCTTGGACTTTTATTACGGAATTTTCTTACCAGAAGAGAAAAGAATTTTGATTTGCATTGGTTTATTACAGTTAAGTTCTTTCAAAACTGCAGAGCTATTATGAATATGGAAAAGTAATCTGATTTTATTTTAGTTTGTATATCAACAATTGAATTATAAAACAAAAGGTGAAATTCACACTTGGCAGAGTTTCACATACGAGACAAGTAGTACAATTGAAGCCAACTAAAAGATGTTAATATATTCAAGGTTTTGGGGGGCTTTCACTTTAGTACAGTATTCAACTTACTGGATGCAGTAATGAAGGAAAAATACTTCTCTTCCTGGGAAATTTTGGCCTGGTTTCTGTGGTCTTGTTCCAAAATCATCACACTGGTCTCATCCCCAGCATTCTGCCACAAAAACAAGTGATCTCTAAATTAACTCACACTGGGAAAACGAAAGCAAAGTTCACAGAGCCAAAGTCCACAGCAAGAGCAGAAATTTAAATAATCTTCTTGTGACTCTGTACTACTGCATTGGCATTTTTCGGAAGTGGCAGGAAAGGGAGGCCCAGGACAAAAAAGACCTCTCTGTCCTTGCACTAGAAGCATGCCAAGCTGTCACACTACTACTCTGCTGAGAACACCTCTCAGAGGACACATTGCCTTTGGAAGCATTGCCTTTGGGTCCTACCTGGCTGCACTCCTCTCGCCTCGGTGTGATGCTTTCAAAAGCTCCCTTAATTCAGAAAAGTAGGCGGATAGTAAGTGACAGCAAAGCAAGGTGACATGAGTCACACTGTTGGTCAAACCTACATGGCTTTGGAGAGATATTGCTTGTTTCCAGAGAGAGGGGATGTGTGTTTCAGGGATGCCTGAGTCACAGAGGGCATTCACAACTTCCCCAGGCATGCCTGGAGCTCTGGCGGAGGCTCTGCATGGAATTGCAGCGTTTTATCCAAATGGGGAAAAAAAAAATAATCTAAGACCTAAACAAACTCCAGGCTCAGTACAAAACTCCAAAGCCCATAATCCTGCCCCTGAGAGAAATGAAGCACAAGCTAAGTCCTCATAGCATAAATACAGAGCCAGACACTCACAGCCTGCCACCTGTACTCCTTAGCTGTTCCATTTCACTGCAGTCTGCACTGCTGCAGCCCTTCAATCGTCATAGTATAATCAATCCTGAGCCTTTTGTAAACCCTCAGTTCTAGGAGTCAGAACAGAAGAATGAGTTCCTACTTTTGGAAAAACAAAGGATTCCAATTTCCCGTGATGTTGAGAAAAAAATTAAAACCATGAACCAGGAAATGTAAAAATAGCTAAAACGTATGCATTTAATTTTCAGTCTCAGAACTGAACCTCACAAGTTTTGACTACTCTACAAACTGCCAGGTAATTGTGTTTGTTGCATAAATTTCCCTCAGGCTCATCTAGCATAATCTTACAAATGTCTATGGCACTGATTAACTTTTTGGAAGTTTATTCTTGAGAAAGAACTAAGAAATAGGTGTAAAGACACAGGTAAACCTATTTTCAAAATTGTAAACATGTTTATAGTGAAAGAGTAATTTACTTGAAAAGAACCTACAGGCAAAAATGGGAACTCTTTTTCTTCAGTCATTAGGTCAGCAACTGAAACATAGATTTGATTTCCCCTCTACCCTCTGAAGACTTTCATGATGTGTCTCCTCTTGAACTAGTGGGTACCACATTTCTGTTTACAGGGATGGGCACAGCAACCCCAGGGCTGCCAAGGCTTCCACCATGCTGTTTACCTGGAGCCCAGTTATCAAGAGGGGATGCAGCCATGACCTCAGGAGGAGAGAACTGCTGAAAAAAAAAAGTTAAAAAACAAATCATAGGAGAGTAGTGAAGGAACTGGCAACAGTAATTTTACCTGTGCCAGATTTTCTAACCCAAAGGCTGCAGAGTCCCCTAGAATTGTTGCTGGAGACAGAGCAGGTATCTCCATATCCACAGGGCCAGATTGCTGAGCTTGGACTGGGAGGGTTGGTCCCCACACATTGCTCCGTGGCTGGGTCTCCAACGCCAAGCCAAACCTGGTGACACAACTGCTTCCCCTGTGAAGCTGGAATGGCCAGCCTGTGAAACAAAATGAGTGAAAATTAGCACCTTTAACTTCAACACAGCAGATAAAGTCTGCTGCACTAATAGGAGCAGACTTTAACTCCATTCCCAGGAGATCTGAGACATAGGTTGCCCTGGACTGAAGAAATAATGTACCTTGAACAGAGCAAGCACAGTTCTCTGCTCTCTCCCTGCATTAAGGGCTGGTTATAATAGCAGAAATGCAGGGCAGAGCAGCTCCTTCCTGAGAGTCAAAGGTAGGGATTAAAGTGGGTTTTGGGATAACCAGAACTCAGAGTGGGTAATGCCGCACTGAGAGCTTAGTAATATCTTCCCATATTTTACTGGAATCTCTACGCACATTTGTTTGTTTATGAGTACTGAATCTGTCTCTGTTAGGTGAAATTTGAGGATGGATTGTATAGTCAAAAACATTTTTTGCTTCCCTTGATGACACCTGTCAGTTACTCTATAGCAAATGTTGTTCTATTGATTTATTTTTCTAAACACTACAAATCATGCCAGAAGATGGATGTGAGCCTCTTATAGTAAAATCATTTTTAAAACAGAAAGGAAAAATCCAACAAAAATAACCACTAAGCCAAGCTTGCTTCCCCCTCTCCCCTAAGGTAAATGGATGGTTGCAAAAAAACTTTTTTTTTTCTCTTGGTTAAAGCTTGCCATCTGGTGGAATGAGACCAAATCAGCTGCTCTGCTGTGGGAGGAAAATAGGGGAAAACACCCTCTTTCTCAGAGAAACAGCCATCTGGTATTGCTACAAGACAGAAGCTGAATCAATCAGATACAGCTGACCTTGTCTGCCTGGAAAGCTAAATACGGAGCTGAGGAATTAATGTTGGCACACCAGTAGATTTCGAACTTTGACAGCCCAGGAGCTTTATTTAATTTGATCAGCTCACACAGGAGGTTTTAGATTGTGCTCAGCAAAGACACACTGCCATTCTCTCAGAGATTTTTGAAAGCTAACATTATTTATGTTGTATAAATTATGTTTTATTATTTCAAATTGAATGAAAGAAAATCTCTGGTGGCCAGATAAATAGTATCCTTTATCCTTGAATTAGCCCTTCAGAAGATTCTTACCAGCCAACATATTTTCTTGTGAGAAAAGGCAAGACAGACAAAGGGCAAGAGGTGAAGGGACAGAAGATAAAGGGTAAAAGGGAAGGAAATAGAGGGAGGTAGAGGAGAAGAGGACCAGGGAGAGGTGGAGGGAGGGGGAGAGAAAAAGAGAAGGGGGAGAGAAATGGGAAGGGGAAAGGGGAGGGGAATAGAGAGAGATGGGGGCAGAGAGTGGAAAGAAACCAGGTCCTTCACATGAATTTAAATTTGATAGCACTAGTGATAGTCCTAGTAACTTTAAGCAGCAGATAAAATGTAGGTTATGGAGCAGCCAAGGAAATAGGATCATCCTTCCATTGCTGTTCTTCAGCCTTTAAAAAGAGCAGATAAAATACACTTATCCAGGGATACTCTACAGCTATCTTTCCCTCTGTTTCCCTCAGAATAGATGCAATTTATAATTAAAGTGAGGTTAATATGACAAGATCTACTTGGAAAGCAAGCAGAAAAATGCTTTTGAATCTATGAGGCTTTTTCCTATCTCTTGTATTTGAGCAAAAGCAATGATAATAATTTTAATTACCTTCTTTCCCTCCCCATACTCCTGTGAAGAAATGGGAACAGCGGGTGAAGGACCTTCTACCAATGCTGGGGCATGAAACCTTATCCTTCTTGAAGGGAGAATATTCTCCTTCTAAAGTGAGATCCTGTTTCTGCTGAAGCCAAAGCCAGGAATTTCTAGGAGGATCCCAAGGAAACATGGTCTGTTTTGCAGCACTGCAAGACACCAAACACCCTCCTTCCTGCCCTGTTCCTCACCCTAATCACACTTACGGGTTATCAGCTGAAACTATACATATCTGTGTAATATTTATGGAATCAAGAGCAGACAGTCTGCTCGGTTCCTCTCCTGCATCGTCTCCAGCAGGAGACTATCCACTCCTCCTGATGGACAGAGATAGATGCAGAGGGGAAGATCAGAGGCCATGGACAACACCTTTTCTCCTGTCATCCTCCTTGGGTATAACAGCCAAAAGCATGTTTAAATTCTCTCAGAGAGCAGCTATGGTGATGACTGCTGCTCATTTACATTTCCCTCAGAGCCCCAGGGTGAATTGTGGTGTGGTACAAAGGTAAGCCACCGTAGTAAATAGGTCTCTGGACCTGCTCGTCGGTGCTTGTACATGTGTGCTGGCTTAATTCACTTATTTTCATGACAAGTGTCTGTGCTAAAACAATATTTTCCTTCCCTTTTTTAAATTCCTGAAAATGCTACTCTTCAGCAGAACTCCCAAGGAGCATGAGCCAAAGCCTAGAAACCCTACTTCCCACACCTCTTTTCAGACAGAGCAGGGTATTTAGCCCCCAAAATGCCTCACCATTTTCTTAACTCAGCAACCTCAGGGTTGCTGTGGGATGCTTGCCCTCAAGGCTCCCAGGCACAGAAATACTACTGCCTGAAGGGTGTGGTTAAGAAGTAGGTCATCTGAGTTGTTTCTCTCATTATTATGCTCTATGTGACTCAGATATTTCCCTTTGATAGCAGCAAGGCAGAGCATTAGGAAGTCTGTAGCATGGTGATTCCACTGTTGCAAGGAAGGAACAGATATGCCGTGCTGCTGTGTGGGATTCAAACACTGAATACAGTCCTTTGTGTGTAAAGGCATCATGTGAAATCACTGCACCTGGTACTGAATAGCACAAACTACTGGCCTAACAACATTTCGTTCCTGTATTGCTACCTACATGCCTAGTGGCGAGGGAATTTTTTAATCTGTTGTTATTTTGGTTCTGCTGGTCTGCCCCATTTTTGTCTCTTTCTCCAGGGTAAGTTAGTGGGGAGTTTACCCCGCCAGCTAGTGAGAGGAAGTTTTTGCTTTGCTGAGTCCCTCAGCACCCTCAGTGCCTGTGATTCCAGCTGTGAACTAATCTAGATCAGCTCAATGTGGGAGAACCCTGGAACTAGGAATCACAGAAAATCGTGAGTTGGAAGGGACCCACAGGGATCATCAAGCTCATGGCCCTGCACATCACCATCCCCAGAAATCACACCATGTGCCCAGCAGTACTGTCCAAACACTTTTTGAGCCCTGCCAGGCTTGATGCTGTGACCACTTCCCTGGGAAGCCTGTTCCAGTGCCCAGACACCTTCTGGAGGAAGAACATTTTCTCAATATCCAGCCTAAGCCTCCCCTGACCAGCTTCAGGCCATTCCCTTGGGTCCTGTCACTGTCACCACAGAGCAGGGATCAGTGCCTGCCTATATGTAACTGCAGTGAGATCTCCCCTCAGTCTCCTCCAGCCTGAGCAGACCAGGTGACCTCAGCTGCTCCCCATAAGGCTGCACCTCAAGGCCATTCACCCTCTTCTTAGCCCTGCTTTGCATACTCTCTAATTGCTTCATGTCTTTTCCATATTGTGATTTCTATTCTACCCTGACCTGCCCCCAGGACTCGAGGTGAGGCTGCACCAGTGCAGAGCAGAGCAGAACAATTATGTCTTCATTGAACTCTTCCTGCTTACCTATTGCTATCAAAATGAACTATCCAAGAAAAGGAAAGGCCAAATTATATTTAATACTGTAACAGCCTCAAATTTATATAGCAAAATAAAATTACTTAACATGTAACAAATCTGATAGAAGGGAGATTTACTTTTGTAACTTCAAGGTAAATTTGTCCTTCATCTGTGAGCAAAGGAGGATGTTTTAATGGTTTACAAGCTAAACCTGCCAGGAAAAATGTGAGTGCTACTTACTTTTAGTTTTCTATTATTGCATTGTCGCAGAAACTTCAGGCTACATGAAGAATCAGGAATTACTAAAGACAAAGAGCCAAAGTTCTTTTTAAACCAATGGAAGACCACTGAAATATGAATTATTTCAAACTGAAACAGGTAATAGGATGAGATACAGATTTAGAAATAACTGGCAAAAGCAGTATTGTAGCTCTCCAAAATGATAAGTTAAATTACAATCTTAATAAAGTTCCAATATAAGTGACATCTAAGTGTGATAACAGTATTAGAGAATCACACAATGACAGAATAGTTGAAGTTGGAAGGGACTGCTGGATGCTATTTGGTCCACCCTCCCAGTTAAGAAGAATCACATACAGCATGTTGCCAAGGACAGTGTCCAGAAAGCTTCAAAATCTGGATATTACAAATGTCTCCAAGAATGGAGACTGCACAAACTCTTGGGGCAACCTTTGACAGTGCTTGGTCACCCCACAGTGGAAAAATGTACAGAGGGAACCTCCTGTGTTTTGGTTTGTGCCCACTGCCCCTATCCTGGTACTGGGTACTGCTGGACAGAGCCTGGTCCCATCTTTTTGCACCCTCCCTTCAGGTACATACATCCATTTAAAAGATCCCTCCTTGAGACTTCTCTTCTGCAGGCTAAACAGTTTCTGCTTTCTCATTGTCCCCAATCATTGAAAATCATTGTCCCCAAATGGAAAATTCCAAATAAACTTTAGCTCTACAAGGTGCTCTACAAAGCCTCAGAGTTTGGAAGCCAATGAGACACCCAATTCACAGGCAGGTGATGTCTCTCAAAATTTAGAAATTTCAAAGTCTGCCCACATCTTTAGCCACCTTACTTTTTCAAATTTGTATCTGGAACACTAAAAATTTTGTAATACAAAATTAGGTAAACAGTTGTTGTCGAGGAAATGTTAAAAGGTGCTTGAAGCAGTATTGGAATTGAGATGAACAGACAACATAATAAAAGAAAAACCTTTAGCTTTATTTCTGTGACAGCTTGGAGAAGATTTCACAGGTCTCTTGAGCAATCCACAGATCATTCTTCTCACAGGAACAACCAAGAACTGTGCGGTTCCTATCCTTGTATTGTTCCAAAAAGTTCAACAGCCTGACCTTGGTAGAAGTATAAAGACACAGAGAACCCAAAAAAGGGCAGAACTCTTGTTTTAAGCCTTTAGTTTTTCCAAGGCTGTCTCCATCCAGGGAAGGGCTGCACATCCTTTCAAATGTAAGGCTCTCCTTACTTTTTAGGGTCAGAGGTTTTCCACCTTCCCTGGATCCAGGAAGAGGAATTAAAGCATGATCTAACTGACACGCCAGAGGCTCAGGCATGACCTGTTTGAGGCTGAGAATATGCTCAAAGGGCATTAAGGTGATATTCTTCCACCTGTGCTCCCATCACTCTTATTGATCACACAGCAGGAGTTGTTGAGTAAAGGCTGCTCTGGGTTACACCCACTACAGGGCTGCTTTCTCAGCTCAGAGAGCAGACAGCATGAACTAGAAACAGAATCACCCTTCCCATTTGAGCCTGTACTTCTGGAGTCATCTCTGGGCCCGGCTTGTAGATCTGCAGACTCCAGACAGAGCTGCTGTAATACCAAAAGTGTGCCAACCTTCACCCATGCCTCTGCTTCCAAGGGCAATGCAAAGCTAATGCACTAAAACAATGAGCAACAGGTCTCCCAATGTGCTTTAAAATAAAATTACATTGCAAGACAGTTCAAAGAGACTTCTCCCTACAACTTCCCATCCTAATTTATATATATATATATATATATATATGATATTCTTCTATAAATTCAGGCTCTGAAATCACAGAGGCAAAGGAAATTCTTCATGGAGTCAAACACAATCTGAGTATATTGAAGTACTTCTCTAACTAAAAAGAGCAAGCATGCCTTTAAAAATATGCAAAAGCAAGAAGGAGGGAAAAGAGGACAAGGGAGAGTGAAGGCAGTTCTCTTCAATGATATGATAAGAAAGCACATCAGAAGAAGAAAATTGTGTCAAGCCATACAAGTAAATGAAATATTTAAACAGAAGCAAAATATTTAGGTCTAGAAGAACAACACAGGCAAGAAAAATAGACATAATGATTCTATAATTAATTATGTCACATGTATTTGCCAAGTGATTCTTTTCCTTGTTTTCAATTTCTAAAGTCTTCTTGTTGCCACTACATCTAGCCCACAGTAATAATTTGTAATAATTTCTTATTCCCATTTGACTGCCATGTGACAGAGCTTTTTCTGAGCACAGCTCAATAATTAGTCACTGCAGAGCATGAGAGGGTTCCCCATCCCAGGCACACATGAAAGGTGAAGAGGTAAACCTTTATGGGAAAAAATGCTTTCATTATCTAAAACAGCAAGGGATTTCTCAGGTGCAAACCCTTTTCTTGTTCCTCCCAAACTCACCAGCAGGGAAAAAAGCTAATTTTTTCTCTCCTTCCCCACCTGACACACAGTGTTTCTACATAGGTAACAAACTACTCAGATGCAGCTGTGGATGCTGAATTTGCTTGATTTAGCTTTTGGGTGAAAGCTTGAGCACAGCCTAGAGCACAGAAATTCACCAGTAAGCAATGTGTCGATAGATTAGTTATCCCAAGAGCCCTCATCTTCACTTTCACTGATAAGGGCTGACTGGTGATTATTTTCCAAAGCTGTTCACCCTGGAGGATGCAGACCGTGGCTGACAGAATAGCAGCAGCATGAGGGGGGCTGAAGGAGCTCAGAGGGTGGAAGCATCCACAGCCAGAGGAAGCTCCCTGTTTGGTCAGAGATTTGGAAGACAAACAGGGAGAGAAGGGAGGTCAGTCCATCAGCTGGTTCAGATGCAGGCACGGGTCTGCAATTAACACTGTGTATACAGGCACATTATTCAGGAGCAACAGGAATTATTTGGTGTGCCTTATACCTGAACCTTGTTATTGCCTGGCACCCTCACCATTTCCTCACCCTCCTTCAGCTCACACAGTGCCACCATGCTGTGGATGTTGATACCATGTCCAGGTTGAAGGAACATGGACTGGGAGTTTTGCCTCTGAACCGAAAATCAACCCAGCAAAGCAGTGAGACACAGCAAGAGCTGGCTTGGGTATTTTCAAAAAGGGTTTTGCTTCTCCCAGGCAAGCATGCTATCGTAAATACCTCCCATATCCACAGAAAATAAATTCTACTTTTAATGGTAAAATAAGTTAGAAAAACTACAGACATCCCTGTGAGCCCAAGGGGCCAGAGAAACACAGTGGACATCAGAAGAAAGTGATTTACCTGCCCTTTCCTGTTCCTCTTCTCTTAAATAAAGGACCCCATTTTTGCATCACTATAATGTCAAAAATACCTTGTGCAGTTTATCACAAGGTTCCAAAACTATGGTCTGTCATTTACAGTGGTGATCTTGGGCAAGATGGCAATAACCATGCTCTTAGAGCCTTCTCCCAGTGATGTCAGCAGAAATTTCTCTGTGCCCTTAGTCCGTGTGGAAGAAGACCTGTGATCTGTTGTCAGCACATCTGGCTCTTCTACTGACATATTGTGTCCTGTGCTAGGTAACACTTTTTGGCAATAAAAACACATTAATGCTGATCCAGATCTCCTGGAAATCATGGGAACGCTCAGAAAAACTGTGATAAAGCAGCAAGATTCTTCAGCAACTAAATGGATGGAAATACCAAGAGAGGACAGTATAGTTGTGATATGAAAACTAGCACTTTACTGCCCTAAAGCTTATGGAATTACTGTCCCTAGAGGGCTTTCCTATTTGGCTTTTAAGATAACAGAATTAAAGGTGGGTAGGGGTGGGCATCATATCCTTGCAGCTGTACAGATATAAAAATATTAACTTTCTCCCTGCTGTAGGTAGATATTAAATTCTACTTCATTATATCCGAGTACTACCAAACCCCAGGATTTAAGAATGAAAATACTATGCAATGTCACAGCTGCAATATTTTATGAATCCTAACTTTATTGATTCAGCTGTCAAAAATGTAAACACATTAATTAATGGTGGAGGTAATTGGACCAATGTTCAGAATGCAAATTGTCAAAATAAAATCACTCCAGTTTAGTGAAAGGCTTATGCCATGTTAAAAATGAGAGAAACATTTCTCTGTCTAAGGTTACCCTTTAGATAACATCACTTCATGCCTTGATCCCTGCCAGCAGCTCAGAGCTTTCACTTGAGCACCAGTACATTTTGCAGACTCATCTGAGATTAACCCTTCAAGCAATGAGGAAATTAAGTCTCCATGATGTCCCTAGATATTTTGCTTGAAGCTTAATTAAAGGTTAAGAAGAAAATGAAACATTTCTCCTGTATATTGGCTGTGCTTCTCCTTCCTAGATTATTTCTGTGTGGTTTGACTTCATTAATAGATTGAGGTGGATGCACCTACACCTCCAGCAACTGCTCCAAGCAGGTTTATAAGGACAGGGTTACCTAGTTTCCATAAAAGCCCTCAAAACCCTTCTCTGCAATATTATAAGCATAAATGGCAATCCATCTTCCAACACCAAAGATGTTTCCAGACTAATCACAGGGACCAGTATTTGGAAGCAGAGTATTTTCAGGCTCCACTTCACAATGACAAGGTTGTGAAGGAAAGGGGCAGTTATCAGACATGTACAGGAAAAATAGACTGAAAATAATCAGTCCTATTTGCAGCAGCAAAATTAGGGTTTGGGAATAATTTCCTAACTGGTTAAGAAGGGTATGGGATTGAGGAAAATAGATGATCTGTCTAAATTAGTTGTCTTTTCACCAAGACAGTGTGATTGAGGACATTAGCCAGGCATTAGCTTTTTTCCTACAGGGAACACTGGTGTCTCTGGGCACTTGCCCAGTATTACTGCTGAGGTAGGTCCCAGACACTGGATCAATCCTGTGTCTACTCAGAAATTGAACTTAACCTGTATTGCACAGGCAGCAGTGCCTGCTGTCAAACATCCTTCATATGCCTCAGCAAAGCCCCTTGCTGGCTTAAAAAGTGACCTCAGTGTGAGCTGTAGATTTTGGTAGGCATGATTTAATAATTTTAAAGAGGAAGCAGGAACACTGGGCTGAAGTATCTGGGTAGAGTTTCGAAGCCAGCCCAGTGGGGATGCAGCAGGTCAGGTCCTAGGGCCAGGGTGATTTCCTCACAGCCTCACCAAAGCAGGCAGCTGATAGTCCCTCTTCTGCATCACTGATGAAAAAATATTAAATATAGGTTGTAAACCGATCCACGGACACCTCAACCAGGAATAGTCAACTGGATGACATGCCAACAGGATTAACTTTCTCAATTTTACAATGAGTTTCTTCTGAATTAGGTTCATTCAATATCCACTCATTTTGAGAAATGCTAATCTTTTTATATGGGTATAATGCAGGACTGAGAAAAATATCTTACAGATGTATCAGAATATTATGTCAATATATTTCTGACTGTATAAATTAGTCTATTTCATATATTGTATCCTTTTTGACTCTGCCACCCCAAAACCTTCCCCTTGATTGTTTTGAGAGGTGATTCCTTCTTACATAGGTTATTACATTTTCCCCAGCCTCTTTTCTGTTTACTGAATATTATTTGTCACTTTTAAAAGGACAAAGGCTGATAGTCATATTTTTTTTATTATTGCCCCATGTCCTTAAAAGTGAGAAATTCTGTTTCTCTTCTGAGCTCTGCACAGAGAGTTTGGAGCAAATTATGAAACCTAGTTTATAATTGGCTTTTCCCACAAACTCTCTCTTGGGAAAGATTGCTGCCAACTTTATAAGTCTGTGCTGATTTTGGATAAACCTTCACCAGTTCATGACTTCTCATAAAAATCATGAAATATGCAGACAGTTTGCACAATTTTACCAGAGCTAAGCATAATTCTTTTCAAAAAAATTATATTGCATTTAAATACGTTACTTTCTGGAAGACAAATATTTTTCAGAGACCTATTCATTGCAAACAAGTCCAACTTTGGATCCTCTTGCTGCTGTCAAGTTTAGACAGTGAAAAATCTGCATACTTATAAATCAGTCTCAATAAAGGAAAATTAGCTCAGACTTCTGCCTTCCTTGTGGGCATCTTCATTTGAAATTCTCTCTGGAAATTGCATTAGTTTTCATATGAGAAGGTCCCTATAATTTGCCTAATTACCAGCCTGACAGTTTTACATGGAGCTTATATGCAGAAAATGAAAGGAATGATGAGGGAAATTCATGGAAGAGTTTTTATTTCCCCTGACAGAAATATCATCTCAACCTGATTTGCATGTTAACATTAGACATCACCCTCCAAATTTTATTGGTGGAAATATATCCACTCTCATCTATTCCCATGAAAACAGAAAACAAGGATTGACCTTTGTTCATCTTGTTCCAGCAAAGCAGCTCCAAAAAGAGTGAATTTGGGTCAGACTAAGATGTTGCCTGCCACAGAAAAATTCAGCCTTTTCAAATCACAGTTAAAAGAGAAAATATATAATTGCATACCCTTTTTTGGACCATGTCTCAGTCAGTGCCTGAGACACAGAAAAGACTGAGTCTCGCTGATAAATTGTTGCCACATCCAGGTGGTCATATCATAACAGATTCATAGAGTGCCTTTTGATATGCAGCCATTGTCAGTGTTTGAACTTTCGAGAAGGCTGATGTATGGTAAAGCTGTAGGACCTTCTGAGGCTCCTGTGCTCAAGACTGATGAATAGCATCATGAATAATCACAAGTTACTTGGAAAATTCTCCAGTCACCCCTGTCTTAATTTCTCCCTCTTTAAAATCCACGGTACATTCATCCACACATAAAGTGTTTGGACACTTCCATAGAAGAAGAGAGTGCAAGTACAGAGGTCTGTACTACTGATCCCTTCATACTCATCAACAGCATGTTTACAAATCTATAAACAATTGATTCAGTCACAGTATCAAGGCTAATGGGCTTTTTTCATTATAGCAATTAATCTGGTAACAGACAAACATCTTGTATGACCCAGGACCAAAACTGGCTTGGACTCATCTTCTTCAATAAACCATTACCCATTTTATTTTAACTGAGTACTATATGGCTGGAAGGTGCATAGAAATTAAGAACTTAAAAGTCTATATTATGGGCTAAGAAAGAAAAAGGAATAGTATGAAGCAACTGTATGTATGTAACTGCATGTAGTTGAAACTTTGGCATCTCAGCTTCTGTGCTGCCTCGTGTTCTGTTTAAAGTGCTGTGCATGCCACTTGAACACATTTATTTAGCTAATCAAGATACAATGGACGAATTTACCTCCACATATAACACACAGTGAAAATTTCAGCTATACAGTCGCATTTTTCAGATTTCCTGATTTTTTGTCCTTAACTATAAAACTTATTCAAATACATCTATTTTTACAGACAGTATGAGACGCATTCTGTCTAATATTTTACTCTTTCCTGTAACAGAAATTTACAGTAAATTTTTTTTAACATAGTGTGTGCATTTGACAGGAAAGGGCTTACAGATACCATCTATTGCTTGACACAGACAGAACTACAATGTTCAGAATGTCAAACTGAAATTTTCAAGCCAACTCCACAATAATAATTTAAGCACAATATACTTCATTTACATTCTTCCTTGAGGGAGTTAGAAACACAAATACCATCTTAATTAATTCATAAAAAATAGATTTAGTGTTATAACTAAATGTGTCTGCAAAGTGTCACTTGAGAAAATGGAGGCAAGTGTCATTACACAGAACCATCTATTCTGCTAGAGAATAACTCAAAAACAACCTACAAGCTTGAATCATATACAGCATCACATAATTGCTGTTGTTACTGCATTTACAGTGGGAGCATGGAAAGTGCTGATACCAGTTTATATTCAGTACCCAAAACTGTTCCAAAGAGAGCCTAAAATAGACTTAATGAATACTTTCAGAAAACTATTTCTATTTTATATTTAAGTAAATGGGCAAAAAAAGTTAATTTAACCATAATCCATACCATGACTTTAGTCTCTGAAAATAGTTATACATATGTATTATTTGACTTCTTGTCTCAATAATTAATCCCAATATCATCATCTGTTTTGCATGCAGTTTATCACATATTATTTGGCCACATCCAGAATACAAAGTAAGAACTTTCACTATGGCGAGTTGAAATAAAGTAGATGCCATGTAAAGAATATGCTGGGTAACACAAATAAGCAAATTATCAGGCTACAAAAGCTACCCTATGCAAAGCAGCAATGTTTCTTTGGTTCTAGTCAAGTACTGATGCTCTTGCATTAAGAAATGCACAACCATCAGTGTTATCCAGCCATTCCATAGGCATAGCACATAAAAAGACTACTGGAATTATTTGCAATTTTTTCATTTTAATCTTCTTTTCAAAACTTTACTTTAAAGATCAACCAGTTTCGCTGGATATTAATAAAACTGGTATTTTATGCTAAAAGGAAGCTTCTCTTACTGTTCCCCATCTGTGCTCAGAAATCTTGACAAAGTGGCACATATTAAGAACAACAGTATTCCTTTAGGTTGGGATGTTCAAATCCCAGGTGAATCTTCACAAACAAGTTTCAGGTGAACCTTTGTAAACCAACCTTTTTTCTACATATGTTCAGTACTCAAGTGCTGTTCATTAAAATTTACCTGTATTCAGCAATTTCTGTTAGATATTCATTACTGTGCAGCATTGTCTGGAAAAAGTCCTGGAGTCTGAAGAATCTCACCAAAAATCTACCACAACAAATTTCTGGCACAAGAAAATGCTTTTCTAAGTTTACACAATAAATACCTAGTCAAAATCAAAGCACTAAAGTTTCAGCTTTCTGAAGAAAAGACTGTTTCACAGGACAGAGAAAGGCTTCTACATTAATCCAAATTAGCTGATAGGAGCTAGGCATCTTCAGGCAGGTATAACGTCCTCTTACAAGAATTTCTATTTCTACAAGAAATAAAGCTGGCAGGTCGTATAGCCATTGTTGGGAAAAGAATTCTGCGGTCACAGCAGACTTCTCAAGATAGCAGAAATATTTCTGATGAAGAGGGGAAGATTGCAGAACTGCAGAATCTCAGAAGAGTTTGAGTTGGAAGGAACTTTTAAAGGTTATTTAGTCCAAACCCCTTGCAGTGAGCAGGGGTATCTTCAGCTTGATCATGTTGCTCAGAGCCCTGTCCAGCCTGTGTTTGAATGAGTTCAGGAATGGGTCTAGTACCTCTCTGGGAAACTGGTTCCAGTGCTTTACCACAGTCACCATAAAAAAGTTTAAATTAATATAAACTTACTACCCATTGTTCTATCACTACAGGTTAAAAAGTCTGTCTCTGTCTTTCTTACAAGCCACCCTTGAAAGGCAGAAATAAGATCTCCCCAGAGCCTTCTCTTCCCTCCTCTAACATGCTCTCTGAGGCAGGGAGGAGCACACCCTGGAGGCATCAGTTTCCTCTTTCTGTACTGCCTGCACAGATCTGATAAGTCTGATCTTTTGAATCTGCCCAGGAAAAAACGGAGCTCCTGTTGCAGCACAATGACATTTTAATGAGCTCGTTTAAAGTAATTTTTATTATAAACGCATGGGAGGATAAAGCTCTCGGCTTTATCGTAAATCCACACAGTTCAAGGGGAAAAAGGTGACTCTCCCACCAGTGCCTCTGTACATCACACTGAGCCTCTCCCTCTGATCTGCCTGCGAAGTGAATTGCGCTGGTGCTGCCATCAGAGGAAACCTTGCTGGCAGCTCCTGCCACCGCAGGATCAAGTGCCAGCCACGGATCTCCTACCAGGCAGGAATTAATCATTCCAGCACAGCAACCTGCAACAGACTTTTAAATGGGTGAGGGGAAAGCTGCTTCACTAAATTACAAATTGCACGGAAGAGAAGAACAACCTACTGGTAAATGGTTGTAACTAATTAAGTAACCTGAACAGAAAGGCTACTAATGATAGTCAGTTGCTAAATAGCTACAACTGTTAATTGTAAAAGTTTCTGGAGACTTTTGACATGATCTCTGGCAGGCTATATGCGAAGGTACCTGGATGAATAAATTAATTGCAGCTTTGCCATGTCCAGAAAGAAAATGGGTAGGAAAAATGCAGTGCAGCTTAAAAATGAAAAGGTGATTATCAGAATTAAATTAATCCTTCTAAAAGGAACAAAGTCAGACAAAAGACTTGATCAGCAGAAACGTGACAAAATGGGAGCAAGTGTTAGAGTACTTAAGAATGTTCTTTTTAGTAAAAGGTGCCATAAGAATGATAAGTGAATCACCTTCAGTTACCAAGTATGGTCCCATATAGCTATTTCCAATAGCAAAACAGTGGTTCAAGCTCTATAAGCCCAGCAACAATTCACAGGGCAAAAAAAGACATAATCTTTTTTTTTTCTTTTAACAGCCATATTCTGTTTGAAATAAAAGGAAAACAAAATGAAAAACTAGATACAATGATTACTCACCTCTCTGTTTTCTCCTGGGTGTCTTTCTGCACTCGTTAGACATGCTCCTGACATGCATCTAAATCTGATTTCTGATACAACAGCAGCAAGAGATTTAGTACAATTGGAAATAACCCAATTGTCAGTTGGCCTAAATCTTTTTGCAGCAGGTGCTGCAGTACACAAACACCCTGGTCACCTTTAAAAAGAGTTGAGTTCTTGTCTGCTTTCAATATTTCATAGGCAAATTATTTGATACTTCACCAGTCTTCTCCATAAGGATTTTTTGCCTCTCAGGTATTCTGGAAATGCATCAATTTCTGTTTGATCTTGGTGCTTTAACAGATGATGTTTTCTGAAACATTTCATACAGTTGACCCTGTGACTCTATTATTGAGCTCAGATAGTTAGATTCTGCCAACTTGGCTTATCTAGTGCCCTCAGTTTCAATCTGAACATCAAACCAAGTTAAAACTTAATTACAGCTCGTGTTCAAAACACATCATTGGAACTTTCAATATATAAGACATTCTAGCCTATGTTTCACAGTATATAGTCTAATCTGTCACACGATAATAGAAATCCATGGAGGACACAGCACTGCAGACCTTGTTAGCCAGGGAAAAAAAGTATGAAATGTAATTGGCCAGCTGTAGTCTCTTGACATTCCCTTGGAGGACTGAATTATCTAACATGAAGGAGTCTAAAGCCAAAACCAAAGATAGGCATGTGTTATTTTTGTTTCCTCCCTTTCTTGCTTCTTGTCACAGCTGAATATGCTTCACATTGTACCTGATATGTTGGTTGGATATGTACACTAACATTAGAGTCCTAAAGCAGTTCATGTTTCTGAATTGCTCAGAAACATAACAGCTCATATTTCAACTTGCATCCTAACTTCAAATAACCATTATTTTGAACTTCTGCCAGAACCTGTAAAG
The DNA here is from genome assembly GCA_034336665.1 of Luscinia megarhynchos. Classification (NCBI taxonomy): domain Eukaryota; kingdom Metazoa; phylum Chordata; class Aves; order Passeriformes; family Muscicapidae; genus Luscinia; species Luscinia megarhynchos. The sequence continues at coordinate 46,687,087 of CM067592.1, read as the reverse complement.
TTTAACTATCACACAGCCACTGAATCTCCTCTTACTTCCTGTCTCCTAAAGTGCATGATATTTTATTTTAGTGTTCCCATTACATGTAAATGTATGGTCAACTGTTATCTTCTCTGGGGTAGCACCACTCTGGCAAAGTTATGGGTGCTGTTGCTTTTCCTATAACTAAGAAGCATAGCCTCCAACTCTCTAAAGGTTTGCATGGTCTCCATAGATCCTTTTATATAATTTAGGGGTGGCAAATGTTTCTCCTTTCAGGAAAAAAGATTGTATTCCCCATCATTCATTCAGGAAGAATTTCTTCACTAAAAGTGTGGTCAGGTATCAGAATGGACTGCCCAGGCTCTAATTGATACTGTGTGGGTTTTGGCCAAAGGTTGGAGTCAATGACCTTGAGGGTCTTTTCCAAACTTAATGAATCTATCTATCTATGAATTGAAGAAGTAGGGGGTTGTAACAGAGATGAGGATTTGATATTATGCAAATTTATCTTTGTCACATGCAGACTCTCTACTAAAATCCAGTGAGTTGTTCTGAGGACTGGAATTAACAGATTGCACTTGCAAGCAAATAACCTAAACTCTTTTCCATGTAGTGTAAATACAATAGAGCTCTGGTCTAAACTCTGACAGATAACGTAACTTTTTTTCATGAAAGCATGTTTTATATGCTGACAATTGTTAAGGGGTGTTTTAATTCAGACACATGAGGATATCTTCATGATACCATCTTAGCTTTTAGTAGGATATCTTCTATATACAGAGGTGATCCTGAGTAGAAGCTACACATTATCTTAGAATGAAATAGGGTGATTTTTTTTTAATTGCAATTTTTAAAGGCTGTTCATATCTGACTCTGGAGCTGATTTGTCACATTGACGCAGATTCCATTTCCTATATTGTAGTTTTCAGTCAATGTACTGCCCTCCTGGTTCTTGACCAAGTAAATAACAGCATGACAGTGTACAGTCCAAAACATGTGAGGATACTGAGAAAAAGCCATATTCCTGTAGAAAACTGGATTTGCTCCAAATCTATTTGGTCTGGAGTGAAGTTGTTTGTATCATAAAGAGTCAGAAGTAATTTGCAACACTGAATGTGTAATGACATTTCTCTTAATGATGCCATTTGAACTAGCAGGAGCAAGGTTTGGGATTGGTCCTGTAGAACTCCTATCCAGCACAGCAATCAGGAACTACTAGTGACACAGGAGAGCTGGATCATTTGGCATGGAGAAGGCCTTGTGCTGATGCCTGGAAACTCACAGAACTTCTTGTGGCTAAGTACAGCTGGCAGGTTACTGCACCACCTGCACATCCAGCCAGGCTGCTTCAAAAGGCACAGCATAAGCAGCAGAAACGTGAGGAATAAGACACCCACAGCCTAACCTTTGACTTCCAGCACCTCCACACCACCCTCAGCAAAGCCCCTGAGCACAGACAGTACGACTCACTGTGCACCAGCAAGTCTATTCTGCAAATCATCTAAACATAGGCAATAACACAATAAACTGTGAGCAACCCAGGAACTGGGTTTCCAGCAGATTTGATTGTTCTAGCTGGCTCAGTTTTAGATGAAATATACAGAGAACATGCTCTGGATGAATCGTGCTCTGCCATGCTTCATTAGACATCTCTGGCATGGAGAATCCATAACTGAGGAATTAGGCCCCAGCAGCTTGGGCAATTGTCCCACACCTATATCCAGTGTATCTATCTTTGCCTATAGTAGTGCCTGCCTTCAAACCCTGTTGTTTTCCTTTCACAAGGTGATCAATTATGCATTCTCACCTACTAAACTAGCTTACTTCTATTATAATTATAGGAATCTGGTGTGTTTGGCTACACCTGTACCTGTAACTTAAAGAGGAACAGAGTATAGGCTTAAAGGATGGCACATGTACATTGATACTGTTCAACTATTACAAAATCATCTGGCACATTTTTTGCTGGTGACAACCACCCCCTACCTGGCAAAGTTTGAGCATCATTTTGGTAAGAAGCAATTCCAAAACATAGTAAAGGGACAAAAAAAAGAGAGCTTAACCATGTGAACATGAATGTTAGCCTGGTTAAATTATAATTAGAGATTGACATTTTTAAGATAATTCTCTCTTCAAATTAAACGAAAACTTTCAAGAGGTTGAACTCACACAGACTCTCACAAGTTCATCTGGCAACACCAGCATGAAATTTCTGACATTTAAAAATAGATGAAAAGACTAGAAATACTTCTTGGTAACCCTCTACTAAGGTGTGTGTTTATTCCAATAGAACTGATCCAAGTTCTCAGTGTTTCAGGAAGCCATTACACACCATTTCTAGATTTACAGATCAAAATTACTAGCTTCAATACTCAAATGAATAATTGAAGAATTATTTTTTTTCTTCTACAGTTTTTTTTATTTGTAGTACCTTGTAGTTATGAAGTCCTTACTATCTTTATTTCATGGATGGAAATTGTAGGGAAAGAGAAATGTCACCCCAGAATTATGCAGTAAATGAGATAATTGAATTTAGGCTTCCATTCTCTAGATGTTTACTTTGTCTTCCCTTGCCTTCTCAAGGAGCTGGTAATTTTTCACTTCCATGGCTACTAATTCCCTTTTGTTGTAGGTGTAACTTCCTGTCAGTCGTGTAACTAATGTTAACGAACAGGAAATCACTTTTCCTACTTTTAGCTCCTAGTTTTTCATGGGTCCCTAGGCACTGAGAAAGGCTTAGTCCATCTGTCATTTTCCAGTTACACAAGCCAATGTAACAAAGCACGCCTCTCTTACAGAAGGCCTTGTTAGCACCAGAATGTGCAGATACCAGCACTGAAGATAGGGCTAGACAAAACACCAGCACCCTCGATGGGCCTTGCCACAGGAACCCAGACACTGGGACTGAACCCAGACTCGCTTAAGGCCACAGATTTCAGTCATATTGTCAGGAATCCAGTCCAGACTAAAGCCAGCAGTCTTAGCCTCAGAGATATCTGTTGTTCAGTGGTGAAAGATGGGAATAACCCCTCATCCCTCAAGAATCTTTGCAGAGTTTTTTCTCTCACTTTTGTGAAGAGAAGTGTTGTAAGTGTTAGACGACTGAGAGACCTTGATCTATTTCTTCTGCAGCCAAGTAGAAACACTGTGGCTCACATTAGAAAGTTCATTTTTAAAACAACCGACCAGAGGCACAGTACCTGAACCAGGTAAGGCTGCAACAGTTGGAAGCCCAGATAAATGTGAGCAAATTTTTGCAAGATTTTTGCTTCATTCTCATCTTTTTTCTTTTCAAGTCATACTTCCCAGCTGTCTTGCTGACACCCAGCAGAGTGGAAGGATGGGTTTTAGCAGCACGGAACAAAGAGTAAGAAAGTCAATACTGACCTTGTAAAGATTCACAGTTGCAGCCTCTGAGCACATAATTGTACTTGCAAGCAATATCTGTCTGGTTCATAATCTTAAATAGTCCATTTTTAGAGATTTTCTAGGTCTCTCTTAAAAGGTACTTAATAATTGTATAAGGTATTACCTTACAGAACATGAAGCAGAGCAACCTCATGATTGATTTTTCCATCCCCATTCCTTTCTGTTCAAACAACAGTACAGATAAAAGTAGTTTAACTGCTCCTCAGGTCAGCTGGGGAGAAAACTTTGCTTTCCACATCCAATAGTACAGGGCACCTTTTGCGTCATTATCCCTTTACCTTATATTTGGGTACACTCAGTTACTCATCCTGTCCTGTGATTAGCCATACTCCCCAGCCCTTGTTTACTTCTTAGGAGAGCACTGCTTATAGATTCTGGAAATGAACTAGCATACAAGAAAATCAATAAAAGCTTTGGCAGTCATCTTCCTAAGGGCCTCAAATGATGTTTTGCCTAAGTTGTTGACCTCAGTGACCACTAGCAATTCAGTTTGAAAGATGTACCCAGCACTAAAATCTCACAGAGCACAACAAACACCTCACTTATACCTAACCATCAGTTGTGTATAAGCTTACAAAGACTGACGGCAAAAAATTAAAGAAGGCATGAAGAATAGGTGACAGTGCATATGTGAATACTAGAAGAAACACAGATCTCTCCCAGGACACAACTTCCAGCAGCAAAATCAAGGGAAGTGCCATTTTTCTCACAACCATCAGCCCAGTGCTCCTGTTGAGCCTACAGATCCCCCAGTCAGCACACCTGCAAGGTGGCTAGAAATCTGTGGAACATCATAGGTACCTATCTCTTTTGTTAGCCTAGCAAAAACAGACACCTCAAACATATTTCACATGAGGAAAAATAGACAATGAGCAGGAATCTGATGTAAGATTTATGAAGGATGATGTAAGCATGAACCCAAACCAAAGGATTACTTCTTAATAACTGATGATTTGTAAAGTATATAAAAGCAATATCTAAAAGTAAGCTTGATGTGTCCTATCAAATGCAACCACAAAAAGCTGATGAGGACTTGACAGCAAGTGCTCCTTGCCCTCTCTGTCCAGACCACATGGCCTCATATATTTAGAACTTTATGAGTTTGTGAGTGTTGGAGAATGAAATTATAAAATCAACTTGCTTAAAGACTGTATATATACATACCATAGTCTCCTTTGAAAAGATATTGCACTTAACTTAGTTCATTTTCCTCCAAGTGAAGTAAGCCTGTGATCCTTCTACAACTGGGTTTGAAAATGCAGAGCAGGAAGGCTGGAGCAAATGGCTCCACAGCAGCACAGAGCCTGCTCCTTATATACAGAGAGGAGCTCCTTATACACAGGCAAGAATAGTATTGACTTCTCTCCATTCCTGTGGGGCTTCAGTTCCAAAGGAGCTGAGCAAAAGAACAGGTCCTGAGATGGGTTACTCACAAACTTTCTCTGCAGCCAACTCTTAAATTTCAGGAAGGCATCCCAACTCCTTTAATCTACTCTGCTACTTAAGGAAAAACTGGAACACAAAATATGTGGTTTAAATCCTCTTTGGTAATCTTTCCATGCCTACAGAAGGGAACATGCAGGGTTGAAACCTGTTCTTGCTTGAGTTATCACCTGGCAGCAATCCCAAGAGAAAATCCCCTGCGTCATCCAGCTTTGGCACTGCTAGCCTGGAGGGACTTCTGTCAATGAGAGTAATGAATCTGAGATTAATTGACGTACAGGTACAGCTAAACTGATTCTGGGGATGCACACTGCCAAGGACAGTCCCATTAAGTCTTGCACTGAAATGAATTTAGAATGTGCATATTTAGTGTGCAGGCTGAAATTATTCCATATGCATCATTGTGCATAGTTAAATAATGGTGTTTATCAGTCAAAAATATTTTTTTTCCTCCAAGGTATTTTCCAGGAGTATTTTTATACTGATCATGGTGGACTACTTTAGATAGGGTAAAATACATCTGGGTAAGATACTCTTCAATTTTTCACTCGAGTTGCAACTAAAATGCTTCACAAATATCCATGCAACCTGAGGTAGTAATCTTACTCAATGTCAATAACTTCATAAAAGCAAGCCTGTGCTGTTGCCCTTGTCATTTATGTTGTGGAAGAAAGGCTGGAAGAGGCTATATTTAGCAGCTTTGTGCATAAAAACATCAGTTCCAGAAATATACAGCAATATATGGGTCTTTGGTTTCTGTAGCTGACATCTGTGTTCCCACTGGAGCTTCCAAGGACAGTAGTCTCTGTCTGGTTTAGTTCTAGCATGTTTCTGTCTGCATGGACTGCCATGGTCATGTTTGGAGACTGACACCGTGAAGTCATGGCTTATCAATTCTGCTCTCTCTGCACTGCAGCTGTCACTTGATATTGATAAACAGCCCCCAAAAGTCACCTCAGGATACATAGCAATAATGCAAGGAGGGAGAAATGCCAGGAGGCAAAGTGGAAGATGCCACCTCTTTAGCAGAGCTTCAGTGGAAGCCCAGATCAAAAGAAAAATGTATTTCAAAAAAAGAAAAAAGAGAGGGGAGGAGGAAATTCCTGGGAATAGTTCTGCAGTCTATTAAAACATCTTTTAACAGCTACAAATAAAGAAACTAACAAGAAAATAAAATGGGTTTGTGTGATAATCAATCCTTGATGCTTTCCAGATATTTTACAGAAGTCCACACCTTAATTTGTATCAGCTAAATATGTTTTTTATCTATTCTCACCGCCTCTATCCTACTGAGATACCTTAAGCTTAAGAGAATCTCCAATCTCCTTGAGGACTTACTGGTTTTACAGGAAAGTCAGGCCTGAAAATAAAAGAGAAGTTTGCTGTGCTCTGCTTTTTTCTTTGTAGGTTATTGCCCAAGTTTTGGGCATTCTGAAGTTCTTGTATGGCCTGAGGTCCCTTCTCACCAGCCCCTCAAAGGGTGCTAGGCTCCCCCTCTCTCTTGGTCTCTGTGCTGCTCTGCAGAATATTTACCTGCCGAGGTCAGGCGGGGCTCGCCAGGCTTTCACCCTTGGGCACAGGCTGTGATTCAGGCTGCACATCCTCCCAACCACTCCTCCACCTATCCCTGCATGTACTTCCTGGGGCTACAACCCAGATCTCAGTATGAAATAACTGACCATGTGCTCCCAACCCCTGGCAGAAGCAGGCACCAGGGAGGAAGGGAGCCCTGGCTGCACACGGTAACTCAACAGCCCCTCACAGCAGAGGGCTCTTCTTTACCACTGCTTGCTCAGAAAGAATTATAAATTTCTGGGATTAAGAAGGTCGGATTTTTCTTCCTGAGATGCAATTCCTTTGTTAAGAGATTTTATGGTAATGTGTAGCCTGTGATTAGGGGCTGTATCTTAGCCCTACGTAGCAGAATGTAAAAAAGCAGGCTTGTACATCTCTGTGCTGGGTGTGTGAGTATGAGAAGATAACCTGTTGAAGCCAGCCGCCTTTGGACAGTTTTGTGTTGCAGTTCAGCACCACAAGAACACCTCAACAGTCAGTCATGTAACTTGTCTGTCACATAGTCCCTTTCTCCCAGCCCATAAAAACCCAAATCTAATCCCATCTGCAGGGTTGGCTTCCTCAGCTCAGACCAAAGGGATTCTGGTTTCAGGTTCATTAGCATCTCCAGTGATGTCTTCACCAGCTATCACTGTGAGGAAGTTGCTGCATGACTTATAGGTCCCTCAAGGGTTTTCTTCTCTCTTGCCAGTCTCTTCCCTCTGGACATGCATCTCTACAAAATGAATCAAGCAAAAGAGAAAGAAAGAACTCACTCCTAGTGAGTCATGTGTATCTCTGGATGTATATTTTTTTTCTTTTATATTTATTTTCTGGCCCTAAGAATGCTTCTTTCTTTCTGCTAATGTCACTAACTCACTGGACAGCACATGAAAAAGGAGACTGAAATGGAGCTTGCTCCCTTCTCCCCTGTGCTCCCTGGCTGAAGGATACCATGCATAGCCTGAGGCTTACCTGCCAGCATAGCCAAGGGGAAGATGTGAACTAAGCGAATATTTGGAGATGAAAAGATAATGACCAAACCACTGCATTTATTGCTTATAAACAAAAGTATTTTGGTGTCACTGGTCCACTGAAGGCATAATGCCTTTATGTTAAATATAAAAAATTTGTGACAGTCCAAAACAAACAAGCCTCAAGTCAAAAGACTGCTCTCTGCTCTCAGAGCCTGGAGGTGAATGGAGGTGTCTCCTCGGGCAGCACCATGCAATTGTCTGCCCTATTCCATATTTACCACCAGCAGTTTCATCTCATTCATCCTGGTGGAAACGAGATCCTTCAGGAACCAACAAGCAATTCTTTCAGCCTTTCCTTGTAGGAGAGGTGCTCCATCCCTCTGAGGTGGCTTCCTCTGGATTCATTCCAGCAGTTCCGTGTCCTTCCTGTGCTGGACCCCAGAGCTGGGTGCAGGGTTCCAGCTGGGGTCTCACAGAGCAGAGCAGAGCAGAGGGGCAGAATCCCCTCCCTCCCCTGCTGCCCACGCTGCTTTGGATGCAGCCCAGGACACGTTTGGTTTCTGGGCTGGCAGTGCCCATGGCTGGGTCATGTGCAGCCTCTCACCCCCAGCACCCCCAAGCCCTTCTCCCAGGGCTGCTCTGATCTGTTCATCCCCAGCCTGTGCCAGTGCTGGGGGCTGTCCTGACCCAGTGCAGCACCTTGCACTTGGCCTTGTTGACCCTCATGAGATTCCTATGGGTCTCTTGTTGAGCTCGTGCAGGAATTGACTCTCAAGTGCAGGGAGACCTACCTGCCTCCAGTTCAGCCAGCACCCATTATACAACAGCAGCTTTTACAATTCTCTGTCTGGCAGATACACAGCTGTTTTGCAGAGAACACAGCAGAGAAACATGTACATTTTGCCAGCTCAGTAGCAGTAAAATCAAATTAACAACCGAGAAGGAACATTAATTTAGGTTTTTCAAAATAAGACTTTTGCTGGAAGCCACAACAATCGCCAGTTCAAATCTCCCCTTTAGCAGGTAAAATTCCTGCCTGAAGAGATTGAGCCGTGTAAAACAGATTGGTTTTTTTCCTTTTAAAATGGTATTAAAGTAATTTCTCACTTTTCCCATTAAAAAATATTAAATGTTATTGCTTGTCAATCTTATTTAAGATTTTTTTTCACTCTGTATTTACCTACCACATATCTTTCCATCATTCTTTCCCTTGAGGTCTCAATTATTTTCAAGTACTATGTCATTAACATTATTACTTATGTTCCAATAGCAGTACAGATAAGTCTTGCTTTCTCCTATTGGACATCTGAATGATCATATTAAATAAACAAATGCTTACCAAGGGCTCCTCTCTTCCTCAGCTTTCTTACTCTTTTCACTACCTTACAAACATTTATGAGAACCTGATGTGATATCAGCTGTATTTTCACATTCAAAAAGAAAACAATTCAGGATGGGAAGAAGCTTGCTTACAGACTGTGTTAAAGAATGCAATGGCCCTGTCCCTAGAGAAGCAGGAACTCTGCATCTTTCCCATGGCACACACAAGATTTTAGGAACTTCTGCCTTATATTGGAAATAGACAGCCAATTAATGTTGGCCTGTTTCTGCAATACATGTGCCAGTTGTTAGCAAACCAGTGGCTGTGCTCTTGAATGCACCTAATGTGTGAAGTGTTCTTTCATGTTACTTCTCTTTGGGTACTTTCTAGAAAGACTTCCTGACATTTTCTTTGGACACAAAGGACATATGACTTACCTCTTCTTCTTGACTACATAGTGAGAAAAGCACAGGTCCCCAAAACAAAAATGTACCTTCAAAAATTATCTTTTCACAGACCTTCCCCAACACTGTTGAAGTGCAGAGGGCTGTGCTGTGCATTATTACAGCTCTCTTTCTCTAATTCCATTCCTCTACTTTTTATTGGCTTCTAGTCTTTGCATTATAGGAGCCTGAAAAAGTCCAGCCTAGATTGGGGTTGTGTTTTGCAGGATGGTTACAAATACCTAAGAGGAGATAGTCTCTATCCCCATCATCTCAAAATTACACTGCAAATTTACAGAAAAGGGGAAAAATATCACCATCCCTATATCAAAGAAGCTCTCAGCCACAGGTAATGCAATTTGTGAGAGCACTGAAGACTGAACCTCAGGCAGAATTTCATGTTAAGTGGGCACTGCCATTTCTCAACAGCATAAACAGCTTTACATCTGCCCTTTGGCTGACTGCTTGGTTTGGTAGCATTCCAGCCCTCCACATCCTCATGGTAGAACAAACTGGAACACCTAAACATGAGGAGGAACTTTACAGCGAGGATGATGGAACAGGCTGCCTAGAGATCCTGAGGAGTCTCCTTCTCTGGAGATATTCACAAGCTGTCTGGGCACAGTCCTGAGTAACATGATCTATGTAACCCTGCCTGAGCAGAGAAGTTGGGCTAAATAGTCTCCACTGGCCCTGTTCAGCACTACCCATTGTGTGATTCTGTGTGTCTGTCAGAGTGAAGCAAGCTCAATGTAAAGCTAAGAGGCAAAATCAAGGAAGGGTTTAGTCTGCTTCACTTCTCTGGGGAGATCCACCAAGCACCCATACAATTGCTTTCACCGGTATGAGAGAAGAGAGAAGGGAAAAGAGCCAAGAGCAAAACTGTGTTTTCTGAGACAGCACCAGTTAATGCAGGTTTGTGACCATGGCCAAGATATCCTGTTTCTTAGCCAGGACACAAGTTTTCTAATGCAGAGGAACATGAATCCTGACTTGCCTTCCTGGTGTGCCTGCAACATGGCAAGGCAAACCTGTTCCTCCATCCTGTGCAAACCTGTAGGAGCAAAATACTGCAGCCCAGGGGAGAACTGCTCATGACAGGGGAGAACTGACTATGCAGGCTTTGCATAAGCTAGTAAATGGAATGCCTACTAACACAATGAACACACTGGTTCCCAAGGTGCAGTAGCCCTGATGTCTGTACACAGGAGTAGTCTGTTAGCAGGAGTCCAAGGCATTAATGCAGCACTACCACTAAAAAATATCAGTAGGCATACTTGTGAAGATTTGGTCCTAAATAATCATCAGAAATAAATTTACAATCCAAATAAGAAAAGAAAGCAAACAATCAAACAAACAAACACAGAGGAGTTATTTGAAACAATTGTGTTGCCTGCTATGACAGTTTATCAGCCATCACTCCATCCAAGATCCTCTCTATGAGTCTTGGGCACAACAAAAGGATGCTTCAACCCCCTGATCTTCATCTAAAGTCATTCGGGCTTACAGATATCAAAGAAGCCCTGTTCCTTCTTCCAAAATTTAGTCCTCAGGATTGTATAAAATGACTGCAAAAGAAATTATTTCACATGCCTGCTGCAGAAATTATGTTTCTGTCCTGGGTCTCATCACACTATATGTCAATGGAGTGCAAGACATCTGCTGCTGGGCTCAATGCCAAGTCCACAAGACTCAGTATGATACCAAAGTTGTGAAAGATGCAGTTTGGAGCTATAACAATTTTATTTTCTGAATTCTGAATCCCTCTGTCTCTTCAGAACCAGTTGTGAACAATGGCTTCTTCAGGTAATGTACTGCCTTGGAAAGGTGCCCATCCTTCATTGGCTGGCTGGAATTCTGAGTTTGCTCCTTTTCATTTCCTTTCTCTTTATCCCTACCACTTCCCAATTTAAAACACAAAAACGATTCAGAAGAAATAAGCAATGTGTGAAACAAACACAATTCAGAAGAAATAAGCTGTGCATGGAAAATATGTAGTGTCTTTGCCAAGCTCTAGGATGAAATCAGTAATTTATGCAGTTAAAACTGGGTCAACAGTCCCTCACATCAGTGGACAGATATTTTTCCATCATCTTGAATGGGCTTTGCAAATGGCTAGTGAACATGTATGTTGGGAGAAACAAGAACCTTTAATGCCTCAGGCACTACCCAAAGCATCCTGCAGACTCCTGCTGAGGAGGTGGTTCAGGAACAAGTTCCATAGGTCAAAAGAATCAGCTGAAATCCATGAGGATCCAGCACTTCGATGAAATTGAACACATGAATTGCCAGTAGATTTATTATTACTATTATTGCTGTTGTTGTTGTTGTTGATTTTTTATTATTATTGTTATTATCCCTCCATTTTAGTAGCCGTCGTTCAGAATTTTCAGTCATATAAACAAATTCATCTCTTTCACTGACCTAATCCTTCCAATCCCTCTCCAACAGCTCACTTCAGTACCAGTGTAATTATCTCCCCAAAATAAACAGACAAATAGTACAGAGAGACATGCAGAGAAGCCATTTTGAAGTCTTGTCTGAACCTGTTAGTGTTCTGCAAAACACCTCTGTAATGAAAGACATTCAATAATGCTGCAATTCAGAGAAGAAGAGATCAATCAAGCTGCATAAATCCTCCTTTCCTTTCTACTGCGCTCCTGTGCTTTTTCAGACAGGACACTCTGACTGGTGTGCTATAAGCCTTTGGGGCTTGGGTTTGCATGTTGGCTTTTCTATAAATGAGTCCATTAGCAAAGCTGTAAGAAGGAGTTGCTGGATTGCATGTTGAGGTTCATACAGACTGTATGAGGAGACAGACAGGACTCAAACACCAAGTTTAGGGGAAACAAGGCCATCCCAAAGACCAACAAAGTGGCCATAAAGAGACCTAACCATAATCATGTCCTCCAATTTGTAAAATTACCTCACTCCTGTCAGTTCAGAGATCAAGAGAACACATTTATGAAAGACAGGTCCCAAAACTAAAGGGTTGGTACAAAGTGGAGCAAAATAATGAGCTTACAACTCTGAAACACATTTTAGTTTAGAGGCATGGGATGCTCTTCAGATGCTGCTTGAATAGGGGCTAATTTACAGCCGAAGCTCAAACCAACCTCTGCCATCTGGGATGTTTAACTCTGCTGGAAACCTGAGAAACAAGAAAAGCCATGTTAGTCTCAACATGCCTCTATTACATTTTTCTTTTGAATCTTGATGCTATAACATCTGTAGCCTGTGTCTCTGGCTTTTTTCTTCTCCTGAGAAAGTTAGATAATAATGCTGTTGAAGCAGTATCAGCATTAGCCTTGCAAAAATACCAAACATGCAAGCAATCTTGACACTGTGCTATTGTAATGTGTTTTTATGATGACTTGAGAAGTGCGATGCCTCTGTCTGGGAACAGAATTTTCAATGCTACTGCTCCCCACCAAGATCATGTTGGTCATCTTCCTTCATAACAGCCACAAGAAAAATGCATTTAATTTTGCTGTGCAAGTGAGTTTCTGAAGCGATTATTTTATCCAGAAATGAAAAACAAACAGTTAAAAAGAGAAAATGCTCATCTTGCAGTCTCAGGACAACTTAGCAAAAGTACAATTTTATAGGAATTGTTACCCTGCCTTTGGCCTTAGGCATATTTAGACCAATATCTTGCTCAATACTGTAGATTTCAGATGAACGCTAAGAAACAAACTTCTAACATACACTGTGATAAAATAATTTGCCACTAAGGAAAGGCCTTTTAACCCCATCCAGTTAAATTTAACTCACTTCCTACACTTCAGAAATTTCTAGACAGAAGCTGCCAAAGATCATCAATGTAACAACTAAAAAAAGTCTAACTTTTCTAAGAACTAATGTGCTTATGAACTCACAAGCTTTCATTTGTTAGTTATCTTCCAAAAATAAACTATTTTTCTGTTCAATTTTAAAGATATGATGTTCAATACCATGGAACATCCCATATGTTCAGATTCCCTTTGAGATAAGAAGGGGATACATGAGCATCGAGAACATTTGTGCCATTTCCTGTGTTATTTCTATCAAATCTGATTTGTCTTCTCTTTCAAGCTACACAGCTGTAGTCTCCAGAGGGAAGATTGCAGAGCTAGGAGAACACCACCACAACCCTTTTTAACAGCTTGCAGCATCCCTAGATTTGCTGGTCTGCAAAAAACCTACGATGAAGAGGCTTTCCACAATACTTTAAGCTGTGCTGCCCCAGAAGGTGTAAGAAGTAGTCTCCTGTGGTCTTTTACATCTTCTTCAAAAACTCTGAAGTTGCTGGAGAAACAAAATACTACAGCTTCACCCCCCAGTGAATTTCAGAATAACTCATATAAAATTATCAAAATAAAACATATTTACACCGATCTACCTAGTTGAACTTGAGTATTTCATAAGTCAATTAAAATCCAGCCCCATTTTAACCCTAGATCTGCCACTACTCAGAGATAGATTAGTATACATAGATTTCCAAGAAATGCAAAATGTAAAAATGGCAATAATTCAGAAGGTTAATTGGAAAATATGTGACTCAGCAATCTTTTGGTTTTAGCAATGTGTGTTTTAACAAAAAAAAAGTGAGGAAGCAGTGATATGACATGCTCTGTAATGCTCCATTTAACACAACTAGTTATTAGTACTGTGTAAAAGTCTATCTAAAACATACATTTACACATTTTAGTGCAATGTACTGACCTAATCCTTTTGAGGGTCTGGTTTACTGGTTGTAGAAACTGGTTTCTGCTGTTCTGCAATCAATCAAAATCACTTCCTTGTCACAGGTTTGATCTTAAAGGATGTATATATGAATCTGCTCTTTTCTTATTATCTCTACCTAATGCCTAAATGGATCTGTTAGGGATATGGTAACAAATTTCAGTTCTTTCCCCAGCAGAAGTTGTAGATCCCTAGTGCTTTGCTGCATTTCTCTGAAGCTTCAGACTCTGCTTTCTACTGATATGCTGCTAGTGAATTAATGCTTCTTCAATGGAAAAGAAATAAAGAAGTAAATTGGCTAAACTTTTTCAGTAATGTTCTGCTTGTGTCTCCAAGAAAGAACAAATAAGGTGCTGCACAGAAGACAGAAATAAATATAGTGGGATTCTGCAGCATTAGTAAAGCACTCTGTTTATCACAGCTGAAGGGAAAAGCGCTGGCAATGTCTCTAAACTGGGAAAATTGGAGAACACAAAAAGTGCATCAGGATTGTATTCTGTGACTATATCATTGGTAGAAGACAATACTCTGTAAAAACAGGAGCCAAAAATTATTTTCTTCTGTTCTTGTGGACTCACCATGAGGAATTACTCATTAATCACGAAGGATACAGAAGAGAGGCATTTTATGAAACAGAGTCATCTGATAATAGTTTGTTGTATTTAAATGGTGTTATAACATTTTGTACCAGTGGAAGATTTATCCCATCCTTTTTACACTTAATTTTTTTTCTCTCTTTTTTAAAAATGTTTAATGTTACTTATTTTCTTTTCTTTCCTTTTTTTTCTCTTTTTTTAAATTTTTCTTTTCTTTTTTAATATGTTATTCACTATCTTCCACCTGCACAGGTGTTCTATCCATTCCATCCATTCCATTCCATTCACAGGTAGTCCATCCTCCCTACAATCATTTTAGTACATCTATGTATTTCTGTTGTGTTTTGTTGAGGTTTATTCTTCCTTATATATTCAGTCTTGACTTGCAAATTGCCATAGAAAGATAAAGAGCTGTTTACAGGTTCAGTGCCATCAGCCTTGAGTTGGAGTCCACTGCACCACAGTGGGAAGTATGAACAAGTATTCCCTGTCCATATGTAGAGAAAATCTGGCAGGAAAATCATCTCCCAGCCACAGAAGCCTTGCCTTAAAGCCCAACTTGCCCATCTAAAATATCGGGTGCCACATATTTGGGTCTGACGGATATTTGAAGGAAGAAAACTGGCAGAGCATTAGGAGTGCAAAGCTTTTCTATGAGTGGCACTAGCTATGCTATGAACTCATCTTCTGCATGAGTCTAATATTTTTGTGTTGTCTTTATCTAGACACAGCTCTGTGCATGGTTTACCCTCTTTATTGACCCGTAGGGTTGAAAGCCTGTGTGTACCTTTGTCCAGCAACACTTGGAGAGGTGTCCTCACAGACACCTTGCAACATGAGTAGATGCACACTCCATATATTTAACAGAGACAGTGGGAGGCTGTGCTGTAGACACCAGGGATGTTGCCAATCCAGCAGATGTGTGGAGAATCCAGCTGGTGAGTTAGGAATAAGCAATGTGATGTTGACAGCAGGTTTGTGAAGAATGGTGGCTCTTTCCAACTGAGCACACTAAAAAACTCCTGCACTTAAGTAGAACTGGAACTTCTGCTGCTGAAGAAAAATTTTTTGACCCTTGCAACACCAAAAGTAATATACCTATTTCAAAACCAGCAATTGTTTGAAAGCACTACAATGACCCTGAAACTGCCATTGAACTCTTTTGTCTTAAGAGAGCTCAAATTCTTCCTTTTTCCTACCTCTTATAAAACCTCTTTTTGTACCACTTTATATGAGAATTTCTCTCCATAAGCTGACCAGTTTATGACCACAGAATATATGAATTTCCACAGTCCATGACATACAGAGAAAATTAATATTTTGCAAAGCATAGAACTGAGCTCACAAGACATTTTCTCTTAGTCATGTACTTTAATATTCAGCCTCTAAACCTCCTTAGCTGTATGAATGCTGGGAAATGCCTTATCTGGGAATTGTTAGGGGCCAAACTCTGCAGGCAGTCATTACAACATAGAAAGTATGTGCAGATGACCTCTCCTAGACTAACACAGCCACAAACCCATCAAGATCTTTATTGTTGCAGTATTTCATTCTCTCCAGAGCTTCTCTGCCACACAATGCACATTTCTTCCAGCTGCCTTGAGTAAGCTGTATGCACAATGCCTGCTGCTTATTACTTTCCATAATCTTTTTCTTTTTGTCACGGGCAATGATGTCAATGAACCTGCAGTGTCTTTCCTAAGTGTTTTATAAAGATACAACACAGTGTCGCAATTACAGTAAGCAAGGGAAAAAATGGTGTGCATGCACATATTATACTGCCTACAACAGCTTGCAGAATGATCAGTTCTCTCAATTTTCTTTCACTACCTCCTCCTTCATCTCTTCATTAAGTCAGTGAGCTTCTTATGACCCTCTCTACCCTTCTGTTATGAATAAATGGCAAACCTCTTCAAAAGCTTGGTACTGACAAATTCTGTTTTCTCAAACACTAATGTTCATGTAACCTGCTGGGCAATGTTTTGTAGAAATAATGATGAAATATTCATGGGAGCATGATGACAACAAATAAATGGAGCAAAGAGAGCCACAAAGCAAGACAAGAGGTCATTTATCACATAATTCTAAGCCAAAAAATGAAATAACAAGCAGTCTTCTGAAGCCTGCTGGGTGAAGCATGAGCCCTCAGTTAGGCCTATCAATATCAGACTCATCTCTTTTGCCACAAGAAATCAATCTGTTGGCCTCTGCTTGCTTCTTAGTATGATAGCTACCACTGTAAAATCTCCTGGGTATACCAAAACAGACAGACTTTGGAGTATGAAAAAGTCTCTGTCTAGATAAGGCTGAATAATAAGATATGTAGGAAGACTGACAGTTCAAAACCAAAATATGGATGAAAAAATATTGCCATGGAAATTACTCAGAAATCATGATAACAGCCCTTGCATGCTTGGCAAAGTGTCAAAGGAGAGGAGTGTCTAGTTTCAGAAAGACATTTGAAAGTTTTTTCACCCATACTTCTTTCAGTTTTGGGCAAGTAAAAAAAAATGCCAACAGGATATTTTTTCCTAGAAATTGCTGAGATTTCAGAGTTGCCAGAGAAAAAACGTTGGACTCCAGTTTTATGTATTGATGTCCACTCCCTCAAAGTAGATTGAAAGGACTGAGCAATGGGGACAGCAACAGTTTTACAATGGCATTACAAAGGTGTAAATGAGTTTAAGCAAAGACCATGCCACCCTACGTGCAGACCACAGAGAGCAGGTTGTCCTTGTCATCATTACTGCAAAGACACAGCATTTTGATCATGGATTTGATTCATCCCATTTACTGCCTAAAATGATAAAATGTTTTAGTAAAGCAAAGACTGAAAATTCCATCTACTGCATAATCAGAGCTGTGCTGATGTGAAACCTTCAGTTGCACTTTAAAAAATAATGTTCTGTTGTTCTCTGCTTCATAAAGCCATGGAGCACTTCCCAGAGCACTGCTGGGAAATGGGGGCCCCAGAGGGCCCCTTATATTCATCACCTGCACAGAGCAGCAGGTCAGCTCTAGGTTTGCAGCCTCCAAGAGCAGAGACCACGGGGCACACAGGGCATCTCCTCCAGGGCTTGGCTGTTATCTTTGGAAAGGAAACATGCATGCAGCCAAGAACTGCCATAAGGAGCTTGTTCCTGTCTCATTGATCCTTTCTCCACTGGCACTGAGGTGCTGCTGGGTGCCCGGAGGCTCCAGGTGAACTAACCCCAGACCCACAGCCTTGGTGTCACCTACAATCCTGACAGTGTTCTTGTGACTTCCCCTATGCAGCACTGGAAATGGTAACCAGAAAAGGCCCCAGAGAAGATCCTGAAAGACTCCATGGGGCATGAGCCTCCAGGCAGACTTGGCCCAGTGACCACCACCTCTCATCTTGACTAGTCAAGAAGGTGTTTGCCCACCCAGACTCAAATCTTTAGTGTGGATTCAAGGACCTCATGGGATACTGTTGGAAACTTATCCCACAAGGTAACCGTCTCACATCTGTTTCACCCCTGGTCAGTGGTGCTGGTGGTCCCAATCACCTTGTCTTTCATGCAGCAAGGGATGTGCTCCAAATGAATTCATGCCATGATTGTCTCAGGAAGCAAAGTGAGACATGACTGCCCTGAGGTTCCCCAGATGATCTTTCTCTCCTTTTTCGGAGGATATTTGCCTTTCTTCAGTTGCTGTGACTCTCCCCAAGCTCTCCATAGCCTTTCAAAAATGCTTCAAGGTGACCTTACATAGCCATTGACCAGCTCTCTCGGCAGCCTTAGGTCCAGCCTTTAGAGCTCAACAGCCCTGTAGGTGTTGAGTCTGTGCAAGTAATCCCTGACTCAACCTTCATTCACTTGCTGGCTGTTCTCAGCCTCCTTAAGTTCTGTCTCTGAGGAAAAGAGCATTGAACACCTCTGCCTCTATGCCTCTTTTTATAAAAACTGTCTGCCTTATTAACCCATATTTTCCTCGTTTAGCCTTTCTGCATGTTGGTGCAGAGGCATGACTTACAAGATTGGATTTTGATATTCATTTTGCCCAAGATGAAACAGAAATGACTGCTGTGAAAATAAAGAATGACAAATTCATTGATATTATCTCTCAATGACAAGTTCTAGATTATGCTGAGAATCCATCATGCACTTACATTACACAACAATTACTATAGAAGCACCCCTTCAAACTGCTTTTTAATGAGCAAAGAATCCCTTTTGCTATAGAGAAATTATTCCTGCAGATTTATGGTTTATCTAAAGGGAAACTGATTTCCCATTTTCATTTTTTTCCTTATTTTCATTCCATCCAGCAGTTTTATCATACCTTTCTTTCAGTTGAGATCCCTGGAGATGCTTTACCAGGAGATTACCATACTTAGACTTGATGTTCCTAGGAAAACACATCAATGTAACATTTCTGAAAGGCCAAGTTGTTTCCTGTTGTCCCTTAGGAGACAATATCACTTCGTCCTATCGTTGCTTAAATGTACCAAGAGCTTTTTGGCACTGTGCCGGAACAGAGCTGTCAAGATTGTAAATTCAAGTTATAACCCAAGGAGTGTTCACAATTCTATCTTATCCTGAGCTGCCTAACATCAAAAGAAATATTGAGAACACAACCAGCCTTCTATGTCTCTGAAATATGCAGCTGCAGAAGCCTCTGATTTAAAGGAAAGAACAGCAGCTCTTTTAGGGAAAGTTATAAATGAAACTCTACTCCCTGCTATCGTTACCAAGCTGAGTTCACATGGTAAGACTTTGTGTCAAAAGGAGCCACTCTAAAAGGCAGAAATGGAGATGTATGCACAAAAAAACTTACTCTGACAGAGGACACTGCAGCACTCAGTTCCTTGTTGCTGCCATTCCTCCTCTTCAAGCATCAGTGGGCTGAAGCCATATGATGCTACCAATGATGTTTGTAATCCAAACTCATGGAGATGGAGCTGGCATAGATATCTAGTAAACTGAGCCCAAACCTCTTGAAAACTTAGCAAGCCCTCTAGAGTCTCAGTTCATGGCTTGACCCATTTAATGGAAAGAAAATTTGAATCATACTTTGAGAAGCCATGCTTAGATGACATTGCCTTGTACAGACATTTTGTGATGTACAACTTACTGTCCATTATTCCTCATAAAAATTCACTCTTTTAATTACAATTTCCACATCTCAAGGGCTTGAGCTTACAGTAACTCAAAATCACCCCAAAAGCAATTAAAAGCATAGAGGACAACTGACCTCTGGATAACAATTCCATTCTGTGGCATACACAGTTTTGAAAAGGGATTTTAGTCCCCTGCTGAATAACAACTACTCAGAATCTTCTTATAAACACAGAAATGTGCTAAAATACTTTATTTTAAATTGGATTTTCAGGTTTTCCAATTCAAGTATGCATGTCTTTGACTGGGACATGGGCCAAGCTTGGAAAAGTCCCAGATGGAGGAGTTTGTCTGAATTTTTCATGTCAGATAGCTCTGAATGAGATAGATGAGGGATATAAATACATTCTCTGTATTTCATATTTTCAGTCTTACTGCACTGCTCTTGAGACGCAGTATCTCCTGGTCTTTTCTCCTTCCCTGCATCAACATGAAATAGTATTCATCAGAGAAATATCATTTGGTCATAAACTTACTACCTGATTCTACTACTCTCTGTATCGTAATATGTAAAATATACGTGTGAAGGAACCAAGTAACTTTATGTGGGTTTTGCAGATGATGTGATGGCAAAGGCACAGGCATATAAAACATTCCTCATTACACATTTCCAAAAGCTATGCGGGGCTGTGTGCCAGTTACTGCAGTGCTGGGATTGTCTAAAGTGTCCTCAAAGGTGTGGTGTGAACAAGAGCATGATAGGAATCCCCACAGGACACCCTGTGTGCCAGGAAGAAGTGTCCTGGCACTGGTATTCCCTAGAGGTGATGCAGTTTCACCAAAAGGGACTTCAGCCCCTGCAGTAGAACCCAGTGCTCACTGTTTCCCAAGGAACTGGGAGTTTGTGGTTACCCAGTGCTGCATTGTGAGTCCTGCTGATCCCACAGCCCAACACAATAATAATATGGTGCATAGGAAAGAATCTGCAAGTCGTGCAGGGCTGGCACACATCTGCTTTCACCATCTGCTATCCTGTGGTGCTGGTTGTTGCATCTCACTTGATACATCCCAACCATCCTGCTCCCAGAGAGCTGGACCCACCCACCTATGCACCACACAGCAGGCTTCTGACACCAAAGTGCATCTCTGCTTGGGATTTCCTTTTTAAGGTTCTGTCAAAGAGCCTGCATCCAGCGCCTTAAGGTTTTGTTACAAGGAAGAGTTCATCGTCTACGATAAGCACTGTTTCCAGAGATGCTCCCTATTATCATACTTCAATGACTCCAAGAAGTTAGGAGTGTTTAGTGGGTCTCTGATTAAAGATAAAAGCACACTTAAAAATAATGGATTTTAGCCATTATTCCACAAGCCCCCATGCCTCTGATTTATTTAATCTTTCTAAATTCTTTATCCCTGAGACTCTGACACTTTCAATACAAAACTTTTGACATTATCATATACTGCTGTCACATTTACAACTTATATGACTTCATGCATGATGAATAAAAGGTAAGATGTAAGTTGCTATCTCAATGACAAGCATTTTAATGTATGCTTTGCTGTTTACTGTATCATAAGGACAAAGTAGAAAAAATAACTGAATGGCTACAAGTCCACAGTTAAAGTAACCCTACAAATACAATAAATAATATTGCCCAAGTCTCTATTAATTGCATTGCAAACCTTCATGCACTTTAAGACTGTAATTTAAAGGAGAAAAAAGCAAAAAGCTATTTTTTAAATAATGTTTGAACTTTTGATATTATCAGAACCAAACGTAAAAACACACCAGTTCTTAGGTAGCGCCACACCAGTACTTTCTAAATATACTATTCTTTGTTTGTCATTGGTCCACAAATTTCATTTAGGGATGAAAAAGACATATTTCAGCCCCAGAGTGATTAGTGGAAGATCTGACAGCCCTGTGTCAGATCCCTCTCTTCAATCAGTTTCTTATCATATTTCTATTGAGTTGACAATAGGACTGTGATCCCTGCATAATGCCAACACAGAATAACGGTAGCATTGTATCTGGAATGTAAAGCATGGTATTAAGATTTTCCAGTGGTACAATCTGTCCCCCTCCCAGCAGTTCTATACAGTGGAGCAATCCTGACCATACTCAAAACAAACAACACATTTAAGAAAATGTCATAGGACTTTGCCAGGTTGATGGGGGACCAGACTGGACAGGTGATAAACTGGATTAATTTTGCAACTCTTCTTTCCCATTCCTGTTAGAATGATGAATCAGTAAGCAAATCCCATACTTGTACAATGTCTGGGTAAACCCATATACTCTAGAAATTAAAATGCAAGATCAAAATAGCATTAATTGTTATAACAACAAAGAGGCAGCAGAAATATATAAATCCAGTGCCACAAAATGCATCAGTTGTTTTAGAATACACAAACTATAAGTAGCTCTGAAAATACCATGACAAAGTTAAAAATGGGATTATAGACCAAATAACAAGTTTCACAGAACTTTTCAAGTTGGAAACCAGACTACCCTAAATTATAATGTCTCACTGTGAACTTTTTTCCTCTTTATATCTCTTAAATCAATTAAAAAAACAAACCAACAAACAAACAAAAAACAGATTAATGAAAGTAAACCCCCACTGCCAAACTCACTATCATATAAACAAATGATAAAACCACAAACAGAACTAGTCTTCACACATGTCAAAGCATGAAAAGCTTCACAGGGTGCCACATTACAAACACACCCCACCCTTGGGCACAACTGACCTCTTCTGACAGGCAGATCTTAATTTGAGCTCCATGTCCATTCAGCCTGTGGAGTTTCAGTGAGCAAAACCAACCACTGTAGATTTTTTTCAAAGCCCTATTGGTTTGATCTACTTCAGATGAAGTAATGAGTTAAAATCAGACCCCAAAGAGAGGAGCCTTTCTCCAGCAGTGAAGTTCTGGCTGAGGTCACCAGCTCAGCAGCACAAACCACACAGGAGGTCATGGAACAGCCCTTCTGTACAAGCTCCAGGGCGGGGTGCACACCACACTGCTCAGGACCACTCACATCTAAATTCCTGCCCTCAAAAAACAGCAAAACTAGACTCCAACCCAAAGATGATGCAGGTCCTTGCAGCCAGATAACTCCTTCAGTTATTTGGGAGAGAGCTGATCACAGAATCACAGAATGGTTTGGGTTGGAAGGAACCTTTAAAGGTCACCTAATACAAAATACCTGCAAAAAGGAGGAGCATTTTCAGCTAGATCAGGGTGTTGTGCCCATCGCACTTTAAAACCATTACCCTTTGTCCTACCACTACAGGCCCTGCGAAAAAGTGTCTATCTTTGCTATAAGCCCACTTTAGGTTTACTGAAAGGCCATAATAAGCATTCCCCAGAGAGAAAGAAGAGAGACTTTCTCTTTTCCAGGCTGAACAAGCTAAATTCTCTCAGCCTGTCCACACAGAAATATTCTGTCCTTCTTATCATTTTTGTCTCCCTCCTTGGGACCCACCAGAACGAATACACATCTTTCTTGTGCTGAGGGCCCCACAGCTGGACACAGCACTTCAGGTGGGGTCTCATAAGGGCAGACCAGAGGGGGAGAATCCCCCTTGACCTCTTGGCCATCCTTTTTTGTTGCAGCTCAGGATGGCACAATGGGCTATGAGTACACCTTGCTGGGTCATGTCCAGTTAAAATTCGGACATTTACTTCAGTCTGATTAAACTTCAAAGTAAATGAGAAATTATGGCACATGAGAAAAATTCATTCCTTTTAGAAGACCCACTTCAAGGAGCTTATTTTCTCAGTGTGGTCTGCACACTCTATAAGGCCTGCAGACTAAGCACACCTGGAAAAAAACTAGTTAAGAGAAACAAGCCTATATTTGTTGTCTTAAATTTAGTATATTGTTGTCTGCATCTTCAATCTCCCTGTACTTTAGGGGTCTGAAAACTGAAAGAGGTTGAAAAACACTGCTTTTACTGCCCTGATTGTATTTCATGAGGGAGACTTGGTAGGCTGAAGAATCCCCATTTTCCATCTCTAATACCACAGAAATCTCCCTTTCAGTTGGAGGATCTTTCACACTCATTAAGTTGTAAATATCTCTTCTGCCAACCACATGCTGAAGCACAACTCAAGCCACTCAAGTCTCAAAAAACATGAAGAAATCTTCCTCCACAGAGTACCTGGACCTGCTCCAGCTGGACTGCCTTGTGAGAATGCATGGTGGACCAGGTCCTGGGAAGGGCCTCAGCAGGACAATGCCTGTTTAGAGCCTTACTAGTAATCCCTCTGTAACCCAATGTCACTTCAGCCACTGGACGGAGACAATAAATTTGGAGCCATGCACTTCTATATCACAGCTCACCTTTGAAATTGTCTTCCTCTTTGGACTGACTTCAGGGCAAATAAACAAAAATTTTAGTCCTAATTTGGATATTTTAACCCCTTTCCCAGTGTCAGGAATGATGGATCCAAAAAAGGGTCTGATCTGTGCCATCTCTGCAAGCTGGGCTGACTGGCCCCTGCTCATGCCATAGGTCTGTGTTTTTAGGGAAGGGGAAGGTGAAATTATTAACTGACCAAGAGCTGTGTCATGTTTTGGCAATGGGCTCACTTAGTATGCATCTTACAAAGCTAGTGTGCTCAGACAATAGTCCCTGGAGGGAAACATGAGCTTTCACTGTTCATGCTCTGCTGGACTGGATATTCAGCATTGCAAATTCATCTCACAGCCACTCAGCTTACACGGAGCCTGATCAGAAAGCAAACAAAAGCCTTGCCCTTGACTTCAGCAGACTTCCAGTTGGGCTGTTTCACTGCTCTGTTTGTGCTCCTGGACCAACTGTCATGCAGCACCTTTCAGGCCAGAGTGAATGTTTTTATTGCAGTACTATATTATCTGGAGGAACAATTTTTATAACATAAGCACTGACAGTGACCCTTAACTAAAATACAGCTTTAGATGCTGCTACTGCTCTGTCTTAACAAGTCTCCTACCAGCTTCACAGCAATAAAGAAGAAAAATCCAAGTATCATGGTGCTGTCAGGGAGCATTTCACTCATGTCCTGCACATACTACTTTTATTCAACTTATCTTTGCCAAATTTTAAACTCTATTTTAAACTCTATTTCACATCCTCCCTGAATATATCTTCTGTTGTCACGGCACTGTAACTTCACTTACTCTTTAAGCAACACTAGCCATTAGATTTATGTCATCATTAATTTGCCTCTCTGCATACAGCCCATAGACTGATTTATAGCTTTAAATAATCTCTGGTCATCAGCATCTACATCCAGGCGAATTCCATTCCAAATGCAAATCACAGATAAGTCTGGCCTCTCCCACTATCTTAAGATGCTCTGCATCTCTGTGCCGACTTCAAACAGCTCTGAGTGCCCAGGCCCTGAAGAGGTCTCACCTTCCCCATTTCTGCCACAGGCTTTGCTATTGCATGCATCTGAAAAGGAGAGAATTGTGCAGATTTAAGAAAATTATCCCCAGACTGGATCTCAAGGCTCAAGCCTATAATTCAGCACACTGCCTGTGCTTGTCCATTATGCAGCACGAACAAAGCATTACAGAGAAAGTAGACTTTGAAAGCCCTGGATGTTTCAAGTGCCTCCTGCCAGCCAGCCCTCATTGCTGATCCATCATTTCACAGATGAAGCACTGCAGAGAGCTGTCAGTATTGCTGTCACTATGATGAATGAGGCAACTAGCTACAACTTTCTCAAACAATATATTGAGCCCATCTATTGTCAGCATTTATAACATCCCTCTCCCCAGGCACTCACATGCAGCTACCACTTCACCAGTTGCTTTGTTTATTTGAACTTGCTGGAGGGGTTCTTGGAGTAAACAGTTTATGATTAGAAGTACAAGGAGAGGCTCATGGATAAGAAAGTAGACATAAGACTTTTTGACAGTCATTGTGCTACAGAGAAAGATGCTTAGAGATCACATTCTTGGCCATTTTAGCCATTGCAAACTATATTCTATTTTACCCAGTAATCACACCTTCCCCTGAAAAACGTTAACTACAGAATTATATACATGACTGGGTTTTCTAAACTCCCTCATCATTGTGGTATCCATTTCAATGATTTCTTAAAGTATTGTCTTCACAGTAGGACAGGCTTAAAGCTTTTCTACTAGCTTATTATCCACTGCTTTCATGTGTCTGGTTGTGGAATATTTAGTAAACTGTAAGAATACACTAATCCCAGCTCTAAACAAGGGAGTTTCCAAGCTGAAAATAATTGGACCCTAGGGGAAGTTTCACATATGTTTTCTCTGGTCCTAATTTCGTCTACACACCCGGTTTTGATTACAACTGAAAAAGGAATCCTGCCTTAGATAGACCTTTGATCTAGCTCACCGTGACCATTTTCATAGCCTTTGAGGTGAAGAAAATTTTCTGTGTCTCTGCTCACTTACATACTAGCTTGTGGGGTATATGTGCATCCTTTCACAGTCTTATAAAATTATTTTCTGCTTATGTTTGTCCCTGAAATTTTGTTGCAAGGCACAGGAAACAAGAGGATCAAACCCAGCCAGCATGGGTTTGGGGAAAGGCAGGTCCTGCCTGACCACCCTGATCTCTTTTCATGACCAGGTGACCCCCCCAGAGGATGAGGGAAAGGCTGTGGATGTTGTCTACCAAGACTTGAGCAAAGCCTTTGACACTCCCTCTCACAGTACTCTCCTGGAAAAGCTGCAGCCCATGGCTTGGACAGGAGCACTCTGTGCTGGGTTAGACACTGGCTGCAGGAGCTGGAGAAGGGTCCAGAGAGTAAAAGCTAAAAGAAGAAACTGAGACAGTGGGATTTGTTCAGTCTGGAGAAAAGAAGGCCCAGGGAAGACCTTTTTCTCTCTGCAGCTACTTAAGAGGAGGCTACAGCCAGGTAGAAAATTGGTCTCTTCTCCCAGATAGCCAGTGATAGGACAAATGGACACTGCCTCAAGTCATACTAGAAAAAGTTCAGGTTATACCTGAATTTCTTCACAGAAAGGGTTGTCAAGAATTGGTAGAAGCTGCCCAGAAAGGCATTGGAGTTACCATCCCTTAAAATGAAGAAGGACTGTATGTGGCACTTAGTGCTATGGGATTTTTTGACATCATGATTTTTGGTGAAAAGTTAGACTTGACTGTCTTGTAAGTTTTGGGTCCTTAATGATTCTATAATCCTAAGACATTTTGTTCAGGTAAGCACAGTAAGCACATATTTATTACTTCCGTTTATAGATAATAGCTTCAGAAACAAAACTGAAATAATTTAGTGATATAATTCCAACTACAGAGTAATATTTTGTTGCATAATCCTGGAGCTCAATAGCAGATCTCAGGTCTCTTGACACCCCTGTAATGATTTCCCACAGCTACTTTCAGATGCAGCCATTATCCTCAAGTACAGAATGCGACGTATTTTCTCTTTGCTGTGTTCATATATTGGACAGAAAAAGAGGAAACTGATCAACAGAAGGCTTGATTTTCTGGTACTGAAATAATCAAATTATAACAATAGTAGTAACTAGCCTTCAATACTCATCAGTTCGGGTTTTCTTAAGAGAGATACTTGAAGTTCTGTTCCCCTGTATCACAGTACTGAGTACTTTGTTGGAAAATGTCTCTGTTTCTGGAGATGAGACATGAGGGTGACAGTCACCCCTGCTCAGGCACATCTCTAAGTTACTCCTTCCTGCCCTGCCTCAGACTAGTTTTATGTCCTGGCCCAAGCAGAATCAAGCTTTGTACCTGGAAGCAGGAAGGCATATGGGGCCACCCTTATGAGAAAGGAAAAGAAAAATGTAGCTACCATTTTTTGATCTTCAGAAGGGTATGAAAAGGACTTAATAGCAAATAAAACCCAGAAACCCAAAACCCTGATCCACCTCTATATGAGATCTGCTGTGTTCAAGGTTGGGATCATTGTCACTTTGTTTCAATTTGCTCTAATCTACCTGTTCCTGACCCTGGGCAAGCAGGTGGAAAGCACACTGACTATTCTCCTACCCCTGCAACTGCTGATGATAGCCAAGGGTCACTATATCTTACACAGCTCTTGAAAGAATTGTCAGAGCTTCTCCAAAGGCATCCCTATGACAATAAATTAGGCCTTTTCAAAATGCTGAGAAAAAAACTTACATAGCAGGCAAAGAAGCACTAATGATGAATACCTGCCATGCAGCTGAAATGAGGCCACAGGAATGAATGCCCCAGAAGGTGCTCTAAGAAAATAACAAAAGCCAATTAGGACTGCACATGTCTTTTCACAGGGTTTTGCAAACCTGAAGTACCTACAGTGCCTTACTGTGACAGCTGAGCATCAACAGTGCCTTTGTCCTCAATAACCTCCCTTGAGATAGAGAAAGAAAACTTATCCAGTTTTAAGGCCAAGAATTATCTCTATAAATGACCCCTTTGATGAATCTCTTTGGATCACTGTGACACCATGTTCAGGGTCCTCACACAATGCACAGATTTCACCATTTTGAAAAACCAACTTTTCCTACCCAAGACAAAATCCTCCTTCCTTAGAAGCAGGCTTCACTGTCTGCATAGCAGGTGTGTCTGGTCTGGAGCCAAATGTATGCACACCAAGTTCCTCCAGCTAAACAGGATGAAACCTCATACCAGATGCTGGCCCAAAAGTGTACATCTATTGGGACAGCAGAGTAGAGGGCAGGGATACGGCGTGATCCTATCTGTTTATTCATTGTCGTTTTCCTCAGCAAACACAATGCCAATTCTCCTGAATAAAATCTGCAGGAGAGGCATGTAAGGTCTCTCCCCAAAGGTAGAAGGTTAACATTTTTCTAAGAAATGTTTAGCTAATTTTCCAGGCACTGATATATTAAATGACCCTCTGCCTTTTTAAAAGTTCTGAGCCTGACATCCACCTGTTTGCAGCACAAGCACTGTTTTCTGCTCTGGCACAAAGCTTGAGTTTTCCTCTTCAAGTCTATGATGTCATCATCTCCACGGCAGTTTGAAAAGTACCAGCACCACTATCACTCTTAAATAAGCCCAAGCTTGTTTAGGTGCTGTATATTTTTTAAACACCAAAGAAAGAATGCTCACACTGCTCCCTGAGTCCACTCACTTCTGCCCTGGATGGAATGTGAATGTTGAAATTCAGTCCCTGCCCTAGTGCTCCTAAAACAGCAGAAACAGGAGCCAACTGTACCCTCTTCTGCCTCATCCCTTGTCACTTTGTCTGTAGACCTGTTAGGAATTTGGTGCTCTCAAAAGGAACATTCTTAGCATGTTTTTTGCTTTTTACATTTAAGATACTCTTTCCTCTTTTTTCTTTTCATTATTTTATCCGCCTTACACTTGCAGTTTCCAAGCTTGCATTGATAGTTGTGACATATGAGGCAGCTCTTCAAGCATTAGTATGCAATCCACCATTATCTTGTGTGGCAAGACTTCAGTTAATACCCCAACAGGTAACCTTTTCTGCATTTGTCTCATGGAACTTCAGAAAAGATGCTGTGCTGCTCCATTAGGAGCTCTCCATAAAAATGTCCAATTGTTTTCTTTGAGCACAGTGGCTATTGTGTATACAAGACAGAAAAGTAATCACAACCTATATATAACACATGATGATGTGTTTTCTTCTCTCATTTCTCTCCAAAAGGTTATCAACAAAAATCTGCTTGGCTTAATGCAAGGAGAGCTGACATTCCTTTCAGTGGTCTGTACATGTACTTTCACTGAAATTTAAATCTAGCTGATGTGCTTCTTTTATTCACACTTTTCCTTACTATACATAACCAAAACTGTGATAGAGGGAACACCAGAAGTTTGTCAAACAATCCAGCTACAGACACAAACCTTTTTAGCATGAAGAAAAAGCCACAGAAGAGTTGCTTTCCCCAGCACTGAAGCATCTGCCTGTGGCTACTTGCCACTGGCTTACACAAACAGCATGTTTCCACAGGGCAGTGTGCAGTAAGGCAGGTTACAGCCAGATCTGCCTCTTTTCACTACATGCCTTATCCTATTTCCTGTGTACTTGCACTTGCCCTGTAACTCATACCTTCATGTCCCTAGCACAATATTCATCTCCCAGCCCCTGCATAATATGACTGGGATATCTTATATATCCCACTTTACCACACATCCCAACCTTACAATTCCACTTACTCGCGAAGCAGTAAGGAGTAAAAAATAAATGTTTTAGTTGGTATTTATACTGCATTTCCTATTTCTCTTTTGAAAAATGAAAGTTTTCATTCAGTCTCTTAATGGGCTTGTGAAAGAGTAATGTAAGGTTAATAAGTGAGTAGGAATGGATAAATATTGTTGCAAGATAAGATTATGCTTCACATTTCAAAGAAAAGGTCCACATAACATCTATCTTCTTACCACAAGGAGTCTCCAGTTTAAGACTGTTTATTGTGTCTTACAGAGGAAAGAATGTCATATGGAATATTACAGAATCATCTGGACAGAAGGTCCTCATGTCAGTCCTGTTCCCACCAAAATGACTCTTGTCTTGTTGCTACTGCTATCATTCTTGACAGTACTAGATATCAATCACTACAGAGGAAATCAGTGAGGGCTGAAAATGTGCAGTTACTGATGCTAATATCAACATGAGAGAGTATAGGTGCTACTTGGCTTAATTCAGCCAAGAATTTGTTTTGCTCTTGTGCAAGGTAATGC
This sequence comes from Luscinia megarhynchos, assembly GCA_034336665.1. Classification (NCBI taxonomy): domain Eukaryota; kingdom Metazoa; phylum Chordata; class Aves; order Passeriformes; family Muscicapidae; genus Luscinia; species Luscinia megarhynchos. Next base: position 46,656,875 of record CM067592.1, on the reverse strand, counting down.
ACACTAACTGGTGCTCAGCTTCAGGATTCAAATTCCAATTAAAGGAATTGTAGAGGCATCTGATCCCAGAAAGTAGAAATCACATTTTCTCTGCTTGTTGGGACAAAGACAAAACCTACCAGAAAATGTAGGGCTTCCTGAGCTTAAAAAAGTATTCACCTTTCCCTCACAAATGTCCTGCATTTCTGTAGAAAGCCCTGATTCATCTGGTCAAAAAAAAACCCCAAAAAAAACAGAAGTGTAAGAATCTTCTGCTTGATGTTTTAGACTGCTTTGTTCCTTCTTAAACATATTGAAACCTTCTTGAAAGATTTTTAATCAAAGGGTCAGCTGTAGTTATTTTCTTGAGATGGGAGATCAGCCAGCAGCCAACAACAGACTAAGTAGCTAGCCCAACAAATATGGTATTTTATTTTCTTTTTAAGCTCCAGGGAAACAGGCCTGGACAGTGGTCAGAGAAGTGGTTAGAAGTAAAGGGATTCACACAACCAGATGTCATTCTGCTTTACAAAAAAGTAAGTCAAAATGCATAGCTTTTAGGCTCTTTTGAAAGAACAAAACTAAGCAAAAGAATATAAACAAGCAAATAAACAAACAGAAGTACAAAACCTCCTGTTGGTGCCTGCTCCAGAAACAATGTAAATATAACCAGTTGCACACTGAAAGAAGTCTACTGCCAAAGTACTTACTCACGCATCAGCAGCAGTGTATGATAGAGCATGTGCATGGAGTATCATGAGTATAAAATATGTCTGTATGCCTATATTTGTACAGATTAGTTGCACAACCCTCTGCACTGAAGCAGAATGAGGATAAAGGGAAACTGAGATGAGATGAGATGAGATGAGATGAGATGAGATGAGATGAGATGAGATGAGATGAGATGAGATGAGATGAGATGAGATGAGATGAGATGAGATGAGATGAGATGAGATGAGATGAGATGAGATGAGATGAGGAGACAGAGAGATTGTTCAGAAAGGTTCTCATGACAAGAGTGAAGACCGTGGAGGGCTCACACTCCCTACAAGTGTCCAAGCCAGTGTCTCACAGCGGAGTACCACAGACTCGGCGCCTTCCCTGAGGGAGGAATGCAAGGAGCTGCGCTGCCAAGGGCTATCAGAGTAGCCTAAGGCTGTCGGGAGTGGAGAAGGACAGCCAGAGCACAGCAAGCTGGAGATGGAGGGGTAGGAGTGAGAGGGCAGATCACCAATGCTTGAAGAAGCATCCTGGCAAACAAGTCCCAGAGTGAGGTTAACGGCTTAGCTCCAATGTCCATGGAAGCATGTAAATAACTCCTGAATAAGGAATTCTCTGAAGTAGGTAACCACAAAGGCAGCCAAGTGCTGAACTGAAGTGCATGCTTTGTTCACAGGCACAGTGGCTATTTAAGCCTTTCTTCCCTTCTGCCCTGCAGCATCATTACAAATTAGATTCCTTACCCTAAAACTGCAACAATAAAAGCCTTTGCTTTGCTTTTCTTCCCAAAGAAGATGCAGAGAAATGGGTCATGACACCTTCAGCTGCAGAGCTAATCCATCATAATGCACCGTAGCTCCTACAAATTGCCGCCCCCGGCAGATAATGGCAGGCGTTTCCAATTGTTCCCAGATGGCTAATACGTAGCAATGGTTTGTAACCTGCCTGCGCTGGACCACCACAGCTGCTCCACTGAGTACTTTGCAATATTGATGGATGCCCCTTCTGACCCAGAACACTGAACATGTTTAATAGAGGAGTATTGCCACCAAAATCATTCCCTTCCCTTCTTTTTCTCCACATCCTCAATTTAAAGGTCAGAAGTAAAATCAAGCTCTATGAAACCTGTCTTTTTTCCTCATTTTAGGAAGAGATATTTGTGCTTTCACCTGACAGCTCTGTTGAAATATTCTGTTCTATGCCAATAGAAAGGATGGTCCTGCCTTTTAACAGGAAGTACACAAGTGGAATGACTCACACATCCTTCCCAGAAAGTATTTAAGTTCTGTTTGTGATGGAGTGCACATCTCTTGATTTCTCTGTCCCAAATCTATTTATTCTCTGAAAAATGATGGTATAGTGTTTATTTTTTAGGAGATTCTTCTTAATTTAATCTTTAAGAAAGCCACAACTGCACAGAAAATAGCCAACCATTATTGACACTTGACACTGTGTTAGTCATAGTAGTGTATTTCTCTCATGGGTAAACGCAATTTTATTTTCAAGTTCTCCCAAACAAACCTTCAAAATTATTTATAACAAAGCAAACACTCCAAATACTAAAGTATGTCTGTGTGTGTATGCATGTATTGGTGTATGTACTTATGTTTACATATGAGTTATGGGCAACTCAAGAGCCTAATCCATGAATTTTTGAAGTCTGCATCAATCTTCCATCACACTCCAGGAGATGAAGTTGAACCTCTGCATTGTTATTAATTCTTCTCTCTTTAGAAGCCATATTACCTATCAGTACTGAATTTCCCTCATCTTTTATGTTCCTTTTTAGCTTCCCTTCCACATTACTTGCCCTTGGTCTTGGTAACAGTATTCTCATTGATCTTTTTCTCATTCAAAAATTTTAAGACTGAAAGGATTTTTAAATACTCTGTTCTTGTCTTCCACATTACCCAATCCAGAAAAACCTCATCCAGGTATTTTTACAAGGGACATTGTGCCTCACATTTGGCTAAAATTTTATCCAGAAAGCACACTTTCATAACCCAAGGATGTCACAGGTCAAATAATTCACCACAGACTTTCTGTGATAGTGTCCTTCAGGGGTCAGTATCTTAGAACTGAAACAGAAGACTTACTTCCATCCTGCTTCTTCCTACCTTCACTTTCTGCCAGCACTTAATGATTTTTCTCCAACATTTCTTAATATTTGTAGCCTGTACTTATCTTTTTCTATGTGTATTTCAGGAAACCTGTGTGTAGGAGGGAAATATAGGACCTTCTGCCAATACTGAAAATTCAAGAAAGAGGCCTCATAATGGAGGAGGAGAACCCATCTTATGATACTCTGTACTTAAATCATTCTCATACTCTCTTCTAGGGAACAAGATATCAAGGCATCTAATCACTTTACAAGCAGCATAAGAGGAGTAAATTAAAGCAAAGTTTGAGCCAGGTAGGCACTCACCCAACTTCATGAATGGTTGAGCAAAAATAGCTGGACAACTGTTCATTAATTTCCAGTAATTAAGACAGCTGAATTTCTAGTTGCTGTAATTCAACATAGCACTGCAACCTCCAGAAAGAAATAATTCACCTGCTTACTCTTAATGGCACAGTTTTGAAGTTTGACTTCCCATTTCTCCTCAGGCACATTTTTATTTCAAAGTGTTCATAAAATACTTTTACCAAGATGCATGAAATACTACACATAAACAGAAAACATAATCTGAAAAATATGGGGACAAAAGAACATTGCAGCTCTACTGAAAGGGAGGCTAGGCTTTTAGTGAATATATTGAGCAAGATTCCATTCATTTCTATAGGTAAAAAAGATCCTACAGATATTCTGAAACATGGTTACAGCCAAGATAACCTTTGAATGCAGCCTTGTCCTCTGGGAGCCTGTGTACAGTGTTGCATCACAGGTTTTGAACAGAACTGCTTAAAATAACCCAGAGAAACAGTGAGATGAATCAGTGAGGAAAAAGAGAATGAACTGAGTGTAATTTCACTGAGGGACTTAGTCTCCAGCAAGGCAAAGTGTTATTGCAGAGTAAAAAGGAATAGTGTACTCTAAAGTTCCACAAAATAGGACAAAAAGTAACAACCTTAATGTACAGAAAGGAAAATCCAGACAAGATATTAGTGTAATTCCTATTGAGATAAAAGAATTGGCACAGATTACCTGAAGATGACACGCATCTCCAGCACTAGAAGTTTTAATTAGCCAGACAAATACCTGCCAGAATGGTGTGGGTGCACATAATCCTTTCTCAAGCAGAGACGTGGACTGACAACCCCTTTAGTCCTTTCAGCTCTGCTCTATACATAACTGGAATCAAAAATTACCTAAGGAAGAAACACTGGAGTCAGCCACACTTACTCTCCCTGGTGGGTTCCAGATCATATTTGCTTGAATATGTCTGTATGCTTGTACAGCAAAACTCTTTTGTACAGAAAACCTATAAAGCACTTTCACACAGTGACAAAATACAGCTGTAAATGCAAATACAAGTAATATATAGAGAAAGATTATAATATAGCCCCAAGGTATCATCTGGAGTCCTATCTACTTAGTTTATTGACAAAAGTTAAGCTTCTCTAAATTGTCATTAAAATTTCTTGTGATCTTAACTGCAAATTAAGCTGTGTTCTTACAATTTGGAATATCATTTTCAATCATTAAGATTCCAGAGCTGAAACTTTAATGTGCATTTCTTGATGGTTCATAGGGCAAACCACCATAGTTGTCTTCCTACTGTGTCACTATTCCTAAGGAAAATTTAAAAATCAGTGGGAAGGTACAAGGACTGATGAAGAAGGAGATTAACTAAACACAGAACTATGCAAAATAGATTCCATCACTTAGGAAACGCAGAAAGAGCAAGAACAAACTCATTGTAACTGGGAAAACCTATTTCCTCGCAGATTCAGAAACTGATTTATCTCTACTGCAAAGTGCAGTGTTGACACACAACATATGAAATTCTGTCCTGCTGATTTTATGTGGATTCACTTAAGAAATGCATTTAGCCTATTGATGGTAACCACAAGTTATTCTACAGTGTCATCTCCCAGACAGCTTTACTTAAGATGAATAAGGGAACAGAGAAAGCCGTATGGAAATAGGTGGCAGCATTAGGCAGGACTAAGACAAAGCCACAGGGTTGGTTTTATCAGTCTGCACACATTCCCTTGTTGTTTAGTAGTAGCAGGGAGAATATTGCTGTGGTTTGACTGGCAAACCATTAATTGGCAGTTTATAGTAGGTCTGCAGTTTCTATTCAAACCTAACCACAGATGCTAGCTAGTATTAGTGCTAAGAGCTCTGCAGACTTCCTTCCATGTACTAGGTACTAGTACTAGGGAGACAACATCTACACGTTGTCCATACATTGTCCAGACAACAGTTAAGATACGATTCTCTCACATTCTCAGTCCTAAATTTGGATTACTGATCCCAGTCGAGTGCAAATAAGTTGATAGTAGCTCAATGACTCCGTGTTGTGCTTTTACTTGTTACTTGACACTCATTTGCATGACTTTGTGCACCATAACAGAAACATGTACAATACGTTGGGATACAAATGCTTTATTTAATGTTGAGCATATAGGCTAAAAAAAATACAGTTAACGACTGAAACATACCATCGCTGAGAGGATGTAAGAAAGAAGCCCCTTCTCCAAAGACAACAATTAGCTACAAGGGCACCGGCTGTTAAATTATCTCAGCATGTACTTACAAGAACTGAATAATACAACTATAACAATAGAATTACTCTCAATAAGTGATTCTTAAAGAAACTGAGGCATTTACAACATCTAACTTTGAAGTGCCAGTGTATACTTCAGTAAATTCTTGTGGGAAGGAAAACACTCCTCCTTTCTGATTTCTGGCAATGGCTTATAGCAGAAAGCTGCAAATGAAGATATCCATTTTTAATAGGGCATTTACTGTTCCCGAGAAAGGCTCATGCACTTAAAGTAAAATCAAATTAAAACCAAGTACATTATCAAAATAATTAATATAATTTATTTCCCACGTCAGAAAGTGAGTGTGATCTCAGGTGCTCCTATTCTGTGGTAAACAGTTTAATTATATTTACACATTTTTATATAAATCACCATTGTAAGAACACTCTAAAAGCAAAGATAGATGGCTTTTGTATGCTCTGATATTTAGTTGTTTTGTTAAAGTCTCTAAATATCTCAATTTTCAGACCTCATTGTTTATTGTCTCTAGAGAAGACCATTTTCATCTTTTCATCTTCACATTAGACTAGGCTCTAAACTATTTGCTTGGACTTACCGTACATGAAACAATAGTTCCCTCTTCTGGACTGAGGTAATGCTACATTTGGGGCAGAGAAATCTCTTCAGAACAGAATTCTGGTTAATGTTTACTGAAGGTGAGGGTTTTCTTCCCTAATTGAACAACCTTACAATAACACAAAAAGCCCTAAAGTCTACACACAAAGAAGCCAAGCACATAAAGAAAAGGAGGTGTAGAAATCAATGAAGTATTGGATTGTGGGACTTTGCATTCGATTTCAGCTGAAGGCACTGATAGCTGCAACAGATGTAAGTAAGGATCTGTCACCATTTTGATAGTGAAACATAAATTCTCTGGAATGCATCGATTCCCAAACTCTCGGGGTTTTTTTTTTAAAAGTGCTGCAAATCACTGATCCGGAAGGAGGAATTTATTTTAAGCAAGTGTTTAACTCAAGGTCTTGCGCTTTTGGACCGGAGCATTGATTACATAACCAAAGACCAGCTAACCAAAGATGTGCTGGTTTTGCATGAAAGCAGGAGGAGCACGGAGCACAGCCACACACAGGGGCTGTTTCCTCTATGAAAACTTCCTCTGTGAGCTACAGGGACCAATCAGAAAGTTGGTTTAACAATTGGCAGCCGGGGTAACCAATTAAAAAGTTACTTTGCTTTCATGACTCACATCGGTAGAAGTTAATCCCTCTCTTTTCACTTCCTTCGGTGAAGCAGGTAACGAGTGGTCCGGCCTGGCCCGGCCCCTCTCCCCGTGCGGCCTGGCCGGGCAGGGGTGGGGGAGCCACCATGGCCCCCACATTTTCAACTAGGAGCCCTGATGGCCAGGAAAGAGAGACAGAGACAGAGACAGAGACAGAGACAGAGACAGAGACAGAGACAGAGACAGAGACAGAGACAGAGACAGAGAAGCCTTTGCCACCAGCTCAAAGCAGCTGTGGGAGGAAAAGCTTCCTGGCGCTGCCTGAGAATCCTTGGCACGGCTTCCAGGATGGCCCTGCCCAGCTCCCTTCACCTTCTGTGTGCAGTTTTAACCCTTCTAATGCCCGGATAAGACTGCAGATCTCCTGGCCTCCCTCGAAGGAGAGGAATAAAGCAGGGAGTATACTAAAACAGTGAAACATGAGCCAAGTTTCCAGACTGGGAAGAGATTGAAAAGATGCCATGGATAGGTTGGCTGAAAAACCTTTTTTGTGGGCTATGGGTGGTGACTGGACTACACTGAAAATTCGTTTAAATTGTGGAGAACTACTTTGAAGTGTTTGAGAAAAGGATCCTTTGCCCCGAGGGAATGGGGCTCTCTGTTCTGGAGAATGGAAAGATGAACAGAGACATTTGATGAAAAAAGAGATGAAGAGAATTTTTGTCTTTGAACAGCTTGTCTTTAAAAGTAATACCCCAGGAGGTTTTTTTTTTGTTTTTTTTTTTACATGACCCATAACACAGCTCTGGAAAGAATGTGAAGATGGGAGGAGTTCCACGATTTGCAGATTTTCCCGGGCAGATGCAAATTGAGAAAGTGAAGACACACACGGCTAAATTTCTCTCTGGAGTGAACTGAAATGATTATTTAAGTGGAAAACTGACTGAAGTGTTCTCTGTATGTTGTTGTTAAGAAATATGGAAGGTGAGGGGGAGTAGGGAGTGATCTGGAAATCTTATTCCAAATTTCTTCTTTTTTTCCGCATTAGTAATAAATTTCTTCTTTATACCCTTTTAAGTTTTAGGCCTGCCTTGTTTTTGCTCCTAAATCCTATCTCCAAGAGAAATTGAGTATATAAAAATTGGCAAACCAAATCAAACCAAGACAATAGTAAATTTAAAAAAATAACCACCCACTGAAAGAAGGGATAATGGATAAAGGAAGTAAGGCAAAAAAACCTCATGCCCCAGATCCACAAACAAAAAACAAAAACGTTCCTTCAAAGACGCCAATTGTCATCCCCACCTTGAACAAAGCATTAGGAAGAGCAAATTTGTGAAGGGGTACAAGCACCTAAAACTAACTTTTGTCCTCTCACAAGGGTTTTTGTGTGAAAAGCAGCCCAGTACAGCACAGTACCAGTATGGAAGAGCTGAAACATTCTGGGTCACCTGCAGCTGGAGACAAATGGCAGGTATAGAGTCAATCTTGTGAACAAATGATACTAACCTCTCCTCTGGAACAATGCTTTCAACGAAGTTCATACTACAAGCCTTGCTTCACAGACTTACAGTATGTATGGAAGCCTTGTATGGCAAGGAGAGTCTGGGAAAAACTTGATGGTCTTTGCAGGAAAGGACCTATATTTGAACCACAGCAACTGTTACTCTAGACCAAAATATTGCTGAACAGAAGTTGCCCAAAGCACCCTCTCTTTAGAAACAAGAGCCCCCCTGAAAGGGGTGAGACTGCAGAGGTTCACATGGAGGTAGGGAGAGTGAAAGCTGGAACTCCCAAGTCCAGCTCTAGAGCTGTGATACAGAAAAGGGAACCCTGTCGTAACCATTAAGAAACTTTATTTAGCACTCTGTGAACTTTGAGTGGTCCCACTGGATTAGAAAACTTGCCCTGATCCTGGGCATACTCCAGTAAGACAGGCAGAAGAGACTAATACGCTTAATTTCCATTTCTTCAGTGCTCAATTGGTTTTATAAAAAACCACGGTGAATTTTACCAGGAAACTGGGTGGTGGCCTTTCTTCTCTGATTCTAAAAGATACTGTTCCAAGAGCCACATACTCCCAAAATTAGTAATGCAATGCTTGTAGTTGTGATCAGTAATAAAAACTCCGAACATACAAAGGAGCCTGCAATTAAAATGGTCCTGTGAGAGGAACATCTTCTATAGCAACATGGTCATCTTTAGGTAGCTGAAAGGGCTTAATATTGAGTATACTGACTTGCTCCTTTGTGGTATTTAAATGAATAGCCAAATAAGTCTGTTCTATTTGCCTTCCAATGGGGAGGGAAGTAGATGTTTTGAGCTAGGTATTTATTTGTAGGTTCTTTTCATGAAAGGTGGCACACTTTCCATGAAGGTGTGACACATTTCAAGTCAGAGTGTCTGAGCCTTTGGAACATACTTACAGCCCCTCCCTTGAATCTAATTTCAATCACCTTCAGCAATAATAGAAAGTAAAATCGGTTCCTTATTTTGCACCCTGTAAATGCTGCTACTTCTACCAGTTTTCCAGCTGGGACAAAACATCTTGTGCCCTTGTTCATTAAAATAGTGCTTGAGCAGAATTTTATTTAAATCTTCCCAAAGAAGCTGCCTCACAAATCACAATGGACATATTAAACATATTTTTCATAAAAGGCTCAGGTAAATTCATCTTTGTGAAAATTGAAGAATCCATAGTCCCAGGCCCTGGCAAAAAAATGTACCTAAGCATTTTCCATCACAATCGGAAACACTGTAACTGACCTAAAAATTAAGCTTTCCAGTTTGCATTAAGTCAAAGAAGCTCATGTGTTCTGTAAAGGCTATTAGTAGGAAGTAAAGTTTGATTGAAAACACACTACTTTCACTTTTAGGTAATTCTACCCTACAGACTGCCCCTCAGGTTTACTCACCAGAATTTTTTGTTCCTTGCTCAAATTTGTTCACATCAAGTCCTGCAGAGATATGGAATCAGTACAAAGACTTAACTTTGGCATGTAAAACATATAGACCTGAAGCTAAGGTACTGATGGTATTTTCCCACAGACTTTGCAAGATCTGATCAAATATGCCCACATGAGTCAAAATGGTGAAAATACAAATCATCAAATCCAACACAAAGCAGAAGAGCTTAGTCATCAGAAGCCAAATCACCCACTCTAATACAGAGGGAAGAATATGAGGCAATATTCAAAGTAGATGAAGGCCCAAGCTCTCTACTGTTAAAGAAAATAAAATTATGCTGCCTCTATCCACTTCTAATTCCCCTCACATATGCTATCCATATCTCATGACTAACCACTGAGAGAGACAAAAACCACTTTCTGCTATTAAGCCTGTTCCTCTGAGAAACCTCACGGGTGTTTATGGTTGGATCACAGTTATTGGATGTGCAAATTTCTACTGAAGATAAAACATGCCAAAACAAGAGGAGAGAAAATCAGAACAGGAAACAATCTTCATTTATGTATGCATTCATTTTAAGAACTTGCTTAAACAGATTATGGTGCATCATTTTTTCACAAACAAGGATTTGGAGAGAACTGGGTGTAATGTTCGACATGTTGTGACACAGAAAATTAAACTCATAAACTTTTTTCCTCTAATTCTGCACAAAGATCTTACTCAGGAGAGATTACTTTGCTGACAGAAGCAGCAACTGCTAGTAGCTCAGAGCGCAGAATTTTAAGTGTGGTAGCTCTAACCATGAAGTCTCAGTACCAGCCTTGTCAGGACCAACAGAAAGGGTTTTCCTAGGTGCATGTGAGCTACTTCAAACAACGGAAAGGAAGTGACAAGTGATAGATAGAGGACACTGCTGTCCACCACAGGGGTCAGAAGCCTGATATCTGCTGATCAGATTTAGAGAGGTTTGCTTCTTGTGTGGGGCTTTTGTTGAGAATGTTGTGCAGAGGCTACCAAGGCTTATCTGGCTTTCTACTACACAGTAGTGCCTTTCACCAAAGACACCACCAGGGGTGACCTGAGAATTATCAAGTGTAACTTGCAGGCTTTAGAGGCACTGTTGAAGAGCACAGACACCCAAGCAGTTTTCTCCATTGTACTCAAAAAGGACTCAGCAGAAACTGTGCATGAACCACTGGTTGCACAGCTGCTGTTCATAGCAGACTTCTAATTCCCAGGAGCATGGCAGCCATGGTGAGAATCTGAAGAAAATAACTAGGTTCTAAGGAGAGGGAAAGCTGGCAGAGAAAAAGGGATATTGTTGAGGTAGATAAGTAGATACCTGCTGCATACCAGACTAGGGATGTTCAAAATAGGGAGGACCAGATTAAGGTATTCTTCAAAACTCTGTATGTATACAGGTTTGTGGAGCCAGATCGGTTTGACCCAAGTGTTGCATCTGGTTGTTGCTTGGGGTGATAGCAAGTAAAGGAGCAGGAAGGGCCTTTGCAGGGGTTTTACAGAGATGTTTTATTTCAGCCACACATGTGCATCGTCCAGAGTTCAGGGAACAAAGGCTAGGTACTTTGTCAGAGTCTAGATTCAATACATGGGATGATCAGGACAGGGAGAACATCAGAGACCAATTAATAGGGGACATGGGGGTATCACAAGGGAGGGGTTGGGGCAGAGAGCCACCAGGGAACCAGGGTGGGAGTGACCAGAGACTCAGGGACAGGGAGAGGGGCACACGACTGACCCAGGGAATAGAACAGGAGTTGCTTTCCCTAACTGGGAATGCCTTCAGTCTCCACAACTCCCCTTTTCTTTATTAATTAAGAAGGCTTCTTTTAAGGATTTTAAAATCAAATGGTTGAGGTAACTAAAGAACACAAAATAACAAAAATAATCAAAAGCATTCATAAAACAATTTTTTAAATGCAAGCCACTTTTTTGAGTCCCCAGTATCTGAACAGATTTTTGAAGCATCTTAGAACTAGTAGGAATGGAGGTGAAGTTTTCTCAGGAAAACTTGTCAGGAAACTGAGTCAGTAGAGGGATTCTTCAGCATGGACTGGCACTCTGGTGGCTGTTAGCAATGTGGTTAGCTGTGACTGAGCTTGTACAAGATAGAATGGGGGTGGAGTACCTGTTGAAACTCCAAATAGAAATCATTAATTTTGAAGAAAAAACAAAGATTGTTACCTTGGGAGATTTTTCTTTCTTTCCCTCTCCCCATATCATCCCCCCCCCTTTGTATTAAAAAGGAACTTTGGGAGAACAGATTGGCAGCTGGGTAGCAAAGGTAGGGAGAATCATGGCTGTGGGAGGGAGACCATGGAGGGGAAAGGGGGGTAGGAATTTGAGGGAACATAAAGAGAGGATTTAAGGAAATTTTGAAACTACTTATTTTGTGGATGAAAATAGGGGAAAGTGGGAGGGAAGTAGAGAGGCAGTAGGGGTTGGGGGAAGGCACTTATCCATTCGGCAGGTTTTGCAAATAGAGGAATGGACTTCTGGTTGCAGGACAGCTGAGTGGTGTTTTGTGCTGTCTTTGCTTTTGGGTTGCTGCTGTGATTTGATGGCTGTTGGCTTTGGGCTTAATTTCTTTGGTTGTGTGAAGGGCAACGTATTTTAGGATGTGGATAGTAGTTGCAGTGTAGTGCATGAATTCTTCCTTGCACTGGGACTCCACCAGGCCCTGTAACATTCCTTCCTTGCACTATATCAAATTCCACAAATTCTCCATCTCCTACACTGCAGAGACATTTTCTGGGTTTTTTTTTATTGCAGTTCGAGGGACAAACACATCTTCCTTGGTATCATTCCGGCTGATGAATCCATATCTATTTTTCACATTGAACCACCTGACAGTTCCTAAAACTTTTGTAGCAACGACCTTAATTTTGCCAGCGGGTCTGTGTTCATGGCTGTGCTGCTGGACGTGCTGGTGTCGGCGAGGCTGTTTGTTGCGGGCAGAAAGCGGCAGAGCTGGAGGAGGGCGGGCGGCTCTGCGCTTGGGGCGCTGGGTGCGCGGAGAGCCAGCCCGTGGCAGGCCACTTCTGCTCTTTTTCCCAGTGGCACAGGCGAGGGGACGGCGTGGCTTTTGGCGCTGAACTTCCGAGGCCAGACCGCCACTCCTGGCTTCCGTTTCGCCATTTGGCTCGGAGCTGGTGGGGCTGATGAAAGCAGCTCTGCAGCAGTGGCGGGGCGGCCGCAGGCTTTGCGTGGCAGCAGCTGCTCAGCACGGCCGTGCACGCAGGGTGTGGCGCCATCGCCGCTCGCACCGCATCTGGTGGTGCCACGGCGACCGAGGCGAGCACGTTCGCTCCGTCGGACGCAGTCTCTGGTTTCAAAGAGCTCCCCGAGCTGTGCGATTACAGCGGGCTTGGCTGGTGCAGCTGTAATCCGCAACATCGGCCCGCGCTTCCCATTCCTCCACCCTTTTCTGGGATCGGGCCCGTGGAATCTGCGGGGCGTGGCTTGGGACCCGGGGGGCGGGGTGTCCCTTCGGGCAGGGTCCCAGCCAGGAGAGGAGGGACTCGACTCGGAAAGGGGAGCGAAGGGAGGCCCGTGTCTTCGCCATGCGGTCGGTGCCATTTTGTGCAGCAGAGGTAAGGGGAAAACTTGGAGAAGAAAACTTTTATTGCGACAGGAGGGCGGCGTAGGGAGAGGGGAACGCGGAGGAGAGGTTTTTGCCTGGGGTTCAGCATTTTCTGAACATTCATTAGAAAGCTGAACACCTAGACTAATTAAAATAAACCTAAAGTTTTTATCACTGGAAAGTCTTCATTTTGCAATTTGCCCGCAGCCTCGTTCAAAAAATTATCGTTTAAAAATTACTTCTGTCAAACGTCAGGATAATGTTCACACAACCACTGTACTAAAAGCTTCAAATCCTCCTTTAAAAACTCGGAATTGCTGTGATGAAGAATGTTTTTAAGTTGAAAATAGACTTCCCGCTCTGAGTAGATGTATTTTACTGACATTTTTCACCCCAAGTCTCTTCCCAGCACCCGAGAGTAAAAGGAGAGTGCCCAAAAGTTTGAAACTCACCACAATAAGGTCAAAAAGCGCTCTTGGGGTGGATGCAGATGCATTCATGGAGAAAAGTCCCGGTTCGGTGTGCCATTTGTTGCTTGGGGTGGTAGCAAGTAAAGGAGCAGGAAGGGCCTTTGCAGGGGTTTTACAGAGATGTTTTATTTCAAGGGAACAAAGGCTAGGTACTTCGTCAGAGTCTAGATTCAATACATGGGATGATCAGGACAGGGAGAACATCAGAGACCAATTAATAGGGGACATGGGGGTATTACAAAGGAGGGGTTGGGGCAGAGGGCCAACAGCAAACCAGGGTGGGAGTGACCAGAGACTCAGGGACAGGGAGAGGGGCACACGACTGACCCAGGGAATAGAACAGGAGTTGCTTTCCCTAACTGGGAATGCCTTCGGTCTCCACACCCAAGTGTGCTGAGGCAGGTGAAGGCCAGTGGCATTGCAAAGCACTCTCAGTATTCTTGGAAAGGTGGAGGTGAGTGGGAAAAGTTGCAAATGGCTGACTCTCAGCCCTACCTTCTAACTGTAGAAGGAAGATGAACTACAGCCTCATGCAATCCTTTGGAAGATGTTAGAGAAAACCCCTCTGGAAAACATTTCCAAAGGCATGCAGAATCAGAAGGTGCTTAGGAGTAGTCAGCCTGGGTTTCTGAGCAGAAAACCAGAAACAAATACAAAGCTGTTGAACCCTTAGTGACCTGCAGAAAGGGACAGTGCAGACTCAGGCAAGTTTAGAGAGCATATAAAAGTGGAAGGAGCAAAGGTGAAACAGTCAATTGTGCTGACCTTTGGGGGCACCTCAGTAGGAGAAATGCAGGGCTGGGCAGGGAGGAATGTGATAAAGCACAACAAGGACAATTGCATCATCCTGCAGCTGAAGGGGAGTAGATCCTTACACTGGCACATGCTGGGGACTTGTGAAGCTGACAAGCAGCTTTGCAGAGGAGCTCTGTAAGGTCCTGCTGGACAACAAGCTGAGTTTGAGCCAGCAACACTGGCTTCCTGCAAAAATGACCAACACTATCCTCAGCTGTATTTAGAAGTGCATTAAGAGTTGCTATGGGGAATTTGTCCTTCCTCTACCCTCAGTGCGGGTGAGGCCATGTGAGGAGTGCCAAGTCAGTCCTGGGTTCCCCAGCACAGACAATTTGTAGATAGACTGCAGTGGTTCCAGCACAAGCTCAGAGATCTCTGAAATGGTGCTGCAGCATGTCCAAGAGGAAATTCCTGATACTGCAACTTCACTTCAGTGTCCCTTCTGCAGCCACCCTGTGCTAGGGATGGATGCTACCCAGCCCAAGACCAACAAGGGTGATCTGCTGCTTCCCATGGCAGGGCAAATGAGGGGGCATCATCTCCATGTTCTCCTCTGCTTGCAACTCCTCGAGCACACAAGATTACAGCCTCCCAAGATGAAAAATAAACTGAGAATGACAGCTATTGTCCAGGCTTTATTCTGTCGTTGGCAGCTGGCCTGGAGGGTGAAGAGTTGAAATGTTGTGACTCTAAATCCAGCAGGCAAGCTAACACTGCAGCGCCATGTTTTACTCTTTCTTTGAGGTTAAGCAGCTATAACACCAGAGTTGCAAAGTCACTGCAGGCTCTTCCTCTGCCTCCCACACTAATTTGCCTGCTGCTGCATTTTTCTAGGCTTTGCTCAGAGCAGTGAGACTGTATCAGCCCTGAGGAGGGACACTGTGCCTGACCAGACACTCTCACCAGCCCAAGGTTCCTTGCAGGACCAGCAGGTCAGGAAGTTACAGTGTCCTGAGGACATGGCAGGTGCACAAAGTTCCCAGCACAGTCTTCCTCCAGCAATTTCCACCATTTTTTCTCCTTACACTGGCCTAAAATATGCTACCAAAAACATTTAAAATTACATGTCGAATGCAGCCATGAATGTTTCCATACCCAAAGCTGTAAGGGATCAACAAACCTCTACAGTGAAAGAAGCTCCAAGGACATGGGCACAGGCAATGGTTCTTCATATTTTCACCACAGCTACTATGCCCATGCAAATCAGAGCAAAACAAAGCAAAACAAAAACAAATTGAGCTTTAGAGAGAGCTACAGACCTGAGCTGGCTTCAGCCCACACATCTTTTCCTAGTGATTGGAGATATCCAGCATCATGGCAGTAAGCGTAATGGGAATCTCCTTTGTATTGTGCTCTAGCTGCAGGTTGCAACTGCTATACTGTGCTTGTATTGTCCATGCTGCTTCAGTCTGCTAAATCAAAATCCCATCTTCAAATAAGCGAATTTGGTAATAACACATTAAACCCTCCTCATGTGGAATATCTAAAAGAGCCTGGTCAGAGTGTACTGCACAAGCAAAGAGCCAGGACTGCAAGACGGCAGCAAACACCTCACCACATAGAATTCATCTCCAGCAGAATTCAGTTTACTCGAGGCAACACACACAGCAATTCAGAACAGACTGAAATGGCTACCCCTTCGTGGCATCAAGGGCAACTGGGAAAGATGTAAAAAGACAGGGCCATCTGTGTAACACTGTGTACAACCCACCTACTAGTGTAAGGCCACAGCTTGAAGCAAGCGCAAGAGACAGTAGGTGACACGCCTTTCTGACCTTGATTCAGCTTAAGTTTCAGTGTCTTCAACAATACAATAATAAAACAATTTTGCATGTATCAAAAAGTAAAACTAAATATATTTATTATTCAGTTATATTTGCTTTTCATTGCACAGATTTGTTTTTTTATCCCCATGTTCAGTAGTTTTTTTTAAAAAGCTTTTAGAGTTCTAGAAACTGTTAAAATAATCACTCAAGACTGTTTAGGCACAGATCATGAACGCATAACTCCATTTCCTTGAGGTTTTTTCCATGTGAAGATTAGTGGTTGCACAGTTAAGCTCCAAATTTAAGTACATTTCACGGTCCATGCTTTTACAGGCATACTGTCTAAAAAAGAAGCTTTGATTAAATAGTCTCACCAAAGCCTAAATGAAAGCACCTTCTCTTCCATAAATGCTGAAATCAACACAACCCTAGGATAAGAACCATAGTGGCCAACCATTCTCTATGCTAGTCAGTCACAGAATAAAAAAGAAACAGTCCTCAAGACAATGTAAAAATCCCCTGGAAAAATTACTTTACTTTGGAAATAATTTAAATAATTTATTTTGTATGAAAAAATAAGCAAAAAAAAAATGCAGCCAAAATGCATTTGGTGACAAGGATGTGTCCTAGACATATCCCCTGGGCCTAGCTGATTCTATGCTTTCTATGTGCCACTATAGAGGTGCACAGTTACAGATTAAACAATTGTTTGCTTGATCTGCCTGGGTTTAAGACATGTCCATAAGGTCCAGCATCGAGCCAGAGAGCTGGTGCTGAAGGGCACAGATCAGTGTGGCCACAGGACTGAGGAAGGCTCAGCAGCCCAGGAGGAAGCAGGGGGCTGGACAGCACAGCTGGCAAGAGGGAACCTTCAGCTGTGGATGGCTGCAGGAATGGGACAAGGTGCTGGCACCTGGGAGCTAAGGAAGCAGCCACTGCAGGCAATTAAGGACAAGTGATACTCCAGTAACCCTGGAGGGCTGTTCATGACTGGCCACGGCCCTGTGATCTTACTGTGGTTGACACAGCACTTCTAGCACCATTGCTGAAATGCCTGCAGTGGGTTGGGGGTCCAACTCCCCACTCATCCTTTTAAACCCTCTTGGCAAATTCCCTGGCTGTCAACACTGTGCAGCTTTAAATGTCCTCATATTTCTGATGACCCCCAGTTGACTGCAGCAGGTCTTTGGCAGAAGGAGGGAAAGAAGGCCACTGGCTCACAGGACACAGAGACTCTTCAGCTTGTCTGGTGAGAACTAGCCCACACCACCAACTCTTTTAAGCAGGTCCTCCAACACTGACTCTCCTTTTCCTATCACAGAAGTGCCGGCCCTTGGCACCCCCAGTGCAGCCTCCCACTCAGAGCAGGACTATCCCCAGCACCAGGGCAGGGCAGCCACGGCTTTCCCGATCCACCTGGGAGCAGGGCCAAGCTGTGAGGGGAGAGGGGGGTGCGTAAGGATCACTTTGGAGCTGGAGGTGCCTCTGAAGCTCAGCTCAGTGGGCTCCCTCTGGCAAGGACACAGGAGCCACATTGCTGGGCCCCAGGGTGAGAAAAGAAGCTGGCAGCTGCCTTCAGTCTCCCATTCTCCTGTCATGTGGAGGGACAGCAAAAGAGGTCATTCCTAAAGATTAACACATAGCTTCTCCAAGACCAGAAGAGCAAGATTTTCCAAAGTCTTTCACTAACATTAACACACAAGCTTCTGACATTGGTGAGCAGGCAAGCAAGGGGAGCCTGAAGAAGCACAGCAAATCCATCAAAAACTGTCTGGTGACAATTAGGGAAATGTGACCACCACAAGCCAGGGAAGTCCATGCTGCCTGAAATATCAATTTTACCCCCAGTAACAAACCAAGGAGGAGTTATCTGCAGGAACTGGAATCTCTCTCTGTGTCCAGGGGTACAAAGAGCTGCAGGTCAGCAACCTCAGTAATTGCCTGTGTCAGAGATTTCTGATGCACAGAGATTTCTGATCCCCAGCTTCAGCTGTTTAATTTGGACATCTCTCTGGTTTACCAGCTCACGTAGTCGACGGATTTCTTCCTGTTGCCGGTAATACATCTGTAAAAGCTGTAAGAAAGCACACATTTTATTTACTTTACACTAAGAAAACACAGGCTTAACCTGACAATGCCACCAGAGCTGTCACATCACTTCTGAGAGAAACGTCTGAGGAGGAGGCCTCCAACCAAGAGAGAACATCAGCAGTGCTCCTGTTGTCCACTAGATTGGCTGTGACTGCATGTGTTTCACAGAAAGTATTTGGAGTCTAAATTCCTGGATCTATTGCATCTCCTTCTCTGACCTTGGGCAAGTCCTTTTTCTTCTTCCAGTTGGGCCAAGCATAGCTTTTTTTTTTTAATTACTATACTGTATTTTATTTTAATTTGGTTTGGAAAACCAAACCTTTCCACATCATCACTGGACCTCTGGAGGAAAACTGCACCCTTCTCCAGGACCACTGCTTCAACTGAACCACATCTGTCACTCCAGGAGGACTGCAGTCACCATTTAATGGGACTGATACCAACACCCCGACTGACTGGGTGTCTGGTTGTATTCTGACTCTGTGTGTCTTGGGTTGCAATACAGGATGTCACCAGAAATGTGTATTCTATCACCATCTGTTCAAGCCGGGTGGGGCAGTGAGCACTATCTCTGTGGCACATATTATCTGCTAATGGGTCATCTTTAAAACAGATGGGGCAATCATCTTTATCTTTTCCACAACCAGTCTTCCCTCCAGGAAGATATTATCTGCTGTTGGGCCATTAAGTCCCACTGTATGGCTGATAAAATTACGTCATCCCACTGGGAAATGCTCCAGCCAGGGGGAGGAGCCAAGCCTTTCCTACCTAGATAAAAACTGAGATTTTTGGACAAGGTACCTTCTTTCCACTGGATTCCAGAGGAAAAGCTGGACCTTTCCACATCATCCTTGGACCTTCAGAGGAAAACTGCACTGTTCTACATGAGCACTGCTTCAGCTGAACCACATCTGCCACTGCAGGAGGGCTGCAGCCACCATTTAATGGGACTGCTACAACACCCTGACTGACAGGGTGTCAGGTTGTATTCTGACTCTGTCAGTGTTTTTGGGACTGTTCTTTGTAATACTGTATTTCTATTTTAATTTTCCTAGTAAAGAACTGTTATCCCATATCTTTGCCTGAGAGCCCCTTAATTTCAAAATTATAATAATTCAGAAGGAGGGGGTTTACCATTTTCCATTTCAAGAGAGGTTCAGGCCTTCCTTAGTAGACACCTGTAATATTGCGTGTATGTTAAGAGAAGTTTTATTGATGTATGGTTATGTTATTGTGATTTGTTGTTTGGACATCCTCTGTTCTCCCCATAGCCCCCTTTCCCAGCCCTCTGTTGTTGCCACTGGACAGCTTTGGTTGCCAGGACATGTGGAGGGAGAGCGTGTACATGTGCCCCTTGCATGGGGCAGGCTTGTTACTAGGAGGCAGGCATGACAACACCTCACCTCCTATCAAGCTGGAGGAAAGTCTCCACAGTGGACAGCAAAGAAGAGTTGACTGACAGACTTTGGGAGGGGCCAGGGGTGCCAAAAGCAACCCCAGGGGTATAAAAGGCAGAGCAGCCATTTTGTGGGCAAGCACATGGTGGTTGGTTACACACTCCCAGCACTGCTCTTTTTCCTTATTCAGTCCTTTGTTGCATTTGTCAAGGTTTAATAAACTTTGAATATTTTTAAGTGAGCAGTCATTTCTCACAGGGAAGAAAATTATTCCAGGATTCCTAAAAGCAAACACACTGCATGTAGTTGAAAACGTCCCTGAGCTGCCAGCAGTGGGAGGCTGACAAGCCACCACTGATTGATTACTATACAGAGAGGTGGTTTTCCACGGCTAAAGACAGATGATGGAGCTACCAGGATCTTTTCTAGAGCCTTTCCCAGGTGCATGCTGCAGCCAGCAGCCAACCTCAATAGCACTACACTAACAAGCTGTCCCTCAGCAGTGATCTGCAGACTCTTTCTCATGTCAGGGTCCAAAACACAGACAGGCAGTTAAGAGTACAGGGATGCACCACAGGTGCACCCACTCTTTTCACAGGAACCCTTGCTGCCTCACCCAACTTGCTACTGCAGTTCTCATCAAAGGATTATCCTGCTTAAATCCCCTTCTCTCCTCCAGAACTGGAAGTCACAAGGACGTCCTTGTGCCCAGGCAGCCACCAGGCAGGTCTGTGTCCCAGGAATGCCTAGGAAGTGAAAACACTGACTGCCCCCTCCTTTCGAGACCCCCTCAGCTGGGGTGCTGCTGTGCCATATTTCTGCTTCCCATGTGGCAGTCAGGGCAGGCAGAGCTTTTGCCACCACAAAGAACAAAGAGGCTTGAACTGACATAGGCCTGCAAAATAATCTCGCTCAATTGCCACCATGTGAATGGCATCCTTTTGTCATCTGGTTTTGGGCTTCCCCTCTGGCCCCAGCACTTCACCCTAGACATTCATACCTCACTTTTAGTTTTTGGTGTTGGACACTCAAGTATGTCAAAGCCATTGGAGAGGCACATTTGCTCATTTTCTGGCAGTTTGTCCTCCACTTTCAGCCGTTTTCTGCTGCCTTCTATCTCTCTTGGCTTCTGCTTGTCCTCCAGTGATATCCTTCCTCCTCCTCCTCCCTGTTGCTGGCTCAGGTCAGTAGCTTCTGTGAGTGGCTCTGGCTCAAGAAACTGTGGTAGGGAGTTCACACCTTCAGAGCCTGGTCTTAAGGATACCAAGAGAGGCCCTAGGGAGAGAGGGGATGAGTGAGCACCCACAAACCACAACCAAAGAAATCAGCTGTAAGCAATTCACACAAACAAACAGCTGTAAGCAATTAATTCAGAGAGAGACATGGAAGCACCTGACTGGAGCAGCTTCCAGAATTTACAGTCACCAAGTTATTTTAGTTTCCAGCCATATTTACTATATCTCTCCTTTTCCTTCTTTCCTCTCTCTGGCAGGTAATAGGCCAGAGAGCTGGCAGCAGCTTATCCAAGCCCTGGGGAGCTGAAGAGGAGCTCTCCACATGCTGACCTTTGTTAATCCCGCTGAGCCACTCTTGTGCTGTCAGTGCTGGCTGGGCTGCTGCAGTCAAGGGGTAGATATCTTCCTGGTATGATTCCGACTGGAAGCAAACAAAAGTCCAGAGTAACTGTGCCTGCCAGATTTTGGCTTAAAGAGCTCTCAATAGAGGTGGAGAAATCAATTTATTCTCTCACAACACAGGGAGCATCATGAGCACTCACTGGCATGGACATAAAGTCTTTTCACCTGCTCTGAACCTCTCTCTCTCTGCTGCTCACCTCAACTCGGAAGAATTGCATCTGAAGGCCTAATTTAATTCGTGCTGGTAAGTCTTCAGACTGGGAGGAGGTTGACATAGGCTAACTTAACTCCCACAAAATTATGTTCCTGAGGATGCATACGTGGATACAAAGGATGGACAAGTCACAAAGCATCAGCTGATCATCAACTAACAGAAAGTGGCCAAGGAGATAAAGCTGGAGGAACACACCTGGTTGGGAGTTGGAATGAGCATTAGCTCTCCTGTGTCTCTGAATTCAAGGAATTCATGCCTTTTTTACATATTCTACTTTCTGGAAGTAGATAGCGCAGTAGTGACATTTCCCTTGCACCTATCTCACACAGTCACACGGGAGCTACCTTGGCTAGCTACAGATTCAAAGCCTGTTTCTTTCTCTAATGACACCAGCTTTGAGACTTACTCCTACATCACTCTCAGTGCAACAGGTTGTGCCTTGCATGCTGCAGAACAACTGTCTGTAACACAATTCCACCCAAGGGGTAGAGAGACCCATTAATTCCTAGTTCCCTGTTTCACCAGGGTGATTCTTCCTTCCAGAACGGAGATTTTTATGCCACCCAACATCAGCTCCAACCCCTCTCCCTCTTTCATCATTATGTCAAACAGATTCTAATGGAGAAGTTTACAGACATCTAGGAGACCTGGCAGCATGCCTTGGAAAGTCAGATACTAAACAGAGACCTAGTTCTTGAGTTACTCAGATAGGGTTTGTTTGCAGGGCTGCCCCAGAAACGGGCCAGGTATGTCCCTCATGCCAGGAGAGAGAAAATCTCCTGTTCTTCCTACTCTCCTGCCCCCAAGAGTCAGAGAGAGGAGGTAGAGTCCTCATTTTAACCCTGGTATGTGCCTCAGACATGAATATGAGCTGACATTGACTTACCCGTCGAGGCACAATCATGGAGATAGGCTCAATCAGGCTTTTAGTTGGAATCAGTTTGTAGAAACGGAAAATTTCACAAGCTGCCACATCAAGACCTCTCTTTGGCATTATTCCTGGGGGAAGAGCATGAAATAAATGTAGTATAAATCTCCTTAGGAAAGTTAGTATCATTAGCCGTGTGATAAGGGTCATCAAACAACAAAAGGAGTCATAGCATCAGCACCACATCAGCATGGTTTGAAGTCTGCATCCAAAACTGGCTCAGTGGCGCAAATGAGAAGACTAAATAATTTTTCTTTCCTGTCACATCATGTTGTTGCATACATGTGTGGTTTTCATGCTAAGCCTCCTGTTCCTTATTCATTCTAATAGGGTGCCAGTAGAGTGACCAGAACAGAACAGAACAGAACTAGCAGATGATGCCTCAGGATTAGAGCATCAGGATCCCTAGGAAGGGAATTCAGGACACCTAAACAACACCAGAATAGCTATATATAGCTGAAATACCTTCCAGGCAAGTATCCTTCCTCAACACTGTCCAAAAAGGGAAATGAGAATGAGAAAGGTGTGAACATCTATTCTGTCCATGTGTGTTTTAGGGACTGGCTAAGTCACACAAGGTCTCTAATCACCTGATAACCTCAGTGGATTTCTCTCCCATTAGCTTATACAGCCTAAAGCTATATCCACATCAATTTCCTTAACAAAAGAGATTCCCTGTGCTTGCAGGCCTTGCTTCATGGCACCCAAGTTTAGTTTTCTACTAATATCCAATGACTTCTTTAAGCAGTAGATTATATGTGCAAGTCTGTTGCTCCTTACATTATGCATTCATCTAAAAGTGAATCTAAACTCCACTCCTCCACGCAGTATTTTGTTTTGGTAATATGAAAAAGGAGGTTTTGTACAATAACCTCAGCAGTATGCTTCATCAGCTGAACAAAGCAGGTAAAGGAAGTAGACATGATTCATTTAGGCCTTTTAAAAACATTTGTACACTTCCTTTCCATTAAATGATTTTTAAAGAGACTATGACAATGAAAAATAAGGATGTTGTACTGGAAGTATTATAAAAACTGAATAATGAGGAGATCCTTACAGTTAGGTTTTAAATAATATATTCCTTCTAATTTTTTCTGAAGGCAACCTGCAGGCACAAAATTCAGTGCTGCCAAATATCTGTACTAATGTCCTCTAAGAGCAGGAGTGTCCACAGGTAGTGTGGAGGGTTATTAATGATCCTAGAAACATGTAGAGGAATATGACTCTTAGAGTGGGGTGGAAAAAGTTCAAGAAAGGGTTAACAATAAGGTCTGAGGGCTGAAAACTAAATTCTGTGACTTTAATTAGTTAAACAGGGGGTAGTACACAGACAGGTTTAAAAGCAAGGGTTTCCAAGGGAGGAGAAGTGACTTAATCACAGTAGATCTATTTCTAAATAGGAAATGTAAGTAAAAAAGAAGGTAGACTTCAATCAAAAGATTGAAAGCATTAAGCTGAAGATCTGTTACCAGAGAAATCACAGAGTGGGAATTGTAAACCTGTGTGGAAGAACCTGACCCATTCTCTTTCCTAAATAGTATTTTGGATAATCTTAGACTCTGGCAACCTCTAAAATAAAGAAGTCACAATCCTCTTGTAACATTAGACATTCTTCCACTCACCAATTCCCTTCTGTGGTGAGGGAGAACGATATTCCATCAGGTAGTTCAGGTATGGTTTCTCAGGGCTTATCTCATAGTACCGTATGTTTCCATCACCCTAAAGGCAGAGACAATCAACGTCAGCCAGACTCTGCTGTTCAGCATGACAGTCTAAGAAGAATTCCTGGCCCAAGAAGCCATGCAGGATCAACAATGAACCAAATGTTTACCCTCAAATTCCTATCCAGCTGTGTACCTCTGCACAGTAAACATGGTACATCTGTAAATATGGTAAATGTGGCCTGATGATGAAGCACCCACCCCATCTGCTTATATCCTTAGGTTAACATGATTCAGGAGCATCTTTGACCTCAATATGTCACAGAACAGGCTGACAGCAGAATCAAACAGGCCCGCGCTTGCTGATGTAGAAAGCACCTACCTTTCCCACCACGTAAAGCATGTGTGTGTCAGCATCATAGATGGGAAACAGTAGTCCTGAGGAGCCATCCAGATCCTCCTCCAGTAAAGGCACAGAAAGGTTATTCTGTACAGGACACAGGAAAAAGAGTCAGCTGCAGTCGCCTGTCAGTCACCTCAAGCCCAGGACACCTCACCTGAACCCCACCTGGCAGTGGCATGTGAGCAGAGCTCTGTAGTGACCCACAGCCCTGAGTAGGGGCCATGCACAGACTGCTGCAAAGCTCTGTGGGTGGGAAAGGGGGGTCTGTCCCACGCCTTGGTTGGGGGCAGGACATCAGCTCCTACCACTCTTAACACCCCAGGCATCTGGTGGCATTTCAGGGTAGATACAGTAAGAAATATTGCCTGCCTCTACATGGGCCAGACCTTGGGATGTGAAGGGGCCTTCAGGGTACACCTGCATCACTGGTGTAAAATTCACACTGAATTTTGCTCATGTTTTCTCAAAACTTCCAGTCAAGGCAATACTTCACAATGGTGCACCACCCACAAGAGCAGTCTGCATCACCCAAGCAGTCTCAGCACCGCTCAATGGGGAGGTGCCTGGTGCAAGGACAGAACCTCCCACTGGCCTTTTGCAGGAAAGCCATGTAGGAGGACACGGCACACCACTCCACATGCAAAGCTGGCATGTCTTGTACAAAGCTATCCCTGCGCTGCTGAAGGGCATGATTTTGGGAGAACCCACAGGGCAGACTCTGGTGTCCTATGGCTGTTCATGTGGCAATTCTCACATAAACATGTATTTAGCGTAGAGTTAATGCCCATTTTCTCCTGCAGAACTGACCAGCTGCAGGCTGCAGTAAGTCAAAGCTTCTGTTTAGATGCAAAGATGGGTGTGGACCTGAGAAAGAGGCCTGCTAGGCAGGCCCTGTGCCAATCCCTTTTCCTAAGGAGGCTTTACGTACCTTGCCTCACAGATCTTCCCACTGTATTCTTAAACCAAGCATGTAAAACCCTGACATGACACCCAGGAAGTGTCACAGTACTGTTCAGCATTGTGGAAAGCCTTCAGACTGCAGCATGGTGCTTTGCCTCTCACATGTGCAAAGGAGCCATGTCCAAATATAGCCAAAATCAGCAAATCATAGGCCTGGTCTACCAGCTTTATCTGGTAACAAAGCCTGACAGCACTACAAAGAGACAAAAGATTGTGCTGCATGGTGGTTGATGCAAAAGGACATATTTAGACACTGACAAAGTAAAAACATCTCACTGCATATGAAAGGGTAGATGAGAGCAGAGTTTCATAAGGCTAGCAGCCATCCTGACTAGAGATCATGTCTTGGAAATGACCAATTAAGCACTACCTCAGTACTCCACAATCAAAAATCATCAGAAATCAAAAACCCAACACACTTTTCTTCATTGAGGGCTTCATCTGTGTAGGTTGCGTCTAGAGCTCATGTCTCTTTCCAGCACCAGGACCAGTTTGCCAGTAAGACCAGTAAGGGCCACATTAAGTCAGAACTACAGTAACCACATAGAGGTCTTTTGAACAATTTCTTCTTGTAGTGGGCTGCTGTGCTTTAACCTCAGTCAGCAACTAAGTACCACACAGCCATTTGTCCTCTTCCCCTTGGTGGGATGGGGAAGAGAATCAGAAAAAGGTAAGCCCATGTTTAAGAACAGTTCAGTAATTGAAAAAAAAAGCAAAACATAGAACAATAACAATTGTAATGAAAAGGGAGAGAGAGGAATAAAACTGATGAAAAGTAAGTGATGGACAACATAACCACTCACCACTCGCTGACCAATGCCCAACTAGTCCCTGAGTAGCAATCCATGGCTCCTGGCCAACTCCCCTCAGTTGAACATGACATTCTATGGTATAGAATATCCCAGAATATATAGAATATATAGAATATATAGAATATAGTTCAGATTAGCTGTCCTGGATATCCTCCCTCCCGGTTTCTCATGCACCTGCACACTGGCAGAGCATGAGACACTGAAAAGTCTTTGACTTAGGGTAAGCACTACTTAGCAACATCCCGTATGTCAGTGTGTTTTCAATACTAAATCCAAAACATAACCTTGTGCCAACTACTAAGAAGAAAATTAGTTCTATCCCAGCCAAAACCAGGACATGGGCACAACATTCACTTTTTTCTCTTAGGCTTCTATGTTGAGAACTTCTCCAGAAACTCAGTCAGGTCTCAGAGCAGTAAAACTTATATACCCTTCAGGAATCTGACAGATCACTTCTGAATTGCTGTTATAAATCAATTCTAGCATATGTGGCAGGTGAAAAGTTAAAGTGACAGCAAAAGAGAGAAAACTGAAGCTGGTATGGCTAAGATCTTTGGTCCAACTCACTTGATCCCATAATGCAATTTGCCTATTATTCCACAAAGAAGTTCCAGTAGAAAACAACTTTTTCATGTTTCCAATGAATAAGACTTTATTGGCTCTGTGGGACTTGTAGCTTCCTTCCTGTAGAAAAGAAAGGACACTGCATGAGTAACATCTGTTGCATAGCTACATTTCATGTTACATACAACTCTCATTCATTCACATCTGAAAGATTTGCTCAGCCCAGCTGGACTACAGTCAGCAGAATTTCACAGGCATTTGAAAAAAGTGGCCTAAACTCTTCAAGATCACTCCCAAACGCTCAACCACAGATCATAGAATATTCTGAGTTGAAAGGGACACATAAAGTGTCACATCAAGTCCAACTCTTAAGTGAATGGCCCATAGCGGGATTAAACCCACAATCCTGGTGTTAGTAGCACCCTGCTCTGACCAGTGAGCCAATCTCACATCCCTAGTTATTGATTGGCATATCTCTAAGACTCTAGTAGTTGCAGTTTCTGTGTACACAAACCCGTGCAAATAGCTACAAAATGCGACCAGTTTCACCTAGCCAACAAAATACAGTGAAAAAGAGCAACCTTGATCATTTGGACAAATGTACACTTGCATCCACCTGTCCACCTGATCTCTACATTCCCTCCCATGATGTCCCTCAGAGAGCTGCAAGAGGTACCTATGAAAACAATACAATCCAAGTAAGGTTTCCAAGAGCGAGGAACATAGTATCAAGATACAAAATCCCTGTTTTCAACAATGACAGCAAGCATTCCATGGAAAGTAGAAGGGAACAGCACCATATAGTGCCTTGGGCAATGCAAGGCACAGATGCTTTGTCTTTTACAGCAATGAAGCTAGCTACCTAGGAGGGGAAACACTCCAAGAGGTGAGATCAGGTGGACCATAAACCTCTGAACCCAACCTACCTGTAGCACTGTTCCAGCACGAGGGTCTATCACACGTATCTTTCTGTCCCTGCAAGCAGTGGCAAGGAGACTGCCATCTGTGTTGAATGACATGGAGAGGACCACATCTTTGTGAATGTCAAGAACCTTCACTGGCTTTGAAAGTACAGCATCTTTGACATCAAGGTTCCAAACCATTATCTGGAGCAAAAATAATAAAAAAATCAGTCCTTTGCTGCCTCACACACCAGGCACTTAGTGCATTCTATTCACTTCTTCATCTTTTCTCTACATGTATAGGTCTTACCATCATAAGTGATTGTTCTCCAGAACTTAAAATAATTCCTGATACTAACAGCAATGTGTCAATGCTAGCTAAGAATGTCCAATATTTTAATTTCCTTTGCAGCACATTTTATACATAAAAGTAGACAAAATCAGTGCAGATAGAAGCCCTAGCACAAAGAAAAGTGGATGGCATTGCATGCTGTAACCAATTCAGTAAATGAGAAGAGCAAAGTAGACTGAAGTTCATCAGAAGACTGGAAAATTAGACAGTCCTTTTGAACTTACAGCAATATCCTTTTGCCTTTGGGTCACCATGGAATTTCCCCCTGAAGAAAGCTTCCAAACTCTTTAGTATCATTTTATAGCTTGAAATTAAAACAAATTTCAAAACACCCAGCCAAACAGGATGCCCTAGGAGCACAGACCCACCTTGTAATCATAGCCAGAGCTGAAGAGAATGTTGTCAGCAGTGGGATGCCATTCAATCAGACCAACTCTTCGAGCATGCCCAAGAAGTTCTTTCTTCGGAGTGGTAATGTTTCTTTTTAGCATCTGATTGGGGATGTCCCATATTTTAACCTGAAAGGCACAGGATGGGTCTTTGTGAGATTCATGAGAAGGAGCTAATTTGGAATTTACCAATAGCTATTAACTGCCTTGGAATTACTATTCCCTTTGTAGTGAATATGAATGCACTTGGCTTCTTTGAATGCCTGTCATTGTCACTTGTATCTTTACTTTTCTGTGGACCTGAAGATTCCTCTTTATGTTCTATCTTTAGACAGCAGTCCTACCAGGGTTTCTTTAAATTTGGCAATACAACCCCTAGACCTGTCAGCACAATTATGAGAAGTTATTCCCAAGAGGAAGAAGTAAACCACTGATATTGTAGAACTTGCCTCTTAACAAACTTTGAGCAGGAGCCAGCAAAACTGAGTCCCAAAAGATATAATAATTCTATGATTCTATGATATTATAGTAGTGATTGATCCAAGCTCAATCCCCGCCCTGTTCTACTGGCCGTCTTCATCCTGGTACTGAGGATCCATTCATTGTCACCAGGCAGAAGAGCTGAGAACTCCTCTGACCAGGTGACAGCTGTAGAAATGTGTCTCACAGAAAGCTGTGCTGAATGCTCTGCAAATGACACAGCCATTTGTCAAAGTTCACAGAACACCCCACAGGTGGCCTCAAAGCAGACATCCTGAGCAGAGACATGGGGCAGAACTGCACTGAAGCCACCCAGCACTGGGAGTGTGCTCTCTTGTAACAGGCCCACCTACAGCTCTGGGTCCTTCTAGAGGGATGCTGCATGAAGACAAAAATGCTCTGTCCTCCTGTGTTGGAACAGAACAACAGAGGAAACCAGCAAGAGGGGCTGAACCTATTTGGGTATAAAAGAAGTCTTTCTCACACTACCCCTAGGAACACAAATACTTAGGATGCTAACAGATGATTGATCCTTTGGCTCAATGAAAATTATTATGCTTGTGTCATAATTTTTCTAGTTCTTAGCCTGAAGCAAAAGTGAAATGCTCTTTGGAACATATCTTGTTGAAATAAGCCACAGCTGCCCATGTCTCCTGCTGTTTGGCTGATGAGGATCACTCCTTTCTAAGTAAGAAGCAGACCCAAATTCTGGGACCTCCTGGAAAACATCATAAGCTTTCTTCTCAGTGTTTATCCCAATGAGGAATCAAGCCCACCAGAAACATAAAGGCTATAGAGTCCAGCAGTATCCACATGAATTTCTACAGCAATTAGAGAAAACATCCCATTTTACAATCAGACCAACTGATTTTTTACAGTTTCAACAGCTGTCTCTAAAGGGCTGAGAGACTAGAAAAGGGAAAAATAGGTTGTGTTCATGCTGACACAAGAACTGCCTAGGATGAACCATCCACTCCTCATGCTGTGAAATGGTTGGTGATGAAAGCAGAGAAAAGCACCTCGGTGGAATCTCAGGCTGCATTAAATGGCAGAAATTGCCAGTTCTTTAGTGTGCAGAATAAGCAGGTCTTGGACTCAGGCCTGCAGAGCAAGCATGGACAATCCAAGAATGAACAAGCTGTCTGCATTGCTACACCTTGAAGAAAGGCTGATAAAATGAAGTAAAAGGCAAAGGCTTGCTCCTCTAACCAGAGAGGAGCAGATCTTCAACAAGTTGAACTCCTCATGCCTGATGATTTGCCACAAAGAATGGAAGGGGTAAGAGGATAAGCTCAAACTCTCAGGCCCTAGCCATTTGCATTGGCCTCAGTCCTAAGCCAGCCTGAAACAGCAGTGGGAACTGGAACTCAGTGTTCACAGAGAACTTAAAATCCTTCCCATGCCCAAAAGTACCATTCTACACAGCTCCAGCTATGCCCCACAAAAGATAGCTGTAGTGCTGCCAGATGAAAAATTGTCTGCACCTGGGCTAACACAATGCCTATTCTTCAAAAACCACTGGCCTGTGGAACTGCACAATGCTCATTTTGTAACAAGAACTGGAAAGCACCCAGCCCAGTTGTGCCAACTTTTACCACTTGATCAGGCAGTCAAGTATGACTTTGGGAGTCACCGACCACCAGGGACAACCAAAGAGATCCCCAGGACAGAAAAATGCATGTATAAAAGGGAGAGAAAATATGTTACTGATTTGAGGGAAATTATTTTTATTATATGTATGTTTGTTTAGGTAAGAATCAGTGAATATATATGTAAAACAAAGAATATAAACAGGAGTTTATTTTGTAGTCAGAATGCATAATATTTCAGATGAGATATCCCCTCATGCATCTGACTGAATAAAGAATGTCTGCTTCTTAATGCTACATTCATGTTAAGGAATTTTTATTTTTACCAATTTTTGGTAACAGTGTACCAACAAGACAAGCTCCAGAAAGGCTGGTTAATGGTCAAGAAACCTCCGAGAAATGTGGGAGAACTGAAATTTCCATCATCTACTCAGAAACTTGCAGCCTTCCTCAAAGGGAGGCCCAGCCCAGTAAGCAAACAGATGCATCCTTGCACACAAGTCTTATTTGCATTAGTGGCTTACAAATGCCCAGAAATGGGAGAGAGCACCAGGCTTTTAACAATAGACTGGGAAGACAGCTTTTCCTCTCATGTCCAGGCCAGTGGAAGTGGTGGACACCTCTGTGACCCCCAAAAGCCTTTCTCAATCTTCTGTTAAAACAGAGTATTGCCATGAAGATGTCTCAACAGCATGTCCAATCTGAGCTCTCCAGAACAGGCCAGGGTTAAAGTAAGATGCTGATCCCACAGAATGAGTCTGAAAGCAGACATGAGATGAGAAGGAAACAGCAGCACAGCAAACCTGAGGAGAGCTGGAAAGAAAACAATCTGTTCAGTATCTGGCTGCCCTTCAACTACACAGCATGAAGGAACAGAGAAGATGGAGCCAAACTCTTTGAAGGATCACAAGGAGAGCATCAAAGGCAATGGATGGATATGGCAATATGGCAATGCCTGGAGATCAGAGGCATCCCATTTTCCCTGGAAGGATACTCAACACCTGGAAGAAGGACCTAGTGAGGCCACAGAATCTGTAGCCTTAGAGATCTTCCCAGCTGATCTGAACAAGGCCTGGAACAACCCAATTCCCAAGTAAGGCTTGCAGGAAGTGACCTCCAAGGTGTAGGTACGAGGTATCAGGAAAGACAGTCGTACCAATAAACCAGTGTGCTGTCCCTGCTACTTAGCAGGCAGGGAGGAGATGTCTCTACACCATGTCACAGTGCAGAGGGCCCCTAAGATACCATTTCTTGGTGCTAGGATGAGGATGAGAGAGTGGTAAAAAGAGAGTACAGTCACAAACAGACAGACTTCTTGGAACAACTTTTGTACTGAGACCAGTGACATGCTCCACATTTCCATTCTTCAGTCTGAGGTGTGAAGTTGCTGGAGAAAACTTGAAAAGAAAGCCAGGCATAGTGCATCCAGTTTTGCAACCCCCAGTGCAAGAAAGATACTGATAAACTTGTGAGTCCAGGGGAGACCACCAGGATGATCAGAAGCCTGCAGCACTTTACTCTGTGAGTAGAAGCTGGGGCAGATGGGTTTGCTTGCTCTGGAGAAGAGACAGCTTCTGGGTAAATTAATAAAAGCCTTCAATACTTACAAGATTACTGAGAAAATTGAGCCAGGCTCTGTTCTTGAAATGCAGGGTAGGAGGACAGGATAATAAGTCATTAACTACACTGGAAGGAAAAAAATTCCCCATGGGAGGAGTAAAGAACAGAACAGCTTGCCTAGAGAGATGGTGAAAAAAACTACCCACCCTCCCTTTCAATGCAAATTCTTCTGTGATTCTGCAGCTGCAGTGGGATGTTTTGAAGACTGTATTCAGCTCTTACATGAGGCTCAAAAGAGTGGCCAAAACTGTGCTTTCTGCCATGCCATGCCATACTTCCTGCGACAGCATGAAAACTTGGCATACAGGTTGGAAGACAAAATAAAATATTTACCACCTATTTTACCAGTTGAGAAACTGAAAGAAGCCTTTAAAAAAAAAAAAAAAAAAGCCAGAGCAGTATCCAAACAACCAAAGACAAGTCACTAAGCAAGAAAGACAATCGAAAAAGTGTGTAATCAAGAGTGACTTTTTGGCAGAACTAAAATGGTAGAGCATGTGAACCAAGCCAGGGCTGGAGAATATGTCAGGAGAAACCTCCCTGATTCTGTAGGCAGAGTGAGAATAACCCAGTGAGATCTCATATGGGATCTCTGGAAAAAAAGCATGGTAGTTAGTCAGATGTCCTCGCTATCAAAGATGTCAACATCACACTTTTTACAAGATCTTTTGGAAGTGACCTTCTAGGAGGTAGATATGAGCTAAATTGTCCCTTACAAAGATGACTTGAATCTTTCAATTGCTATAGTGTCTGCATCTTAACCATACTAGCTTCAGCCATAGCACCCACTGCAGAGCTGTGTGATGCATATTCCTCACCACAACTGATCCAGCATTGACTTTACAGAGCAGCTGACTGCAGGAACAAGCCCAAACTTGCTCTGTGGGGACTTAATCTGAAAGAGCTGGTCCAGATAATACTGTGTTGAAACTTTTATTCTAAAGTACAGACAGAGTTTCAAAGAGATTAAACTTGAATAGCCATTCCATTTTAAACTCATATTTTGTTTTTATCACACAAACACACCAAGAAAAGGAAAAAGTCCCCAAAAAACAGATCTTCCTCATTACACTTTGGAATATTGTCTGGAAGGCATCACGCACGTCTGAACTCAGAAGAAAGAAAAGAATCTTACTCTTACCTGACTTCTTAAATAAGTATATGCATGCTTTCACATCTCATCCATGAGCTTTTTGTTTCTTTTAACTTCATTCTCCAAAAAGCACATTACCCAGGTACTAACAGAGAGTAGAAGGTGGTAAACTTACTGTGGCATCTTCTGAACACGAAGCTATTACAAAGTCATTGAATGGGTTCCACTTGATGTCCAGAACATTTCCTTTGTGCCCACATACTTTGGGATAATGCGGGTCAAGCTTTCCAGTCTAGAAAAAAAAAATCATCAACCTAAAGTGAGCCATGGAATTACAGAACATTTTCAAGGCAGCTCCAGAAAGAAACTTGTTTCTGCTTGTTGTTCTCCAAATGACCTGGGTGCTCTCTGTCTGTTAAGGATGTTAAGGTTGGGTTTTTGCCGTTCCTGATAGTCAATTCTTGATGGCACCACTGTAAAGAAAGGAAAGACTGCCCAGGCATTCCTCAGCTGCTGTGAAAACATTTCTGTGCATGTCTACACGTGTATAGTAAGACAATATTAGGTTCAGGCACCAAAATGTAAGTTGGAGAAACATCTATGAATGAGGTGAATCTTCTATATTTTTTAAAGATCTCTTGATGGGGGACAAACAACAGCGAACTGTCCTTCAGAAGACATTTCCTACAAGCAGCAAAAAAAATTGTTTAAGTTTTGGGTTTAGCAAAAAAGGTGACACAAACCACAAATTACAAAGTTTTTCTTTCAGCAGGCTATCTATTTCTCTCTGGTGTTCAAATCCAGCCATTCACCAAAATCAATCAGCATTCTGGACTCTCAAAAAAGGGGAAGAAAAAAAAAAAAAACCACGTTTAGGTGGCACCTGCACTGGTACAAATACTGCACACAGTGCCCAAAGGTGTATCGAGAGCCATGTGCCACATGGGGGCTGTGTTGCACTGAACAAACCCACACTGCCGGCACGGTCTCTGCTGGAGAGTCGAGTCTGAGTATTTTATGGCAGAAAGGGTGGTGGCGATTTTATTACCATCGAAGCAACACTTGCTTCTCTCTGTAAGAAGAGAGAAGTATGGGGAGCCGCCTGAACCACCCTAGGCATCAGTTCAAGAGCAAAATTCAGTCACCTAAGAAGGTGGCAAGCTGGTGGTGGTTACCAGCTTACTGCTTCCTACCTGGAAGAATTGTAAATCAAAATGATTGCAAACATGTGCTCTCGCTAGAAAGCTGACACTTCTGTAGATGCACTATTCCCTACACATCTCCACAGGTGGGCCTTAGGAGAGCAGAGCTGAGGGGAATCACTGCTGTCCCTAACCAGACTGTAAACAGGATATAATTTTCCCAGTTTCAAATTCTGAGGGTTTTTTGCAATTTTGAGTGCAGAACAGGATGCCAGTGTGTTACAATTCTGGCTTCACTGGAAAGTTTGTTGCATAAACTGGGACTAACCTGCTTTAAACTGAGCATCCAAAGGGCTTTGAAATGTAAAATACTGTGTTTTTTTTAAACTACAGTCTGAAACAATTCCCTTTTATAACAGCGACAATGCAAAGAGATTTGGGAAGGCAGAACAGAGATAAAAGGCCTTTAATAGGACGCACTCCTCCACCCATAGTATCCTTTTGTTGGCTTCAGAACTTGGTTCCATAATGACAACTAAAAGGGATGGACAGCTGGATCCACAGGGATCCCTTGATCCATAAGTGAACTCTGTCCCCTCCCAGAGCTAGTTACCTGTCTGCTCTCCATTTGGGGAAACTCCCAGTCTGTCCTAAGCCCACTTTGCCTGGCCCATCCTTCAAAGCTCTCTTACCCCACTCCCACTTCCCCAACAGGCTTTGGAAAAGGAGCACTTGCTCTTCTGGCCACCTGCCCCACTGCAACTGGGACTCATCACACACCAACCCCCCAAGAGCCAGCAAACAAACATGGCATAAAGCCAGAGCTGCTGGTCCAGATGCACATCTGCATATGGGAGTGAAGGTCTTCACTGCTGGAGGAAATGTCATTCTAAAACTATTTCAGTAACTAGATCTGTTGTCTTTCCATGACTTCCACAGTTGCCTGCAGAGCTTGTAAAATGAGCAGTTTTTCAACCACTCCCTTCCTAAAATTCTAGCATTTCTGAAAAGCTTGGAGCTCACTGACAAACATAACTTGTAGTAGAACATCTGTCAAAGCTCTCACAGCAGATTTGTACAGGGTAGATTACTGTGAGGGAGGTCAGCCCTACCTCTGCCCCTAAAGGGCACCAGCACAGTGCTAAAATACGTGTCAGTTACCTAAGGCCAGAGGGGTCATCATCAGTTTCATTTTACAGTCCATGTTCCCAGGGAGAAGGGAGGAGAGTTTGTGTCTAGGAGGTTTGCACAGCCCCAGATGTCCTCCCTTTCACACCTGGTGCTGACACATTGAAAGACTGGAGATTGCAGACCTGGGCACAAATTATCTCCCGTCTCCTGGGACCCTGTTCTCCCTTTCATTTTGCTGCAGAGGAAGGGACAGATGCAGTCTCAACCAAGTCTGGTCATCAGAGAAGAAAAAAGGCACAAAAGGCACTTCCTTTGTGCCTCAAAGGAAGGCCACAAAATTTCCCTCCCAGTCAAGATCTTTCCTTGGCATGCACTTCCCCAGCACATCTACACCCAGGCCACACTGTGGGAAAGCAGCTGGTCTCTCAGTTACAGTCAGTGAGCTCGTGTCGCCTTGAACTTGCAAGATTTACAGTCAGTCAGCCTGTCCTGGGCACTAGGCAGCCCCTGTGGCCACAGCCCCTTCCCTCTCTGTTGACATGTGCTGCTCTTCCACCCAGCTGGTTTCATGGCACATATTCACCAGGTTGTCACTGACACACCCTGCAACAGACCATTTCCAAAGTGGAGGCAAATATTCGATTAATTTCTTACAAGGCTGAATGCAAAGGCCCTCTGAAGGGATGGTATCTAGGGCAAAGAACTCATTCTCAACATAACCTCCACTGTCCCCAGCCCTACCTCACCCCCAGGCTCTCAGAGAAGAAGACTGATGCAGAAGGAAAGAAGTGGTGTTTATTCAAGGAGAGATGAGAGAGCTTGGTGTTTATGACTCAGCAGCAGAGGAGAACAACAAAAAACAAGGAGGTGCTGTTAAACAGAGCAAAGCTGAGGCTTCATTCAAAGACATCCTTAGATAGACAGCCCCTCTAGTAGCAACAAATGCAGAATGAACTAAAGAAAGCATTGAAGGGAGGGACAAGAACAGCTCCCTGAACAGGTTGTTTATCCTCCTCAGCAAATGCAGACCTCCTTCTCCTGGCCACTATCTGTTGCTTTCACCAAATGTGTGACATCCTGGCTCTTGGGCTTTTCCTCCACACTTTGTCCCACTTGGGATGTATCTGCTTCTCATGAATCCAGCCAAAATAACCACAGTCAGCTGTCCATTGTAAGAGGGCAATACTGTCCCAGACAGGGCCCCAGAACAGGCTGCCTTTGATGCTCTGGCAGCTGAGGGCACAAGCCAAGTGTCCAGTACACTGTGCCATGGCTCACCTTCACAGGGGCAGATGGCAGTCACAAAAAACACGCCATCCCAAGCACATGTCAAAAGTCTCTGTTTTGCACCAGGTGGTAGCACTCTGGAAGTGTATCAAACAAAACAAAGTAGCTGGTATGGCAGGTCCTGACTCAGGGAATCCCTTCCTTTGGGTGGCTGAGGCTGCTTTACCCCCCAGCATGGGTCAGGTATTCAGAGAACAGCTGTGTGAAGCGCCTAATTTCCCTGATGCACAACCTAAGGTTAACTAACCCTCAAGGGACCAACTCCTCTCCATTTTGAAGCCATTAATTCTTCCAAACTCAGCAGCATCCAGACCAATGAACCCCACATCTGAACTGCAGCACCATTTACATCTGCTGCTAACACTCTACTCCCTATTCTCCAAAATCCCCTTCACCAAACAAATCAAGAAGAGTTGCTCCTTAAACTTCTTCTCCTCACAGCTTTTTACATCTTGCCCATTTGCCTTTTTTCCCAGACTGATTGAGGCCTGACCTGCAAAGTCTTTCCTCACATGAAAGTATTTTAATATTTTCATTGACATACTTTAATTATCCTTTTCTGTATCTTTTTAGTTCTGCCATGTTACCATGCCTTTGATTTCTTCATTCAGTATTTCAGAACTGGGTGGAGTATCTGAGCAGGTGTAAGAAGGAAAAATTACTACAAAGAGTACCCAAGCTGAGAAGAGGTGAGAAGACAGAAAAATTAAGAGTAAGCAGTGCAAGCACCTTCAGCTACTTTTGCCAGCACTTGAAAGCTTGGTCCCACACCACATCCCAGAGTCAACAGCTGTCTGCCTACACATGCAGTTCTGTGATAAAGACAAGTTGTTGAGCCTCAACAGACCATCATTGCGGGGGCAGAAGTGACTCAGTCAAGAAAAACAGGGTAGTGGTTAATTTTAGAAGGACAGTCTCTAAACAGCATCAGCATTGAAGGAATGAATTAACAAAGTCCAGAAGGGCCGGAAACTGTGCTAGGTTCTTCAAGCACAACCAGTTCACTTTCATCCTTAGCAAATATATATTGAAAAAGTGGCATTGCAATAACACCATCAATTAACTTTTAATTAAAGGCTGAACTTTTGCCTTTCATCTGTTCTGTCCTGATTCCAGAGAGATCATAATCTCATATTGAAGTTAATCCACATCAGCGCATGCCTAATTTTACTGAAGCAATAAACATCAGACAGCCAGCTTCTCCCTGTCATCAGATCCAAAGTCATCAAAACTCATATACATGGGATTTGTTTCTGAAAGGGAAGTCTTCACAGCATCAAGGCTTGAAGTTTAAGAGCTTCATTGCCTGATAACTGTCTCCATTCTTTCACAAAGGAGACAGTAGAACAAAACATACCATATTCTCCTTTGGTCACAGCTGAATCCATGCCACTAAAGCATCTTTCTGGTTTTGTCCTCTGTATCCACTAAGTACTTTTCAATTTGTAGTTTCTCCCAGGAGACAAACATCTGAACAGCACATTATGCTGATTATACAAGAAAGGCAAATGAGTTGTAAAATGAAGCAAGGTGTCAAAAATCTGCAAGCAGCAACACAAGACATATAAATACACACATGCCAGGAGACACCTGCTAGGGCAACTGGGGCCTCTTCCCTTATTTTGCCATTTGGGTCACAGCACGAACTGAATACCCTCTGCAGTCTAGCTCCCTAGAAAGGCCGTGCCCCTGCAGGCTCGTGGCTGCTCTGGAAGCCAGCTGGCCTTGGGGAGCCCACCTGCTTGATGGGGATGACGAGGAAGGCGCCGCCGCCCGCGCACTCGGTGACCACGGCGATGAAGCTGGGGTTCACGGCGCAGAAGTGGTTGTCCTGGACGTTGCGGGTGATGGGCACGCAGTCGTAGCACTTGTCCTTGCTGGCGGCCTTGCCATACACGTGGCGGAACTTGGAGCTGCGGTACTGCGGGCTCCACGACATCTGCAGGGACAGAAACACGACGTAAGGACAGGCAAGGCTTGCAGGACCCCACTGCCCTCTCCCCACCACAGGCTCACCCTCCCCACCTGGGCTGCTCACAGCAAGCCTCAGCCAGCAAGCTGTAAAGGCAGTTTTCTCCGGTGCTCACCCTTTGCCACAACCCTGTTGCACATCTCTGATGGAGAGAGGAGAGTGTGGGGAAGAAGCGACAGCTCTCAGCATCACCAGCCAGCTGGGCTGTGCATGGGCCAGCAGTGTCCCTATCGCTGGGGCAGGGCCACGTGGAAGCAACTTTAAGACAAGATGAATTCTGGTATGATAGGGTTCAGAAAGCATGAAAAATACAACATCTTGGGTAAGCATGACAGATGGTGAGTGAAAAGCCAATCTGGATGCATGCTTTTTTTAGCTGGTTCAGGACCAAACTTACTCTAAAATTTGCTGACATGATCAGAAAAAAAGAAGTTTGACAGATCATAGGAATAGTTACAGTCACCTGTTGATACTTTTTCCACAGACAATTATGTTCTGCATGTCTGGTTTATAACTGCACTACAGCCCTCTGACAGAGTATTTTAAATGGTGTTTAAATGACACATAAAGCATGCTAAACACACTTAAGAATCCCTTCTCACACAGAGCAGTGAGACTTAATGGAACTGATGTAACTGTTTTCATAAAATCATAGAGTTACAGTCATAAAATGGATTCAGTTGAAAGAGACCTGGAAGACCATCTAATTCCAGCCCCTCTGACACGGGCAGGGACACTTCCCACCAGACCAGGTTGCTCAAAGCCTTATCCAAACCAGCCTCAATCACTGTCAGGGGTGGGACATCCACAGGTTTTCTGGGCAACCTGTTTCAGTATCTCATCACCCTCACAGTAAAGAATTTCTTCTTAATATCTAATCTAAGTTTCCCTTCTTTTAGTCTGTGTGTATTAGTCCTTGTCCTACCAGCACTCTTCCTGATGAAGCGTTATTCTCCACCTTCCCTGCAGAACACTTCAGATATTGGAAGACTGGTATGAGATTTCCCTGCAGCCTCCTCCAGGCTGAACAGTCCAAACTTTTTCAGCCTGTCTGCATAGGGGAGGTGCTCCAGTCCTTTTAACAACTTCATAGCCCTCCTCTGGACTCACTCCAGCAGCTCCATGCCATTATTATGTTGGGGACACCAAAACTGTATGCACTGTTCCAGGTGGGGTCTCACAAAAGCAGAGGGGTAGAAACCTGTCCTTCAACTGGCCATTTTTAAATAGGGAACTATCAGTGCTAGTCAGAAAAGGTAAGTAAGACTATTAAATCCAGATCCCAATAGATTTAGAGAGCAAAAGGCATAGTGTGAGTGTGGTCAGAAGATTCTACTGCCCAGATGAAAAGAAATGCAGATCAGGCAGGAAGATTATGGGTGAAAGAGCACCTCACACAACAGCTGGGAATATAGGCAAATACTGGCAGAGGGCATGCTTTTGCCCCATACTGACCTCTTTAATGTGTGTTTGGTGAACAGTATTATCAGTGATGCTGGATCAACAATACTCCAATTTGACAAGAGAACCCAACCAAGTAGCTTTTGAGCTACAGCAAGGCTCAGACAGCTCACTCACATGCTTGAAGGGTGAAGGGAAGCATGCATGCACTCAATAGCAGGAAGCCAAGTGCATCATCACCTGACAAGCATAGGTCCAAGCAATTCTAAACCAAAATGTCCGTGTTGCTGGCATGACTATCAAAGGCCAAGAAACTAGGCAGTCAAACTGGAATTTTACAAGCTCTCATCAATACAAAGATCCACAAAGTTCACATCCTGTGTCACACTGGAAGATTTGGACTGTGAACAGTACTAGGACACAAGTTCTATCCTATTTCCTGCCTCCTCCCAATTCTACTGACAGCTCAGAGCCAGCTCCACCTTGGACAAATACACATGCCTGTAACATTCCTGGCAGATCACTAGTTACTTTCATAGTCATCTTTCATAGTCATAATCACCTGTGCCAAACAAAAAGGGAGAAATGCCAGTTATTTGAGAGAGAAAGAAAGCAGCAATCCTGAAAGCTGATCTTGGAAGAAGAGATGTACACAGGCAAAAAGCAAGCTGATATTATATGCAATGAGGATATATGGGCTAGCTCCCCAAACAGCCCCAGAGGTGCAGTGTTCTCAAATAATTTCATGCTCATTACAGTTGTTTAGTGGTTAGGTTTACTCACAATGGGGCAGGGGGGAATCACTGCATTTTCAGATGCAGCAGTATTCAGCAGTTGCTTCTTACAGCAGCATTACTATCTTTCCAAAGGAACTAAATTCCCTGGGTGAAGGGATTTCTAGCCACACTGCTCTTGAGTTGGGAGAGAGTGTCTGGTCTGAAGTTTCAAGCCTCTTCTGGAGAAAGGAGTCACCCAGCACGCAGGAGCCTTTATTGAAAAAGTCAGAACTCTCCACCTAGAGAAGCTCAGAAGGATCTTATCAATGCACACCAATACCTCAGAAGAGGTACTACAGAAGACAAGATCAGACTCTCCTCAGCAGTGCCCAGCAACTGGACAAGAAGCAATGGGTACAAACTGAAACTCAGAAAACTCCATTTATATGCAATGAAACACTTTTTCTCTGTGAGGGTTGTCCAATACTGGCTCAGGTTGCCCATAACATTATGGAGTCTCCATCCTTGGAGGTATGGTCCTGGGCAGCTTTTCTAGTTGACCCTGCTTTGAGAAGGGTTGGACTAGATGATCTCAAGGGATCACTTCCAACCTGAACTGTTCTGTAATCCTGTGATTTTAGGGCCTCTGGATCTCAGCCATGTGTATCTTGTACTGCCCTAAGGATGCCACTGCCAACACACCAAGATGCACACCCATACAGGCAGACTTTCAACCCAATAAACCTGGAGTGTGCCTTGCAGGCTCAGCTTTCTCACCTGCTCCTCTAACAGGAAGTAATGACAACACAATTCTTCCTCATTCATAAATACAGCTGTTTGGACAGGCAACCATTTTCAAAAAAGTGCAAAGAACAACTGGTA
The DNA here is from genome assembly GCA_034336665.1 of Luscinia megarhynchos. Lineage (NCBI taxonomy): Eukaryota > Metazoa > Chordata > Aves > Passeriformes > Muscicapidae > Luscinia > Luscinia megarhynchos. The sequence continues at coordinate 46,615,121 of CM067592.1, read as the reverse complement.
TAAGGAATGGGGGAGGAAGGGGGAGAAAATTATGGAAAAATACACCAATATTTCATCAGTAAGACAGGATTACTTTTACACTGCAAAAACCGGTACTACTATCTCCAAATAATTGAAAGGCATAGTTGTGCATTTTGTGTCTGAAAATTAAATGTTTTGCACAGTCCCTTAACAATATCCTTTCCCTGAATTTTTTTTGACTAACAGCACTAGCTTTCTACCTGCACCAGAGGGCTGGCCCCAGTGCAGAGGGTCTCTCCTTGCAAGTTTGAGCCATGTGAGCTCAAGGACCTGAAAATCCTGTGTGTGCAGCACTGGGTAAGGCCTGAAGCCAGAACTGAGGGATCCCCAGCTCGCCTCACTGCTTGTGGGACAGCAAGATGCCAGGGTGCCCACAGCAGGGGCACGCAGATCACCCGTGCACACTGGGCAGCACACGTGGACACATATTTTGAGAGGCTGCTGGAACTGAGATCTGAGATCTGTCTGGCCAAAGAGGCAGAAACATCCCTCACTGACTGCTCAGGTGCCAGCACATAGACTGACCCTGAACTGACAAAAGGGTAGAAGTGACTGATGAAGGGATTACTGACCTTCTGCCAAGGTAGCACAGAGCCCTTTGCATCCTGGAGAAAGAAGGAAGGCAGCATAGCCTTTGCTACCCAGGAATCGGCCTCCTGCCTTCCCTCCTCATCATCCTGACCTAATTCCCAGTATTGCCAGCCTCCCTGTGGGAGAGGGGAGAACTGAAATGGTGGGAGACAGTGCAGACTATACTACTGTTCATGTATTTCTACAGCTGATGTTAAGACCAATGTCCCCTCACTCAGCTCTCAGGGACCAAACCATTGTGGTTTTCCCTACCACCTCTGCTAGCAAAGAACATTGAGTAGGTCTTTTCCTGAAGCCAAGAGTTCCTGGAGAAGGACACAAAGATTCCAACAAGTACTTCTCAGATCTCTGCTTACCAAGTTGGATACCAGCTTTTTCGGGCTGGACAGTGTTTCCAGACAGCTTCTGCCTATTGAGATGTGCAACCCTAGAACTGGAACTAGAATTATCTCATGAAAGAATATATAGTACTTTACACAAAATAGAGTAAAATACATCCACTTGCTTCAGCTTTCCTCAGTGCTGGCATAAAGAGAGGAAGTAGCTCCTCTGCCTCTGAAATCAGGATAAGAGATATGAAAAGGAGACTTGGTTTAAAATTACTTCTGTAGCCTCTCACTGTAGCCGCTCCTTGGTCTTGACTCTGAAAGAATGTAACATGGACTACTCTGAGAGGCAGATCTGATTGTGAGGAGAGTCTCAACTACAAAGCAGAGGAAACTTCATGAAAGCTTGATGCAGCAAGTGCAGTCAGCAACAGGCCATGGAAGGAAGAGCAGAAGGGAATCAACCAAGAATCTGTTGCTTCGTTATCTTTTTTTTCTTCTTTTTTTTAAGACAGAGCTTAGCAGTCGGGTCTGAAATTATGAGATTAAAAAGCCAAGCCATAGCAAATCTCACACTGGTGCTCAGAACAGGTATAAATTTTCCTTCTGGCACCTGAAAGGGTGCCTAGAAAACCACTGAGGTATTTTGAAGCCCTCAAGCACAGCCTACTCAGATCTTTGGTGCTTACCAAACACAACTGTCAAAATGGTTGTGTGACCTCTAGAGAACATGCAGGTAAAGACTGAGGCTCCAGTTCTATCACTTGTCTTAAGTGTAATAACACACTTAAGAAGAATTCAAAACAAAAAGGTTTTGTGGAGTTGTAATTGCATCCAGATAAGAGCAGAGAGAACATATGAGAAGAACAGCTCTGCAGACACCAAGGTCAGTGGAGAAGGAGGGGCAGGAGCTGCTCCAGGCACGGGAGCTGAGATTTCCCTGCAGCCCGAGGTACAGACAGACCATGGTGAAGCAGCTGTGCCCCTGCAGCCCATGGGATCCACAGGGATGCAGAGATCCACCCACAGCCCATGGGGATCCACAGGGATGCAGAGATCCACCCACAGCCCACGGGGATCCATGGGGGATGCAGAGATCCACCCACAGCCCATGGGGATCCACGGGGGATGCAGAGATCCACCCACAGCCCATGGGGATCCACAGGGATGCAGAGATCCACCCACAGCCCATGGGGATCCACAGGGATGCAGAGATCCACCCACAGCCCGTGGGGATCCATGGGGGATGCAGAGATCCACCCACAGCCCATGGGGATCCACAAGGATACAGAGATCCACCCACAGCCCATGGGGATCCATGGGGGATGCAGAGATCCACCCACAGCCCATGGAGGAGCCCCATGCTGGAGCAGTGGGTGCCTGGAGGAGGCTGTGACCCTGTGGGAGACCTGTGGAGAGAGGGGCCCTGCTCCCAGGCTGGAGCAGCCTGTCCTTGGAGGCTGCACCCCGTGGAAGAGTGACCCACACCACAGCAGTTTGGGAGGGACTGGTGCCCATGAGATGGAGCCAGGTCAGAGAAGCTCATGGGGAACTGTCTCCTGTGGGAGGGACCCAAGCATGCAGCAGGAGAACAGCTCCCCTCCCTGAGGAGTGGGAGCAGCCTCGGGTGATGAACTGACCACAACCTCCATTCCCTGTCTCCTTGCACTGCTGGGGAAGGAGGGAGAGGTGTGGGGAAGGTATTCTTAAGGATTTATTTTACTTCTCATTATTCTGCTCTGATTTTGTAAGTAATAAATTCACTTCGTATCTCTAACTTGAGCCTGTTTTTCCTATGATGTTATTTGATGAATGACCACTCCCCATTCCTTAATCTCAACCCAGGAACTCGTCATTAAATTTTCTTTCCTCTGTCCAGCAGCAGAGAGGAGTGAGTGAGAAGTTTTGGTGGGTGCCTGGCATCTGGCCTGGGTCAACCCACTACAACCATGCATGACATTTGTGAATTCTGGATGAATTTATCTTGGTCCTGGACAAAATAACCACATGGAAAAAGTGAAATATGTTGGAGGAACGCCAGACATATGGTAGCTCAATCCAGATCAAATAGAGAGTACCCTGTATTCTGGCACCACAGTATTTTGTGAAAGACTCACATCAGCAGAGTCAGCCCCAACAGTGTAAAAACTCAAAACTTAGCAACACTTTATCTACCATTTCTCATCTTTTATATCCTTAGTGTTTTTGATATCCCTGGCAGTGCTGGGAGCAGACCAGGAAATTATTTTCCTTACATCCTGGGAAAGGCCAGAAAGAAGATTGATGGGCACCTTATCTCCTACAAATGCCAGTTTTTGGGTGCGGTTCCACACACTGCTAGGAAGCACAGTCATGGACTGCTTGTGGTCTGGCACCTTCAGCCCCATCCACAAGCTGATTTCTCTTACCCTGAGCAGCAAATTAATGCGGGGGAGGACGGGAATTATGAAAACACAAGCAAACAAAGAAGCAAAAGACCACAACAACAACCAATCGCAAAACCCATCCTGTACCAAAAACCAGAACAAGGCACTTGAGCGGAATCAGATCATAAAAAGTATCTGATGTGGGTTAAAAAGAGCTCAAATAATAGAGTCACATCACATCTGGAAGGAGGAGAACTGGAGTGTTTTGGCAGCAGTGAGACCTCACTCTGCTCACCCAGGACACCACAGCCAGGCAGTGTGCCCATGCCACCCCAGGAAACAAGCGGCTATGAAGCAGAGCTCATTCCCCTGTGAACAGACATGCACAGCTATGATGGCACCAGAAGACCAGGGAGCCAGGACTTCCATGCATCCTGCTGCTGATTGCCAGGAAGGTGACTCATTTTGTACTTGCCAGGTGCAGGACTATCAGGTACCACGCCTCCACCTGCCAAACTCCAAGGGCTCAGCATTGTGACTCTTTCAGAGCCAAGAATGTCTGCTGCCACCCATCCCAATTCAACAATGAGCTTAGTGTTGGTGACAATTCTTCACTGACTTTATACAAGGGGGAAGGCTGAACAACCCCACCATTTACCAGCCTGGATGTTCTCCATTCTTTCCTTCCAGGCATATTCCCTACTCTGAAAATACAAGCAAGAAATGAGGTAGACTGGCTCTGTGCTGAAATATCAAGTCATGGCATGAGCTGTCTGTATTTCCAGGAGAGAAGTGACATGTAACAAGTGTGCAGACAAGAGGATGCTGTATACTGCGTGCTCACTCTCCACTCCATTGGCCTGCACTGGGATTTCTGTTCAGCTTGGGCTTCAGTCACTAGCAACATGAAGACAAGACAACAGACTTCAGCTCTGGGCACTGCTCTTGAGGATGTGCCAGAGAGTTAGAGGAGAATTCAGGGCAGAGCTGTACGGATCAATGATCAGGGGTGTGAGATCTGCTAAGAAATCCTAAAAACATTGGGATGGAGATAAAGGAGGGAAGCCATGACAGTAGGCTTCAAAAACAGAACAAGTTGGTACAAGGAGGATATAAATCATTTGCTTTCAAAGTCTAGGGGAGACAAGAAAGTGTGTTTTAACTGCATCAAAGAAGTTTCCAATTAGGCAGCAGCAAAACTTTTATCAGTCATAGGAGTGGGAGAGAGAATGGCATTAATCTCTCCTGGCATTTCCCAGGCAGATTCAATAAAAGCCTAGCAATGACAACAGAGCTACAGCTGCTTCTGATTTGGACAGAAAACAGACTCAGTGATGGAAGAGAAATCAGATAATAATTTTAATTTCATATGCAGTAAGTCTGCTGTGTCCAGAGTGTGGCAGGGCTACACACCCACTCATCCTGGCTGCACTAACCCACTCAGAAGTGCACCCGGTATCTCCATTTTCAGTTGCAGTGCTTAATGCCAAAATCTCGATTTTTAACATCTAGGGACAAAACAGCTGAATCAGACACAGCTACTTGAGAACAATCTGCTTCACTATGGTACCAAGAACTGAGTTGCAATTAAAGCTGTTTAGCAGTGGCCATGATTCCAAACATTGACAGACTAGCTCCTTCCAAATATATCACTCTTCAGGGTTACTATTAAGAGTGGTATAATGGTAAATGAAAGCCAAATTTCAATTTCAGTTTGTTTGTTTGATGCAGAGTTTGAGCTGAAACCATTTCCACTGCATTGTAAAAACAAGTAGGCCCTATTTCCTCGAGATTAATCTCAGCAGCCCTGTGAGACTGCAAAAAGGACTTGTAGAGGGACAAGACCACCCCATCAAGATACAGACCTGAAGATAATGGTGAGCAAAAGCAGAGATCACATGCCATCACCATAAGGGAAGGAATTTAATACAAAAAATGGTACAAAAACACCACCTGGAGAACTCACAGGAGCTGAACAAGTCCAGCAGGCACAAGAAATTTCTGCTCTTGGCAAGGACACATGGAGCTCCTTCGGGAAGGTGTCTGAGGAATCTGGCACCAGAAAGTTTTTCAAGCTAACCAGGCTGGAAATCACCTTCCTGTTTGCAGAGAGCTGCTCTTGGTGCCCAGAGCTGCCCCTGGCCCATGCCAACACCCTTCTCCTGTGGGACCCGGCTCCAGACACGAACTACAGCCTCTCTGCACCTCTTGCACAGCAGGGTCATGGCAACACCCAGCACCCATCCACCCAACACTCATCCATCAAGGCACAAGTCCCTGACCCCTTCTTGACTCCCTCGGGCCAACTCCTGTCACTGTGTCACTGATCCAAGGCAGTGAAGGGAGGAGCTCGCAGCTGACTCCTCACACAAACAGGCATTCTACTCCCACCACCTGTAAGATACCCAAAGCCTTTTCTACAAGTTTCATACAAACCACCCCTGTGCAAGCACAAGAATGCTGCCTGCAGAACACCACATCAGGTGAGTTTTGTGAGTCTCTCACAAGACTGTATTACAGTCATGGCATGGAAGCAGGGCACATAAAAGCTGTGTGGATTGCAGGAGCAGCACTCAGTTAAGCCAATAACAGTTTGTGAATTCTAACAGAAAGCTCTCCAGCTCTGTCTGGCTTCAGGTAAGCAACACAGGTAAGGGATACACACTGCCTTTCTCTGCTCTTGGTCTCTGGATCATATGGGCCACTCACCTTTGTGGGTGCCCTGCAACTCAGAATATTCTGTGAAATCTCTGAAACACTATTGCAGTGATCAAAGAACAGACAGAGCTCTTCAGGAGACTGGCACAGCATCTCCTGAAGAGATAAACTTGTACCCTTTCCGCATCCAAACCCACACTCCTCAGAACACCTGGGCTCAGAGGCTTCCCATCCCTAGTGCACAATGGATCCACTGCCAGATCCATCATGTGCATGGTACATGCCCCACGCTGAACAATTGTTTTCTGTTCTCTTGTGCTGCACACCTCTGCTCAGAGTGGAAACACGTGCCAATGAATGTTGGCAATGAATAATAATGGTTATGTTTGCTTCACCCAGCTTGGTGCAAGGAGTCTCCCTTCTCCTCAAGACCTGCTGTCCACCTGGCATGTGTTGTAGTCCTGAAGAAAGCTGCCCTGGCATCAGGTGACACAGGCTGAAATCCAGCCAAACCTCTGGACACCTAGTCCCAGTGCATCCAGGGGAAAGCACATAGCAGGACAGTCTACCAAAAAAGCATTTAAGTACACTTTTCTACTGTTCATAGGCAGGTTTACAAACTCTGCCTGTACCTCTTACTTGCCACTCTGAAAAGCACTTCAGATGTTCAAGTGATCTAGCCTGACAGGTTGGACTCTCATTCTCCTGTGTCCTTACTGCCAGGGAATCAAGAGAATTTAAAGTTCTGAAAGACTTTTCAGAGGTCTCAATCTCATGAAAGTTAGAGGTAATTTGAAAAGCAGAGAGACCAACAGAAAAAAAATACACTCTGTTCTCATTCCTTCTCTTGTACGCAGGGTCAAGAGATTAAAAGAGGAGAAAAGAAGGAATGCAAATGGCTAGTAAGGGGGATTTTGAAAGTTACAATGAGCATTTCAATCTCAAATGCCATTAAAACTTAATTTCCCTTTTTACCTTCTCCTTTGGAATGCTAAATTTGCATTGCATTGGTAATGCCTCTTCCCTTTCAGCCTAATAATTTTTAAGTGATGTTTCTACGGTCAGAAAAATCCATAGGGGCAGCTCTTTTGAGAGGACTGTTTGCAAGCATGCAAGGAGAAGCCACAAGAGATTCAAACTTCCAACCTCATGCAAAAAATGTAGATGGAAAGTGGCACAAGGATATACAGCTAGAAAATTCCTGAGAAGACACACATCTGCTTCTCAGCCCTATAGGACCAGTGCCTGAAATAAAATCTTTACCTGCACTGGGCTCCAAGTAATAAAATCAAACAGAAGTAAGAATCACTGTCATTCCTGGAATCTGCCTAGATCCATTATTTTCTCTGGTTCCTTCTTTCCTTCTTTCTTGAAATCATTCATCAGTTTTATCCATCTTATCCTTCTCCTCTTCTGCTAAAATCTCTCCTCCCCTCTACTTTCCTTCCATACCGCTTATTTTCTCAAAATTCATTCCTCCTCATCCAAAAATGAAAGAGGTAACTAGGTGCCAAAAGGTAAGAAGAGTCACTCTGGGAGACTCAGAAAGCCCTTTCAGCTGTCTTGCCTCTGCCAATGACAATTAAACAATGCTTATATCCAATGACAAGAAAAAGATGAATATGAAGTCAGCTTCAGTACAGCCTCACACTGAACACCAAGCTATTGAAAATAGGGGATACATTCCCCTTCCCAATACCCCAGGACTGGTAGAAAGGAAAGAGATAAACACATCATTTAAAATAAGGCAATTAATATATCATGAAATACTGTTGGTTTTCTGCCTGAGAGCCAGGTACATGCACTTTAAATTTCATTACATGGCCCCATAATGGAGCAAGCTGTACAAGAGAGCTCCATACTTCCCCTCTCCTCACTCTGCTGTTACCACAACAGATTTATGTTGAAGCAGGAAGACATGTGCTACTTGCTCCCAAACCAGGCTTCTGCATTCTTCACACAGGCAAAGGCTCCTGGTTTGAGCATCTCTCTGCTTTAAGCAGACTACTGTCCCCTCTCCTGGTCAGAGAGCTGTGATTCTTCCTGCACCTTGCTTCCTGATGAACCTCAGCAGAGGAACATCTGCTAAGCAGGCTGCTCCAAAACCTTCTGCTCTTATCTAGCCAGCACAGCTCTGAACAGGGAAGCAGTGCAGTGCAGTACATACCTCACGCCAGCAAGGTTAATGTCTTACACATCCTGCAGAAGACATCTGTCACCTGCATGGGACACACCAGCAAGACTCACACACAAGCACCTTCACTGGGATACAGCTGTTTTTAGCAGCTAACTAATCTACTAACACAACAAAGTCCCAGGTCCACACAGCTGGGACAGTTTTGGCAAACACAAATACATCACATAATTGTATTAACTCTGAATAATGCTATTAATGCTTCCTTCACAGGGCAAAGATCTCTCTCTCCTCAGGACCTGGTACTGCAACTCTGCCCCTGTGGTTAAGCAAGAGCATTTCAAAGGCATTGAAAAAAACAGTGTGCAGAGGTACTTCTCACTTCCAGACAGCTTTAAAACCTTCAACCTCACACTGCTCCAAGTGAATTCCTAACCCTTTCTTCTTGCCTTATGCAGAGAAAGGGCAGCTGGCTGCAGCCCTGATAGGAGCACAGTGATCACAAAGCAAGCAAGCAATGAAAAAGGTGTCTGTTGTGCTAGTCTGCAGGTCACACTTTTTAGTACAAGCAATCAGTGCAATTTCCCATCCCATGTGTCCTCATTTGCCACCAGCTATCATGGAAATGAAAAGGGCTTCATTAGAAACAGCAGAGTGGGAAACACATTCAGTCTTGTTAGATCAAATATTGTAGTAAGGCATAGTTTTCTTCAAGTAGCATGCACTCATCCCAAAGAGGTTTTGGAAGACAGGACAGACTTGTGTGAACAAGAACCAGGCTCAGACGTGAGCAGCCAGCCCACTGGAGAACAGTCCAGTCATCATTTGTTCATCCCCACACCAGTATCAGTCCCAGGTGATTTAACAGACCTCATCCTGACCCCATTCTCCTCTTTTCCCTTTCATCTGAAGCAGCAGTAAGGGATAGCTTTATCACACATGCAAGTTGACTTTCTGGCTAAGAGGAAGTCCCTCAGTGACACACTGGTGTGGCTGCAGCTTTTTCCAGCTGCACCTTGCCAACTCCCACAAGGGAGGCTGCCTCACTCCCCTGGTGCCCTGCACCACCTTCCTTAGGCTGACCCACCCTTACAGACTTCTGCCACACTCTCCATGCACGACCTGGGGAACCAGCAGAGCAGGGAGTACTTTCAGGAGCACCTGCCTCTTGCTTCCAGAGAGGACAGCCAGCAGCCAGAGGGAAACCAATGGGGCTGTATTTGTGACTCTCTTAATCACAGAGTTACTAATTACATGGGTGTACTCCAAAATACCACGTCCTATGCACCACCAGGCAGGTGGGGAGACAGACCCTGGTTTGCAGCCTGCAAAGAAACTGGAGGAGACCCTTCAAAACATCAAGGGAATTACTGCACTGCCAGGCTGCTGGAAGAGAGGGTAGAGGCTTTGACAAAACATCCTTTTGCTTCATTGGTCTGAGACAGCCCTCATCACGATCTACTAGCAGCTCTTGCTTCCCCGTGAAGAAGGTCTTCATCATAAAGGCAAATGCTCCTCTCTCCTGCTCGGTGACAACTTGTTTACAACAAGGTCTTCCCATAAGAATGTACTTCAACAAATCAAGGCCAAGCCCTCAATACAGCCATCCAAACTTTGTGTTGAAAGGATCATGCTGTCCCTTCTCATTTCAAGCATTTCTTTTCCTGGGTTGCGAAAGCTTTTGGGTCAGGCTGTGTGAAATACACTGCTGTCCGTATGGAAAAAATAGTGCTAAGAAGGGAGCTTGGAGACAAGCATGTAACAAATTATCTGTTCCAACACCTGGCAACAGTACTCCGTGCACCACCTTCCAGTCTCCTGGTGCTGAGGAGGTTGCTCACTGGCGCACCAGGAAGATGCACATGTCAGACCTCCAGCTTTTCAGCTCCTTTCTTAATGGAAATGTGGAACTTTTATTTTGCCCTGAGAAGGCAAAAAGTATATAAACTGTAACTCTGTTGTGTCTGGAAGTAGTTCCAAGCACAAATGAGGAAGTTTGTTGCAAAGGAGCACTAGGAGAAGCACCAAGGACACCGAAAAGGCTGAGGCATTGAATGCCTTCTTCACATCAGTCTTTACTGCTAGGATCAGCCCAGGCATCCTGGAGCCCTGAGAGCTCCAGAAAATCCAAAGCAAGGAAGACAGATTTTTGCTGGAGGAAGATCAGGTCAGGGAACATTTAAACAGACTGGATAAGGATGAGGGCCTGATGGAATGGACCCACAGGAGCTGAGGAAGCCCTTGTTGTTGCAAGGTCATTCCCGGTTTTCTTTGAAAGCTCATGGCAAGGGGGTATCATCCCTCAGGACTGGAAGAGTGTAATGTTACCTTACCTTCAAAAGAGCAAGACAGAGGATCTGGAGAACCACAGGCTGTTCAGCTTGAGCTTGATCAGAGAGCTAAACGTAAAAAGGAACTTCTGGACTCTGAGGGTGGTCACACTCTGCCTGTCTCAGACACAGGCTGCAGAGAGAGACTGTGGAGTCCTAGAGACACTCAAAACCCAGCTAGACAACGCCCTGACCCTGCTCTGGGACGGCAGCTGGACTAGGTGAGCTCCAGAGGCACCTCCATCCTCAGCCGTGCTGAGACCCTGTGAAATCTGCACTGATCTCTTGGGCAGTGAAAGTAGACCAGAACTTTCTGTGTGCATTCAGTGCAAAGAAGGGAGATATCCCTGTCAGAGAACACTGCCTGCAAGGGACTCGTGATCAGCCATGCTAAGGGGAAGGAAAACAAGCAGCAACTCAAACAGATGATGTAAACCAACAAAAAAAGCTGGACCAAAGTGTAAACTCTCTCATTCAAGACCAACTAGATGAGGATCAGGCAGGCAAGAAGGTTTTCTGGGGAAGCTGGAAAAAGGAGGATGACATCAAAGTAGTAAAAAGTGGAACTTGGAAGATATGCAGACAAAAGTGAGAAAGATGGAGCGTCAGCCCAGCTTTTGTAAATCTCTGCCAGGCTTCACAAGCCAAACTGCATTAACAAAACCCAAAGTCACCATGACGTGGTGTATTCAGATTCCAGTACTGTGACAGCTCCTCACCACAGTATGAGGTTACCAAGGTCCTCAAATTGGTAGGTGGTTTGTGAAAAATAGGAAACACCTCCATTTCAGTGCTGCAGGCTTAGGTTCAAAATAGATTTTCACCACTCTGTTTACACACCTACATGTCCTCCAGGAAGTATAAATTCATGAAACAAAAGCAGATCATCACAGGTCTTGTGAGTCCATCTTTTTTTCCTGTCCCTCTTATTTGTTTTTCTATATTATCCCCTAAGGACTTTTACTCCAAAATTCTCAAGTAATGGAGAGACCATCATCATCCTGCTAAACTTAACCCAGCTGACAGCTGCCTTTACAGTTACACAGCTTTTCTCTGCTGTCAAAATTAAATCTCCTTTTGTGCAATGTGTCCCTTGCTTCTTATTCTATTTAGCCAGATCCCAGCCAAAAGCCTCTGCCTTTCCTACTGCAGCAAGCTTTCCTTCACAGCTGACACACAGTGTCCCTGATTTTTATGTCATTCTGCTTCTGTCAGCCACGTTTTCTGAACAGTTGACGAATTTGTCCTCCTTGCTTCCACCCTCTTTGGCTCATCTGCATTTTGCCAGAGCAGCTGCACCTAAAACTGGCAGAATACATCTATTCCACTAACATGGATGGACAGAAACATCCAAGGCTTCCTTTAAAATTTACCAGATATTCTCCAGTTCATATTTATCATTTTCTTTCTACAGCATGTCACTGGGTCCTGCTGGAATTAAAGGTAGCCTTTGGGTGCCTTTTTGCAGAGCTGCACTGGGCTTGATGGTATTGCTTTATCTGAAGACCTGAACCTCTCTCTGCTGAACCACATCCTAATCTTCCCATGCCATTACTGCAGCTCATCAACGCAGCTTCAAACCAGACCCTATTATTCTGGCAAGCTTCCTTCTCTTCCTGATTTCCTGTTTATTGTTTATTCCTTTGTCCTAATTGCTAACAAAAATACCAAAAAAGCATCACATGTCAGGAAGAATCTTGCAAAATTCTTAATTGATCCTCAAATTCTGATACCAAACTGTCATGTAAGCTCTCCTTTATAATTCTCTCACCAGATTTACATATACTTGACCACAGACAAATGTACATAGTGCATATTCCCTTATCTTAATTGTGTGGGATAACATTTTTCTAAAGTCAAGATAAATGATCCCACATTTACTGGGCTTACCACCCTCTGGAAGATGAAATCAGTGTTGACACGATTGGTTTCACCAAGCTCATGCTGCCTTTTTAATCTCATTATTTCTCCCAGGTGTTCCACCTTTTCTTGCTGTTCTGATGTTCTCCTTATAAAAAGGCTCAAGCTTCACTGTGTCTAGAGTCCAGGAATCTCCTCCATCCTCTGGAGAGTCCTCAAAGACATCCTGTTAATTGCTCTGAGTTAATTTCAGACAGCTGTTTATGTGTGCTACAGCTCACACTGACTGGGGTCCCCACACATCTTCCATGAGCACTGTCCAACATCACCTGCCCCACTGCAGTCCAAAGTTCCACTCATCCCTTCTTGCTGTTACAAGGGAATCTAGCCAGGCTTGGGGAGGTTTCTGCATTTCTCTCCAGAAGAATCCAGTGTGCTTGGAAGCTGTGACCCCTGCCAGACGGGACTGCACTGCTGAGCTGATCAGGACATCCCCTAGGCAGCAACTCCCTGCTAAGCAGTGTCCCAGGAACCACCGGGATCCTCAGACTGGCTGCATGCAGGACATTGAAGTGCTTGTTGTTCACAGCCTACCAGGGGTGCAAGTTCCTCGGGATCTCCAAGCTGTTGTTCTCCTGGGGCTCTGGGAGCAGGATTTTCCAACACACAAGACTCAGCTCTATCTCCAGCAGAGCAAGCGTCTGTATCATCAGCAGATCACTCACAGCAAGCCTTACCTGCAGGAGGAGACCTGTCTCACCTGGACATCTGGAGCAGCACCCAGGAGCCCAGACTGGGCATCAGTGAGCCAGAGAACACCTCCTGTCACAGCCTCTCTTCTGGGGCTGCACAAAGCCTGCTGCTCCTACTGTGGAACGTACTGTGCAACCTGGCAGCTCCCTGCAGCACACACACACCTCTACACTGGGTTTTGCTCTGCACACCCTGTGCAGACATGGCTCTCTAAAGGCAAGATGGGGATGAAAGCATCTTCTCCTTTCCCCCTGTGAGAAGTACCTCTTTTTTATTAGTTTCTGCATGCCAAGGAGGACCAGCAATACTGGTGTGATTGTATTAATATAATTACAGGCTTTAGCTTCTGCTGAAAATTTATTCCCACATAAAACAGGCCTGGAAAGCCCAGTGGTAATAACAGGATAAGCAAAAGGGACTGTGCTTTGCAGTACATGAAAAGCAATGGCTCCAGAAATCCAGAGAGCAACTACAGCTCACACCTTACAGCTCAGCAGATAACACCATCATTGCTGCTTTTCTTTCTTATTCCTTTTACTCCTTTAGAGCTCTTTAATTTCAAAATAGAAATTGTCTTTTCCTGCCCAGGAAAGGGGAAGTGCTCCCTGAGAACATTCTTCAGAACATTTATGTGTTACCTGTGCAAGCAATCAGTCATACACCTCTGAAGTCCAGCATGTCTGACTGCTGTCCTTTGCCAGTCACTTCCCTGCACCCAGCAGCACAGTCATAAGCACACAGAAGCTGTGCCATAGGCTGGGCTATGCTGGGCAATCCACTTTTCCTGGTGTGTCCATTTGCATGTTACAGACTAGTTTGCTGGCTCCCACCCTTATCCAGGCAACATTTTTAATTTAATTTAATGCTCTCAGGTTTACTTTTGAGTTTGCTTTTTCCCAAAAATCCATCCACACATGCTTCCATCTTCAAGGACAGAGTACAAGTACACCCTTAAAAAGGCAACCTTGAAGGCAAACAGAGGTATGCCCGTGTTATCTACAATTTGTAAGACACACATATGAGAAACATTTCTTGTTTTATCACGGTATGTGTTGAGTTGCTGTTTCAAGACAAAATCAGAGCCCTCAGAATTTCATCACCAGACACCAGCCTTCTGGTTCAGATGCCAAATAAGAACAGACCATTTCATTTCTGGACTTGCTGTCCCCAAACCTATCACACCCAATGCTTTGTGAGCCTCTCAGCTGAAGCTACCTTCCCCTCAAAGCCAAGTTCACTCTCCTAGGTGTATCTGCAATACAGTAGGTGACACACCCCTAGGCAGACTTGCCATCCAAATTCCACTTCTACGCTATCACACTATCAGGGAAAATTATAAGTAATTAATTCCTTTGGAACCAAAACCAACCAGACCATATGATTATACAACAACCCAGAGCTTTAAATACCATCTGCACGTGTCATCTCAAACAATGCCACCAGCTCAGAGGCTGCAGTTTTATTGTCACAAGGGAAGTAAATGGCACTGATATGGTGGCTTTCACCTCTTGGTTCATGGCTTGTTTGCACATAACGCAGGGCAGGTGGAGTCTGCTGCACTGAGGCCATATCTCTTCACAACTGTGGTCTAGAAGCAAAGTCCTTGAGAAGCAAATGTTGCCTTGGAGGTAAGGTTTATCAGTTTACCAGTCCAGAGTCCCCAGATGGAGAACCTAACCAAGATCATGGTCCTGACCATGTCCCCTGACTGCTAACAATCAGCAAAGAGAGCTGCAGAAAAAGACGTTCCCGGGCTGGCTTCTGTGTATTCAGTCCCAGCAGAGGATCTCAGGCAGTTCAGTCAAAGCACATACACTGCATTTTTGCCCCCACATGCTGCAGTTCCGTCTCTCCACACAAAAACAGGGCCTGTGTATCAAGCACTGCATGCTGAACCCTGCGTGAGGTCTCCCCAGCGTGCAGAAACACAGACGTGTGCCCCACAGCCCTGCTGCTGGGCGCCCCAGCACCCCTGAACAGCAGTGGGAATCTCGTGGGTAAGCTACTGAATATGCATTGGCGGAGAATCCGAAGTGGGACACCCACTGCAGACACTTGAGCCGGGGTAGGGAAGCAGCTTAAGCAGGTGACGCAAGAAAACTGAGTTACTGATGAAGTCTTGCAAACAGGGCCAGCCTAGCAAGCAGTTTTGTATGAATAATGCATTAAAAAAAGCTGCGAATAGTTTTTATAAACAAGAAAGGAGGTGGAGAGCCATTAACTAAGTGATCTCACATTCCTCGATTTGCTTTATCAATCTCAGTATTCAGGAAAAAAGCTTAAGAGCAGTCCAGCCTCTCTAGTGAATCAACAAAACCACACAAAGGACCGTACCACTCCTCACAGCCTCCAGGCTGTACATTAGCTTTTAGCAACGGTATCTACCACATGAATAATGCAGCACGTCTTCCAGAGCATCTGTACTCCAATCAATCCACAGCAGCAAATAAAAACCTTTCAGCACGCCTTTCTATCAGGCAGCAGGACCTTTTTGCAGCTGCTCAGAGGCATATCCTTGGAAAAACAAGGCTATCTGCGACCAAAGCTGGAAGCTTTTAAATCGGCCAGCTGGGAACCAGCCTTTTAAATCAGCCATCCTGCGATGGGCCTCGATTTTATCAATTGCCTTTCTTTGTCTTTTGTTCCGCAAGGGTCCACACCCACCGTTCCGGGGCTCAGATTAAGGGAGCTCAGACTAAGGTTTCAGCCGGCTTTCAGGAACAGACACGTGTCTCTTCCCAAAAGCAGCTCCCAGCCTGCAGCCGGCCCTTCCCAGGAGGGACACGGACAGCACACTCACCACATCCTTCTCCTGCTCCACAAAGCAGCCTCATCATGAAGCACGGGCAAGGAGCCTCCGCCAAACCGAGCATCAGCCAGATGCTCCAATCTGTGTTTTCAGAAGCAGAGCAGGTGATGGAAAGAGGCACTTTGTCCACGTCCATCACCAGTGCTGTTTGAGCATTGCTCCTCTGCAGAAGCACAAAGGTCCCATCTCCTGGGCAGCCACCAGGAGCTGTGGGAGCTGCTCCTGTCACCCGGGAGGGGATGGCTCCAGTGCAGATGGACCGGGATCCACGGAAGGGGTGGGGGAAAGAATGACCCAAGCAAGAAAGATCTCACAGAACAACATATTCTAGAGAGGCTGTCTTCCATCAGAAAACCCAGCTCTAAATAACACTCTAAAATATTTGCATCCAGCATGGCACAGATACTTAAATATGGTGCTCTGGTAAGATGGTTGTGGAAAAAAATAGCTCTGCTATTTAATAATAAACATTTACACAAGTGGAAAGGACACGAAGTAGGAAGGTGAAGGAGTCACTCAAAACTAAAATAATGAGTTGATTTCCTCATCCACAAAACAGGAAGGTCAATAGCTTTCTCTGAGAGTGCACAGCAGCCTCTCCTGCCCCTCATTTTTGGTGCACGCTGGCCAGGGCAGGATGTGAGGTCTCATGTGAGTCCTTGCAAGGAGACATGTCACAGGAGACATACCACAAGGAGACATGTCACAGGAGACATGCCACAAGGAGACATGTCACAGGAGACATGCCACAAGGATTCATGCCACAAGGAGACATGTCAGCCCTTTCCCCATGCTGGCAGCAGTCAAAGCTTACACAGAGGGTACTGCACGGACACAATCTCAGGAGAAGTGAGACACTGGCTCTCCCACTTCTGCTCAGACCATAAGCAGAAAGATACTTCAGTACTTTTGCATCCCTCACTTAATGGCTTAGGCCAGGGAAGGCATAGAAACCCAGCCTGTACTGAATAGAAGGGCTCCAGAAACCCACTGCAGCCATGCACCCCACAAACATCATCACCAGCTGCCACACTGTCTCAGACCATCTTTCTAATGATGGAACCCAAGGCTGCCCAACTAGGGCCAAATTCATGCCAAGGTCTCAAGCCTGGCCAAATTCACATTGTGTAATTTTTATTTTTTTTTTTTTACTTTAGAAGATACACCAAGTGTTGTGAAGCTCAAAATAATTTTAAGCACCTATGTCCAGGGGCAGGCAAGGGCTGTCAGGAGTGAGTGAAACAAGACTACTCTTCACAAGACAAGGCTGAGACAGCAAAAATCCCATGGCCTTCCTTGATGGGTTTTCCAACTGCACTTGTGTTCAACCACAAGTTTAAACCTCATATCACTCCCCAAGGCAGGCAGCAATGCCAAATGGCATCCAGCATAACACCTTCATGGTGACACCTGTCCATGTTATTGCCAGATCCCTACTGCCTGGTACTTCTCTTCTGTGCTCCTCTGCCACGCTGGCAAAGCAGGGAGATGGACAAGGGAGCACATGTGCCTCACAAAAATAGCTCAGCCAGGTTATTTTTAACTCACCCCAGCACAGTCAGCAACAATGGTGAGGAGCAGTGAAGAGAGCAAAGAGAAAAACTGGCAGAGACCACAGCCTCAGACAGCTCTGAAGAGGCTCAGACTCTCCTGTCTCCTGATCTGGTGAGGAATCCAAGGCTATATTTGGGTAGAACCTCCCAGAACATTTTGAAATGCTGGCTGAATTGTCACCTGTTCTTCATTTGATTGCCATTGTCACTTCCAACCTTGACACCAAATGTGTACTTGAGCCTCCCTGGGGCTAGTGGGAGAAGCAAAGAGCAATTACAACAGTAAAGCACACAGAACCACATGAAAACATCAGGCCAGAACACACTTCTGGAGGTCCTGAGTCCATCCTGTCCTCAGCCCACAGCAAAGTTCACTGCAAGGGCAGGCCAGGTTACTGAGACTGTCCAGCTGAGTTTGAAGGACTGACGAGGTTGGAGATCCCACTGGCCTCCCTGGGAAATGTGCCCATCTGGAGTCTTGTGGAGAAGCTCAGGCTGCAGTTGCCCTGCAGAGTTACCCTGATGACTTGCTGTCAAACGTGCTGCCCACCAGGACCCTCACAGCCTCCACAAGAGCTGCTCCTTTCAGTGCAGGGAGAGGCTGCACATCAGGGGCAGAAGCTGAGTTTTATCTTTATTAAATTTCATGCAGGAATGGTTTTAGGCATAAATGGTTATAGGCATAAAACAGTCTGGAGCCTCCAGCTTGCCTAGAAAGCCCAGGAGCCAGGAAGTGCCCATGGAGGGGCTGTTGGCAGAAGCTGGACTTCCTGCAGTGGCCTGACAAGCATCATTCTCCCCAAAAGCAACCAAAGTGGTTCACCCTGGAGCAAGGGAGCCTGAGGCACCATCACTCTTACTCCACTGCCAACAGCACCTGGAGCTCTGATTCTTGAAGGTTCACAGTGCTCACCCGGGCACAGGGAGTAAAGCACCAGGAATCACCCCTGGTCACAGGAGAAGTTTCTTCATTAATATTTTTAAGCCAGCATCAGCTAGAAATCAAGCTAAAGCTCACAGAGCACCTTCAGTGTGTGTGAAGACACTTGTGCTTGGCCAGTGCAAAGTCAGTTTGTGCATCCCAGGAGGCACAGGGGAATGCTCCAGGGATGAGTGTGATTCCACACTCAGTGGTAACACCTTTTTTTGGCATTCCCCACTCCCTTTTCTGCCTCATGTGACTGTCCACTCCACAAGCTCTGACAGAAAGAAACATGGTGAGCTGAGGACATAAATGTCAACATGGCCTTTACAAGATACCACAGCAGATCAGGGGAGTGTGAAGACTGGGAAAACCCAAAATAACCCCAAAGCTCAGCTCAGTTTCTTTAGGCTTATCAGAGCTCTCAGGAAGGGCAGGAGGCAGCATTACTGAAGCAGAGGATGGGGCAATGCCAGCCTCTTTGGAGGGTAAGCCCCGCCTTTCCCTGATCCACCTCCAGCTTTCCAAGATAGCCTGTGTACAGAAAGATAAAGCTAACTTGTCTGCATTCTCCAGAGACAATACCCTCTTTCACTTTGCTGGTTACCTGGGCAGCAAAGAAAATATTATTGCTTATCAACTTCCTTGTGAGTACTAACGTGCTTCTGAATTCAACAAGAGGGCAAATTCCACCTTAGAGACCTTTTATATGCTGGCAAGATCCCGCTTCATTACAAAAGCAAAGCAAATAAAACAATCCTGGTTCAAAGAACAATAAAAGCTGGAAGCCTCTGCTGCCCCCCCCACACCTGCAAAAACTCAGATTAAAAAGGAAGTTATAAACTTTCAGGGACATTGCCATGTTTCTTGTCAGAAAGACAGCCTTGAAAGACTCATCATCAGACACTCTGCAAGCTCAGCAGTTTCTCCTGAAACTAGAACGCCATGCTTTCACTCTCCTGTTCCACAGAAAGAAGTTTCCTGCTACTCAAGGCCAAGCTGGCTTCTGGGTTTCAGAAACCAAGGTTCAGCTCCCCATCAAAATGATGCAGCTGGGTTTCAGTCGTGTGCCATGTTCTTGGGGAAGACAAGGACACTTGGTCCCACCTCTCTTTTCTGTGGGACCTAGCCGTGCTTGCAGACATCTGGCAGAGTGGGTATCTCTTCTGAAGGCTACTGTACAGAAGGCCTTCCTGGCAGCCAAGGCTTTCCTTCAGCATCCCTGGTTCAAGGGTTCAAGATTGCTCACCTTCAGAGAATCCCAAGATCTTGGTTACTTGCCCACAGGAGTCCAAGTGGGATCCACTGGGCTAGCCAGATTTCTTCTCAAACCTCTTCTGCCCACCTGAGCAGTTGTGGCTGCCACCAGAACAGAGATACATGAGAAAACCTGAAGTGCCAGCAGGATGGTGAGGCAATGGAAATACACCAAGTGCAGAGGTTTCTCCTGAGCTCTGTGAAGGTTTGAAGGTTAGACACTACACTTGAGTGTCTCAATGTACAGCCCTTATATCTAATGTGATGTCATGTCCCTGCACCCCCCATGGCTGAAGCTCTGTACACAGGCTTGAATGTGATGAGATCCTGGCCAGTGACACCTGTCTGTATCTCATCTCTCAAACTGCCTGGGGAAATGAAAGCTGCTAAGGAGCTGCAGAGGCACTAACCAGGTTCCTACTTGTTTGGGAAGGAAAGCACAGCCCCAAAGACACCATGTAGGAGACCCTGCCTCTGTGGTCTCCAGTTAAGCCTCACAGTCAACCTACCTATAGCTCTAAACGTGGAGCCCTCAAAATCTCTAAGGATGATGGCCTTCCCCTGCCTGGTTCCACTGCCCCCTGGGGATGCAGTTTTCTCTAATGTCTGACCTACTTCCCTCCAGCTGCAGCTTGCCTTCTTGGTCTCCTTATTACACTGTCAGTGCCAAGGAGAGTGGCTCTGTAACTGCCCCCCCAGAAGCTGCATCCTGTTAGCAAATGGGTTTGGCAGCAAAGGTACCTGCTACAGTAGACCAGAGCAGAACCAGCTGAGAGTTTCCCAATTGTGAGCCAGAACTACAGGGAAATGGTCCCTGTCCTTCTGGGGGCAATGACAGCAGGACTTTGTTTCTTGAAAGGCAGCAGAGGTATTCTCTGAAACCCATGGGTGCAGAGTTCTTCCACCTCCCTCCCTTACAGCATCATCTGCATGCAAAAAATAGTGAGAGGCCCACACAAAAGAGAAGTGTGGGAAACTCTCCCACACCCATGCCGTGCCTATGGAATTATGATTGCAGTTGAGGCTTGTCTCTTTCAGTGGCTGATTAAGTCAGAAATGACATCTCTCTGTTCTCCAGAAAACTGCTAACACACTTTTAAGTTCTTTAACAGCAGGTGCCACTTATTTGAAGCATGACAAGCCAGCAAGAGAGTATGGCAAAGGCAAGTGTCACGGGCACAACAGCCAATGCTTCCTTCCACCACTTCATAGAATATGCTGAGTTGGAAGAGACCCATCTAGATTGAAATATGGCTCCTGTCCCTGCACAGAATATCCCCAAGAGTCACTCCATGTGAGAGTATTGCCCAAATACCTCCTGGGCCCTGTCAGGCTGGTGCTGTGACCACTTCCCCAGGGAGCCTGTTCCAGTGCCCAAGCACCCTCTGGGTGAAAAACCCTGTCCTGATATCCAGTCTAAATCTTCTTTAAATCAGTTTCAGACCTTTTCCTCAAGTCCTGTCACTGGCCACAAGAGTCAAGATGTCAGTGTCTGCTCCTCCTGTTCCCCTCACAAAGAAGCTGTAATGCAGTGAGGTCTCCCCTCAGTCTCCTCCAGCCTGAACAGACCAAGTGACCTCAGCTGCTCCTCATATGTGCTTCCCTCAAGGCCCTTCACCATCTTCATTGTCCTCCTAGGGATGCTCTCAAACAGCTCAATGTCTTTTTTCAGTTGTATCACCCAAAACTGCCCCCAGCATCTGAGGTGAGGCAGCCCCAGTGCAGAGCAGGACACTCCCCTGCCTTGCCTGGCTGCACCCCAAGGCAGGGCTGGCTCTCCTGGCTGCCAGGGCACTGCTGCCTCGTTGGCATCAGTGACCCCCAGGGCCCATTCCATGGAGCTGCTCTCCAGTCTCTCATTCCCCCGTCTGTACACACATCCCTCTCCCAGGTGCAGAATCCAGCACTTCCCCTTATTAAACTTCATACTGTTGGTGGTTGCCCAGCCCTCAATTTTATCAGAGTTTCTCCACAGGGCCTCTCTGTCCTCAAGGAAGTCGACAGCTCCTGCCAGTTTAGTGTCACTGGCAAACTTGCTTAGCATCCCTTTCAGTCCTGCACCCAAGCTGTTAACAAAGATGTTGAAGAGCACAGGGCCAAGGATGGAGTCCTGTGGAATCCCACTAGGGACAGGTCTCCTCCAGTTTGATGTCACCCCATTGTGAGTATGGTACCTTATACAGCATGAATTTTAAAATTTATCATTTAGAGCAGCAGTAGCAGGTTGAGTTTTGCTTTTTGGTTTGTAGTCTGGCTTTGAGTGATGCTGACTAAGTGGGAAGACTACCCATGCTTTCTCTGCCAGGGAAATGAGATTCTGTGCCAATTCATTCACCTACTGGGCTTGGCAAATACAGTTTCTGGAAACCACTGCCATCACTCTGAAATTATTCCATCAGTGAAAGTACAAAAGTATTGTTTGGTTCAGACGTGGAGCATGGGTTTGAAGCAAATTTATTGCCACCATTCCCTGCTCTCCAGTTTGCATTGCAAAGCCATCTTGGAACATGCAGACAGGATTCCCTCCAGCTGAAATAAAAATCATTCCAGGATCAGGACCCAGTATTCTCCATCTGCTAATGGGGCCAGCCGAGCCAAATATAAACATCCAAAATGCCTGTGGATATAAAAAGTCCTGGTATCACCTCTTTCACTCTACAGATCTACATTTCTTGAACTATAGATATTACAGCTGGCAGAGATGTGAGTCACTGCAAACAGACATCCCTCTCTGTTTGACCTTCAGCCTCACCTATTTTCATATAGACTATTCTCTTTACCTCCTCTCCTCCAAGGTGCTTTTAGGTGTTCCTCAGTCTCTGATCATTTGATTCAGCAACACTGCTCTCCTCTGTGACCAGTCTCATTCTTCCCTCCTCTCCATGTCCACACCTCCCAGCAATGAAGATCAGCCTCTCCTCCCACACAGTAATCGTTTAATTACTGTACACTTCACTCCTGCCAGCCTCTTCACGTTTCTCCTCCAGTATGAGTTTTGATCATCTTCCAGCTTTGTCCCACCACACCAGCCTTCTCTTCAACCCTCCCAGCCAGGGAGCACCCCTGGAAGTGCCTCCACATCCCAGCAGACCTCCCTGCTAGAGGCTCTCTCTCCTTCTACCACTGCTGCTTTCCATGCCAGCCTGTTTCTCCAGCATAGCTGATATCCACGCTGACAAACTCATCTTTTCTGTGCTTTTGAGTCAGCTCTGGGCATCTGTGCCTCACCGACTTTTTGAGCCAAAGGCTTATCTGTCTGTTTAGCCAGTCCTAATGGATTTTCCGCCTGCAGATTCATCTAATGGCTTTTCTTGAACCACATCCCCAACATCCTGTGTCAATGCGTTCCACTGTTTATCTGTACCCTGTAGTTCCTGGGCAGCGATAAACAGAGGAACAATCACTCCCTATCTGAACTCTCCATCCCATCATAAGTGAAAAGGCATATGTCACATCCCTTTTCAGACATACCTTCTCCAAGCTAAACAGTTGTCCTTCTCTGCATTCCCTTCTGCACTGCCAGGTCCACAGTGAGCTGCAGAAAGCTAGTTTTGCATGAGGCATTGAAGACCCAGTTGCACTACAGATGTATCCAGACAGTTTTGGTTTTCTTTTTTTTTTAAATCAGTGCAGTAGGAAGCAGGAAAAAAAAAAAAGGTAGCATAGCCCTTAAAATCTGGCTCTGAATTAAAGCAGAATTCTGAATTCCTGATATAATGCAGGCCAGGCAGCTTGGGATGCTATTTCCATGCCTTAGGCAACAAAAACAAAGACTGACTGTGTGAAAAAGAGTGAGAAGTAAAGCACTGGGTAGGACACACTGGCAGCTGTCCTTCACTGCAGCTATGTGAACATGCAGTTTTCTGTGGATATCTTATATGCCGTCCTGAAACTACATTTGTATCTAGGGCTTTCCAGTACCAGAGAGCCTTCAAGCTCCAGGAAACTTCTGAAGAGTGGTCAGAGCCAGAGGAGAGTCAGCACTGTAGTCCTAGCTTAGCCAGAGGCGACAGCAAGTGGGAAGAGCCCCACAGAGGGCTCCCTGAGCAGGCTCAAGGACTGCAGGCAGGTGCTACCACTGCCCTGCATGACACTGTCATGCCAGGGAACTCCAGGTGTAGGAAAGACAACAGGTAATGACACAGGTGGATATGAAAGTAAAGAAAGGTTAGGCTAGAAACAGCTCAAAATAAAAATCTGGATTTCCTGGGGAAGTCTTGTTTTTCTGCAGGAGTTGAAGACACTTGCAGATTTCCAGAATAATAGACTAAAACCACTGCGTGGTCACCTGCCTGTACTGGCAGTGGCCAGTGGCACCAGTGGAAGCAAAACCCCACAACAACAAAAGGTGTGGAAACATTTCTAATGCCTTGTATGGTGTCAGTGTGCCTTTAATCCTCCAAACTCATACAACTGAGCTTGACTGCAAGACAGGCAGATATTAGAGTACAAAGGCTGCTATTTTTTTATATATATGTAAGATAAGCTGTCATGAAGTCACACAGAAATTCATGTGGCAAGTCATGTCCAGGAAGGAAGTACAGGTAAGACATTGTAAAACACTTCTGAAATATATGAAACCATACATAAAATAATGAGTGGTTTCTCAAAATTGAAAGAAAGTGAAGGTAGTGGAATTTTCACTTTAGTTCCCTTTTTACACATTAAATGAATTTTCTCAATCAGTCTTAAGAAGCTCTGTTCTAGTAACCGCCCACAGACAATTGGACACCAAATCAAAGGTCTCAAATAGAGATTCCCCAAGCTAAGAGCAAGATGAGTTTTAGTGAAATAGGGTTTTTTTGAAACCTCAAGGATGACCAAAATATAGTCAAGAATGTCTTTCGATATTTTTTCTTAATTCAGTGGATCAACCTATAAAGGAGATACACGTGCTGCAGAGAAAGTTTGGAATTCTTAACCACTCATCCAAGTTCAACTTGCATCATGAACATGGGAAAGAAACATGGAACACAAGGAGCAAGGCAGAATTTCTAGATGGATTTTAGTTATGGGTTTCTTTGCTTTAACTTGTGGAAACTTCCATTCCTAGTATAATTACCAGGTTTTTGCTTCTAGTACCATGACCAAATCACAGGCAAGTTTAGGTAGGGAGGGACCTCTGATGGTCCACAGCACAAACTTCCAGTCAAAATAAGGTCAGCCTTTAAGTCAAGCCAGTTTTTTCATGGCCTTATTCAAGTGAATTCTGAAACTCCCCAAAGGTGGAGGTATTAAAGGCAAGAAAACCACCCTGCTAAGCCCCTGTTTGGATAACTGTGAACTCAGTCTGTCAGTACACATCAATCACAAAAGCAGGTACTGGTCCTACACAGTGCTCTGCCTCCATGAGGATGTCACCTACCCCTCCCTCTCCAGATCTCAAATCAACACAGCCAATGAAGTCCTTCTCCAATTGCAGTCAAAGTTCAAACTGGCTCAGAGGACTCCTGCCTTCAAACTGTCATCCCTGCAGCACCCATAAAACACAGCTCAGGAGAGAGAGTTAGCTGTTGTGTTAGGGAACAAGAATACCACCATGGGACCCTAAGGGCAAAGCCCAGCAGAACATGCTGGGAGGTTGGAGAGACACGTATATGGTCTCCTCTGAGAAATGAGATGTTCCAAAAGTGTTCTAAAAATTTCTACAGGAGGCCAGGCAGCTGCTGTTTGGCTAACAGCAGACTGAGAGATGTCACCTACTTCCAGAGAACACTGCTGTCTGCACTGAGTGACATTATTTAGGTGATCATCCTGTTCAAGTTTCTAGCAATGCATCATCCTGAGAAGCTCTTCTTTGTTGCTAAAAACACAACTGCCTTATTATTTTGCAGAGTAATAACAATAACTTCTGCTTCCAGCTCTCATTGTGGTTTGCCAGCCCAACAGAATAATCCATTATCTGTAAAGATAGAAGTGATTTTTGACCTTTTCAATTCCGCAGAAACCAAGAGTTCACCAAAATACAACCTGGAGACCAAGAAAGACAAAAGTATCAACTTTCTACTTGAGCTTTTAACTGTGAAATCTCATAGAGGGGCTGGGTTTTTCTGTTCCAAAACTTGTGTTGCCTGGTAGGATGCATCACACCCAGAACTAGTGCACAGGAGATTAATGCACAGCAATGGCATGAGCCCCAAACAGATGCAAGGGGCTGTAAAGTCAAACCCTTCAATCCCTATTAACCCTTTAAATAAATGCCATGATTTTTAAAACCGTGAGACACTGAATTCCAATTGATCACTATGGAATATGTCAGATGCCAGGCTATCATTAGCAAAATCAATCTTTTTCAATTAAGTCTCAAGCACCAGTTACTAACATAAAGACCTTTTGCAAATTCAAAGCTAAACAGCCATGACCACAGGCAGGAGGGGTCAGAAGACAGACTCTGATCCTCCCTGACTGCAAGGAAAAGAGCCTCTGTACGTAGAAGAAGCTGAACATTACAAGAGCAGGAACTTGGAGCAATGCTATTCTGATTTTGTTTTTGTTCCTCTATGTGTGCGTTTTGGTATTCAAATTAAATTAGAGAAAATGGCAGAGAAAAGTAATGTGAACTAATTACATTTAAGTAGATGTTAGCAAGACAATCTTTGACTTCTTCTACTTGTCTCTTGCAATTAAAGAGCTGTCTGGATTCTCTGTGCCTATTACCCTGCAATTTTGTTGCCAGCCCAGGCTCCTCTTAGGAAGCAGATAGAATAGAAGAAACCAAGGATGACAAGGAAGATTGGTCCTTCCTGGCTTCATTCACGTTACAGGCAGTGTTCCTAAAAATGTCAGTGTTAGGCTTCCTAGAAACAAGCACTGCAACTGTGCCAGCAATTCAGGCAAAATGGTAGCTATGCTCTTCTAAGGCAATATGGTTTATATTTTTCAAGATCTGTGTATTCTTGCTTAGAGAAAACACTGTGAAACACCAGTTAAAATAACTGGTTTGAAATAGCCTCAATTAACCCTGTGAAAGGTGGCTGAGAGCTGAACTGGCAGAGTCAAATTTGCTGCAGCCCAGAAAGCAAAACCACACAGATACCCAACAGGGCAGCTGTGGTGCTGCAGGAATCAGCAGAGATCAGTGGTGT
The DNA here is from genome assembly GCA_034336665.1 of Luscinia megarhynchos. Taxonomy (NCBI): domain Eukaryota; kingdom Metazoa; phylum Chordata; class Aves; order Passeriformes; family Muscicapidae; genus Luscinia; species Luscinia megarhynchos. Next base: position 46,588,456 of record CM067592.1, on the reverse strand, counting down.
GACAGGGACACTGGGGCACTCATGGGCAGCCCTTCAGGGTCCTCTTGGCAGATTGGCAAACGTCCCATGTGCCAACACTCCCTGGCTAAACAAGACCCAGGTGAGGCTGGGTAGGACACACTATGGGGAGAGATCTGGTGCTCCCAGACCTGCTTGCACATGCTCTCGTTTGCCTGCTGTGCCAGTCCATATCCCAGCCACAGAGAGAGCCACGTCCGAGGAAAAGGCACTTGTCCACCAAGCACTTCTCATGCACCCCACCATTGATTCCCAGAAAACTTGGGATGGGATTCAGAGATTTCAGACTCTCACAAGGAGGATTTCAGCCCTTTTCACACGCACTCTGCAAAGCAAGTTTAAATCATGGTATTTGTAGAGTAAGGATTGATTAATTTCGGCTCTTGGGAGTAAGCCCAGTATTTGCCTTGGCCCCTCCCTGCACCTTTTTTTCTGACTGTCCCTGCTCAACTTTATGTACAAGCTCAAGACATGAGTCTCATATTTCCTTTATTCATGCAGCCCTGACATGGACAGCCTTGCCCAGTCACCTTTTTCTCGGAGGAGCTCTCCCCCAGCATTGCCTCCTCTCCTGTTAAAGCACAGCTCCCAGAACTGCAGGAGGAAGAAGAGGATGGAATTTGGCCTCTGCTGCTTTCCTGGAAACTATCTTATCTGCTTTCATGAACTTTGTCTTAATGTCAGCAATAAAAATACCACAACTGCTGGGATTTTCTTCTGCTTTGTCTTCCTTATCATTTTTCTAGGTGACTTTGTCCCACAGAGGAAGAGAGGCAGTGCAGAATCATCGGTAGCAACTTCCTCTCTGCAGGTAGGTCCATGTTTCTTTGCACAGAGATAAAGAGCAAGTGATTCACCAGACTGGAAGGAAAAACAAACTGGAGCCCTGAAGGATGCTCAGAAGAAAGAGGGAGAGAGGCACCAAACTTTGGGCACTGCTCTGAAAAATCTGAAAGTGTGTGACGCAGAGCAGGGAACGGGTCAACAAGGGAAGAGAGAACAGGGCTTGGAGCTGCACACTACCATTGGTCCTACCCTTGGCAGCAGCATGTCTCCAAGCTTTAGAAAGGGTTTTGCTTGGCTGAGGGTCAAAAAGTCCTATTTGTAAATTTCAAAGTGCTTTAGAAATAATAAGCATGAGCATTACACTAATAGAGCCCTGCAGGGTGTATTTTCAAAATGGGGAATTGCTGGCAAGCCTGTAATACCACAGAGGGGAAATCCCTGGAAATACTAGGCCAGTCTTGCTTCTGCTTACAAGCCAGTATAACCCTGTGAGTATCAAAATCTCTCAGCCAATACAGCCTTCTGGATGATGTAAAGGTCTTTCCTGTTTCTCCTGGGGAGAGGCAGGAGGCGCGTCAGCATAATTGCAGTGTGCTGCAGGCTGCTTGCCTCAGTCAGCTGCAGAGCCAGAGCAGCTCAACGTGCACCTACGGGAGGCCATGTAATGACTACATGTGGTACACCATCGCTGTGGTGCCTCCTTGCCACGGGAGCAAGAGGCAGACTGTCTGTGCTCCTGCCGTGCATCAAGAGCGGGCCAGCACAGCTGCTTCACAGCACAGCTGCTGCCCAGCCTCACCAGGGATGCCCTTGGCTCTCAGCAGCAGCTTAGCAAAGTCCAGCAGCCACCCAGACAGCCCACTGGCCAATGTGAGACTGCTGGTGTTTAAAACTGGAACTCAGGAATATTCAGACAAGGTGCTGGGGTTTTGTGGGGCTTTTTTGTTGGAGCAAACACTTCAAACAAACTTTCTATGAGAGTGGAGAACAGGGTGTTGCCATTAAGGACCTACTGAGTCCCCTTGAACCAGCCAAGAGTGGATGGTGGGGAAATGCTCCAGAACAGTTTCCCTCCACACTGTTTCTTCACAGAGTCTGTCACGCCCTGTCACAGCCCACTCCCCAACAGTTTTCCAGTCAAAATTCCTGCTGGGGAAATCAGGACCTAACGAGGGGGCATGCTATGCAGCCGATGTGGATCAAGGAATACAACATGTCAGAGGCAGCAAACTGACTACAATTTATCAGGAGCCTGCAAGGTCACGCATAAAATATAGCTTAGCTTGCCCCAAGGCAACAGTCTCTCACTGAAAGCATCACCTTTTTTTTTTCTGGGATAAGCCAAAGCCTTCAGTTCTCTCACTAAGGCTCCGCAACAGTGAGCACCGGGGCACCTGAAGCTTACAGCACCGAGTCCTGCTCTGTACTCAACCATTCATCCCCAAAACACAGCTCACGCCACATTTAGGCATCTGACAGTCCAGACAGCCCCCAGGCAAGAGAGAACTGCCCTTGCAGAGGCACCATAAACCTGTTCGGAGACAGCAGCCTGCCCGGTGCCAGCCCACCTAGAAAGAGACTCACAGAAACCTGCCACAGACTCAGGCAACTATCCAGCTACGAACAAACGTAGCAGACACAGAAACGTGAAAATATTATCCATTACTGGCATTTGCACAGGGAGAAATTTGCTCAGACGGCAAACCAGCATACTTGAAAGACAGGCAGAAATTACCCAGGCAGAAAAGGAGAATGAGAAACATACAACATCTGGAGATACCCTGACTTGCTACAAGGAAATCCACCTGCTGCACAGCCACAGCCACCAGCAAGCTGGACCCATGAGGTGGAGGTGATCAGTGCTGCTGGCCAGGCAGGCACAGCTGCCACAAGAGGACAGTGGCCTCCCTCACCCCCAGACTTGCAAAACAGGCACACTCATGCTAAGGTGCCCTGCCTCTGAGGAAGAGGGACCAGGAGGAGCTTAGGGCAGAGTTGGGCTGCAGGCAGCAGAATTGTCTGGCTGTTTGTCTAAACATGACCAGTACCTGGGTCTCACGTTTCCTAGGTCTATGGCAGCTCTACTGAGATAAAGGGCTTTGATTTGTTGCTACGGAGTAAGAACTTTAATTAATTTGAAATACTTCTCAAGGAAGCTATAATAATAATGTCATAATGATAATTCACCAAGCAACAGCAGCACAGATGAAAACACCTCCTTTTCCCCTGTCTCTAAAAAGCAACCAGCTCTCCCCTACTCTGCCTCCCAAAGCTCTAGAGTTTCCTGAGATGCTCACAACCAAACATGAACTCCCTGGTGTCTCCATAAGTCACTCCCTATCTCTGATCAAACCAGGAGAGATCAGAGCTCTCCAAAGAGTGCACAGCCAGAGGAAGAACAAAGGGAACAGCAGGGCTACACAGGCTGCTCCTTTGTTAACCCACTGGGGAGCCTGCACTGGAGAAGCTTAAAGGCAACCATTAGTCAACCTTGTCCCAAATGTTCCCTGAATCCTCGGCAGAAACCGCTTCCCTTGAGCGCCCAAGGGGCCAAAAGTGGCTAAGCCTGTCCAGGGAAATACCCTTTACAAGGACTGCAGCACGGGGTCTTCTTAGAAAGTATAAGTGAAAAGGGTGGGGCAGGGTGGCGTGGGAATCATGAAGAGACAGGATGCTCCAGAGCACGACAAGGAGAGCACCACTCCCTGCAAAGTGAACAATGTGTTCAGACTCCACACACAGCTGGCCTCACTGGGCCACCGGTCTGCAAAGCGTGTAACAGACTGCTACACATCGCTTTGCAACAGCCCTGAAAGAGCAGTGGAATCAAAGCCAGACCCACGGAAGAAGCAGTCTTCAAAGCTGTGCTGCCTGAAAATAAGACCCCTTCAAGGTGCCAGTTCCCCCTTCAGAGGTAAGCGGCACCGGGATCTCCCGGTGTCCGAGAGTCATTTATGCGGCTGTCATCATGCTCTGTGGAAGATGTGACCTGACATCAAGCACCCGAATTCCCCACGACTCCAGCAAAAGAGGCCAAATTTAACCCATCACACACACAGCCATAGGTGAGGCTTCTCTATACATACTAAGCGAAGTGATACAGATGCCAAGCCGCGCAGGGCTGGCAGGCAGCAGGATGGCTCGGGTGGCCAAGAATCCCTGTTGCTCGGCGCCCCGCCGCCTGCAGACCCCGGGCCGGAGGGTTCCGCCACACCCCGCGCAGAAAATCCCGCCGGCAGCTCCCCGCAGAACAGCCCTGGCGCTCCCGGCGAGCCAGCACCTTGCCCGCCAAGGGCGCGACCAGCCGGGCTGCGCCCTGCGGGAACGCCCCGCTCCCGCCCCGCTCCCGCCGCACGTACCGGGATGCCCGAGGCCCGCGGTACCGGTGCCACGGCATCCACCGGCCGCCGGTGCCCCCGCGGCTGCGGGAGCCGGCCCAGCTCCGCGCAAAGCGGGGCACGGCCGGCGGGAGCCGCGGCACCCCCGGCGCCGGGCGGGCAGAGCGGACACCGCCCCGCTCCGCGGCCCGGGCTGCGGCAGGTGTCGAGCCGGCCTCGCCCGCCCGGCGCGGCCCCCGCCCGCCACCCGCGCTCCGTACCTTGCCGCTGGCCGAGCGGTCTGGCCGTGCGCACGGGAGCCGCTCCGCTCCGCGCCGCGCCAGCCCCGGCCCGCCCCGGCCCGCCCCGGCCCGCCCCCGCCCCCGCGCCGGGAGCTGCCGCGGGCCCCGGGGCCGCCGACAGCCTGCCCGGGGCCAGCGGGCCCCCTGCCGCGGCCAGCCGGGCCCGTCCCGGTGCCGGGGCGGGGAGAGCCGCTCCGCAGCCGCAGCAAGGTGCTCCGGTGCCTCCGCCGCCCCGGCTGGCAGCCCGCCCTCCCGGGCCGGACTGCGCCGCTCGCCGTCAGCACCGCCGCCGCAGGTGGGTCCCCGGCTCTTGCCCGGAGGCACACGGGGTAAGGTGGGTGCGTGATGCTCCTGCGAGATCGACCTGACGGCGTCGGGACTTTGCCGCCTCTTGCAGAGAGTACCACAGGCCTTAGGTCGGAGACCTTCTGAGGAGACAGGCGCACGGTGCCATATCCTCGGTGTGGCCACCAGGCCACGCTCATCCTGGGCACTGCACGCACCCCTGCAACACGTTTTAATCTGCCAGCCTTAGCTGGCAGCCTCTGGCTGTCTCAGCAGTCCCTGGCAGATGGTGAGACACTGACCCAAAGCTGCAAACCCTTTAGTGATGGCATATGGCTTTAGAAAGCTTCTCACAGAGCTCACACTCAGACTTTGGGGTCAGCTGGTACCTTGGCAGCACTACAAACCTCCTTGGTGCCCTGAATGAGGAACTTGCTAAGTAGACAGCAGTTCCCAAGGTCAAATAGGAGAGGTGGTTTCTTTGGCCAGGTCACCCCCCAGCTAACACCGCTCTGGTCCTGTCTGATTAATCAGAGTCTGAGACAGCTAGCTCATCCACATACTTAGTCCCATCACTCATCACCCATCACGACCCATCACTGGGTAGCAGAGGCAGCTCTGGGCTGAGCTAGCAGCTGTGACAAGACTGTGAGACTCAGTGTCCTTCACAAGTGAGATGCTGCAGATCAGTGTAAGGGACCAAACAGAAAAGCAAACATGCCCAAACAGTAGCTTGGATGCTGTTACCAATTAACTCCTCAAGGCAAAGTACTATTTACCAAGAAGCTGTATATCACCCTTAGCAGATGTAGGCAAAACCAGAAGGGGTAGATGCCTTATGAACCCTTCCAAAAATGTCTCAAACACTCTCAACCAAAGCAACAACAGGCAACATAGTAGGGATTGAAATCACTGGAGAAGAAAACTGCTGATAGTGTCGAGAGAGAGGCAGGAAGTGTGTCCTTAGCTGAAAGGTAATTCCTTTAAGGGGAGATCACAACCACCAATCCAATGACCACTTCCTCACTACAGGCCCCAGCTCTAGTAAAAGAGGAGACTGCTCTTGTGACATCATTAGCACACCTGTCAGGATACCTCAAGTCCTTTTGGAGAAGAATGAGCCTGTGAAATCACCAGATCCACTGAATTCTTCAGGGGTGTTGAGCAGAATTTCAGAAGCAATCAGCAGCCCCTAAGAGTGATCTTTGTCCTTTGCTAGCACATGCCAGTCTGGGACATCCCAGGAGGCTGAGGCACTCAGCAGATACACCACCAGACAGCTGTTGAGAAGCAATGTCCATGGATGGAGCACAGGAAGGAACTCCTGCGGGCACGAATTGTGGACGCTAGTGCAGCAGCTGTCCTGGTCTTGCCCTGCCTACAGGAATTGAGGTGACTTCTGGGACCCCTCAGGATCCTTGCAGTGTGCACTCACATGTTCCCAATGGAGAAGTACAAGACGGGTCATGTACTGATACACAGATGATTTCCAGTGCTTCCTTTAACACATGTTGTGCTCCAGCCCCGATTGAGCTGTAGAAGACTGCCTGTGGGACTGACAGGGAGACAAAGGTGTCTTTGTTTGGGGTTACTGTGGGGAAGGATTTCTTGTATCTACAGCCCTGTCCACTGTAGGCATCTGGCTGGGCTACTCATGTGCAAGAGCAATTCCTGAGACCTGGTTTAGGTGCTGACAAAGTGAATGGTTTTGCTCCCCAGTCCCCTTCACAGTCTTTGACTGTGGTGGCTGGCACTGGGGTGTCCTTGGTGGTTGGGGTGAATGCTACTCTGTCTTCTTCCCTGAGATATCCCAACTGGTCATCCAGCAGCAAGAGCCTGGCTAAGCAGCCGCTGCTGACAGCCTGCATCCACAGAAGTGGCTTGTGGGAAAAAGCATTCCCACGCAACACTTCTGGTGTGTAAAGGGCCTCCAGCAGCCAACATGTTAGTGCTTTCCACTGAGATCCAGCAGCAGAAGTTGGAGCAGCGTGTTCTGTAACTCTCTGCCATCCCACACCATTAGGTGCTAGAAACAGGCCAAGAGGCAGGCTGGTATCCCTGGCCCATGCAAAATAATGAGAAGTGGAAAGTTACCACTCCAGCGGAGTTGGTTATGAAGAGGAGCCTGACAGCAGTGTAACAGAACAACACCACTGTTAGCCAGAAACCATGTGCAGCATCTCAACCTATGGCAAGCCACTGGAAGAGCAGAGCTGGCATCTGTTGTGGCTGGTCTGCATTCCAGGAGCTACATCAGCATGGCCAGATTCATGGTGTCTGTGCTGCAATGGTGAAGCACTTCACCCAGCTTTTCATGGCATCCTGGGAGCAGGGTCCTGACTGGCATGGAGCATTTGCAGAAATGAATGAGAGGGGACAGAAGGAAACCAGCTTTCTGTACGGTGATATGCCTTGCAACCCTAGGAAAGGCATGACTGGTTTGCAGACATGATATCCTCAGGTATAGTTAATTCAAGGCTAAGCTATACCAGCACGCAGCCCAGTACATCTGCACTGAAGGGGAGATGCTGCACCAGGCACTGAACTCTGCTTTATCCCTGCCTGCAGAGGACAAGGGGCCATGTCTCTGGTAGCTCTGGATGGAGACACGTAGAGGAAGCTGATAATTAGTTATGACCAATTAGCTTCATCTTTAACAAAAACTTCACTGGTTCTCATTTTTCCTACTGTAATTATTTCCAGCCCCATGCAGTTCACTATCACTAACTGTGCCACATGTATGGAGTGGGTGGCGTGGAGGGCCCAACACCCACCAGCTTTGGGACTGATTTAAAGCACCATTGAAATGCGAGTGTCAAAACTGGAAGCCTTTTCAGAGTTTCTGGCATTGGCATTTCCCATCTTTGTGAAAGAACTTTTATGATGTTGAAAAATGTTATTGGAAGATGCAGCAAAAAATCAATTTGTTTTAGTTTTGTTTTAGAACTTTTTCTCCCTGCAAAATGCTGCCCATAGACAATACTTTTCTACTAGCAAAGTGACTTCATAAATGAAAAAAATCTAGGCATTATTTTCAGCATGGAATTGTGATGTTGGGCTGAGTACTATTTTTTCCCAAATGATAAGGACAGTAGAACAGAACGAAATTTTACTCTTATCAAATAAAGGGAACAATGTAATCTTAGAGAAGTAGACAAAAAATGTCATGCAAAACACAACGGGATGCCAGCTTAGCTTTGCAAGGTTGACAAAGTAGAAGTTCTGCAAAGCAATGATGCAGGCACTTACTCAAAATGAGGGTTGAGGAACAGCCACCCAAAAATGATATTGAGCATTGAAGACAAACCCCAAAGAACCATATAAGGACTTCCAGTAAGGGTTGCAACTATGTAAAATAAAGTAATACACATACATCAAGTAAGCAGGGATAGCCAACGAGTATGTCATCAGTGTGTATGATTAAAACTCACACTTTTGAGCATTTACCCAACCCTCAGGGCACTCAGTTAGTGGAAGGATTCTCTGAGGGATCAGCACACTGCAATGAAGAATGCTGCTTTCTAACACTCAAAACTGTGTTAGAAAGCTTTCATCTGGCTGATTTTGTTATTACAAAGGGGGCTTGAAATTTAATTCTACTTACCATGGATATTGCTCCAAGTGTCCAAGTTTCCAACAGCTTGACACCAGAGTGTGCCAGAGGTTCTGAGTCATGAAAATTAAGCTCAAAACCAGAGCAGATACTGATCCAACAGCTGGAGTCTGAAAGGCAGACTTTGCACTTTGCAGGAAGCTGTCATTTAATAACAAGAAGTAGGGACTTCGTCTCAAAGGTAGTGGACCATGTGACTAAAGCAAACATCTGGCTGCCGCAGAGATGGGGACCTTTCACCCCAAATTTGTCATGGTTAGGGATACCTCCTCTTCCACTGACTAACCTGGTGTGCTGTCTTCCCCTCTGGAGAGCTCCTGAGGTTAAACAAAAAGCACACAGATAATCTCATGATCACAGCATTTCTGTGCACGCCACAGCCTCCCACTGAACTCTGGGAAAGGGGTTAAATTATCTCAGATGGCAGCATATTATATCAGCTCCAGCACTTCGGCTCAGTCATGGGCAAATGGTTTGCTTTCTTGCACTTGGCATGTCCCTAGACCAAACAAGAGCTCATGTTTTGTGAAAGAGCTCTTAGCACTGGGAGATGGCTGGAGAAGTCTCAGCATTGTCTGAGTTAAATGGGAAGAGAGCAAGCCCCAGGCCTTGTGTCTGTGATGGTGGCAGGAGGTTGCCCAGACTGCAGACTGGAAGAGAAACTCAGCCCTGTGGTACAGCTCCTGTTACACGGTTTTGTTGCTATCCATCCTTGGAAAATGCCTTGCCCCTTAGCTCTCACCTTCACCCTGGACGAGAAGCTCAAGCTTAGACTAAACATTAACCCAGACACAACTTCCCCAGTAGTGCCTCTTACCACAGCAGCATGCCAGAATACAGGGCTTAGCCACAGCATATGACAGCACAGATCCTGCCAGCCCAACACCATCCAAGCCAAAAAGGGGTAAAGAGGAGATGCTTCTTGTTGGCAGCTCAGGGACTTACTGAGCCAGCAGTGGCTTTATGTGTGTTTGGCACCACTCCACCAACTTACCCTATCAACCCCTATGAACTTTTGGTGGCCACAAGATCCTGCAACAAAGCAAACTACTCCCTCATAGGAAGAAGGGTGGGTGTGGAATTCAAAACCATTCTTTTAGGGCTGGAGCTGGTAACCCAAGGTTTAGGTTAATGCAGAGACAGAAGGCTTAAATTCACAAATAATGTTCTGCATACAGCAAAACTCAGCGAAGACTGGCTCTGGGTAGAAAGACACCTGTTTTATCCACAGGCATCAGCAATGGCAGAAGGAGATGCTGGGCTGCAAAACGAGCTCAAACTGTTTCCCAGCCACAACAGTTGGCAGTGGCAGCACAGCTCATTCTCGAGCACTTCATGCAGAGGTAACCAAGAGGTCCAAAACACCCGTGGCACTGACTGATAGTCACGGCAGGTCTTGCAGGGGCCTGAGGGATTTGCGTCTGGTCCAGCTGCAATTTTGAGACCTGAGTTCAGAGCTTTTCAGTAGCACTGAAGTTTGTGAAGCAGAAGGAAAGTAGATGGGCCCATGAGGATATGCGAGCTTGGCTACAAGGTGCAGGTCTGTACAGGCCTTGCAGATATTCCTGCATCCACCACAGTTTAATAAAGAATCACCAAAAATGATGGGTAATCAATGACCAGAGGAAGTGGTCCTCAGCAAATACATGTGGACCAAAACCAAGAGCTGAAGAAGACACAAAAGAAAAGAAACATAACAACCCTCACATGTCCTTCCCTACTGATTTCAAATAAAATGATTTTCAGAATTCCCTATCAGGGACAATACCTTGATCCTTATGTGTACTTCAGAAAAGTTTATGTATCACATAGACCAATGTTTATTATATACTGTAGACATATGTCAGGCTGTGGTCTTGTCTAATAACACATTTTAAATGCCTTTATTAATAAACATAAGGACAAGTTAGAAGGCAAGATTTTTAAGCTGTTGCAGAAAGCTGTAGGAAATAAAATTGTAAGTAAACTTCTAATTTTCATGGTTGTGATTTTTAAGATGTCTGTAACAATAGCAAAACTCTGTGTGCACCCATGAACATAAGAGTATGAATAAATTAGATTTAACAGCATCTGTGAAGCAAAACCTTCTGCCTTTTAGACTTCCCTATCTAGATAGTATAGTTTTAAGATGAGTTCATTTTTTTTGAGATACTGTAGTAGGCTTCCAGTAACATGTTCTTCTCATCCCACACTTTCACTGTGTGCAGCTCTCAGTGACATTCAGGGGATCTATCCACTCTTCCCAAAATTTCACTTCCACTTTCATTACTTCTCTGCTGTGTGGTTGGCTTCCAAGGTCTCAGTCTTCTATAATTCATTGAAACTGGCTGACTTGTCCAGTGAGGCACACCATGTGTCTCAGGTGAACAAGCACAGTTTTCCCTAGAGTCTGTCATCTTGGCTACAGCCCACAGGGCGGAAGACATTGTGGGCTATGAATTCCTCCCTTTCCTTTCTCTACAAGCACTGAAAACTCTAAGGGCTGGGTTACCAACCACAAGATGTTCAAAGAAGGCATAATCCACTTGGGTTCAAGGTCACTCTAAAAACATAGAGCAGAGCCCCCCCTTATAGCAGGGTCTACTGAATGCTGTCAGTGCACTGCAGGCACACCTGGAGTAATGCACCGCTCAGCAGCAAGGTGGGGCAGCAGGATCTGGCATCATATTAAGGAAAAGAAGTGGTATTTATCTAAATACTTGACTCATCCTGGGTCTGTGGAGGGCTGAGCTGCACAGGCAGGGTATCTAGCTCAGGGGGGATAAGCAAGCCTGGGAGGAAGGGCAGAAAGCTATCAGGCCCCACTCCCAGAGGCAAATAGGGCATCTCTGTGTGCTAGAGTCATGGAGGCCAGATCCTTGGTTCAGGGGACAGCAATGGTTTTTTTCTAAAGGATATCAAGTCATCTTTTGTGACCTTGTACCCAGGGTTTTCAGGTTCACTACCAGCCATGTGCCATGGATAAAAAAATACCATCAATATAATAAACTCTTACAGAAAAACCCTAGTCCTTTCCATAATGAATGGGAGTCAGATAAGAGGTATCAATGTAAAAATGCAACACAGGAGGACTCTAATTGTGGGGCAGAGAGATGGCCAGGAGTGAAGCTATCAGAAAACCCAGGCATCCCCAGTAAAATTCCACATAACACTAGGCTCTGCCTGCAGGCAGGCTGTGGTTGGTTGCATACAGAGATGAGGGTTCCTCTATGGAGCAAACTCACCAGCACAGAGAGATGCCAGGGCCTCAAAGCTAAACAATGAGGAGAAAAAGCTCCCAACATTTCCCAGCCAAGCAGGAGACACACCTTGTGCTCCCATGAACTTCCTACAGGAACCAAACTGGAGAAGCAACTCTACTCTCCCACAGTCTGTTTCTTTGTTCCAGCCTGAGTCCCATGAGATGATGTCCTCCATCTTTCAGAACCTCCACAGACCTCACACTCATCTGGAGACAGTGTCTTGATCAGTAACAGTGTTAAGCACACACTCTCCTGGCAGGCTGGACACTGAAGGCACCACATCCTCTAAGAGAAGGTTTTTTCCTGACCAATTCAGAAGCTTTAGGTAACAATGAGGGAGTGTTCTCGGTTCATTATTTCTGGAGATTTTACTTGCAGGTAAAGATCTCATTCAAGACTCCACCAGAAAATGTGTAAAAGCCCTGTTTAGTTGGGTCTTCTGCACCATGTCAATTCCTGTCATGACACCACAACTGATATCTCCTCTGCATCCTCAGCTGTAATCCTGAACTGCACAGGACAGGATGGGCTAAATGGGAGAAGTGCAGAAGAGGATAAAACTCCTCTGACACCTGCCAATCCGTTATAAAGTCTGACTTAGTCTCCAAATGGTCCCATAACTACAGCTTTGCTTACTGGGGCAGATGAACTCCGATGACTTCCCCCTCTGGTCCATTTCTTACTGACAGTTGCTACTGATGACCTTCTGCAAGATGGGAGGGAAGTGATGATGAACTCTCTTTTTGTTAGCTCTCTTCTTCCTCTTCACTAGCAACCTCCTTCAGGTCCTGAGGTCCCTGCTCTGCTCTCTCTTTCACATAGGCTGCCTTGATCTGTTCAAGTTCACACAGCTCAGCCTCCAGCTCTTCCCTGTGCATGGACCGACGGTTCCTCAGCAGTTTCATGGGGAAGGGGTTTAAGTCATTGAAGGCAATGTTCATCAGCTTCCTACAATAGAAAGGACAGCTTGGTCAACTTATTTACTGGCTGGTAACACATGGTAACAGATACACTAAGAGCATTCTGGGGTATTAAAGAGTAGGGCCTCAGACTTCAGCTCTCTGGGCTTAGAAGTCACCAAACAGCAGAGTCTTCAAGAAATTCTTTCCCACACTAATGCAAACACAAACCCAAGCAGTACTGCACATACACTAATACCATCCCACCTTTTAAGGTACCAGTGTGCAGCCATCATTTAGGAGACAATGGATCAGATGCCAAATCTGATATATTCCTGTCAGGGAAGAATATTCCTGACGTTGAGCTCTTCTGATCACAGAAATCTTCATCTCAGACACATGTTGCCATTCAAGGCCATGGGTCATGCTGTGCTCCCAAACACCCCAACTACAGCTGAGAGAAACCCAGCAATCAGTAGCACAACTGCCAGCTGCTACAAAAAGGAGGCTGATCCAGACTTTGTAGCTTGCTCTGCTTGCCTGAGCCAAAAGGATTTTAAGTAATGCCATGGAGAGAAAGTCAAAAAGAGACAAACAGATCCATGTCCCACAGACTTATCAGTGCATTTGCATCTCTCTTAATAAACTAGTCGCAAGTCTTGTTAAGCTGACCTAACAGGCAAGCAAGTACAAATACACAATGGAAGCTTGTCTACAACTCTGAGTCCTACCTGCCATCTGTGATCATCCTTGTGAAAAAGCGTAGGTACTGGTAGATCTCCACACTGTCATGAATTCTTAGGATTTCCTCCTCATTGTATTTAAAAATTGCAAGAGCATAGCGGAAAATTACCTGGAGAGTTGAAAGGTATTTGAGTGGATAAATTTTTAAGGAACTGAAGGTCCAGGCCATCCTGGCTAAAAGACAGTGTTGAGCACACAGACTCCAGTCCAGACTAGATCCAGGGTTACTCCCACTGTCAAGTCTGTACTAGGCAGGCCTAAAGGAATACAGAGCTAATCTCAAGAGAATGACCATATGTTAGCTAATTTGCAATCTGAGAGAATACCAGGCTTTACAAAAGGACCCCCCAGGGATTTCACAAGGGTTCTCCAGTTCTCCCTATGCACAGGGACAATGCAGGACTCACATTTTCACATACTGCCTATCTTTTGCTCTCTTTATCCGTAATACTGTCGGCTGTGTGACAGAGCAGGAGACACTATGGCCTTTCAGAGAGATGTTTTGTAGCACAACTGCTGGCTAAAAAGTAACACGTGCACAGAATCAGGGACTAGGTCTGCCTACTAACAGCAAGTACATAGAAAACAGGCCATCAGGGCATGTCATCAAACAGGCAGGATAGGACAAGCAGTTCAACCTCATATATCTTTGATAGATGTGTATGTCCATCACCCTGTCACTATGCCACAGAGATGGTACAGACAGGAGGAAGGCCTAGACTGAGAGTTGTACCTTAGTTCCCTCATACAAGAAGGCATCCCACACTCGCAGGAGGATGTCGCTCACAAGGCTGTCCACAAAGACCACCAAAAACCAGTTGAAGGTGATGAGCGAGACATCAATCCGATACTGTTCAAAATGAGCCATGAGGCGAGGCAGCTTCTCGGATAGGAAGTCTTTGAAGACTCTCTGATCTACCTAAAATTGACAAGCAAGAAAACAATGAAGTCTTAGTCAAGAGTAGTCCTGCTGTTGGAAGAAAGGAGCAGTTCAACAGAACAATGGCCCAGGTATGTCAGGGTTATCACTGGTGCTGCCTTCTAGTGAACAACACCCTAGGAAGAGCAGAGCATCCTTTGTCTTCCAACCCTTCAAACTCACTGAGCAGTGTACTTGTATGAGGCATCCAGTGCAAAGCAGGGAGCTGAAACATACATTCTTCTCAGTCAAAGAATCATATTCCTTCCCAATCTCAAAGTCAAGAGGGAAAATCTGACACATCTTTTTGAATTGGTCCTACCGGGATTTTCTCAAATACCGTGTGCATCCGGTTGAATGACAGGCATTAAAACCTGCCCAGGTCCAAATGACTCTACATGGCCCAACAGACTGAACACCTTGAATACCTTTGACTTAGCAAGCAGCACCTGATCTTCTCACTGAAGCTTCTCTTTGTGGTCTGAGTACTGTCTGTGCCTTTTTTTCTGGTTGTATGAGCCAAAACACAGAAGTGCAGACAGTGAGATCCTTGATCCAAGTTCATAAAGGTTTCATCTCAGCAGAGCCATGCTTTCTGGAGGGTAAGTGCTAAAGACCAGGATTATGTTGAGGGCTTCCCTCTACCATATCATATTAATGCCCCAGCTGTGTCAGCCCACTTAGCTGTGGCACAAGGGTACAAACCACACAAGTAATATGCTTTGTCTTTAAAATTGCAATTTTAAGTTTTCCAGCCAACTCACTTTATCAAGCCAACCTACAATGCATCACCTTAGATGTTCCTCTTTACATGGGTCTTGGCTAGACTTTCAGATACCAGCCATGAGGTCAGAAATTATTTCTAAAGAAGACTTTCAGCTGACAAGGTTTTCTCACCAAATGCAGGCGAGCCTCTTCAGTCTGTCATATTTTCCCTGTCAGTCTCTACTTGTTGAGTATTGAGTGGTGCCTATTAAATCCCACAGCTAACACAACCTCCTCTAGATAGACATTTTGCTTTCTTTAAAGTCATTCGACTGTTTCCCCAGTCTGTGAGCTGGCCTCTCCACCACCACATCACTGTCCCAGTAAATGTTAGTCAACAAATTCAGTGGCATTATCAGTCACTCAGCTACTGAACCTTGAAGCCTTCTCTATTGTGAGCCCACAGATAAAACCAACCCTCTTCTCTTTGAAAGGACCATACAAAACAGGGACACCAAGGTCACAGCCAGGCTTTCAAGATTGGGCACTGATGGGTGTGGGTGGTATGGGCACACAATTACAATTCCATTGAACTATGTGGGAGTAAGCTTATCTCGTTGTCTGCCTGGGAGGACATAGTATCTGACACACAGAAAACCTTGAAATCCAGTGATTTTGAATCAGGTGGGTAAGTTATTCATGGCACATTTGACATCAAAAGGCCAGAATCATTGCCAATGTGCAGAGAGCCCCATAGTGAGAACTAACACAATGCTTGACCATGAATATGGTGAATATAAAAAAGTCAGCATTTTCATCCACATGTACATGGCACTCCAAAGACAGTGTGCAGCTTCAAAAACATCATCAGATGATGCCTTGCTCCTACTCAGTTTACACATAGAAGAATTTGCTGCTTTGTCTCTATTAAGACTACTTTAAAATAACTAATTGTGCAATTAATGGCCTCTTTCCTTCTGACCAATGTGACTTTCGTGTTATTACTTAGGAGTGGTACCCTATTTCCTAGAGCTAGTGACCAGTTTTTCTGCTCTATATATGCTGCTTCTGTGGGTGTAATAATTTTGTACTCTCAAGTCTCCAATACCTCTGCAATGAAAGGGATTTCAAGGTGGTATCACTGTCCTGTGAGAAATCAAATACACAGCAGGTTGACTACTCACTTTTAAATCTTTACTGTAAATCACTGTATGAGAGTCCAAGCAGATGTGAGGGTGCTCAACTCACCTGTGATGTTATTAGTGTGTCACTGTAGTAGTCTGCTGGCATTAGGTTCTCCACTATATAGACTAGACACCAGAAAGCACTTTCCTCATCTTCTAGGACCAGGAGAGCAACAGCTGCCAATCTATGATAGACAAGACATGGTGAGGGAATTCAATACTGTAGGAGGAGTCACCAACACAGGAACTGAAGAATACAAGACTTCTTTTTGCATGTCTCCAGCTCCATTGGCATCCAAAATATCAAATGTAGCAGAACAACCAGACAGAGGCAAGTGATCTGCATCTGAAGGAACCACAGGGATGTGATTTTCTTTCCCACGTGGTTTTGTCAAACATACAGAAATGATCTGACAAAGACAGGTTTCCATAAAGGAATGTTCTGTAGATCTGCTGAAGTTAGTAGTGTGCTGATTTAGGCTTTTTCAATACAGGAAACAGGTCACACAGTTGTATTCCATAGAATGTGATATAGTTAATCTCTCCATACATTCTTTTACACCTCCGACCTCCTTCAGCTCAGACTTATCACCTTTTAGACAGACTAGAAAGATGATACTTTATATTAAGGACTCTCTGGAGGAAAGTTTCTATTGTCTTTCTGAAGACCATCCAAAGAGCATTAGGAATAAACAGCTTACACAGACCTTTCTCATGTGAAAAGGTCCAACTAGAAATTCCGTTCTTACAGCTAATGCCTCGTGCCTTTTCTACACAAGTCTAAAAAATTCAGGCTCATCTTTCCTATAGTCTTCCTTTGGAAGTGAAAGAAGTTTTTATAATCTCTGAATCTTCTCTTTTCCAGACAGAACAACCGTGGTTTCCTCAGTCTCTCTGTGACATTTGCTGCAACTCCCTTGCACATTAACACTTCCCAACATTTTCTCCAACTGTTCTCAGCACAAAAAGGGAATCACCAGGGTGTTCTTCTGCTTTTACTACATTACATTACTACTTAAAAATTCAGCCCCAGCCTTGTGGTGTTATTCTGGGACTGCTTCACTCTTCCTCCTATAGCTGTTCTTTCCTATTCTGTAACTATAGAGATGCCACACAAGTGCATCCTGCTGCTTGCTGGATCCCGGTAACAACACTGGATGAAAATCCACCAAATGCAGAATTCTGCAGGTAAATGCTTAGAGCTAGGACAGAACTGTAGAGAGGCAAGAGACTGAGGCTTCTTGAATCACAGCCTAGAGTATGTGTCTACACCTTTTCAGTGCCATCTCACGAAGAAGCAGCATAGCTGGCTCCTCACCTGTTCAATCCCTGGCAGTATCCAATGGCAGGATTGTGCCAGGAGAATGCCAGCAACACCCTCCGGAGCTTGGGGATGAGGTGGGAGGAGGGAGAGGAGAAGTGCTTGTTGTTGGTCAGTGTGCGGGGCAGGTCAAGCTCAATCTGCCGGCAGGCAGGGTGCTCGGTGCTCCTGCTCTGCTCCAGCAGCCGCTGGTAGTGGCCTGGCACAGGGCTGCAGAGCCGGCTGGCCATCCACCTCCACACCCGCTGCCGATGCTCCGCTGGGATGCCACTTCGGATCAGACTCTTCAGCTCTCCAGAGGGGGCCAGCTCTCCAATGCTGTTCCATCTGTCACGGAGGGGCTTCTCCACTATTTCCTGGCTCCGCAGTTTGTTGGACTTTATCTCAAGGGCTTGGATTTTGGCCAGTAGCTTCCAGTCCTCAATTTCATAGTCAGGTACAGTCATAAACCCATACTCATCATACTCACTGGAGGGACACAAGGCAGTGTTTAATTCAAATGACAGTGCTGGTAACCTGTGTTATGACACTGCTTGGGATCATGCCAGCTACAGACATGAACCTCCCTGCTGCCAGGTTCACCACCCATACCACAGAACAAGTAACTTGTGGGCATAAACCCCCCACCCACCCTCCCTTTCCAGGCTGCACTGAGATCTGAGAAATGCTTGTTAGGCCTCAACTTCACTTTGTTGTGCTGCCACTTAATATTAAATCTGGGTTTTGCTGATACCCTTGCTACTGATTTTTTTAAAGCAATCTCAAACACTCGTTTGTAACAGTACTTCTCCTTCACTTCTGACAGCTGCATATGACAGCCTACCTCAGAGTCTTGAAGACAAATGACAGCCTGCAGCACTGGCATGCACACACCAACTCAAGAGTAACTTTGCTCTGAGCAGACCCCTCATCAGCCCCCAAAGAAGTAGTGAGCACACCCTGTGTACCTTCTCCCTACCCTGTCCCAGTGCAGAGACAGATCTGTAGGAGTGGACTGGAAAGGGTTTGGGGCATCAGATCAAAGAACAGAGATCCACAGTCCCTCCTGATGTCTCCTTGTACACAATGCAAATCTCTTAATGATCAGAACATACCAAGAGTAAAGATACTACAGCTTATCAAAGGTTTGTGCACCGTCTGTCCACAGGGTGGGAAACTTGTAAGATATCATCAGATTCTTGACAAAGAAACCAAGCCTGGCCTAGGGAGTCTCATCTCAAAAGGAACCTGCAAGACTGACCAAACAGATAAAATGGGAACTGCTATAGAACAGGGGCCCTGACTGTGCAGGAAGGCATAGACACATTTGTAGGCCCCTGCTATAAAATGTTCTCAGGTGTACCTTGCCTGCACACTTCCCTTTGCAGATAGGCTTCTACAAAGCTGCAAATATCCCCATGCTCCCAACTCTTACCTTACAGGGTTCAAGTTAAAACTTTCTTCTGCTTCTTCCTTCACATCCCACTGGAGAGCTTCCTGGATGAGTTTCTTCACCAATTCAGCATGCGAGTTGGGCAGGCCAGGCACAGCCTCCTGCAGCTTTCTCAAGACTGTCAGGTATTTGCTCTCCATCTGGCAGTTTCTTGCTTGGAGGCAGGCACACTGATGGGGAAACCAGAAGGAAAAGAGCTCATTCAGTAGTAGTCCTTCCTGCATTGCCACTGCTCTCCACTGGCCTGGTCTGCACATAAAGACTTCTGAAGAGTAAGGCCCCCAGGAAACACATTTAGTAGTTTTCCACAATCAGTGGAATTGCAGCCATGAATTAACCACCACGGTCTATGAACAAGCACAAGCTGCAGTAGCTAGCATGCAACAGAAGTTGCTTATTGAGTGGGAGACCTACTACATCATTACCTGCTTTAACTACTGCACTGCATCAGTAGATGGCCACACCCCACCAGCTCAACTAAGGATGCAGTCAAAGAGACAGGACTGCATCTGAGTTCTTTGCAGTCTTTTTCCCTCATCCTCAGACAAGTTTTCTACTCCACATTGAGCTGTATCCTGATAAAGCACACCACTCCGGAGACTGAGCTGTACGTATACAGTTTTTACCATGGATACATGGTAGCACCACAGACTAGGTGACCACATGCCCCTCAGAATCCCCAGTCAAGCCCATCTGAGATCAAACAGCAGGACAGCACCTGCCACCACCTTAGTCCTGGGCACAGAAAGCAGAAAAAAAACCAGTAAGGATTATTAATGCACTCCACAAGTGGGCAACTGAGGCTACACAGGTGACAAGACTCACACAGTGTCTCATGGGAAGCTCAGTGAAGACTCCTGTTCAGTGGGAAGCAGAAGTTCAAAACAAAAACAAAACAGAAACCACAGAGAGAATTAGGTTGCTTATAGAGAGGACAGAAAGGAGCATGGTTTCTTTCATACTATCACTTCAATCAGCATTTTGCCCCACACTGAGCATGCTGTGCTCATATGATTACTTCCTATTTGAAGGTTATGGCAGTCTCAGGATGAGAGGGCAGTAAGTTAGAAGAAAGGCAAGGTTTCAAAGAACTAGAAATCAAACAGATGTAAGAATGGCAATAACACTCCAGAAGCAGCTTTTTGCCCTGTCCCAGAATCCATAACTGTGAAGACATACTTGTGGTGGTGTACTCCTCTGTCTAAGGCCTGTGATCTCAGAAATGCTTGTTAGGCCTCAGTCTTGATGAACAGAACCTGGGCTAAGCTCTTGTGCTTATCAGAAATATTGTCTGCTCCCAGGAACTGGGTTGTAATGCTGGACTAAGGTTTAGACCCCGGTGGGCATGTCTGTACAAATCTGGGCCTTGCATGTGCACCAGCCAAAAACTATATTTAGTTGCTATGTTTTGCTGTTCAGTTATTTCTGCATATTTTGCTGTTCATTCACACGCTAGCTGTTTTTGTGTATTCCTTAGTTTAGATCAGTGTTTATAACAGGTGCACAGCATGAGAAAATTTTAGGAGTTTTTAGATAACTTGTTGAAACCCCCCAAGACCGCTGGAACATAAACTATGCTAGACTGGGAGAGAAGAAGTTGAAAACAAAGATCCAAAATAACGGGAGGCGGCGAAACTGCATGTGACCATCAATTATGAACTCTGGGAGGTTTGAATGGGTGGATCAATATCCTAAAATTACCAATTGTAAAATATGTCCCCACATGGGTGATGGTTCTAGAAACGTATAATTAGGGTGTATTATAAACAATAAATCGGCTTCTGCAAAATCATATTGATCTGCTGTCCAGAAGTACAGTTTGTTCCCGCAGTCTAATGAGCTTCTGTTTTTAACAAACACCCTTGGAAACTTATTTTTCTTGCAAACTCAAGTGGAAGAACATTTTTGTTATCAAATTTTCAAAAGTTACCAACTACAGTCAGGATGGCAAATTACTGTGACTAAAGGCAATTGTCTTTTGAACCTATAAACAGTGGTTCTAAGTGAGACCCTGTGAGCTCTCCTGGACCACAATGAGCTGTACCAGCAACCTCCCTTTGACTGGGACCTCTTAGAGCCAGAGAACTCTCAGATTTGCTGTACTTAAAGGACCACTGCCAGTGATGACAAAGCCTGGCCCACTCCTCAAGGCTTAACCCTTTTCCTGTTGAGAAGATGCAGACATCTGACAGAGCACTTCACTGAGCTCAGGGAGAATTTTCACAGGTACCTTGTACGTACTCTAGGTCTGTGTGAATATGCTACAGAAAATGATCCTGGCATCTTAGGTTCTTAAGTATTTTAGGTTGGCAAGTAAGTTAGGCCTATAAGTGAGTTACTACTGTGATTGCAGTAAATTCCATAAAATCTTTTGTAAATTGCTTAAATTCAGCCATTGTTAAGTGCTGTTAAGTTTAAGAGCTGTTAAAATCTTTAGGCTCAAACTATTGTTCAAGTCCAGAGCTAAGTTTTGCACAGTAGTCCCCACTGAACCTTGTGGCTCAATGGGAGGTACACATCAAGCTTGGGTTTGATGGGTACCCAAGCTCTCTTATTCCTTTTATGCTAAAGCTTTCCCATCCTTACCCTTTTCCATCCCCAGCTTTTTTAACACAGATTTTAAATTTATTTTAGTTTTAGATGAACTGATTATAGGTTTTAGTACTTTTTTATCTTTATGTGCTTTAACCATCTAGAAAGTAGTACTGTGAACCTTGGCAATGAGCTTTGCCATGTTTTCACTTCAATATTAAACCTGCTTTGCCTAACCTTTGCCAGTGATTCTTTAAGTGACTTAAGACACTTATTCACAACAATCCCTTAAAACTCAGGGGAGTAAATCCTAGGCAAAACTCACAGAAAAAATACCAGCACACACCTCCAGTCTTGAAAGTGGTTCAGGACCAGAAAATAGGATTAGACAAGTCTGTGAGTAACCAGGTTTTTCACACTTACACTGCTAGAAATAAAAATACAACTTAGGAAAACATAAGGATTCTAATCTAACTGCAGAACTTCAAGCAGGCTGCCACCCGGCATGCCAAGTCCAGCAGAGAAACCATGACTAGATGGAACCAGTACTCAGTCTGTCAGGTCTTAGGAAACTTTTCTGATTGCCTACACAGTATTGGTTTTTTATTTGCATAGCTGAAATGCAGAAATCTGGGTTAAGCTTCAACACCTGTAAGCCTGATCTTCATGGGTATTTTACTTCTGTGAAGAATTTAAATGATCATGTCTAATTTGGGAACAACACAAAGAAGTAAAGAGGTCACACTGAAAAAAGAAAAAACAGGAGAAAGCTTATTCCATGTGGATCAAACTCTATTCCAGTGCCAAATTTGAAAATAAATTAGTAGCAGTTCACACCAAGGAAAATAAGTCATTTGGCCTTACCTTCATCAGAAGAGCTTTTTCATTCTCAGCAACACTTGTCCAGAGTCGAGTAACCTGGTGAATCTCTGAATTGAGAAACTGGTTCTGGGTTTTGTATGCATCAATATCATCCTGCCATGAAGCAAAACAGTCACACAAGGAGAGTTCTTGAGGGGCTTGAAATCCCTCCCATTTCAAGGATATCAGATTATGTTAATGACAATAAATACCTCAAAAAATTCTGCGTCCTGAGGAGCAGACAGGACTCCCCAGAACAAATATTGCCTACAAAGGAAATCAGGGCACAATACTGTCATGCATCAACAAGACACTTGAAAATGCTAAATGTATCTAAAAACACAGATAGATCCAGATCATATAAAGCCAGGGATGCACTTAAATAAGATTAAGAATATATGTGTTTTGTTTGGATTTTGTTTGGTTTAATTTTGGTTGGTTTCTTTTTTTTTTTTATGAAACAAATCTCAGCCCCATGGCTGGCAGGAAAAATGAACACTCTCTACAGAAAATGGTTCTTTTGGCAATTCTCCACCTCACGCTAACCCATAATTAAAGAAGCTGTGCACATACAACAGCCTGCATCTGAAAGAACCAGGATGTATCTGAAAATGCAACACTGAAAGTAAGTGAAGGCAGCAAGTCAAGCTGCAGCTGTGAAATAAAAAAAAGAAAAGAAAGTGGCAGGTACAGAATGATGACTGGAAGACCAACAAAACAGGCTCTAAGCTGAAGCTGAAACTGACGCAGATGCTTTTCAGTACCCTACTGGCATCAGGTGAGCCTCTTCCAGCCTCCCTCTCGTTTGGAGGCAGATGGAGCAATCAGCAGAAGCATATCCTGTGCTTACCACAAAGAACACCCTCCCACTGAACCTGAGGGAATAAAAATGGGCTCAAAAGACCTGTGCCATCTCACACACCTTCAGATGCTCAATCTCCTCCTGCTGCTTATACAATGTCTCTACAGTGATTGTGTTGGCTTCTTGCAGGGGGTCAGAGAGCTCTCGGGCCATCTGCTCTGTCAAGGTCATGATGACTTCCTGTTTGGCATGGTTCTTCTCCATCAGAAGCTGCACATGTTCCTTGAGCTCCTGGATATGGCTGTCTCTCAAAGTCAGTATCTGCTCCAGTTCCTTCTTTTCTTGTTCAAGAGCTTCCAGTCGACTTGTTAGATCTGCAATTTGTCTCACTTTGTGGCGCACCAGCTCCAGCCTGTCCTTGTCTTCTGCTGCAGTGAGATACATGCTAGACACTCGCTTCTCCTGCTGGGCTGCCTCCAGAGCTTTGTGCAGAAGTTTGACCAGCTCCTGGAAAGGGAATGTAAAACCATCACATAACTGTGCTGTCCAGGGCAATGGCAGTATGGACAGCACAGATTCAACACTGAAATATCCTGAAATTGACTGCTTTCAGAAGGAAAACAATGCAGAAATCTTGAAACCACAGTGACACCAGAGTGAGAGGTTCTGCTCTCAGAGCTGGGCCTGAAAGGTCTCTGCAGCAGTTCACAACTTGACAAGGATTGCTAGTATAAAAGCTGCTGCCCACACGATCTGAGCCCTGGCTTTCCTACAATCATTCTTGGGAAGCCCAGCAGAGAACATGGAGATCTGGTCAGCAGTGTGGTAAAATGGGAGGGAAATAATGCTGTCTGCAACTACCTGTGCTACCAGAAGGAAAGTGCAGTGTCCTTTTCAACCTTCCGTCAGAGTCGTCCTGCATTCTATCCTGCGTGAAAGCATGGAACCTTGCCCCACAACACATTGCTGATTCAGGCTCTGCCATCTCACACTTAAGAAAGCAAATCAACTGACTGCCCAACATGGGACTTGGCTCTCCTGCCTCTTCCGCTGGAAGAGCTACCAGCATCATTAGCAGAGAACCTGGCATTGCTCCATGCTTTGAAGAACAGTATCATTCATGAGAGACAACCCTTGCAGTGACCCATGCCCTGACTTCTACAGTCAAATCACACCTTAAAGGTAGGTCACTGTTAAAAAGAATGACCTGCTCTTAACACCATGACTCCACCTGGCAGCTCTCACCAGTGTTACAGTACCTATTCAGGACTGTACTTAGTGGACAATAGAGATGCACAAGCAAGACAACAGCAGAGTACACTTGGATTTGTTTTACCTCCCTCTTACACCTAGCTGCACTTATTAGAAATGGTT
Source organism: Luscinia megarhynchos (assembly GCA_034336665.1). Classification (NCBI taxonomy): domain Eukaryota; kingdom Metazoa; phylum Chordata; class Aves; order Passeriformes; family Muscicapidae; genus Luscinia; species Luscinia megarhynchos. The sequence continues at coordinate 46,564,120 of CM067592.1, read as the reverse complement.
GAAGGTCTTCTTTTGTGCTGGACACACTCAGGCACATGCAAGGTGGTAACGCCAGGAGCTTCAAGTGGTCTCCAGTTACTGCCTGCTGAGTGCTTCTCAGTGCTTCTACCACACCAATTTGCAATGGAGTCCCTGTGACCAACCTCAGGGCCCTGGCCCTTAGAAATAGCAATTTCTTCACCACACTCACCTTCTGTGACTTGACTTCCTCTGTGAGCGTCAGAATCTGTTGCTGAAGGACGCTGACTTTATCCACTGAATTCTTCTCCTTCGACAATTCTTCAGAGCCTGGGAAGCCACTGTTCATCCACCTGGCTTTCCTAATCCAGTTCAGCCTGGGTCCCATCCTCCCATCTTCCAAGGTCCCCTCCTTAACTGAGGGGAGAGATTTAATTTACACAAAATTAGTTGCTTTGCTTCTATGGACTCCCAAGTCTTGCTACAGGGACTACAATAATTTCACAGAGAAGGCTGACACACACGACTTGGAAAACTGACCCCAGGATTGGAGCCAAAACAGTAGGGATCAGACTCTGATATGCCCACAAAGTCGTGATAGTTTAGGGTACCTGTTAACTCACCTTGCACCCTGCTCATCAACTTGGCCCCAGCAAATGGAAGTTACCACCATGGAAAGGTACGCATGCAGTGCAGCTGCCACACTTCACCTGTGACTGTGCAGTAATTACAGTTTTACCCCAAAGAAATAAATCTGGCGGATTGGCTTTTTTTTTTTGTTAAGTTTTTTGGGGGGGGGTTTTATGTGTGTGTACCTCTGGAGATGGTTCCAGAGGTAGAAGATACAGGCAGATGGAGCCTGAAGTGGAGCCAAGAGTAAATCTTGTGGCAACAACACAGGAAGAGACTTGAGACAATGTAACAGATGTTTCATATCCCTAGAAAACTTCCCACCACGTCCTTTCCTGCTAATCCCTGCTAGAAGGCATCCCACTCAGCTCACACAGCTCAGTAACAATCACCTGCACATCCTGCCTCCACTTCTGCCTCTTGCTCCTCATCCACATTCTGAGGATGCTCTTGGAATTCATCAAAGCTAAAGAAATTCCCATTGTTCCCCCAGAGCTGCTTGGAGCCACAAATATTGTAGACAGTGTTTCTGAAACAAGAGGAGATCAAGACAGCCTAGTGAACATAAATTATGATGACTGCAGCTAGCCAGTGCATATTCGAATTATTCAATGCCTTACCTCCCCTTCTTCCCACCCTGCCTCCCAAAACTTATCTCCTTCATGTGCTGAGAAAATGAACTCTTCATAGAATTGGTGGATTTGAGGAGAGCAAAGTTGTAACTGGTGTAAACCAGGAAAATGCCACAGAATCAGTACAGCACAACAATGTAAAATCAGATGGTCTTTCCTCATGTGCTATACATAAATCCAGTCAAAGAGAGGGATCAAAGGTAACAGTAGACCAACCACATCCTTCCCTTTCTCCTTCCCTCTCCTCTTTCCTATGCTTCCTTACTCCATCCCTATCCTTAGTTCACTGCAGAAATCCCCAGGTGCCAAGAAAAGCCACCAAGAGAAGCTCGTTACCTACAACACAGCCAAAACTGGGACAAATGATCCTATTTGAAACAGCCACAGATCCTGTTCTCTGAAACATTTAATAAATAACCTTGCCAAAGGTTATTTACAAAGTCAAAGCTAAAATGTAGTAAAGAGTTTCAGGAACAAAAATGCAGTCAAACCCAGGAACAGTTTGTTATAACTGCTGCTATCAGATATTGCCAGAAGCACTAAGACATGACTTCATAGAATCATGAGGAACTATAAATGTACAAGTAGTTTGTGTAAAACCTGTACCAGAAAGTATGCATATAGGTCTTTTCCTTCTCCTCCTGTGCTGTCCTTCAGCAAAAACAAAACAAGTCCCTTGTTGTGAGATCTATAAAAGATTCAGTGTTCACTGCTTTCCTAACTGTAAATGAAGCTGCTAACATGAAACTCTGGTCTCATGGGGGATCTTTCTTCATAAAGGCATCAGACTGTAGCTGCAGCAGTGGTGGTAAAAAGACTACAGGCAACTTCCACATCAACAATATTTGGCAGGTGCTTGGCTGCCTACCACACCTATGGCCACTAACTCATTTTTGATTATGTGTAAATAAGTGACTAGGAAACAGTTAAGGAGATACTGATGAGGTTGTCTTTTTGAAATTGTAACTGCCCAAGACAATGGGGCTACCCATTGCAGCAGCAGATAGAAGGAGACACCAGGAATATGAACATCCTTGAAACTCAGCAAGCTGTGCAGTCAGGCCACCTTACAGGCTCAAGGCCCTTTTTCCTGGAGTTCCTGCTTTGGAGAATACACTACACTTAAGGTCCTTTGAAACCACTGGAAAGAGCTAATGGGCTTCTATGACTACCTACTGAGCACAGCTGAACCTGACCAGTGCTCTTCCAGACTGCTGGGCAGACGCATCACACACAGGCATGCAAACCACTGACTACACTGAAGAGAGCTTAACCAAGTCCTAGGTCTGCTACCAGCATCTTTGCTAAGAGAGCTAGATTATGTGAAATGCATCAGAACAGGGGGATGTGAAAGACCCACCTGCAGGAAGTTTACTTTGGCCTGGACTAGGCTCGAAAAAGGTGCTTCACAGTTCTCCCACCTAGGCAAGAGTCCCATTTCACACAATACATGACAGACAAGGAAGGCAGAGAGTGGCAGGCCAGCATGTCACCCACACTGCAGTTCTCTTCTTGCACTTACTGTATCTCTGTCCAAGGGTGCTTAAGGGAGATGTTCTGCAAAGCAGTAGATGTTTGGGGTGCGGGCAAAGATGCTGCCTTTAAACCCACTGCTTCTGTTGGTGTTTTCACAAGAGGCAAAAAGTCTTCACTGTCAACTACATCTACAAATTTAAAAACAAAATAGGACACAAAAGCAAATGAGCAAGACAGAATTCCATTGAATTTGGGTCCTTCATGTAACTTGACAACCACAATAGTTTACTACAGGTATACATTACATGTTCAAGTCAGGTCAGGTGGAATAAGGACACTAGAGTAGACTTCCTTAATTTTAGAAGAAGAAATTAGAAATTTGGAAATTACAGAAGTTTCCATGTACAAATAGAATGATCTACTCATGGACAATCAACTGATTTCAACCATACGTATGAGCATGACTAACCTTAAACAATCAAACTTTCATTGCACAAAGATATAAGGAAGGAGAATTTTGCTGTTCTCTTCCCACATTCCAAACCACATTTGATAGTTTTAATGTGTGGATAACACTCTGCAAGCACCGTTTGCTACCAAATTCTTGCCTGCTGTAGCAGAACCTTTTAGAGCAGACACTTACTAGAGAGAGGATTATTTGTTTCAAAGAAAATGTGCATCTAGTCATTACTAAACAGGTGGATACCCTGGTTGTGCCCTCCCCTGATCCACTGACCTGTCTACTACCACTTCTAGCTATGGACACCTTCAGCCCACTGCTGAAAAAAACCTTACTTGCTCTAAATTTCAGAAGCCTTACAAGAGTGATATATCAAATGTGCACATTTCACATGTGTGAGGAAAATCAAGATGATCCACATGACACCTGAAAATCTCCAAACAAATGCTGTGGATTAGGACCCATCTTACTTACTTTCATAAATAATAAGGCAGAAGTGCCAAACATTGGCCAAGCAGTGATAGCTAGCACCCGTATTTAAAAGCTTGGCTAGAATTTCTACCCATTTCCAGATGAGGAACATCATTCATCACCATGGGGCTGAAAGCAAAAGAAAGGCTGACATGTGCAACACCTACTTGTTCTTCCAGGCAGAGGTTCATTCACAAGCTGGGAGCTGCCCACAGGAAATCTGCTCTGTGTGTTGCAAAATTCCCAACGTCTCATTTGCAGCTGCTGCAGCCAGTACATCATCGCCTGTCTGCTGATTGCCTAACATAACACAAAACAGGAAAGGGAGGGGAATCATGTCATCAACATGAGACACATCCTGAGGAGATGACCACCATTCTCCTGCACAAATCAGCAGAAAAAAAAAGATCAGCTATATCAAGCCTATGCTGTATCTGTATCCTCTGGTCCTAACACTGATTTGGGACAGAGGAAATCTTTAGTATGGTCTTAAGGGGTAGAATCTCAACGGACCACTGACCTAATTTTAAATGTGTTTTGGTTTATTATGGTCCAGGACTAAGCAGAAATGTCACAACTGTTTTAGAGAGGAAGTATCCCCAGAGCTCTTTAACAATGACTTACATAGAAATAAAAGTATAGTAAAGAATCCTCCTGGAGCAACCATTTTAGACAGGGGAGTTCACTTCTGTTCAGTAAATTACATGTGGACTGCAGGACTCCTCAAATACTTTAATTTTGCACACAGTTTGGCTTTTATTCTTACTCTGTTAAACATCAGCCATATCACAGGTAAGGAGTCCCAGACTTGCCAAAACAGTGCAAGTAATTTAGGTCCAAGTGGTAGCAATCCAAGCTAGGACGACTTAAATGAAATTCAAGTTAAGAGATACCTTAGTACAAATGTGTCTGTCTTGACTAGGAACTTTTCATTACCTTCAAAATAAAAGCTCTGGTTGGTGTTCTGATCTCAAAAACTCCTTCCCCATTTTCCATTTTGCAGTCAAAACTGGCACTGGAGACATCAATGGACCCCAAAGGATTAATGTCCTGGGCAGTTCTGTAA